>JARQOD010000007.1:121210390-121645611 GCA_033576555.1 Oophaga sylvatica
ATTATTGTTTTTTTATATTTTTTTTATTTTATTTTTTTTTCATTTTTAATTATTTAGTTCATTATTATTTATTTTATTTTTTATGTATTTTTATTATTTTTATTATTTTTATTGTATGTGGTTTTTTTATTGTTTAGTTCATTATTATTGTTTTTTTATATTTTTTATTATTTTATTTTTTTCATTTTTTAAATTAATTTGTTCATTCTTATTTATTTTATTTTTTATGTAATTTTTATTTTTATTTTTTATTTTATGTTTTTTTATTGTTTAGTTCATTTTGTTTTTTTATTATATTTTTATTATTTTATTTTGTCATTTTTTAATTATTTATTCATTATTATTTATTTTATTTTATTATGTATTTTTTTATTATTTTATTGTATGTGTTTTTTATTTTTAGTTCATTATTATTGTTTTTTTATTATATTTTTTATTATTTATTTTTTTCATTATTTAATTATGTATTCATTTTATTTTTTATTTTTTTAGTAATTTTTATTATTTATATTTTTATTTTATTGTATTTTTTTTATTGTTTAGTCATTTGTTTTATTATATTTTTTATTTTATTTTTGTCATTTTTTTATTATTTAGTTCATTATTATTATTATTTTGTATTTTTTGTATTTTTTATTTATTTTATTTTATGTTGTGTTTTTTATTGTTTAGTTTATTACTATTGTTGTTATTATTATTATCATTATTTAGTCCTTATCAAAATTATATCTAAAATCACGATAATCTGATTTATACTCGTATCACGTCTTCAGTCAATTAAAGGGGTTTTCCCACGTTAGACTTTAATGGCTTAAATTGCTTACAGGTTCAGATCCCGTCTCTGGGACCTTATCAGCTGCCGCAATCTCCATGCACGTTAATGGAAAGATGGCCGCAGGTGGCCCTCTGTATTTGACAGTAACGCCCTCAAAGGTTTGAGAACCTTCAATTCCCACATGTCCACACCCCTTTTCAGGTCATCCCTCTTCCGAGCACCTTCAACTCCTCTCTCAAGAACCCTGAATATACGTTAGGACACCGTGCCCCTGATGGTGCATCCTGGCGAAACACATAAGGAATCTTCCAGAATTGCTGTTTTTGAGAAGTTTTGATGGAGCTTAGGAGATTTACTGACTCTTCTGGGAGTCCATGAGGTCCTCACCAAGAAAGTTAACTATTACTATACTCGGTGACATTTCATGACGCCCAACCGGAGCTGCATTTTCTTGTGCTTTTCGGTCATGGAGGGGTATAGGTATATCTTGGAATTTGGTCATTAGAACTTTAGCTTTTAGTATTGACCTTACTGTATAAACTGAAACCTCAGTGATTGCTGTCAGTAGTAGTAGTAGTAGTAGTAAAGGCTGGGTCTCACATAGCGATACACCAGCGATCCCGATAGAATCACTCTGCAGATCTAGCAGAGCTCTGAAGGCTGAGTTATGTATAACCCCGCCCACACCACTGATTGGCCGCTTTCTGTGTACACTGCCTATTGGACCAGGAGGCACGAGACACCTAGTCCTGGACTGATAATCTCCTGCTGATAAAACACTGATTTTATTGAAACAAAAAACACAGAATAGTAAGTGATAAATCATTGAAATCAGGGTCTCAGCCCCTACATCTCAGATTACATAGAAAAAAACTGCAGACAGAGTCCCTTTAACTTTTTTGGATCACTCTCTTTGCCTTATTTCTAACATGCCGTCAAACATTATAGTCAACAAAGCCAGTCCGGGTATTTGTAGTGTTTTATCTCAAGCAGAACTGATGTAATTAGTAAGTTCTTCTGGGATTTTATTTTGGGTGATGTTGAATAATTCTATAAAAATGGCATTTTTGGAGGCTAAATTTGGAGAAACTATCTAAGTGACACGGCGTACGCGCCAGGTGTAAGCGGACAGGGTTTAGAATGATCTGTACAAGAGGGAGAGAAGGGAGAGCGAGATTCCGAATTGGCTGGTTGTCATGGTAACGTGAGAATAGCGAGCTGTTTACTGTAGAAACATTCCGCCATCGGGTCCACACGGCACAGCGCGCCTGATAACTGATGTCTGGAGAGCTGATCGTACCCAAGGACTATTCTCTCCAGAGGTCGGCCAACGCTGCGGGACTTATGGGACATCGGGATGGCTCGTAAGGATACCAGTCCTGGATATTGCCCGCGCCGCCTTGCCATCCCTGGTGGAAATTGTACCCGGGCAAGACTTTCCTCCCGATAATGCTGCTGCTGATTCTTTAGGGCGTCCAGACTCGCGCAGTCACCGAATCACATGGTAACCTCAACCTTTTATCTCTTTATTTTATTATCACGTGCCCGTGATGTGTCTGTCGGCCGGGCGAAACGCTTACAGTTTGCGGCGATCCCCGAAAGGAACAGGGGTTTCCAACTTCTTGGAAGTTTCTGAAAAATTAAGATGTAGTTTATTTGCTTTTTTTTGTTTTCAGGTTTCTATAGATATATAGAATTTATTGTACCAAAATGTCTTTTGTTTCGCCGTTTGTTTTTTTCCCAATATATTTTCTGTATTAATTCCTCTGATTGTTTTCATTGTATTGTTTTGCTTCCAGTGGATAAAAAAAAAAAATAAATAAAAAAATCGATCCTGGTTATGCGATGATCACACGGAATGGGAAAGTTTTTATCACTGAAATGAATCACAGTTTTCCGTCACGGATCTTGATTTATCACATGTGTGTTGTGCTGCAGATTTTCCATAGAATACATACATCATGCTGTAGTCCTTATTAATTGACTTCAAGTAGAGATCTTGAAGATCTTAAGGAATTGAAGCAGAAAATCGTGGACATTTTATATACGTAGTTTAAAAAACCCCTTTAAGAGAACCCGTCACTTGCTCAAAAAAAAATGAGTTACATACGGTACCTTGTAAAAATACTTGAGTTCCCCTGATTCTGCCGCTTTTTTCCGTTTCGCGCTGCGTCGCTCCATCGCAGAGATATTCACATTTCTTCTGGAGGGCAATATGTGAAATCTCTGCTTGCAGACCAACAACTTTAAAACTACATTAAAGTGAGACTAAACTTTTTGGAAAACTTTTGCATCGTTATGAACTCAGTCCTGTTTGATTGGGATAAAATATGACATTAAGGTGGATTCACAATGCAAGCTGCATGTATTATTAAATTGATCTCTTGGACCTGATGAAGCTGGTGAATTAACTTGGAAAATCTATGTACATATGGCTGTATAATTCTCAAATAAAAACGAGCATTTTCTGTTTTCTGGACTCATAAAATGTTTAAAGGGGTTGTCTGGTGAAAACAAGTTATCAATTGTCCATAGGATAGGTTATAACTTGTTGATCGGTGGGGGTCCGACCGCTGGAACCTGCACTGATCGGCAAAACGGGAAACTTTTATCCCCTTTAGAATAGAGCAGCTGTGCGCAGCGCTCGATCGCCCCTCCATTTATTCTCTATGGGGCTGCCAATCTCTGTGCTCAGCCCCGTAGGAATAGATGGAGCATCGGACCCACTGTTCTATTTTGTTAAGGGGGATAAATATTCCCTGATCTGCTGATCGGTGCGGATTCCATCAGTCATCGTTCAGCAAGTTATCAGCTATCCTGCGGGTAAGTGATGAAATGTTTTCACCGGACAATCCTTTTAATATCAGGCAGCGAAACGTTCACAAATACAGCCATTCTTACATGGATTTTCAAAGTAAGCACACCAGAGTCATCAGGTGTAAGATATCGATTTAATTACATCTAATGACAGATCTGCTTTAACATTTTAGTTCTACATTCAAAGCCCGCATAAATAATTGGGTAGCTTTGTAAACTGACAGTACTTATCTTGTCCTAATTCAGCTTATGACATAGAACCAGAGACCCTGATTCCAGCGATATATCACTTACTGGGCTGCTTGTTGTAGTTTTGATAGAATCCCTGTTTTCTCTACTGTAGATCTAGCAGCTCTCTGAATACTGAGCTCTGTGTAACCCCGCCCACACCACTGATTGGCCGCTTTCTGTCTACACTGTGCATAGGTCGAAATCTACCAATCAGTGGTGGGGGCGTGGCTGGGCTGGACACCTTGACAGCAGGTTTACTAGTGATTAGTGATAATCTCCTCCTGATAAAACACTGATTTGATCAAAACTGCAGCAAGCAGCCTGGTAAGTGACACATCGCTGGAATCAGGGTCTCTGCCACTAGATTATACTGCTCTCAGATTAAGTAACAAAAACCTGGTGACCGATTCCCTTTAAAGGGGTTGTCTGTGATCAAACACAACCCGTTTAAGCTTGTCCTCAGCTACTAGGTTCATGAGATCTCACCTGCTTGCGGAGCTCTGATCATTTCTGTCCAGGCAGCAGGCGTATTTTGTATTTTGAAAATTATGCTTTGATTGCGATTTTCTAATATCATTTCATACCCAGTTTCATTTTTCGCCTTTTTTTCTTTTTCCCCCTCATTTTCGCGGACACTTAGGGGTATCAATTTTTTAATAACTGTGGGCAGATCTGAAGAAAGCCTTTCAACATTGTATTTCATCTTTGAGCAGAAATTGCCTTGACATTTACCCAGGAAATATGAGTGCGTAATCGTGTTACTCGGATCTGGACTGACTCACTTCAGCCTCGCAGATAAACGCTCCTATCCAGTGTTCAGAGACAACCCGATCTGCCGGGCCTCACAATCACGCCCTATCCTCGGACCAGTTCTGGGGTATGCTAGGGTGACCAGAATTCACGCTTCATTATGCTGGGAATTTCTTTTTAATGCATCTTCTAAAATTAAAAAAAAAAAAAAAGCTCAATACATAATAGCCCTGGAGTCACTCTCATCCACGGTTGATTTCCGTTCTGTATGCATCAATATTCATCACCTCATCGGAATCCTTTCTTTTCGATCACTTGGCAAAAATATGTAATTTTTTATACCTGGCGTAATAGCCGCCGTTCTCCTGAATCCGGCGATGTTTTTCTTTTTTTCCTACTCCTCATCGTTCCTGAGCTACGACCCTCTATTCTTTGTATATAACTGCATTCTTTTTATCCAACTGGGTGGGATCCCGAAGAAGACGCCTCCATATAAGGGATGAGTATGACGCCCACTTGGCTAATAAGACGAGATTTATATAGAGAGAATAAAGAGCCGTATCTCAGGATTGGAGAGGCGCAGGAACGAAAGGAAAACAACGCCGGATTCAGGAGAACGGCGGCTTTGAAACCAGATTAAGAAAATACATATTCATGGCAAGTGACAGGTCTTCTTAAAGGGGTTGTCACCTGACATCCTAAAGGGCAAATTCAGTGAATTTTCAGCAAAAGAATGATTTCAGGTGGCCACCTTGTAAGTCCTCTAATGTGGCTTCATGGTCCCCAAAAGTGGAGCCACATAGAGAAGGGGGGTCTCGGCGTTGCAGTCATAATACAATTTTTGTATTGTCTATCTAATATTTCTCTTAAAGGGGCACTGAGGTGCCCCTACGTGTCTGCTGACGTCATCATGTGCTAGGGTAGTAATAGTCATCCCCCCAAGCCCATTCATAAAGTGTTGCCCAGTAGTGGACATCCCCTTTTAAGAAGCCTTGGAAAACTGGATAAAAGCTTTTTACATGATTTATTATTTTTTTTTATGTCAGAGTTTTTATTATATGTAGCAAGGTTTTATTTTTCATGTGAAAAAGGATATAACTGCATAGAATTTTTTTTATTTTATTTTTTTACTTTTTTTAATGTGACAATTACATCTGTAAAAGGATTTTTTTTTAAACTGAAATAATTATTTTTAACTGAAGAATGGATAATTGTTTAACTTTTGGGACAATATGCAGATTTATATCGGCTGATGTAAAATAAATCTCAAGGGCAGTAACAATAATTTTTTTATTGTTTTTTTAATGTGTTGTGTGATGATTTGTCCACTAGAGGCGCCGTTGGACTGTAGTATTTGTGGGATTTGTATATGTGGTCTCACCTTGTAGGGGATTTCTGCCTCGTTATGTTCCATATTTAGGTGTATGTATAAGTTTAGGCATGTATCAGGGTCTCCGGATGGTCTGAGCCCCCCATTCACATCAGCCCAGCTACAGTATGTGACATCTATGTATGTTATATGGCAAAAATTAATATAAAAATGTGATTTGCTCTTAGTTTTCAAAGTTAGGCTACGTTCACACGTTGCATGTTTGGTGCAGATTTTCACACGAATTTCCAATCTAAAATCGACAAAATTAATCTCGTCCACATGCTGCAGGGGTTTTTTTTAATGCAGAAATTGACTTTTATTGCGTTTTTAAATGTCGGTTTCTGTTGCGGAAATTCACTTTCTTTTGGTGCGGAATTTACCCATTTATTTCAAATCCACAGGTCAGACTGCTGCATAAATACCTGCGGCAAATATGTGTTGATTTTAGATGCGGAAATTCTGTGGATTTGAGTTTACAAATCCCTGCGTAAAATCCGCACTAAATATTCAGCATGTGAACATGGCTTTAAAGGGAAACTGACATGTCGAAAATGGTCTCTGAACTGCAGGCAGGATGTTATAGAGCAGGAGGAGCTGATCAGATCGATAGACATGTTTGTATTTTATTCATTGAAATCCCTGATATTTGCATGTGTTGAGTCCAGTGGGCGGTCCTATTAGTGACTGACAGCTATCGACAACTATCATGTACAGTGTTACAAGAAACTGTCAATCACTAGTTGGACCGCCCACTGGACTTCTATACAGTCCAGTGGGTGGTCCTATTAGTGACTGACAGCTATTGACAACTATCATGTACAGTGTTACAAGAGAAACTGTCAATCACTAGTTGGACCGCCCACTGGACTTCTATACAGTCCAGTGGGCGGTCCTACTAGTGACTGACAGCTATTAACAACTATCATGTACAGTGTTACAAGAAACTGTCAATCACTGGTAGGACCGCCCACTGGACTTCTATACAGTCCAGTGGGTGGTCCTATTAGTGACTGACAGCTATTGACAACTATCATGTAGAGTGTTACAAGAGAAACTGTCAATCACTGGTAGGACCGCCCACTGGACTTCTATACAGTCCAGTGGGTGGTCCTACTAGTGACTGACAGCTATTAACAACTATCATGTACAGTGTTACAAGAGAAACTGTCAATCACTGGTAGGACCGCCCACTGGACTTCTATACAGTCCAGTGGGTGGTCCTATTAGTGACTGACAGCTATTGACAACTATCATGTAGAGTGTTACAAGAGAAACTGTCAATCACTGGTAGGACCGCCCACTGGACTTCTATCCAGTCCAGTGGGCGGTCCTATTAGTGACTGACAGCTATTGACAACTATCATGTACAGTGTTACAAGAGAAACTGTCAATCACTGGTAGGACCGCCCACTGGACTTCTATACAGTCCAGTGGGTGGTCCTACTAGTGACTGACAGCTATTAACAACTATCATGTAGAGTGTTACAAGAGAAACTGTCAATCACTGGTAGGACCGCCCACTGGACTTCTATTCAGTCCAGTGGGTGGTCCTATTAGTGACTGACAGCTATTGACAACTATCATGTACAGTGTTACAAGAGAAACTGTCAATCACTGGTAGGACCGCCCACTGGACTTCTATCCAGTGCAGTGACCAGTCCTATTAGTGACTGACAGCTATTGACAACTATCATGTACAGTCGTACAGGAGAAACTGTCAGTCACTAGTAGGACCGACCACTGGACTTCTATCCAGTCCAGTGGGTGGTCCTACTTGTGATTAGTGATTGACAGCTATCTGCATGCACAGTCGTACAGGAGAAACTGTCAATCACTAGTAGGATCGCCCACTGGACTTCTATCCGGTCCAGTGGGCGGTCCTACTAGTGACTGACAGCTATCTGCATGCACAATTGTACAGGAGAGACTGTCAGTCATTAGTAGCTCCGCCCACTGGACTTCTTTCCATACAAATAGCTGGGATTTTAATGGATAAACTATAAGTTATATTGAATCTTTTCACACAAACCTATATATCATCCCGATCAGCTTCCCCTTCTCTATCCTGTGCTGTCCACAGATCGTACTGCATGTACAACGTGACACACTCCCTTTAAGGTGCCCATATACCTTAGATACAGTAGTTTTCATCCAATCTGGTTCCTCTGACCTCTACGGTATCTCTCCCATCTACAACATGCACTTGAATACTTGTGATCTGAACTTGGATCACTACATGGTTCTATGGGTGTTTTTCCCATTTTTTTTTTGTATTTTTATTGTAAAAAAAAATGTGAAAAAGTTTTTTAAAAAATTCTAATTTTTTAATTAATGGCTATTGATTCACAGCGCTGTCATTCTGTATTTACAGGAAGAATGCAAACAGATATTGGCTCAGCAGAAGTCCAACTCCCAGTCGGACTCTCACGACGATGAAATCTCTCCACCGCCTCCGAACCCTGTGGTGAAAGCCCGGCGTAGGAGAGGGGGAGTCAGCGCGGAAGTGTACACGGAGGAAGATGCCGTGTCCTATGTTAGAAAGGTAATGTGCGTGGAAAAAGCACCATGGAGCCATGAAAGGATGAATGCAGTCTTATCAGTGGTGGATGGTCTCCTAAGCAAGGAACTCAGTCCGTGCAAGCTTTTTCCTATAGAGCTTGTAAGTGCTGCTCTGGCTGCCTCTGCCTCTGGCTGCCTCTGTTTGCAGCATCGGAGAGAGCCCTGTTAAGGCTAGCTATGCCAGCATGCCACCAGGCTGAATGGTGGCACATCAAGAGACCATCGCCCCTTCCCCTGAGAAGCAGGAAGCCGATAGGCAGGGGGAGAAGTGTGCTCCTGAAGAAAGATCTTGAGACAACTGCTTTAAGATTGGAGTAAAAGGGATATGGTCATGTAATATTTTCAGAAGAAATTGGTTGTCTCCTTTGAAGCAGGGCTGTAGAGTCGGTTAAGCCAACCCTCCGACTCCGACTCCTCAATTTCCATGACACTGACTCCAACTCCACCAAAATGGGCTCCGACTCCACGACTCCGACTCCACAGCCCTGCCAGAGCTGTGGAGTCGGTAAGCCAAACCTCCGACTCCTCAATTTCCATGACACCGACTCCACCAAGATGGGCTCTGACTCCATGAATCCGACTCCACAGCCCTGCCAGGGCTGTGGAGTCGGTAAGCCAAACCTCCAACTCCAACTCCTCAATTTCCATGACACCGACTCTGACTCCACCAAAATGGGCTCTGACTCCGACTCCACAGCCCTGCTTTGAAGACCTCCATTTAAGGCCTCATTCTGATGTCCTTGTATCTCAGTCACCGGCTGGCCTCTGGTCTCCCTACCCAAACTCAACATTCTCATGTATGCCTACGAGGGGTGTTGAGTTTGGGATGGGTATGGAGATCGACCACCAGTCCGTGTGTTCGAGATACACGGACGTCTGAATGAGGCCTTAGGATGTTGGAGGAGGTAGTCATTCCACCTGCTGAGGCCACCATTGTGGATAGACAACCATGTAATATATAAAGGCACCAAATGTAATAGAGTTATAAAGAAATATACACAATCTAATAATGATGAGTAATTGTCAGGATGTCTCCAGTGTCAGTGCAAATGGGGATTTAGGGCCCCTCGTTCTTGGTGATGGTAGAAGTCACGAAGGTTGGACCCAACCGTTCCTTTTATGACCTGCCTGGTGATTCACGAGTCGTAAAAAGTCTTATCACTTTCTGAAACCACATTTTCTTTTATTTTCTTGGTGTTTTATGCCCTTCTTGGTTCACTAGTTGTTATGGTCAGCGCCTCGTTCTCAAGTCTTTCATTACTTAGGGCTCGAAGATTAGATTAATATCTTCGCATTCCTTCGATATCATTACAACAGAGAAATACAGGCGACGGCCCGAAATCCCGTTTTTGCAAAGCTTTATGGCTTCTCAGCACTAAAGATGTGTTCGATTTATCACAATTAACAGCAATTCTGCCGTAGATTCTTTGGTTTTGTTTTTACAAAGGATTTTTTTGCTAAAAATGGCCCGGGAAGTTTGTTTTTACGGGTCAGTACGGTTATGATGATACCAAATTTATATAGTTTTTTTTGTTTTACTGCTTAAAAAGTAAAATGAAAATCTTCAAAATTACTTCAGAAAGTCTTGAAAAAGGTTCAAAAGGGTTGTCGGGGCTTGGGGTACAAGTCTGCAGTCACTGTATGTCACTGGAGACTTATGAATCTTCACATTGGGCAAACTGCACGGCGTGAGGGTTCTCTGGTGCCGATACCAGGAGCAGACGTTAATGTGACCGCAAGTGTGCGATTTGGCCACATTCCAACTAGACTTGTCTCAATACACTTGCTTTAAGCGAGGCAGAACATGTCTAGTGAGCATGTGATTGCATGTATGTAAATCACATACTTGCCAGATTTAGGAATCCTCACAATGCGCACTGTCAGGATTCTCCAGTGACGGCGTGGGGAGCAGGCGGCCATGTGACCACAAGTACGCGATTTGCATACTTCTGGTCACATTCCAGCTAAACGTTTCTGACTTATCTCAATACACTTGGATTAAGCGAGGCTGGACATGACTAGTCAGCATGTGGTCGCATGTATGTAAATCACATACTTGCCAGACTTCTGAATCCTCACAGTGCGTGCTGTCAGGATTTTCCAGTGATGGCAGGAGATGGCGGCCATATGACCACAAGTATTCGATTTGCATACTTCCGCTCACATTCCAACTAGACAATGCGGAAGTCTAGTTGGTATGTGACCGCATGTATGCAAACGGAAGTCTAGTTGGTATGTGTCCGCATGTATGCAAACGGAAGTCTAGTTGGTATGTGACCGCATGTATGCAAACGGAAGTCTAGTTGGTATGTGTCCGCATGTATGCAAACGCAAGTCTAGTTGGTATGTGACCGCATGTATGCAAACGGAAGTCTAGTTGGTATGTGACCGCATGTATGCAAACGGAAGTCTAGTTGGTATGTGACCGCATGTATGCAAACGGAAGTCTAGTTGGTATGTGACCGCATGTATGCAAACGGAAGTCTAGTTGGTATGTGACCGCATGTATGCAAACGGAAGTCTAGTTGGTATGTGACCGCATGTATGCAAACGGAAGTCTAGTTGGTATGTGACCGCATGTATGCAAACGGAAGTCTAGTTGGTATGTGACCACATGTATGCAAACGGAAGTCTAGTTGGTATGTGACCGCATGTATGCAAACGGAAGTCTAGTTGGTAAGTGACCGCATGTATGCAAACGGAAATCTAGTTGGTATGTGACCGCATGTATGCAAACGAAAGTCTAGTTGGTATGTGACCGCATGTATGCAAACGGAAATCTAGTTGGTATGTGACCGCATGTATGCAAACGGAAGTCTAGTTGGTATGTGACTGCATGTATGCAAACGGAAATCTAGTTGGTATGTGACCGCATGTATGCAAACGGAAGTCTAGTTGGTATGTGACCGCATGTATGCAAACGGAATTCTAGTTGGTATGTGACCACATGTATGCAAATGGAATTCTAGTTGGTATGTGACCGCATGTATGCAAACGGAAGTCTAGTTGGTATGTGACCGCATGTATGCAAACGGAAATCTAGTTGGTAAGTGACCGCATGTATGCAAACGGAAGTCTGGTTGGTATGTAACTGCATGTATGCGAACCACATACTTGTCGACACGCACTCGTCCGCTCCTGTCGCCAGCACTGTAGAGTCCAGACAGCACGAACTGTGAGGAATCACAAGTCTGCAGTCATATACAGTGACTCCATACTTGGAACCCTAAGCCCGGACACCCCCTTTAAGTATCATTCTCACTTTTTTCACCAACTGAATGTGCTGCCTCATCTTTGTTCTGGATATTTGTAGACCAATGCCATTTCCCCGTAGCTGTAAAGGTGGACCATTAATCTGGCATTAGGTGGAAATTGCCCATGGAAATATCCCTTTAAGAGCTTCTTAACCTCTGTCACTGCGGAGCAATCTTTTAATCACCCCAGGATATTGCTTTTGTCTGCGGAGGAAGGATGCATAGTTTCTGAGACGTCGTTAGTAGTCGGATGGTCTTCGTGCTCGTTGGCATACGGCTCGTTGCCCCCGGGCAGGTAGGAGTTGAGTACAGGTGGCGTCCGATTGAAATATTCAAGTAAAAACAAGTCAGGTATCTCCGGACATAACTACGCACTAGACCTTTGGGTTATCTTTCTGTTTTGGAAATGTAATGAATTTTATTACATCTGTAACTGAATATCAGTCATTGACCACTGAGCACATGTAGGACAGGAAAGTGCCGGGTACTACTGAGTGTGTACAGCGGCATGTAGCCCTAAGGGTGTGTTCACACTGGGCAAATATGCTGCACAGTAACAGCACTGTGGATAAGATCTTATGAAAAGTCTCCTTCTAAATGTATGGGGGATAAATTGCCCCGGAATGCGGATTTCCACTCGCTTTTTGCTGCAGATTTTCTTTTGCAATGCGTATGATAAAATCCGCTGCAAATCCAAAGCAAACATCTAACACATTTCGAGGCAGATTAGTCGCCCTTTATCAGTGGAAATAAGTCCCTTGTGGACAAATAAAGTCACTGGGTCGCCGTTTTCGAAAAGTTGTCACCAGATTTTCTAATAGGAATCGCAAATGTTATTAAATAGATCCCTTAGACCTGATAAGGCTGGTGTATTTACTTTGAAAATCCCTGTCATAATGTAAGAGTGAGAAAGCTCATGAGTCCAAGTGTATTCACATGACCTTGTTTGTTGTTACAATGAAAATAACTCATACTCATCGACGCTAAAAACAGACGAGTGCAATCTGATAAAAAAATCGGATTGCACTCTGACTAATGTTAGTCAATGATTTTGTGTTTGTCTACAATTTTTTTTCTCAGCTTGGATCGGACTAAGAAAAAAAGTGGCCGCGTATATCGGACGAGACTCGCCAATGCAAGTCAATGGGCGCAAGAAAAAAAATCACCTCCTATAGATACCTCTCTATTACTAACTCCTGAGCTTGATATCAGCTGACATTACAAATCTGACATCAACCCCAGTACTGTTACGCCAATTGCCACTGCACCAGAGCAAGTGGGCAGAGCAGAGGGTAAGCTCCAGAATTGGAGTTGCCGACGGTTGATGTTCTTAGTCTGGGAAGGGGCCAATATCCATAGCCCCTTCCTAGGCTCTTAATATCAGCCCACAGCTGTCTGCCTAGCCTTTGCTGGTTATTAATTATAGGGGGACCCAATGTCATTTTTTTTGAGGGGGGGGGTCACCCCTTGTTAATAACTAGTAAAGGCTAAGTATACAGCTGGGAGCTGAGATTTATAGCCTAGGATGCGCCATGTTTATTAACACCTACCCAGACTATAAACATCAGCCCCAAGCTGTCGGGTTTCCCTTAGCTGGTTAAGGAATGTAAGGGGGACCCCACGTCATTTTTTTTCTTTTATATATTTAATTATGATATTTAAATACATGTACAGTAAGCTGCACTGCACTGATTATATATCTCAATGACATCTATCTATCGCTATATATAAGATTGTTTTATTAGTTAGAAAACTGGCTCGTCCTACTTTTCAGGAACAACATCGGACAGATGTTTTTACGCTGATGAGTGTGAGCCCTTAAACTGAGTACCTCTTCCCATTACTGCTGCTGATTCTGGAACAGTTTTTTTTAGTTTTTGCCCCCCTATTCATAAAGATGCAAATTTTCTCTTTACTCACCCATAACTTCTTCGTGGGTGTTTTCTTTTCTCCTCTTACTCTATATGGCCCCATTATAGAGGAGAAAGTGCAAACACCCACAGAGAAGATCACAACTGCAGCCTAAATCAGGTGTGCTCACTCCACAGTCATCTCCTTGCTTCATACTACTGGAGAGGCGGACAACAGAATAGCAGCAATACTTTAGTGCAGGTGCACAAGAGAGCCGCAGCTCTGGGGAGTAGGAGCACAGGAGAGCAACAGCGCTGTGGAGCAGGAGCACAGGAGAGCCGCAGCTCTGGGGAGTAGGAGCACAGGGAGCAACAGCGCTGTGGAGCAGGAGCACAGGAGAGCTGCAGCTCTGGGGAGTAGGAGCACAGGAGAGCAACAGCGCTGTGGAGCAGGAGCACAGGAGAGCCACAGTGCTAGGGAGCAGGAGCTCAGGAGAACAGCAGCGCTGGCGAGCAGGAGCACAGGCGAGCAGCAGCACTGGGGAGCAGGAGCTCAGGAGAGCTGGAGCACAGGGGAGTAGGAGCACAGGAGAGCAGCAGCACTGGGGAGCAGGAGCACAGGCAAGCAGCAGCGCTGGGGAGCAGGAGCACAGGAAAGCAGCAGCGCTGGGGAGCAGGAGGTCAGGAGAGCAGCAGCGCAGGGGAGCAGGAGCTCAGGGGGGCAGCAGCGCTGGAGAGCATGAGCTCAGGATAGCAACAGTACTGTCGAGCTGGAGCACAGGTGAGCAGCAGCGCTGGTGAGCAGGAGCGCAGGAGAACAGCAGCGCTGTGGAGCAGGAGCTAAGGAGAGCAGCAGTGCTGCAGATTTGTAGCACATGAGTGCAGCCTCCCTGGAGAGCAGGAGCACAAGAGATTAGCACTGAAGATCAGGAGTGCAGCAGCCCGACAGAGCAGGAGCACAACAGATCTGCAGCACTGAAGATCAGGAGCATAGGAGAGCAGCAGCACTGGAGAGTCAGAGCATTTTAGTGTAGCAGTGCTAGAGAGCCCGAGAGCAGCAGCACTGAAGAGCATGGGCACAGGAGAGCAACAGCACTGAAGAGCATGGGCACAGGAGAGCAGCAGCACTGGAGAAGCAGGAGCCACAGGAGACCAACAGCGCTGGTGAAGCAGGAGCCACAGGAGAGAAACAGCGCTGGTGAGCTTGAGCTCCACACCTAACCGTGTTACAGGCAGTGTTCGGTGTCACTCCGCTTCTTATGCTCCAGCTCTGCTGCTCTTCTGTTCTCTGGCACTCAATTATCTGAAAGGGTCGTGGTGACTGTAGAGTTCTGAGCATGTTCACGTTTTCTCATCAATAATGACCACCACTTCTATAGACAATGATTGGAGCAGTGGTCGCACATGCTCACTATTGCTTCAGTCAGATGAGATTTTGGGACCATCGTTTTTTTGTCATTGGTGGGGGCCCCAGTAATCAGACCCCCATTGATCATTCTTTTGTGGCTAGGTGATTTTTGTTATTTATGGGACAATCCCTTTAAGGAACTTACATTTTCAGATGATTGGCAAAAGATTTTTATGATTTGCCTAATTTCAATGGTGCATGTTTGTGGGCATCAGCTTTACATTGACAAAGTAGATGATCGGCAGAGAAGTGGAGGATTATGGGCACTATTTCTAAAACTATAGGCTGCTCTTATAGACTCATACAAGGTGTTTTTTTTACTGAAATCTAATAATCTGTCAGGACGCAAACCTCACTCTGCCTTCTCTAAAGGCGCGTAAAAGCCTGCTGAACATTACAGATGACTGGCAGACCTGAAACGCGCTGAGCTAAAATGCAGCCATGCAGAGCTATTGTTTCTACAGCCATCGGCTTAAAGGAAAACTCCACTTTGAAAAGTCACAGTTTAAATATTTACAAAATGTCCAAAATTTTTCCCGACTTCACGTCCATAGTTGAGTTTTGTAAATCAAGATATTTTATGAGCTCGGATCAGGGAGGACATATTATAAGTAAATGGTCTAGGTGTCGCTCTATTGCTGGTGCATTATTTTCTACAGAGCCGTAAAGAGGACCTGTCACTGTTTCAAAAGTGGCCAGTTTTAGGTCTTATTTATTCTTGTTGCTCACTTGAGTATTCCGGTTTTTGTTTTTTTAAAATCCGCCATACAGTTCCAGAGATTTGGACCTTTTTATTTAGCACTAATTATTATGCAGGGCAGCCTAAAGACACGCCCCAGAGGAACCTTCGAGCCACGCCCTCTAAATAAAGAACATAAAAATCAGCACCAAATAAAAAGATTCATGTCTCTAGAAGCATAAAAAATACAGAATGCTCAGGGGAGCAGCAGGAATGAAATAAGAGCAAAAACTGGGCTCCCTCTTAAAGGATATGGACACTTTTTGGAGGCTTTTTTTTTTAAAACTTTTTTTACTCTACTTGATAAATGGGAAAATTTCAAAGTGCTTGAAAAAAAAAAAAAGCAATTTTGCAGTTTTCTTCTTATTAAGAATCCTATTCGCTTTGAAGAACAGAGGGATTTTAATTTCTATAGTTTATTGCTCTTTGACTAGATTGCTGGCCACCGCTGCTGTCTATCAGAGGTGGTCGGGTCCAAAGGCAGCTTGTGTGAAATGAAAGGTCCTGCCCTTTTGTCGGCTTGGATACTTTCTGCATTCTTCACAGAATCGCTCTGTCGTCCGTGCCAGGGACATAAAAATGATCTTCCTCCCTGTTGTTTTTTCTGCAGGTTATTCCAAAGGACTACAAGACGATGACGGCCCTGGCTAAGGCCATTTCCAAAAATGTCCTATTTGCCCACCTTGACGACAACGAGAGAAGGTATGATGTCCAATTGCTTGGGTTCGATGTAGAGATGCTAGTGGTGGGTTGTCTAGGCCCCCTTATAAAGTAATAATGCCCCGAAGTGCCCCCTTATATAGTAATAATGCCCCAAGTGTCCCCCTATATAGTAATAATGTCCCGAGTGTCCCCTTATATAGTAATAATGCCCCGAGTGTGCCCTTATATAGTAATAATGCCCCGAGTGTCCCCTTATATAGTAATAATGTCCCGAGTGCCCCCTTATATAGTAATAATGCCCCGAGTGCCCCCTTATATAGTAATAATGCCCCGAGTGTCCCCTTATATAGTAATAATGCCCCGAGTGTCCCCTTATATAGTAATAATGTCCCGAGTGTCCCCTTATATAGTAATAATGCCCCGAGTGCCCCTTATATAGTAATAATGCCCCGAGTGTCCCCTTATATAGTAATAATGCCCGAGTGCCCCTTATATAGTAATAATGTCCCGAGTGTCCCCTTATATAGTAATAATGCCCGAGTGCCCCTTATATAGTAATAATGCCCCGAGTGTCCCTTATATAGTAATAATGCCCCGAGTGTCCCCTTATATAGTAATAATGTCCCGAGTGCCCCCTTATATAGTAATAATGCCCGAGTGTCCCTTATATAGTAATAATGCCCCGAGTGTCCCCTTATATAGTAATAATGCCCCGAGTGCCCCTTATATAGTAATAATGCCCGAGTGTCCCCTTATATAGTAATAATGTCCCGAGTGTCCCCTTATATAGTAATAATGCCCCGAGTGTCCCCTTATATAGTAATAATGCCCGAGTGTCCCCTTATATAGTAATAATGTCCCGAGTGTCCCCTTATATAGTAATAATGTCCCGAGTGTCCCCTTATATAGTAATAATGCCCGAGTGTCCCTTATATAGTAATAATGCCCCGAGTGTCCCCTTATATAGTTAATAATGTCCCGAGTGTCCCCTTATATAGTAATAATGCCCCGAGTGTCCCCTTATATAGTAATAATGTCCCGAGTGTCCCCTTATATAGTAATAATGCCCAGTGTCTCCTTATATAGTAATAATGCCCCGAGTGTCCCCTTATATAGTAATTAATGTCCTGAGTGTCCCCTTATATAGTAATAATGCCCCGAGTGCCCCTTATATAGTAATAATGTCCCGAGTGTCCCTTATATAGTAATAATGCCCCGAGTGTCCCCTTATATAGTAATAATGTCCCGAGTGTCCCTTATATAGTAATAATGCCCCGAGTGTCCCCTTATATAGTAATAATGCCCCGAGTGTCCCCTTATATAGTAATAATGCCCCGAGTGTCCCCTTATATAGTAATAATGCCCCGAGTGTCCCTTATATAGTAATAATGTCCCGAGTGTCCCCTTATATAGTAATAATGTCCCGAGTGTCCCTTATATAGTAATAATGCCCGAGTGTCCCTTATATAGTAATAATGTCCCGAGTGCCCCCTTATATAGTAATAATGCCCGAGTGTCCCCTTATATAGTAATAATGCCCGAGTGTCCCCTTATATAGTAATAATGCCCGAGTGCCCCCTTATATAGTAATAATGCCCCGAGTGTCTCCTTATATATAAAATGCCCCGAGTGTCCCCTTATATAGTAATAATGCCCAAGTGTCCCTTATATAGTAATAATGTCCCGAGTGTCCCCTTATATAGTAATAATGCCCCGAGTGTCTCCTTATATAGTAATAATGTCCCGAGTGCCCCCTTATATAGTAATAATGCCCCGAGTGCCCCTATATATAGTAATAATGCCCCGAGTGTCCCCTTATATAGTAATAATGCCCCGAGTGTCCCCTTATATAGTAATAATGTCCCGAGTGCCCCTTATATAGTAATAATGCCCCGAGTGTCCCCTTATATAGTAATAATGCCCGAGTGCCTTATTAGTACAACGCCGAGCCTATATAGTATATGCCCAAGTGCTTAGTTATCCGAGTGTTATATGTAATAATGCCAGTGGTGCCCTTATGTATAGCTAGTGCCCCTTATAAAGTAATAATGCCCCGAAGTGCCCCTTATATAGTAATAATGCCCCGAAGTGTCCCCTTATATAGTAATAATGTCCCGAGTGTCCCCTTATATAGTAATAATGCCCCGAGTGTCCCCTTATATAGTAATAATGCCCCGAGTGTCCCCTTATATAGTAATAATGTCCCGAGTGTCCCCTTATATAGTAATAATGCCCCGAGTGCCCCTTTATATGTAATAATGCCCCGAGTGTCCCTTATATAGTAATAATGCCCGAGTGTCCCCTTATATAGTAATAATGTCCCGAGTGTCCCCTTATATAGTAATAATGCCCCGAGTGTCCCCTTATATAGTAATAATGCCCCGAGTGTCCCCTTATATAGTAATAATGCCCTGAGTGCCCCCTTATATAGTAATAATGCCCCGATGTGCCCTTATATAGTAATAATGCCCCGAGTGTCCCCTTATATAGTAATAATGCCCCGAGTGTGCCCTTATATAGTAAAATGCCCCGAGTGTCCCCTTATAT
Source organism: Oophaga sylvatica (assembly GCA_033576555.1). Lineage (NCBI taxonomy): Eukaryota > Metazoa > Chordata > Amphibia > Anura > Dendrobatidae > Oophaga > Oophaga sylvatica. Next base: position 121,229,356 of record JARQOD010000007.1, read on the forward strand.
AGTAATAATGTCCCGAGTGCCCCCTTATATAGTAATAATGCCCCGAGTGTCCCCTTATATAGTAATAATGTCCCGAGTGTCCCCTTATATAGTAATAATGCCCCGAGTGCCCCCTTATATAGTAATAATGCCCGAGTGTCTCCTTATATAGTAATAATGTCCGAGTGTCCCCTTATATAGTAATAATGCCCCGAGTGTCCCCTTATATAGTAATAATGCCCCGAGTGTCCCCTTATATAGTAATAATGTCCCGAGTGTCCCCTTATATAGTAATAATGTCCTGAGTGTCCCCTTATATAGTAATAATGCCCGAGTGTCTCCTTATATAGTAATAAGTCCCGAGTGTCCCCTTATATAGTAATAATGTCCCGAGTGTCCCCTTATATAGTAATAATGCCCCGAGTGTCCCCTTATATAGTAATAATGTCCCGAGTGTCCCCTTATATAGTAATAATGCCCCAAGTGTCTCCTTATATAGTAATAATGTCCCGAGTGTCCCCTTATATAGTAATAATGTCCGAGTGTCCCCTTATATAGTAATAATGCCCCGAGTGCCCCTTATATAGTAATAATGTCCCGAGTGTCCCCTTATATAGTAATATGCCCCGAGTGTCCCCTTATATAGTAATAATGTCCCGAGTGTCCCCTTATATAGTAATAATGCCCCGAGTGTCCCCTTATATAGTAATAATGCCCCGAGTGTCTCCTTATATAGTAATAATGTCCCGAGTGTCCCCTTATATAGTAATAATGCCCCGAGTGTCCCCCTTATATAGTAATAATGTCCCGAGTGTCCCCTTATATAGTAATAATGTCCTGAGTGTCCCCTTATATAGTAATAATGCCCCGAGTGTCTCCTTATATAGTAATAATGTCCCGAGTGCCCCCTTATATAGTAATAATGCCCCGAGTGTCCCCTTATATAGTAATAATGCCCCGAGTGCCCCTTATATAGTAATAATGTCCCGAGTGCCCCTTATATAGTAATAATGCCCCGAGTGTCCTCCTTATATAGTAAAACTGCCCCGAGTGTCCCCTTATATAGTAATAATCCCCAGTGTCCCTTATATAGTAATAATGTCCCGAGTGTCCCCTTATATAGTAATAATGCCCCGACTGTCCCTTATATAGTAATAATGTCCCGAGTGCCCCCTTATATAGTAATAATGCCCGAGTGCCCCCTTATATAGTAATAATGCCCGAGTGCCCCTTATATAGTAATAATGCCCGAGTGTCCCCTTATATAGTAATAATGTCCCGAGTGCCCCCTTATATAGTATAATGCCCGAGTGCCCCTTATATAGTAATAATGCCCCGAGTGTCTCCTTATATAGTAAAATGCCCGAGTGTCCCCTTATATAGTAATAATGCCCCAAGTGTCCTCTTATATAGTAAATAATGCCCCAGTGCCCTTATATAGTAATAATGTCCCGAGTGCCCCTTATATAGTAATAATGTCCTGAGTGCCCCCTTATATAGTAATAATGCCCCGAGTGCCCCCTTATATAGTAATAATGCCCCGAGTGTCCTCTTATATAGTAATAATGCCCCGAGTGTCCCTTATAAGTAATAATGCCCCAAGTGCCCCCTTTTATAGTAATAATGCCCGAGTGCCCCCTTATAAAGTAATAATGCCCGAGTGTCCCGTTTTATATAGTAATAATGTCCCGAGTGCCCCTTATATAGTAATAATGCCCCGAGTGCCCCCTTATATAGTAATAATGCCCCGAGTGTCTCCTTATAAAGTAATAATGCCCCGAGTGTCCCCTTATAAAAGTAATAATGTCCCGAGTGCCCCCTTATATAGTAATAATGCCCTGAGTGCCCCCTTATATAGTAATAATGCCCCGAGTGTCTCCTTATATAGTAATAATGCCCCGAGTGCCCCCTTATATAGTAATAATGCCCCGAGTGCCCCCTTATATAGTAATAATGCCCCGAGTGTCTCCTTATATAGTATTAATGCCCCGAGTGTCCCTTATATAGTAATAATGCCCCGAGTGCCCCCTTATATAGTAATAATGTCCCAAGTGCCCCCTTATATAGTAATAACGTCCCGAGTGCCCCCTTATATAGCAATAATGTCCCGAGTGTCTCCTTATATAGTAATAATGCCCCGAGTGCCCCCTTATATAGTAATAATGTCCCGAGTGCCCCCTTATATAGTAATAATGTCCCGAGTGTCCCCTTATATAGTAATAATGCCCCGAGTGTCCCCTTATATAGTAATAATGCCCGAGTGTCCCCTTACATAATAGTAATTATGTCCCGAGTGTCCCCTTATATAGTAATAATGTCCCGAGTGTCCCCTTATATAGTAATAATGCCCCGAGTGTCCCCTTATATAGTAATAATGCCCCGAGTGTCCCCTTATATAGTAATAATGTCCTGAGTGTCTCCTTATATAGTAATAATGCCCCGAGTGTCCCCTTATATAGTAATAATGCCCCGACTGTCTCCTTATATAGTAATAATGTCCCGAGTGTCCCCTTATATAGCAATAATGTCCCGAGTGCCCCCTTATATAGTAATAATGCCCCGAGTGTCCCCTTATATAGTAATAATGTCCCGAGTGTCCCCTTATATAGTAATAATGTCCCGAGTGTCTCCTTATATAGTAATAATGTCCCGAGTGCCCCCTTATATAGTGATAATGTCCCGAGTGTCCCCTTATATAGTAATAATGTCCCGAGTGTCTCCTTATATAGTAATAATGCCCTGAGTGTCTCCTTGTATAGTAATAATGCCCCGAGTGCCCCCTTATATAGTAATTATGCCCTGAGTGTCTCCTTATATAGTAATAATGCCCTGAGTGTCTCCTTGTATAGTAATAATGCCCCGAGTGTCCCCTTATATAGTAATAATGTCCCGAGTGCCCCCTTATATAGTGATAATGTCCCGAGTGTCCCCTTATATAGTAATAATGTCCCGAGTGCCCCCTTATATAGTGATAATGTCCCGAGTGCCCCCTTATATAGTAATAATGCCCGAGTGTATGCCATTATAGTTGAGTACAGCCCTAGACTGAGCAGACAGCCGCAGACTGTACATTGGGGGCTTGCGGGGCGCTGGTTGCGGACCCCTGCCTAGAGTTTTGGGGTAAGAGAGGCTGTAATGCTTAGGTATATGGGAAGAATTGCACGGCACCCAGTAAAAGTGACTGATCGCCTGCTACGTCTGACAGAAGAATAACTACCGGATTCATAAAATGTGTAAATGATAAAGTTCACGATTCTGATGGAATTTAGTTGTAATATTAATAGTTAATAAAAAAATATTTACTTGTGAGGAGAATGTTCCGTTCCTGAGCCTCACGCAGCGTCACGTCACGCCGGAGAAGTTACTGTAAGAAATTCCAACCAGCCACATCTCCGGTAAACACGGCTGACAGGGGAACTTCCCCAAATGTTAGCAGGGGTCAGAGTGTCTGAGGTCAGACGGTCATGGGACCGTAGTAATCCAAGACCCACACACTGACAGGAAGACACAAGCAAGGAAGCGCACGTCAGCTGTCTCTGAGCCGGTGCCCGGCGGGGCCCATCTGCGGCCACTGTACGGCCATTCATGTCCAGAGGAGGCGGCTGGCGACAGCTTCAGACTGATGGCTTTCACAGGCTGCCATTAATGACTGAACGAGAACTCAGCGGTGACCTGCGTGACCGACGCTGACCAACTCGAAGCCAGCAGTTATGGAGCGGCTAGTAAAGAAGACTATTGTTTTTCACACCGTCTTGAGATTCCTCACGACGTCTATAAAACTTTTTACTGTTGGCTCCTGGGGTTTGTTTGCGGTCTGATCCTTAGTCAGTCCTCGACACGAAGCTATGCGACCGCTGCGTGACTACTTCATTGCCTGTGAAATCTCATCACATGGATGCAATAAAGAACATATATCGGGTCAGTCTCCAGTTTCTATATGGCTCGCGAGTTCTCCAGTCTTGTGTCAGTAGTCGGTGACCATGGAAGATCTACGTGGTGGAAACAGTCATCCCGTAGCAGCGGTAGGGCAGTCGTTGAGAGCGGACTGCGTATTCCCTGTATTGGGTTTGGTCAGAGTGTAATTTTCACCGATGACACAAGTGAACCGTATTTTTGTGGGTACATTATTAAAATCATCGCCTAGAGTATTGGCCTGGAATGATTACATGGCTGATTTTACTAAAAAGGCGCCGTGGAGTCACCTAAGCGATCTCTGCAAAAATGGAGACCTACCATGCACACATCTTATTAAGGGATTTTTTTTTTTTACCAATAGTTTCTTTTGTATGAATTGGCATTATAGAGGTTGTCCTAAAAACAGTGCCCAGGATAGATGATAAATTTATGATCCAGCTGCTCGGACCTGTCACAAGAAAGGTCCCATTTGAGAAGGGAACAGTAGTGAGCATGTGCGACCACTACCTCAGTCGCACATGCTCACTACCAATCCGATCACACAGGAGGCTTTGGGACCAGTGGAACCTCAGCAGTCACATAGTTATTCATTTATCCTGTGGACGCATAATAAATGTCATTTATGGTACAGCTCCATTCATAAAATTCGCTGATGTTCTCTGACATCCTGCCAAATGATGCCATTCTGTATCAGCAGAGTCAGTTTTCACATGTTTCACGTCATGACTTTAGCCTGATTCAGTTCTCTACTTTTCAGAAAATCCAGTGAAATCACCAAACATTTCCAAAATTAATATAGTGTAATATTCGGGAGCCATGATCATCATAAAGCCCTTCTGTTTTCCCATGACGCAGTTTCAGTAAGGCTAAGTTCCCATTATAAGTATTTGGTGCGGGTTTTTTTTTCTGCTGCGTAATTTTGTGCGCAAAAAACACAACATCCTACATTTCCATCAAAAGCACCAAATACTCATCGTGGGAACTTTTACGCATTTTTACCACTATTTTTTTCCACTCATTTTTCAAGGTTTGGAAAAAAACGCATCGTTTTACAGTATCGGCAATGATGTCTGAAATCTCATGCGCATGCTGCTTATTTTTTTTCTTGCAGATCTGAAGCAGATACTTTCAGCGTTTTTTTTTTTTTTTGCCCCACATTTAAATGAAGGAGAAAAAAAAACATAGGTATAAACATATAAAAAGGCGCATAAAAACCTGCATATTTTACGCAAATACTCGAGGTGTGAACACGGCCTTACAGTTCTCCATGATCGGTCTTAATAAAGTCGGGACCCTTCATCTACCAAAGTTTTTCTAAAGTATCCAAAAAGTCAAGGTTCAACTAACTAATAATATAAGAGGCAGCGCCACAATATAATGTAGGAATTTGTGTCACGCATCGATATGTTTGCCGGAAAACACTCATCATCTTGTCATATCGGAGGGTAAATGGACTCCCACCATGTTTTATGAGCAGGAACTCTGCCCTCCAGAGTAATGTCTACAGATTAATGGCTTTAATAGGAGATGTCAGAGCTGTTGGCATATAGGACAGAGGATGGTCGGGAGTGTGTTATTTTACACTTTTATGGGTATTGTTCGCTTTAATGGGAGTGCGGAATGGAATTCTTTATATTTCCTTTACATAAGACACCTGCCATATTGGTAACGTGAGACGTTTCACAGAGGCTGATATCTGCTAACGCGTCTCTCTGGAGATTCTGTGCTACACCAGGTTATCATCGTCATTCCCAGCCCACAATGGTTGGTTAAGTCTCAGGTTACGGCCACTTTGGCCTCGACAAGGGTCGCTTTGTGCCGTTGCTAGATTGTGGCAGTATAGAAGTGAATGGGGTCACATTGTGCCCCCCCCAAAGAAACTGCGTCAAGAAAAGTCCAACCTTGTGTAGGATATTTTGCAACTTTCCCATTCACTGCTATAGCTCCACAATGGGGCGGCGACACTTTGAACTTTGGTCTTACGACAACTCTTGTGACCAAAGTTGGCGTGTAGCCCTAACCTGGATTTTTGTTGCGTGACTGCTGTTGCAGTTTAGCCCCAGTCTTTGGGCTCATACAGACGTCCATGCACATCGTTCCGATCTTCACGAACTGGCCGCAACTGTCATGGGTGCATCGCCACGAAGATTGTTGCGATTGCACATTCTGACTTCTCGCAGTTGAGTTGCTGTTTCTTTGTGTTTGGTAATGAGGGAGTTAATTTTACCTAGCTCTTTGCTAAGACTAGGTCCAGCCTCGCCCGGCTGCTTTTGATTATGTTCTAATTAGCTTCCTTTATATAGCTGCCAGTCTGCTGGTTAGATGCCGGTGAAAGCATTCATACAGACTGCAGATAGGATCGGTTCTGAGAAGACTTAAGCTAAGAGCTCTTTTGTTGTTTCTCCTCACCTTGCTTATAGTTTATCTCCTAGACCTTTGGTGTTCCCTCTGTGTTTTAATGTTGTATGCAAGACAGTATTTACTTTATCCCCTGTCTGTCTCGTTTGTCTATACTGTTTGTTAACCTTTACCTGTCCATTCCCTATGGTGGTAATCAGGGTCCTTCTTAGGACTAGATTACAGTTGGCAGGGATTGATAGGAGACAGGGTTTACGCTGGTGGCCTGGACCTCTGTACCATTAACAGTACCTCCAGGTAAAGGGACTAGTCAGGACCCCAGTTTAGGGTCAGCATAGACCCCGGTCCACCTCTAGCCAGAGACAGCGTGAAAAGGATTCAGTATTGACCCACAGGATATTATGTCAGGTAATACTATGCTATATATACATGTTAATGTTACCTATTTATATGTTATATAGAATGTTGTCCCTGTCAAGATCCCGTCTGGGTTGGAGCCGATGTTACTGCAAACACTAGGGAAAGCAGAGGCAGGTAGCGTAGTCAGATGGCAGCCGGAGGTCGGTACACAGGAAAGCAGTGTTTGTAGCAATGGATCAGGCGGATAACGTAGTCAGGTGGCAGCCGGAGGTCGGTACACAGGAAAGGCAGTTCGGTAACAGAGGAGCAGGCAGATAACGTAGTCAGAAGGCAGGCCGAGGTCGGTTCACAGGAGAGCAGTGTTTGTAGCAATGGATCAGGCGGAGAGCGTAGTCAGAAGGCAGGCCGAGGTTGGTTCACAGGAGAGCAGTGTTTGTAGCAATGGATCAGGCGGAGAGTGTAGTCAGAAGGCAGGCCGAGGTCGGTTCACAGGAGAGCAGTGTTTGTAGCAATGGATCAGGCGGAGAGTGTAGTCAGAAGGCAGGCCGAGGTCGGTTCACAGGAGAGCAGTGTTTGTAGCAATGGATCAGCAGGAAACGCTTGACTAAAGGCTTGGAGCTCAATAATCTCGCAATGACACACCCACAGGGCCAGGTTTATATAGGGTGTGTAATTGGCAATCAGAGGCCCAATCAAAAGAGCACTAGGTGTAGCCAATCAGGAAGAACAGTCAATGGTATCTGGATTCAGCAAGGAACTTTGCAGCCAGCAGAATAGCTCAGATGGTAGAGCTGCTGGCCAGTGGACAAGAGGTACTGGGTTCGACTCCTGACAGTACTCCCCTCCTTCCAGGATGGCCTCTGGACATCTCAGGAGCTGGCTTATCCGGGTACCTCTGATGAAAGGCTCTTGTTAGTCTAGGAGCATGGACGTTCTCCCTTGGTTCCCATGAATTTTCCTCTGGTCCGTAACCCTTCCACTGCACCAGATACTGCAGTTTACCTCTGAATTTTCGGGAGTCCAGAATCTTATCCACAATGTATTCTTCTTCACCACGGATCCTTTCTGGTGGAGGAGGTGGCTGAATTCTTCCTGGAAACGGGTTTTCACAGAAGGGTTTGAGCAAGGATATGTGAAACACTGGATGAATCTTTAGATTGTTGGGAAGTTTTAAACGAAAAGCAACCTGGTTAATTTTTGCAGAAATTTGAAAAGGTCCAATGAATTTCTGACCCAATTTGGAGGATGGCACATGTGTCTTAAGGTTTTTAGTGGACAGCCAAACTTTGTCTCCAACCTGAAGAGCAGGGGGCACTCTCCGATGTTTATCTGCTGCTTCCTTATATTCTTCCTGGGTCTTGAGCAATATCTCTGATAATTCCTTCTGGGATTCCTGTAATTTTGTAAGCCTGTCATTAACAGCAGGAATGGGAGTGTTCACTGGCAGATTAGGGATAAATACTGGATGTACTCCATAATTAGCAAAAAATGGGGTTTGAGATGTAGCGCTATGTATGGAGTTGTTGTAGGCAAACTCTGCTGTTGGTAAATAGTCCACCCAGTCATCCTGAAGATAGGAAATGAAGCAACGGAGGTATTGCTCCAAAGTCTGGTTCGTTCTCTCCGTCTGGCCATTGGACTGAGGATGGAAAGCGGTAGAAAGATTCACCGTGACTCCCAAGGCTGTACAGAAACTCTTCCAAAATTTTGATGTAAACTGAACGCCTCTGTCAGACACCACGCTGTCAGGAATTCCATGTAACCTGAATACCTCTTTGATCATCAGTTCTGCAGTTTTTTCAGCAGTAGGAATTCCTTCAGTTGGAATAAAGTGGGCCATTTTTGTGAGTCGGTCCACTATGACAAGGATGACGGTCATCTGTTTAGAAGGGGGTAGTTCCACAATAAAATCCATGGAAATAGATCCCCAAGGCCTGGATGGAACTGGGAGTGGTTGTAAGAGTCCTAGAGGAGACGATCGTGGGGTCTTGTTTCGTGCGCATGTTAAACAGGTTGAAACATATTTCCTCACGTCCTTCCTACAATTAGGCCACCAAAAGAAACGAAGTAGTAAGTCTTGTGTTTTTGCAACTCCAGGATGTCCTGCCAGTTTAGAATCATGGACACTTTTGAGGACTTCAAGGCGAGAAGATTCAGGTACATATATTTGGTGTTTCTGCATCCAAAACCCCTCTTTGAATGAAAGATCGACGTCTTCCGAAGGATGATTAAGGAAAGAGTCCTCTTGATATCCATCTTTAATTCTATTACATAGTCCTTTAGAGTGCAATATTCCCAAAAAATTTTTAGGGCCTAGAATTGTATCATCATTACTAGACCTCTCCTGAGGTTCCGAACACATCCTGGACAGGGCGTCAGCCTTGCCATTTCTTGAACCAGGCCGGTAAGAGATTATAAAATTGAATCTTGAGAAAAATAAGGCCCATCGTGCCTGTCTTGCAGACAATCTTTTTGCTGTACGGAGGAATTCAAGATTCTTGTGGTCCGTGAGAACAGTCACAGGGTGATTGGCACCTTCTAGAAGATGTCTCCACTCGGAGAAGGCAACTTTAATGGCTAACAGTTCTTTATTACCAATGTCGTAGTTCTTTTCTGCAGATGACATGGTGTGGGAAAGAAACGCACATGGGTGAAGTTGCATCTTGTCCCCAACTCGCTGAGACAGAATGGCTCCCACTGCAGAGTCCGAGGCGTCCACTTCGACAGTAAATGGCAATTCAGGATTTGGGTGTACTAACAATGGAGCAGACGTAAAAAGAGTTTTCAACTTGTCAAAAGCCTCCTGTGCCTCCGGAGACCAGAAAAATGCTTTGGTCTTTTTTGTTAGTGTAGTAATTGGTAGTATGATCCGTGAAAAGTTCTTTATAAATTTTCGGTAAAAATTTGCAAATCCTATGAAACGCTGGACGTCTTTTAAATTTCTTGGAACAGGCCAGTCTACTACAGCATTGATTTTGCCGGGATCCATGCTCAGACCTTCTGGGGAGATGATATATCCCAGAAATTGGATACTGGTTTGTTCAAACTCACATTTTTCAAGTTTAATGTAGAGATGGTTCTCCTGTAGTCGTTCCAAGACTAACTGGACGTGCCTGCGATGCTCTTCCAAGGTGTCTGAAAATATAAGAATGTCATCGAGATAAGCCACAACGAATTGGTCCAAGAAATCTCGAAATACATCATTAATAAAATGTTGAAAGGTGGCTGGGGCATTGCTAAGGCCAAAGGTCATAACAAGAGATTCAAAATGTCCATATCTCGTTCTGAAGGCGGTCTTCCACTCATCTCCTGGGCGAATCCGTATGAGGTTGTAAGCCCCTCTAAGATCCAGCTTCGTAAAGATTTTCGCAGAACGGAGTCTCTCAAATAGTTCAGGAATCAAGGGTAGCGGGTAGCGATTCTTGACAGTGATATTATTCATCTCTCTGTAGTCAATACATGGCCGCAGAGTGGAGTCTTTCTTTTCAACAAAGAACAGGGGTGCCCCAGCTGGAGATGTGGAAGGTCGAATAAAGCCTTTCTCTAAATTTTCATCCAGGAACTTTCTTAATACCTTCAATTCAGGTTCGGAAAGATTGTAAATCCGTCCAAATGGAATGGTTGCTCCTGGCAGCAATTCAATGGGACAGTCGTAAGGACGGTGAGGAGGTAATTGATCTGCTTTCTTCTTACTGCAGACATCAGAGAACTGCTGATATTGAGGTGGTAGTTTCTCTTCCTTCTCATGCGAAATCTCAGAGATCTGGACTTGTTGGAGAACAGGGGGTTCCTTATGACAATTATTCTTACAGTAGTCAGATGGAAAGGTGATGGTCCTTGATGCCCAGTTGATAGAAGGGTTATGGACTGAAAACCAGGGGATCCCTAGAATAACCGGAAATTTCGGAGATGAAATAAGGTGGAAACTGACAGCTTCATGATGATCCGGGTCGATACAAATCTCCAGTTCGATTGTCTCATGCGTGACAGGTCCAGAAGACAAAGGTGATCCATCCACAGTTTCCATTTCAATTGGTGTGGATTTGGTCCTACTGGAAATATTATTATCACGTGTAAATTTTAAGTCCATAAAATTTCCTCCTGCTCCCGAATCCAACAGGGCAGAGCATTGTATTTTTTGGGTGCCCATTACAACCTGAATGGGGATTACAAAATGAGATGATGTGGTATGTATTTTGTCTATTTCTGGCGTTACTGATGAGATAGTCTGCAAGATGGAATCCGACTGCTGAGAAAGGTCCGTATTGCTGGCAGACCTGTTGTTGGTAAAGGCTATAGTCCTTTTGTTAGGACAGTTGATGGCATAGTGTCCAGGGTCCCCACAATAGAGGCAGAGATGTTCTGCACGTCGCCTCTCCTTCTCCTGTGCAGAGAGTGGTCTTCGGATGACGTCGATCTGCATCGGTTCAGACACAACTTGCGTCTTTTCTTGGTGGTCTGATGCTGAAAATGAGAAGCCAGGGCTATTCCCAAGTGCTCGCAGTCTCTCCTTTCTCCTTTCAGTAAGTCTCTGGTCAATCCGGATACATAGTTGAATAAAGTCCTCCAACTGGTCAGGGGTCTCAACCCTGGCAAGCTCGTCTTTCACTGGTTCTGATAGCCCTCGTCGAAATTGACTTCTCTGGGCCGCTGGATTCCAGGTGGTGTCGGCCACCCAGCGACGGAACTCCGATGTATATTCCGCAACAGAGCGACGTCCTTGGCGCAAATTATGTAATTTGGTTTCTGCTGTGGCACAGCGGTTTGGGTCATCAAAAACTTGATTCATAGCTGCGATGAAAGCTTCCAGGTCATTAAGGAGGGCATAGTCCTTTTCTACATAAGGTGAAGCCCAAGCAAGAGCTTCATCCGTCAGGAGATTTATCATGAAAAAAACTTTCTTCCTCTCACTGGTAAAGGGAGCAGGTTGCATCTGGAAGTATATGCGGCATTGATTGAGGAATCCTCGGTACTGCTTGCGATCCCCACTGAACTTTGCAGGCAGCGGCAGCCGCGCGTTTGATTCGGACCCTGAATTGCGCACGTCCAGAAGTTGTTTTTGTAGCTCAATTACTTCCTGTTGTATCGCCGTGAAATCAGTTTGTAACTTGGCATATTTTCCTTGAGAGTCAGTACAAAAACTTTGAAGCTCCGTAACTTGCCGTCTCAGGGTGTTCACAGCGGACTCCATTTTGGCGCGAGATTATTCTGTCAAGATCCCGTCTGGGTTGGAGCCGATGTTACTGCAAACACTAGGGAAAGCAGAGGCAGGTAGCGTAGTCAGATGGCAGCCGGAGGTCGGTACACAGGAAAGCAGTGTTTGTAGCAATGGATCAGGCGGAGAGCGTAGTCAGGTGGCAGCCGGAGGTCGGTACACAGGAAAGGCAGTTCGGTAACAGAGGAGCAGGCAGATAACGTAGTCAGAAGGCAGGCCGAGGTCGGTTCACAGGAGAGCAGTGTTTGTAGCAATGGATCAGGCGGAGAGCGTAGTCAGAAGGCAGGCCGAGGTCGGTTCACAGGAGAGCAGTGTTTGTAGCAATGGATCAGGCGGAGAGCGTAGTCAGAAGGCAGGCCGAGGTCGGTTCACAGGAGAGCAGTGTTTGTAGCAATGGATCAGGAGGAAACGCTTGACTAAAGGCTTGGAGCTCAATAATCTCGCAATGACACACCCACAGGGCCAGGTTTATATAGGGTGTGTAATTGGCAATCAGAGGCCCAATCAAGAGAGCACTAGGTGTAGCCAATCAGGAAGAACAGTCAATGGTATCTGGATTCAGCAAGGAACTTTGCAGCCAGCAGAATAGCTCAGATGGTAGAGCTGCTGGCCAGTGGACAAGAGGTACTGGGTTCGACTCCTGACAGTCCCACTTGATAGATTACTGACATTATATATTTATACATCTGCTAGACAGCGTGACAGCAACTCTTTCAACACCTTGACCGTTTCATCGACGTATGACATGTTCTGGTCTGGAGACCCAAAACCTGTCCGTGCGCCGTAGTCCAAGATCAGACCGATGTGCACAGACGTCTGAGTGAGGCCTTAAGGAGTTCTCCAGCTAAATTAATAATCCAAGTGAGGCCCCGATCAGACCATATTTGTGATCTACACCACGTATGTATGCCGGAATAAACTCTACACCAAGGCCACAATTCATCAGTCAGTTTTTTCGCCATAAAACTGCTTGAAATGTCTCAAAAGTTGCGCGCAACTCGAAGTTGTGCCACAATTTTGTGGCTTTCGGGTGCTTTTATACTGGTCTCAATCCGAGGCTTAGCTGGAAAGGGACATGGTCGATTGCAGCAGACAAACTCATCATAATTTACGGCACAAAAGGGGCATCTATTATATCTATTATAACAGAAATTTACCCCATGAAATACATTTCTTGTGGTCATGCACAGCAACAGAAAGGTGCAACAACTCTTAATGAATTTGGTGCGTTTTACTCCAGTGTAGCCTTTATCAAGATTGACATAGAAATCTCTAGAGTTAATGAATCGGGGGCCATTATCAACCCAAAGGGCTCCAAAAAACTTTTCTTTTGGACTTCCACACTATGGAATCAAATTATGTGTTTTCTTTTATAATGGGACCTTAAAGGCGACTTATGTATCTATATAGAAATGCCTATAAGTGCCAGCCTGTCACAAGGGTGTCACATCCCCCTGGAAGACCTGGAGTTAGACTGTCACGGCGGGTAATGGATCGCAGGTCTTTAGAGATGGTGTGATTTGTATCCCATATTAAATTGATTTTGTTTCCTCTGGTGCTGAAGAGGTTACAACCATTTGTATGCTGATCAGAAACATGCAGCTCAATTTCAGTTGCTTCTGATCTGGTTATTACCTCTTCCTATAAAAACTGGTCAGACCTTCTTGTCCCTACCGGTGAAATATTCGTCTTCCTGTGTTGTGTCCTAAAGCTAAGTGGTTATAGTACAGTTGTAGTAGTGTTCTGAGATTTGCTGCAGTACATGTGTGTTTATCTCCTGTTCCGTTTTCCTGTTTAGTTTATTCCTCCCTGTCCCTATTCTCCTTCCTATTGGTGGTTAGTGCTTTTGTATGATAGAGGTTTTCTGTTATCCCTGTTTTGTCTTTGTGTCTTTTTACCTTACATTTCTGTCCGATGCCTCAGGGTTTCTCAAGAGCATAGTAAGGTCGGAGACTTAGGCCTCTCTACCTTCAAGAGTACCTACGGGACAGGAATAGTTAGGGTCCCAGTTCCAGGGACAGTTTGTGGCCCCCCCTTCCTTACCGAAGACCGTCAAATCTTGATACCGAGAGTTTTTCTTGGCATGTACATTAAAAGGAGTGGAATAGCATCGTGTGAACAAGGCAAGGCCACCAATCGATTCCAAGTGATGGAAGTTGACGTTATGTTACCATCGGAAATGGATTTCACAACTAAAACTGAAACACGGTGATTCCGTAGTCATTAATTCTGCCATATGGCGCCTACATAAGGCGCCATATTCTTTCTCAATAAATAACATGTAATAGAGCGTACCACATTTTTTTCTCACTTATGGAACTTGGCCGCACAGAGATGTACAGTATGGACCTTAGCGGTATATAGACGCTGTATTTTGGACCGTACAAGGCGCACATTTTACTAATTAAATAAATCCAGATATGGGCGCCCTTTGTTGGCTTGAGCGATGTCTAAAGATTATCAACATATGCAGGCATGTGCCGGAGATAGTTACATAGAAGCGCGCTGGACACAAGCTGCAGTCCGTGGTCTCATCTTTCACATGGGAATTGAGCTAGGATTCCCTGCCTCATTCTTACGGTATTTTTTTTTAACAGTGAAAAATGCCTGAAGTCAGGAAAAGTTCAACAATTCCTGCTTTTCTGCATTGCCTGCTGTGAAGCTGAGTCAAGTCAACTGCAGAACTGAGCTCGGGATTATGGAAAGGGGAGAATGTGTGCAAGAGCGGGTACATAACGTAGGGACGTGCAAACAGTCTGCTATCAGCTGCTTTCGAAAAAACGAATGAGATTAAAAACTGAGGCAAAACACATGACGAATGGAAGAAAAATGGTCCATTTTTCACGGATGTGAAAATGGGAACAAATTTCTGCACAGAATGTCTTTTTCAGGCAGGTGAACCCATCACATTTTTCATGAGTAAGACAATTCAGAAAATGTCTGAAGAATGGTCAGGTCGCTTTGGGAACCTGAAGCAGTTAAAAGATGCACAAAAGTCTGAAAATATGAACAGCCAGCTGTTTTTACATGCGTATGTTCCAAGCTCCTTATTAAACGTGGCCGTCAATCTCTGACCGTAGCATTTAAAGCACACTGTCTGGGGGTGAGGGGTGGCGCACCATTTCACGACCCCCTAATTGGCTCCTCGCGAAGCAGTTGCGGGGAGCCAATGGGTTGCCATGTCAGCCTACTATGAAGGTGTTCCTGTGAAGACCAGTCAATGAATGGGCTTCATAGGTGGCCCTGATTTTTACTATATACTGCAATATCGTGGTATAGCAGTATGTAGTACAAGAAATCAGATAATTGCAGGTTCAATTTTTCTAAAAAAAAAAAAAAAAGAAATAAATTAAAAAAAATGTTTTAAAAAAATATGAAAATTTGAACCGCCCTCTCTTCTCATTTAAAAATGAAAGAAATTAGAACTGTTAAAAAAAAAAGTAAAGCTATGTGCTTTTTTTTCACAATTTCATCGGACTTAGAATTTTGTTTCTTGCTTTTTAGCGCTTTCAATGGGAAACTAAATGGCGTCACTCCACACTGCAACTTGTCGAGCAACAAATAAGTCCTCATAGTGCTACTTTTTGTAATCTTTACAAGGGGGAGTTGCTCACTGGGTAATTATGCAGCCTAAAGACACGCCCCAGAGGATCCTGTGAGCAAAGCTCCTTTAGTGAGGACGATAAATAATAGCATTAAATAAAATAGCCCATATTTCTTGAGTCTTATGGGGGTTTTATAAAAACAAACTAAAAGCGGAATCCTCAGGGGAAGCAGCGAGAATATAATAAAAACAAAATCTGCCCACTTTAGACCTAGTGACTGAGGTGTGAGCAACTATATGCAGCCTCTCAACGTGTCCATCTGGATGTGGAATTAACCCTTTAATGACATATGACATACTGGGTACGTCATGTTGACTCCCGACTTTGATGCAGGCTCTCCAGCCAAGCCGGCATCTTTGCCAGCATATGATGGCTGTGATAATCAGCCATCATCTGCCTCTTAACAGCCGTGGCTGGAGCGTACTGTGACAGTGACACCGCTGCGATACATGCAGCTGCGGCGGCGATCAGCTGTTCAGCCGGAGCGATCCAGGAAGCCGGGGTTCCCGCTGTAGCTTATTCGGCAAGCACTATAGCTTGCCGAATGAGCGGGGAACCGAAGATATTCGCTCAACTCTACTAAAGACGTAAAAAAAACAAGCCAGCATACAGCTCCATATCCGGAAAACGGTACAGCTCTCAGGAAAATGGTATCACATGCAAAAAAAGAAAATTTTCATACTAATTTCAGAATTTTTTGCACCACGTAACTGAGGCTAAAACAAAAACTATGCATGTGTGGTATCTTCATATTTTACTGACCTAAAAAATCTTTTTTTTACCATAAAATGAATGCTGTAAATAAAAAATAAAAAAAAATTGCAGAATTGCTCTTTTTTTGTTATTTCACCACACTTAAAATTTTGTTTCCCGCTTTCCATGATAAAATGGATGGTGTCATTCAAAAGTACAACTCGTCCCGCCAAAAAAAAAACAAGCCCTCACATGACTATGTCGACGGAATAATAAAAAAGGTTGTGGTTCTTGGAAAAAAAATGAAAAGGCAAAAGTGAAAAATCGCTCCTGAATTTTTCGGTTTTTGAGCCCAAAATATGGGGGGAAAAAAAAGTGTTTTCTCTTTAAGGCGGACATGTTTTTTTTAATACAATAGTGTAAAGTACCATAAGGTTTAAGACATTTTACAAAACCAAACACGAGGTGATGTGGACCTGAACTTGTTCTACACCATCTTGTGAGGTAACGGCTGCTCTTTCATTGGCCTTGCAGAATTGCTCTTTTTTTTATTATTTCACCACACTTAAAATTTTGTTTCCCGCTTTCCATGATAAAATGGATGGTGTCATTCAAAAGTACAACTCGTCCCGCCCAAAAAAAAAGCCCTCACATGACTATGTCGACGGAATAATAAAAAAGGTTGTGGTTCTTGGAATAAAGGGAGGAAAAAAATGAAAAGGCAAAAGTGAAAAATCGCTCCTGAATTTTTTGGTTTTTGAACCCAAAAATGAGGGGGAAAAAAGTATTTTCTCTTTAAGGCGGACATGTTTTCTTGAATACAAGTGTAAAGTACCATAAGGTTCAAGACATTTTACAAAACCAAACACGAGGTGATGTGGACCTGAACTTGTTCTACACCATCTTGTGAGGTAACGGCTGCTCTTTCATTGGCCTTGGAAAAAAAGAAACAGTGGCTAAGATTTCACCTCACAAAGATGGCCTTTCAGCCCGCCACAACAGCTGGACGGGCCTTCCACACACACCCGGGTCTGTCAGCTGCCGTAGCCACATACAGACTGATGGAAACCCAATACTTTAACCCTTTGGCGCCATCAATTTTATGTGTTTATAGTATAATGTACTGTTTAGCCTTCTGGAATTTTAGCTTTCAACTCCAGTTTAGTCACATTAATTGGGAAGAAGGTGAAATAATGTCAGCTCCAGATCCTGCAGTAAATCCCACCAAGTCTACAGCTTGGTTCACATTTGTACGGTGAAGACGCCTGGAATGCCAAAAAAGACGTATTTGACAGCGGAAGATGTAGGAAATTTTTTTTTTCCTTTTATCCAGTACAGCGTTAGATTTTAAGAAACATACACATTTTTCTGATTGGATCCATAAAAACTAGTTGAGAAAAGAAGGCATTTGCACAACGTTGGGCTACCAGCCGGAAGTCCAACTACAGAAGCTTCAATGACCTCCTCGAAGGCTACCATGGTGCAGAGCAACACGACAATGGAGGCTGGAAGGGAGGACTGTCTTCTTCAGCGATGAGTCCGACTTTTGTCTTAGCGGGTGAATGGTCTGGTGACCATGTGGGTAACGCCATAAGGAGGCCTTTATGAAGGAAGGTCTCACCAGTCCTACTTCTAGGATTATGATGTGGGGGAGCATAATGTACGTTAGCCACACAAGTCTAGCCTTCATTCCTGGTGCACTAACAGCTCAGCGTCAACTTGATTTGGGCATCGGCCTTTTCTCCAAAGAGTCCCAGAAGCCGTTTACCAACATGACCACACCAGGTCACATGTTACTCTTGCTTATGTGAGCAGTCTATGTGGCCTAAACGTGCTACCATGGTCTGCAGCGTCTCCGGACATGTCTCCCATCATTGCAAAAGTAGCTGCCAGCAGCTGATCTTGATGATCTGGTGCCCAAATGCATTCAGCGTGGCAGAACATTCCTCAGACAACCATTAATGACCTCATTGATAGCAGTCAAGTTTGGGGATTTCTCTGTGTGGCCCTCATATCTCTGGATAGGCGATAACTTGTTTACACTGGACAACCCTTTTAAAATCTGTGCTGCTGTGGATGTAGAGGACAATTTCTATAGGGATTATTTTAGCAGCCCTTTTCATCGACATGACACCATTAACATTTATCTTAACATCCCATATTATGTCTTTTGTGATTATGACCCTGAAAATAAACCAAACTGGCACTGACTGGGCAGCCACCTGCCACGTTTATGGTTCTGGTAAATCTATACTTAGTCCTGTGTTATGCCCCAGCTGCTGCAGAACACGGCCATAAACCGTAAGCCTATTAAAGATCCACTGCCTTCAAAATTGTATTTACATTTTTCAGAATTAGATACTTATAAATATAGTTCTGTTACGCCTGGACCTAATGGCGGGGTGTTCAGCTGGCAAGTGGATGACTCATGCCCACTGTTGAGGGGCGTGCAGGAATAAAATCTGCGGGATCATTGACTGGTGTCATTGCTGAGTAGCATTTCTGCTGTAAGAAACGCTTCCACTTTTACAGAATTTGACAGGTGTCCCTCACCAGGTCTATTAATATACCCAAGTCTTTTTCATATGTGCTGTTGCTTAGTTCTATTCCTCCCATTCTGTGAATGTATTTTCTTTTTTCTTTCCCAAATGTAGAATCTTGCATTTCTCCCTGTTAAATACCATACCGTATTGTTAGAGCTACCCTAAACTGTCGTAAAAATGCCAAAAGTCACAACCTTTTACAGCAACTTCGCCTTGTACAAACATTTTGTGCTTTTTTTTTTATACCAGTTTTTTGGAGTGAACACTTTGTTTCGGCCCTAAAGTGGGTTCTGCTTACTAGGCTCATGAAGTATATGACCGGATGGATGGTGTGGCATCCATCCACCATAGCGATTCATTGCAAAAACACGCAGTGGTTTTCTTTATAAGAATTCATAGCCTGCTGTGCTTTTCTATATAGTGAATGCCAAAAGGACACTATTTTGGGCTCTGTTTGAGGTTTAAAGGGTTGTCCAGGCTTGGGGTTCACCCTATGTCACTGCAGACTTGTGAATCCTCACAGTGCACACTGTCATGATTGGATTGGTGATGGAAGTGCGCGACCGCATTACAACAAGTACGGTATGTTATTTGTATATACAGTATGTAGTCACATGCAGACTAGACGTGAATGGAAACGTCTAGTCAGAATGTGACCAAAAGTATACAAATCGCATATTTGTGGCCACATCTCAGAGAATCCTGACAGCGAGCACTATGCACACTGTGAGGATTCACAATTATGCAGTCACATAGAGTGAACCCCAAGCCTGGAAAACCCCTTTTAATGTAACACCAGCGTTTTAGTGTATTTCCTAAATGCAATTATTGTAGAATTTTACATTTCTATTCATTAAGGACAAATGGATTTTCCCGAATCGGAGATTATTCTGCTCCACTAACCTTAAAATGTTTCATCAGTATATGTGGTAGTCATTATTTGTCGGTAGGAGCGGTCGCCATTTTCGTGGCCGCCACCTGGGGTCACTGTGCTCATAACGATCGGGTCCAGGCCTGTGCTGGCGTTTCAGCAGACTCAGGAGTAGAATGTAAATAGCAATTATTAAATGTTCTGCTTTGACGGGAACATATTGAAAATTCAATTTTCTTAGTAATAGCATTCATCCTCTAGAAAGTACAGTTTGCATCCAGTTACTGGGGCACAAAGTGTATTTCTGCTGCGCTTATACAAAGAGCTGCAATTGTGGCACAAAATATTTCACGTCCATATTCCCAAAAGTTCGGGCCGTTCCAGATGATTGACAGCTTTTATCCTATTTCTTTTGGGAGTATGACTTTTTTTTGTGTGTGTGATTCCTGATGCAGATTGATCGAGCGACCTGTAGGATAATAACATAATGGGCACAGCTTTTATTATCAGGTCCCCCCGTCACGGTCCTTGTCAGCGAGACGGTCGCTGGTAATCAGTCATTTATTCGTTCTCGCTAACTTTTGAGAACGGACATTATGTAGATTCTGAAATGTGACCAAAATGCCAAAAATCATACAGACCCCATAAAGCTCACAAGCCAGATCCCTTAAATAAATACAGATCTCTCTAGTAAACACAGAACCTCCTACTAAGATCCTTTCTAAATAAATGCCGACTGTAAGCCAGACCCCTTAACTAACTACAGACCCCAAATCTGCGAAATACCAGCTCAGACAAGTAGAGATCCCAGAGCAGGCTGCCTAAAAAACCCAGACCCCTGCCCAGTCCCCTTAAATGTTTTCAGACCCCAGACCAGATTCCCTAGAAATGGACAGTGAGAACACAGCCCCTAAAAACAAACCCAAAATCAGACCACCTAATGGGTGAAGGTCCGACCTCTTATAAAAATATATTGGCCAAAGTAGTATGCCCTCTTATTTTTCCTGAGGGAGCAGCGCCTGGGCCACCTGACTGTGCAAAAACTGAGGCATTCAATGGAGGTGGCTTATTACCTCTGAATGGAAGGGGGCTTATTACCTCTGAGTGGAGGGGGCTTATTACCTCTGAGTGGAGGGGGCTTATTACCTCTGAATGGAGGTGGCTTATTACCTCTGAATGGAGGTGGCTTGTTACCTCTGCGTGGAGGGGGCTTATTACCTCTGAATGGAGGTGGCTTATTACCTCTGAATGGAGGTGGCTTATTACCTCTGAGTGGAGGGGGCTTATTACCTCTGAATGGAGGTGGCTTATTACCTCTGAGTGGAGGTGGCTTATTACCTCTGAATAGAGGTGGCTTGTTACCTCTGCGTGGAGGGGCTTATTACCTCTGAGTGGAGGTGACTTATTACCTCTGCGTAGAGGGGGCTTATTACCTCTGCGTAGAGGAGGCTTGTTACCTCTGCGTAGAGGGGGCTTGTTACCTCTGCGTGGAGGGGGCTTATTACCTCTGAGTGGAGGGGGCTTATTACCTCTGAATGGAGGGGGCTTATTACCACTGAATAGAGGTGGCTTGTTACCTCTGCGTGGAGGGGGCTTATTACCACTGAGTGGAGATGGCTTATTACCTCTGCGTAGAGGGGGCTTATTACCTATGAGTGGAGGTGGCTTGTTACCTCTGCTTGGAGGGGGCTTATTACCTCTGAGTGGAGGTGGCTTATTACCTCTGAGTGGAGGTGGCTTATTACCTCTGAGTGGAGGGGGCTTATTACCTCTGAATGGAGGTGGCTTATTACCTCTGAGTGGAGGGGGCTTATTACCTCTGAATGGAGGTGGCTTATTACCTCTGAGTGGAGGTGGCTTATTACCTCTGAATAGAGGTGGCTTGTTACCTCTGCGTGGAGGGGGCTTATTACCTCTGAGTGGAGGTGACTTATTACCTCTGCGTAGAGGGGGCTTATTACCTCTGCGTAGAGGAGGCTTGTTACCTCTGCGTAGAGGGGGCTTGTTACCTCTGCGTGGAGGGGCTTATTACCTCTGAGTGGAGGGGGCTTATTACCTCTGAATGGAGGGGGCTTATTACCACTGAATAGAGGTGGCTTGTTACCTCTGCGTGGAGGGGCTTATTACCACTGAGTGGAGATGGCTTATTACCTCTGCGTAGAGGGGGCTTATTACCTATGAGTGGAGGTGGCTTGTTACCTCTGCTTGGAGGGGGCTTATTACCTCTGAGTGGAGGTGGCTTATTACCTCTGAGTGGAGGTGGCTTATTACCTCTGAGTGGAGGGGGCTTATTACCTCTGAATGGAGGTGGCTTATTACCTCTGAGTGGAGGTGGATTATTATCTCTGAGTGGAGATGGCTTATTACCTCTGAGTGGAGGTGGCTTATTACCTCTGAATGAAGGTGGCTTGTTACCTCTGCGTGGAGGCGGCTTATTACCTCTGAGTGGAGGTGGCTTATTACCTCTGAGTGGAGGGGGCTTATTACCTCTGAGTGGAGGGGGCTTATTACCTCTGAGTGGAGGGGGCTTATTACCTCTGAGTGGAGGTGGCTTATTACCTCTGAATAGAGGTGGCTTATTACCGCTGAGTGGAGATGGCTTATTACCTCTGCGTAGAGGGGGCTTATTACCTATGAGTGGAGGTGGCTTGTTACCTCTGCGTGGAGGGGGCTTATTACCTCTGAGTGGAGGTGGCTTATTACCTCTGAGTGGAGGTGGCTTATTATCTCTGAGTGGAGATGGCTTATTACCTCTGAGTGGAGGTGGCTTATTATCTCTGAGTGGAGATGGCTTATTACCTCTGAGTGGAGGTGGCTTATTACCTCTGAATGAAGGTGGCTTGTTACCTCTGCGTGGAGGGGGCTTATTACCTCTGAGTGGAGGTGGCTTATTACCTCTGAGTGGAGGTGGCTTATTACCTCTGAATAGAGGTGGCTTATTACCGCTGAGTGGAGATGGCTTATTACCTCTGCGTAGAGGGGGCTTATTACCTATGAGTGGAGGTGGCTTGTTACCTCTGCGTGGAGGGGGCTTATTACCTCTGAGTGGAGGTGGCTTATTACAATTCTAGGCTTATTGTAATTCTAGGATGTATCAACAGAAGCATACAGTCTAGATCACGTGAGGTCATTATTGCCCTCTACTCCTCTTTGGTCAGACCTCATCTGGAATACTGTGTCCAGTTTTGGGCACCACATTTTAAAAAAGACATCAACAAACTGGAGCAAGTTCAGAGAAGAGCCACCAGAATGGTGACCGGTCTGCAAACCATGTCCTATGAGGAACGGTTGCAGGATTTGGGAATGTTTAGCTTGCAAAAAAGAAGGCTGAGAGGAGACTTAATAGCTGTCTACAAATATCTCAAGGGCTGTCACATTGTAGAAGGATCATCTTTATTCTCATTTTCACAAGGAAAGACTAGAAGCAATGGGATGAAACTGAATGGGAGGAGACACAGATTAGATATTAGAAAAAACTTTTTGACAGTTAGGGTGATCAATGAGTGGAACAGGCTGCCACAAGAGGTGGTGAGTTCTCCTTCAATGGAAGTCTTCAAACAGAGGCTGGATAGACATCTGTCTGGGATGATTTAGAGAATCCTGCTTTGAGCAGGGGTTGGACCAGATGACCCAGGAGGTCCCTTCCAACTCTACCATTCTATGATTCTATGATTCTATGATTACCTCTGAGTGGAGGTGGCTTATTACCTCTGAGTGGAGTTGGCTTATTACCTCTGAGTGGAGGGGGCTTATTACCTCTGAGTGGAGGGGGCTTATTATCTCTGCGTGGAGGGGGCTTATTACCTCTGAGTGGAGGTGGCTTATTACCTCTGAGTGGAGGGGGCTTATTACCTCTGAGTGGTGGGGGGCTTATTACCTCTTGAGTGGCGGAGGCTTATTACCTCTGAGTGGAGGGGGCTTATTATCTCTGAGTGGAGGGGGCTTATTACCTCTGAGTGGAGGTGGCTTATTACCTCTGAATAGAGGTGGCTTGTTACCTCTGCGTGGAGGGGGCTTATTACCTCTGAGTGGAGGTGGCTTATTACCTCTGCGTAGAGGGGGCTTATTACCTATGAGTGGAGGTGGCTTGTTACCTCTGCGTGGAGGGGGCTTATTACCTCTGAGTGGAGGGGGCTTATTACCTCTGAATGGAGGTGGCTTACTACCTCTGAATGGAGGTGGCTTGTTACCTCTGCGTGGAGGGGGCTTATTACCTCTGAGTGGAGGTGGCTTATTACCTCTGAGTGGAGGGGGCTTATTACCTCTGAGTGGAGGGGGCTTATTACCTCTGAGTGGAGGTGGCTTATTACCTATGAGTGGAGGTGGCTTGTTACCTCTGCGTGGAGGGGGCTTATTACCTCTGAGTGGAGGGGGCTTATTACCTCTGAATGGAGGTGGCTTACTACCTCTGAATGGAGGTGGCTTGTTACCTCTGCGTGGAGGGGGCTTATTACCTCTGAGTGGAGGTGGCTTATTACCTCTGAGTGGAGGGGGCTTATTACCTCTGAGTGGGGGGGGCTTATTACCTCTGAGTGGAGGGGGCTTATTACCTCTGAATAGAGGTGGCTTATTACCGCTGAGTGGAGATGGCTTATTACCTCTGCGTAGAGGGGGCTTATTACCTATGAGTGGAGGTGGCTTGTTACCTCTGCGTGGAGGGGCTTATTACCTCTGAGTGGAGGTGGCTTATTACCTCTGAGTGGAGGTGGCTTATTACCTCTGAGTGGAGTTGGCTTATTACCTCTGAGTGGAGGGGGCTTATTACCTCTGAGTGAAGGGGGCTTATTATCTCTGCGTGGAGGGGGCTTATTACCTCTGAGTGGAGGTGGCTTATTACCTCTGAGTGGAGGGGGCTTATTACCTCTGAGTGGTGGGGGGCTTATTACCTCTGAGTGGCGGAGGCTTATTACCTCTGAGTGGAGGGGGCTTATTATCTCTGAGTGGAGGGGGCTTATTACCTCTGAGTGGAGGTGGCTTATTACCTCTGAATAGAGGTGGCTTGTTACCTCTGCGTGGAGGGGGCTTATTACCTCTGAGTGGAGGTGGCTTATTACCTCTGCGTAGAGGGGGCTTATTACCTATGAGTGGAGGTGGCTTGTTACCTCTGCGTGGAGGCGGCTTATTACCTCTGAGTGGAGGGGGCTTATTACCTCTGAATGGAGGGGGCTTATTACCACTGAATAGAGGTGGCTTGTTACCTCTGCGTGGAGGGGGCTTATTACCACTGAGTGGAGATGGCTTATTACCTCTGCGTAGAGGGGGCTTATTACCTATGAGTGGAGGTGGCTTGTTACCTCTGCTTGGAGGGGGCTTATTACCTCTGAGTGGAGGGGACTTATTACCTCTGAATGGAGGTGGCTTATTACCTCTGAGTGGAGGTGGCTTATTATCTCTGAGTGGAGATGGCTTATTACCTCTGAGTGGAGGTGGCTTATTACCTCTGAATGGAGGTGGCTTGTTACCTCTGCGTGGAGGGGGCTTATTACCTCTGAGTGGAGGTGGCTTATTACCTCTGAGTGGAGGGGGCTTATTACCTCTGAGTGGAGGGGGCTTATTACCTCTGAGTGGAGGTGGCTTATTACCTCTGAATAGAGGTGGCTTATTACCGCTGAGTGGAGATGGCTTATTACCTCTGCGTAGAGGGGGCTTATTACCTATGAGTGGAAGTGGCTTGTTACCTCTGCGTGGAGGGGGCTTATTACCTCTGAGTGGAGGTGGCTTATTACCTCTGCGTGGAGGTGGCTTATTACCTCTGAGTGGAGGGGGCTTATTACCTCTGAGTGGAGGGGGCTTATTATCTCTGCGTGGAGGGGCTTATTACCTCTGAGTGGAGGTGGCTTATTACCTCTGCGTAGAGGGGGCTTATTACCTATGAGTGGAGGTGGCTTGTTACCTCTGCGTGGAGGGGGCTTATTACCTCTGAGTGGAGGGGGCTTATTACCTCTGAATGGAGGTGGCTTATTACCTCTGAATGGAGGTGGCTTGTTACCTCTGCGTGGAGGGGGCTTATTACCTCTGAGTGGAGGTGGCTTATTACCTCTGAGTGGAGGGGGCTTATTACCTCTGAGTGGAGGGGGCTTATTACCTCTGAGTGGAGGTGGCTTATTACCTCTGAATAGAGGTGGCTTATTACCGCTGAGTGGAGATGGCTTATTACCTCTGAGTGGAGGGGGCTTATTACCTCTGAGTGGAGGGGGCTTATTACCTCTGAGTGGAGGGGGCTTATTATCTCTGCGTGGAGGGGGCTTATTACCTCTGAGTGGAGGTGGCTTATTACCTCTGCGTAGAGGGGGCTTATTACCTATGAGTGGAGGTGGCTTGTTACCTCTGAGTGGAGGTGGCTTATTATCTCTGAGTGGAGGGGGCTTATTACCTCTGAGTGGAGGGGGCTTATTACCTCTGAGTGGTGGGGGGCTTATTATCTCTGAGTGGAGGGGGCTTATTATCTCTGAGTGGAGGGGGCTTATTACCTCTGCGTGGAGGGGGCGGCTTATTATCTCTGAGTGGAGGGGGCTTATTATCTCTGAGTGGAGGGGGCTTATTATCTCTGAGTGGTGGGGGGCTTATTATCTCTGAGTGGAGGGGGCTTATTATCTCTGAGTGGTGGGGGGCTTATTATCTCTGAGTGGAGGGGGCTTATTATCTCTGAGTGGAGGGGGCTTATTATCTCTGCGTGGAGGGGGCTTATTACCTCTGAGTGGAGGGGGCTTATTATCTCTGAGTGGAGGGGGCTTATTATCTCTGAGTGGAGGGGGCTTATTATCTCTGAGTGGAGGGGGCTTATTATCTCTGAGTGGAGGGGGCTTATTATCTCTGAGTGGTGGGGGGCTTATTATCTCTGCGTGGAGGGGGCTTATTATCTCTGAGTGGTGGGGGGCTTATTATCTCTGAGTGGAGGGGGCTTATTATCTCTGAGTGGAGGGGGCTTATTATCTCTGAGTGGAGGGGGCTTATTATCTCTGAGTGGAGGGGGCTTATTATCTCTGAGTGGAGGGGGCTTATTATCTCTGAGTGGAGGGGGCTTATTACCTCTGAGGTATTGTATAAACATATAGACAACTGATACATTGAGAATACTTTGTTTGCAGCCTGTTGTATAAACAGGACTATCAGTTACATAAAGTAATTCCCTGTGTACACCACACCGCAGGGAGCCATGTCTGCTGTAGCATTGCAGGCACACACAAAAGAGGGAAAGAGAGAATATGGCTTCACATATGGAGCCATAATGAGCTCTCCATGATTTGCAGTGCATTATGGTGGTAGCTAGTGATGAGTGAACGTGCTGGGATAAGGTGTTATCTGAGCATGCTCGGGTGCTGACCGACTGTCTTCGGCGTTCTTGAAAAATATATTTGAGTCCCTGCGGCCACATGTCTCGCGGCTGTTCGACAGTTGCAACATTATCATGGATTACCTAACAAACTAAATCTTCCCCCATCACCTGTGAATGATATTATTGAGAAGTGGAAGAAATCGCAGCAACTCAGCCACAAAGTGGAGACCCCGTAACATTACAGAGCGGAGGGCCGAGTGTTCAGGAGCGGAGGGGAGAAAAGTCACCAACACTCTGCTGACTCCATAACATGCTACGTGCAGCCTTAAGGTACTGCCACACTAAACAATCCCGCTAGCGATAGCGATAAAGACGCATACTAATGCGATCGCTAGCGGGATTGTTTCTATATCGCTAAGTGCGGCTTAACTTAGCGATATAGTTAACGACGCTATCGCGGTTAGCGATCTTCTTAACGACTTTAGCGGTACAAAAGTACCGCTAAATCGCTAAGAAAAGGTGCCACACTCAGCAATATATACTTACCTGCGGGGCGCCGACGATCTAAATAGGGTCCGGAACGATGTCAGCGACGAGCGAGATCACAGCAGGATCTCAGCAGGGAGCTCGTCGCTGACAGATGCCGCACACAACAACATCGCTAACGGGATCGCTAAATAGTGACGTTTTTTAGCGATCCCGTTAGCGATGTTGTTTAGTGTGGCATACCCTTTAGATCACCAAGCACAATGTCGAGTGTCTGATGGAGTGGTGTAAAGCCGCCAACAATGGACTCTGGAATGCTCTGTGCAGTGACGGATCAAACCTTCTCTATCTGGCATCTGATGGATGATTTTGGGTTTGGTGAATGCCGGGAGAACGTTACTTGCCTGACTCATTGTGCCAGGTGTACAGTTTGGTGGAGGAGGGATAACGCTGTGGGATGTGTTTCAGGAGAGAGCCGAGGCTCTTTAGTTCCAATGAAGGAAAATCTAAAAACTTCAGCACAAGACATTTTGGACTCTTTCATCTTCGTACTGTAGGAACAGTTTGGGGAAAGCCCTTTTTTCTGTTCCCCGTGACTGTGCGCAATGCACAAAGCAAGGTCCATAAAGACATGGAAGGGTTAGATTTATGTTGAAGGACCTGATAGAGCCCTGACTTCAACCCCATCCAACACCATTGGAATGAACAAGAATGGAGATTGTGAGCCCGGCCTCTCCTGGGTACCATATGGCCGCACATCATGTGCCTCCAGAACTGTTGGTGTTCCTCTGAAGAGGAATTCAAAAATGCCCTATTATAGTTAAAAGTAGAACCAAGAGTGGAGCTTCTCCTCCTGGATCTGACTCAGGTGTCAGAAATCTCTTGGTTCTTCGATGCAGAATGGCATGAAACGATCCTAAAGGTGTCGAAGTAGAAAACCCCTTCGGCTTGGAGGTCCCATATCTGCTACAAACTTATTTGTAAAAGGTTTTAACACTTGACCTGCAAAGTCAACAATGGATAGAACATCTCCATCCTCGGAGCACATTAGGTTCCTCTCGGCCTAATCACATCCTGCTAAGACAAAAAAACATCTCTCGTTTCCTTTCTTGTTTGCTTGCCTACCAGTAATGGTAGGAGAAGACATCCCGCCCTGGTGTATTGTCTTGTCTCCTGTTACCCTGTTTGTTTTTTGAGCTTGTGTGATGGAGAAAAATGTGCTCTCTATTAACCCCTTCCACTCCGGCCTGGTAGACTATCCCCAATGGAGCTCTGAGTATAAACAGTCCTCCGAAAATACGTCTGCTTGTTTTTACTGTCTTGTTAACACCATTGATGTGTTGTATGCCCACAGTGCCCGAAACTATCATAAGTACAATCTTGTTCCTTTAGTTTAGGTAACAGAGCACATCAACACAAGTATTCCATTCACTACTTGTCCTGCAATTGCCACATGTAGAGTCCAAGTGTTGCTTTGTGTACCTTAAGAGCGCCTCCACACACTGCCAGTATAATGATTAGTCAGCTTTACACAATCCCTACTTATTAAAAGGGTCATCAGTGAATGAACTCATCACAAATATGTTTCTGCTAGGACCCCCAGGCTAGAACCCCCAGTGATCAATAGTTTGGTACAGGACAGGACAAATCGTCCAGTGCAAGAGACACTGTCTGTAAGGCTCTGTTCAAATCTCTAGAGCCTTACCTCTGAGGTACGTCTGGGGTTAGTTTACCTCTACTTGTCCATCTGCAGCTTCCAGGATGTCTCCTGTCTGCCAGCGGCCTCCAGGAACCCTTCAAGTTTCAGTTTGCCTCATCATATGCGGCTGCCAAGACGTCTCCTGTCCACTTGTGGCTTCCAAGACCCCTTTAAGACTTTCAGTTCGCCTCTACGTGTCTGCCTGCAGCTTCTAGGACGTCTCCTGTCTGCTTGTGGCTTCCAAGACCCCTTTAAAACTTTAAGTTTGCCTCTGCGTGTCCACTCACATCTCCTGTGCATTTGCGGCTTAAAGAAACTCCTTTAAAACTTTCAGTTTGCCTCTACGTGTCTTCCTGCCGCTGCCAGGATGTCTTCTGTCACTTGTGGCTATCAGGACCCCCTTAAGACTTTCAGTTTGCTTCAACGTGTCCGCCTGTGACTTCTAGTGCATCTCCTATCTGTTTCTGGATTCCAGGACCCCTTTAAGACTTTCAGATTGCCTCTATATGTCAGCCTGCGACTTACAGGACGTATCCTGTCTGCTTATGTCTTCCAAGACCCCTTTAATACTTTCAGTTTGCCTCTCTGTGTCTGTGTGTGGCTTCTAGGACATGTTCAGTCTGCTTATGGCTTTCAGGACTCATTTAAGACTTTAAGTTTTCCACTACATCTACACCTGCGGCTTCTAGGACATCTCCTGTCTGCTTGTAGATTCCAAGTCCCCTTTAAGACTTTCAGTTTGCATCTGCGTGCCTGCCTGTGATTTCTGAGACGTCTAGTGTCTTCCAGGACCCCTTTAAGACTTTGCTTGCCTCTGCATGTCCACCTACGGCTTTCAGGACATCCTGTGTCCGCTTGCGGCTTAAAGAAACGCCTTAAGACTTTCAGTTTGCCACTACGTGTCCGCCTGCAACTTCTAGGACATCTGTCCACTTGTGGCTTCTAGGACTCCTTTAAGACTGTCAGTCTGCATCTATGTGTCAGCTTGCGCCTTGTAGAGCATCTCCTGTCCGCTTGTGGCTTCCAGGACCCCTTTAAGACTTTCAGTTTGCCTTTACATGTCCACTTATGACTTTCAGGACGTCTCTTGTCTGCTTGCGGCTTAAAGAAACACCTTTAAAACTTTCAGTTTGTCACTACAGTCATGGCCAAAAGTTTTGAGTGACACAAATATTAATTTTTACAAAGTCTACTGCTTCACTTTTTCTAATGGCAATTTGCATATACTCCAGAATGTTATAAAGAGTGATCAGCTTAACAGCAATTACTTGCAAAGTCAATATTTGGCTAGAAAATGAACTTTATCCCCCAAAACACATTTCAACATCATTGCAGCCCTGCCTTAAAAGGAGCAGCTAACCTCTTTTCAGTGATTGCTCCATTAACACAGGTGTGGGTGTTGATGAGGACATGGCTGGAGATCAATCTGTCATGATTAAGTAAGAATGACACCACTGGACACTTTAAAAGGAGGCTGGTGCTTGGCATCATTGTTTCTCTTCTGTTAACCATGGTTATCTCTAAAGAAACACGTGCAGTCATCATTGCAATGCACAAAAATGGCCTAACAGGGAAGAGTATCGTAGCTAGAAAGATTGCACCTCAGTCAACAATCTATCGCATCATCAAGAACTTCAAGGAGAGAGGTTCCATTGTTGCCAAAAAGGCTTCAGGGCGCCCAAAAAAGACCAGCAAGCGCCAGGACCATCTCTTAAAAGTGTTTCAGCTGCGAGATCGGGCTACCAGCAGTGCAGAGCTTGCTCAGGAATGGCAGCAGGCAGGTGTGAGTGCATCTGCATGCACTGTGAGGCGGAGACTCTTGGAGCAAGGCCTGTTCTCAAGGAGGGCAGCAAAGAAGCCACTTCTCTCCAGAAAAATCATCATGGACAGACTGATATTCTGCAAAAGGTACAGGCAGTGGACTGCTGAGGACTGGGGTAAAGTTATTTTCTCTGATGAATCCCCTTTTCGATTGTTTGGGACATCAGGAAAACGCCTCATTCGGAGAAGACAAGGTGAGCTCTACCACCAGTCTTGTCTCATGCCAACTGTTAAGCATCCTGAAACCATTCATGTGTGGGGTTGCTTCTCAGCCAAGGGAATCGGCTCTCTCACAGTCTTTCCTAAAAACACAGCCATGAATAAAGAATGGTACCAGAATGTCCTCCAAGAGCAACTTCTCCCAACCCTCCAAGAGCAGTTTGGCGATCAACAATGCCTTTTCCAGCATGATGGAGCACCTTGCCATAAAGCAAAGGTGATAACTAAATGGCTCAGGGAACAAAACATAGAGATTTTGAGTCCATGGCCTGGAAACTCCCCAGATCTTCATCCCATTGAGAACTTGTGGTCAATCATCAAGAGACGGGTGGACAAACAAAAACCTAAAAATTCTGACAAAATGAAAGCATTGATTGTGCAAGAATGGACTGCTATCAGTCAGGATTTGGTCCAGAAGTTGATTGAGAGCATGCCAGGGAGAATTGCAGAGGTCCTGAAGAAGAAGGGTCAACACTGCAAATATTGACTTGCTGCATTAACTCATTCTAACTGTCAATATAAGCTTTTGTTACTCATATGTTTGCAATTATTATATTTCTGTCTGGGATAAAAACATCTGTCAAACACACATAAAAACCAGAGGGCAGTAGATCATGTGAAAATATAATATTTGTGTCATTCTCAAAACTTTTGGCCATGACTGTACATGTCCGCCTGCGACTTCTAGGACATTGCTTGTGGCTTCCAGGACCCCTTTTAAGACTTTCAGTTTGCATCTGTGTGCCCACCTGCGGCATCTAGGACGTCTCCTGTCTGCTTATGTTTTCCTGTTCCTCCTATGACTTCTAGGACGTCTCCTGTCCGCTTGCGGCTTCTAGAACGTCTCCTGTCCGCTTGCAGCTTCCACAAACCATCTAAGACCTTTAGTATGCCTCCAGTAACTCTGCTATCTGTTTCCCGCCTGCTGCACCGATGCCCGTGGCCCATATGCCCACCCGGACCTTGGGCTTCGAGGTTCCACCTCACCTAGCATGCCCGCTCTGTGTAACAGTGAGTGTCCTTACACCAGGGAATGCACAGTTGTTGGTTGAAGAGTAACTTATGGAGAAAGTGGGATTTCCCTGAATCCTGAGACTCCTTTGTGTCTGGGTTAATTTTTAATTTCTGGTGTCTCTGATGTTTTATTGTCTTGTTTATTCGCTGTGGTGGATTTGCTGGGAGTGGAGATGGTTTTATGTGCTCAGGACAGCGCTGTGTACATTGTCGTATCTGTAGAATTATTCCGTCTGGTATACAGTAGTACGATCGTTACGGTCCGCTACGTCCCGGATTCCTATGGATCATTGACAAAGTTAATGTGTAATTGTAAAATCTTTTTCTTTTTTTTTACATGTCACCTACACTATGAAGACAAGACATGGGATCTAGGAACTAATTATATAGATGGAGGCGCCTAGATGATCATGTAACAATAAAAGTTGATTGCGACCAAGGGCGAAACTATTAAAGTTTAGTGAGTACAAGGGTTGCTTCGTACGTGGCTCTGAACCCCCCTCCTTACATTTTAGGCCTAGTTCTCCTTTAAGAACTGGCCTTAAAGGGAATCTATCAGTAGGATCAACCGTCTATATGGGCATGTAGATCACAGAAAGTAGACTAAAGTGATACCTTGATATCTGCGATCCGATGTCTTATTTCAGATTAATCCACATTTTTCTTAATATGTAAATGAGCTGCTAAGATCTATGGGCCGGACATAGATCTCAATGAGAATCTGCCTCCAGAACTTATTATAAGTGAAATGGGGCATTACCATTGTGAGACATATAGATCAGGAGAGCAGACTGTCAGTCATTACATGTCTCACACTGGTAATGCCTCCTTTCATTTACAATAATCTCTGGAGGCAGATTGTCGGGGAGATCTATGTCCGGCCCATAGATCTAACCAACTAATTTACATATAAATAAAACGTAGATTTCACTGGAATAAGACATCGGATTGCAGATATCAAGTTATCATTTTGTTCAGCCTCCTATGACCTACATGCCCATATAAACGACTTAGGAGGGTTGATCCTGCTGCCGCATTCCATTTAAAGCGTCATTGTTGTTTTAATTATTATTTCATAAATTAATAGTACACTTGAAAATAAGCAACTTTGTAATATATCTTATCAGAGAAATCTTCTTTCTTCTCCTCAACTCTCAATTCCTGTTAAATCTGCACTCAGTGACAACGGATTTTCCCAGTACTGAGATTAGAGATGACACTTGGTGCTTGTGAGATTCTATGGAGAGGGGAGGAGCTAGTGGAACACACAGACATTCCACTGCAAGTTCTCCTTAAACGACAGTTGCAGTTCTCCATAGAACTTAATGAGCACCAATTGTCATCTCCTATCTCAGTAATTGGAAAGTCTTTAGATTTTACCCATGAACTGAGAATTTTGAGAGTAAAAGATCAGTCCAGGAGGAGAAAGAAGCGGATTTCTTTGCTAAGATATATTACAAAGTTTCTTATTTTCACGAGTGCTATTGATTTATGGGTAAAAAGAAAAAAATTAAACCGCCGGTTACTCATTAAATCTGTGATCTAAGCTCAGTAATACACAAAAGTAGCGCTGTTTGGCAAAATTCCCACACTATAGTCATTCAGCAAAGCCATTTGAAGTGTCTCCGATCCTCGCACCGGGTTCGGAGCCCGGTCTGATAATTGATTTTTAACACATGAGAAGACTGGAGATTCTGAAAATAATTGTCTACCTTGTACGACATCCATTATCCGGAGCCGTGAGCTTTGTGTGTTTAGGTATGACAGATATCCCGCGGTCGGATTGACGTGCAGCTTACCCGTGTCTGCGTTTGATTCATAGAATTTTGTTTAATGGACAAAGAATTTTCTTTCTGCTTTGCCAAAGGCCAGTTTTCACAGAATCCCCTAAACTAGGGGGATTTTTGTGTGGCGGGGCGGATGGTAGGAGTGTGCTGCATACACATGACATGACCTCATATATCTGAGCACATCTTAAAGGTGCACCGAGACCTTCATGGATGAGTCAGATGGGTTCCATAATGAGTCTCGTTAATGCTCCTTCTGTCTAACGAGGACTTATAAATAGACTTTCTCTACGGAATGAGGGGTTTTCCTGGGACCTTATAATATTTCCATGGAAAACTTCACACCTAGCAGCCGTCATTTCTTCTTCTTAACTCGTGGCCTTCTTCATGCACTCAAACGAATTAGGCAGTTCCCTAAACAGTGGGATAAGTCGCTTATAGGTTCCCTAAACAATGGATAAGTTGCTTATAGGTTCCCTAAACAGTGGGATACGTCAATTATAGGTTCCCTAAACAATGGGATATGTCGATTATAGGTTCCCTAAACAATGGGATAAGTTGCTTATAGGTTCCCTAAACAGTGGGATACGTCAATTATACAGTAGGTTCCCTAAACAATGGGATACGTCGCTTATAGGTTCCCTAAACAGTGGGATACGTCAATTATAGGTTCCCTAAACAATAGGATATGTCGATTATAGGTTCCCTAAACAATGGGATAAGTTGCTTATAGGTTCCCTAAACAGTGGGATACGTCAATTATACAGTAGGTTCCCTAAACAATGGGATACATCGCTTGTAGGTTCCCTAAACAGTGGGATATGTCAATTATAGGTTCCCTAAACAATAGGATACGTCGATTATAGGTTCCCTAAACAATGGGATAAGTTGCTTATAGGTTCCCCAAACAGTGGGATACGTCAATTATACAGTAGGTTCCCTAAACAATGGGATACGTCGCTTATAGGTTCCCTAAACAATTCGATAAGTTGCTTATAGGTTCCCTAAACAGTGGGATATGTCGCTTATAGGTTCCCTAAAAAATGGGATACGTCGCTTATAGGTTCCCTAAACAATGGCATAAGTTGCTTTCAGGTTCCCCAAACAGTGGGATATGTCATAATACAGGTGCTTCTCACAAAATTAGAATATCATGAAAAAGTTAATTTATTTCAGTTCTACAATACAAAGAGTGAAACTCATATATTATATAGAGTCATTACACACGGAGTGATCTATTTCACGTGTTTATTTCTGTTAATGTTGATGATTATGAGTGGTCATGAACCGCTCCTGCCGGCGATTTAGCTGCTCCACGTCAACAGAGCAGCTCTTCCTTTTCCGGGCTGCTCTATGGAGGAGGCCTGATTGCCGACATCGGCTGATTGACTGCTGGCTCCCCGCTGTCAATCAGCGTGACGTTAGCAGTCTCACTCCATCTGCAGAGCAGAGCAGAAGATAAGCCACTGCACTGTCAGTGGAAGCTGCTGAATTGTTGGCAGGAGCAGTCTGTGAGTGGGCTGGCAGATATGAGTTTATCTTCGGGCTCACTGTGGAAATTTTAGCAGATTTGGGTTTTTCAAATGGCTCAGCAAAGATAGCAGTATGTAACGGGCTGGGTGGTGGAACCACTGTGCCAAAGCCCAAGTAAGACCTGGAGGGGCGTGATTAGGAGCCTCACCCAATCCGACCACGGACACGCAGCAGCTAACGACACCGCAGTCCATGGAGGTGATCCAGGTGCTACTCCAAGGACTAACCTTGGGTAGATAGCGGCTGACCCCTAGAAGTGGATAGCTGGAATGGCCCGGGGGAATGTCCAACTGATGCAGACAGGTGGAGAAGATGACAGGAACCGCAGGTACAGTCAGGGCAGTCTAACGGACAGAAGAGCACTGACGGGTGCAGAAGGTGAATGTGAAACTGGAAGCAAGCAAGTATCGTGTCTAAGGGTTCTGGTGGTATGAGGCAATATCAGGAGTTGTTTGCTACTCATACCATACCATAGGCACGACTTCATATGTTGACGGAGAAGTTGCAGGGTTGGATGGTTGGGTGAGGGCATGTGTGGACAACCAGACGTATCCATTTTTGTACTGTCAGATCCAGTCACTATCACTGTTTCCATCTCTTACAATATCAGATGAGTTTTTGTAAGCCTGTGATTGGTTTTCTGTGTCCCCGTTTTCCACCAGATCCCCTAAGGGTCATTGGAATTTTTTCGAGAATAATTTAATTTCAGACAGATGTTGTCAATTTGCCCGTAACCACCTTCATGTTTGTGAATTCAAAATAGCATTTTTTCTCGTACGGCTTCTCGTATGCACCTGATATAATGTCACTTCAGGCTTTTAATCTGTCAGTCCGTGTATGTGGTATAGGCGGGCACTTGGTTTTCATTATACGGCTAAATCTGCGCACTAAATTTAATAATCGTCTCGGAGTGAAGTTATGTAGTTAACCCACAACACTCAATGCATTGGCTATAAATAAAAATGCTTTATTGTGTTCAACCCAAACACACTGTTTCTAATATTGAAATGAAAGGAAAATTGAGTAGAAAAAAAATGCTTTTATTAAAACCCCACATTAGCGACAGTCGTTTATAAATGTGCTATGTGAAAAATGGCACAAGAGAGTCTCCATGCTGGTCAGTTCCAGTGACATTAGAATGGTTTGCATGGATGAAAAAGTAAAAAGTCGTTCTCTGGCTTCCCAAAAATATAACATATTTTATTTTTAGGTTTTCTGTATGGTCGGAATACAAGCTGACACCCTCCCGCTTCCTCTGGGGAATGAGAATTTGTAATGGGGGCATTCTTGATGTTGAATCCATCCTTTTTTCTTCAGTTTTTGCCCATATGATCTCTGCGGTTATATTGCCATAAAGTAGTCACCTGACTTCTGATAACCTCTATCTGACAGATGTTAGGTTGGAGGGTCTCTGGGTATGCCCTGCAGGATGCTGCAATAAAAAAAAAAAAAAAAGAGGAAGCCAGCGCAGCACGTAATTAGCATGAAATAATTTAAGTGCATCTGCACATAATTCTAACTGTTTTTTAAAATTGAGACATTTAGCAAACAATTGATCAATTCTTTGAGCTACCCCGCCACGACAAGGCATTCTCATATGGGGCAGTATCTACTCTACGTTTTTTCATTTTCACTGTGCCATTGCGGCCTCCTGAATAATTAAAAGCATAACTGCAAAAAACTGTAAAGCAAGACTGGAAAAACTGCAAAAGTACCTGGAGCATAACTGAATCACCCCGGGTGCCAGTCCGACAGATGCAGGTAAAAAGCCGACCAGGTCCAAAGATGGACATTTCAGATCTGACCTCCACATCCGCCAAACCAGCAACCACAGATAAAGAGTGAAACAGGCACAGGCACAGGTGCACAATTACATATAGCCTGGGGCAGGGCAGGGCTGCTGTATATGTGTATAGCAGCCTAAGTCAATTATAAGAAGAAAAAAAAACAGATAAAATAGCATGCATAACCCAGCGCGCACGGCAACCAGTGGTGGTCAGCCACTTACCAATACAAGTAAAAAAAAAGAGGAAGCCAGCGCAGCACGTAATTAGCATGAAATAATTTAAGTGCATCTGCACATAATTCTAACTGTTTTTTAAAATTGAGACATTTAGCAAACAATTGATCAATTCTTTGAGCTACCCCGCCACGACAAGGCATTCTCATATGGGGCAGTACCTACTCTACGTTTTTTCATTTTCACTGTGCCATTGCGGCCTCCTGAATAATTAAAAGCACAGTGAAAATAAATAATAAAAAACGTAGAGTAGGTACTGCCCCATATGAGAATGCCTTGTCGTGGCGGGGTAGCTCAAAGAATTGATCAATTATTTGCTAAATGTCTCAATTTTAAAAAACAGTTAGAATATACATGTGCAGTTGCACTTAAATTATTTCATGCTGATCATCTGCGGCGCTGGCTTCCCCTTTTTTTACTTGTATTGGTAAGTGGCTGACCACCACTAGTTGCCGTGCGCGCCGGGTTATGCATGTTATTTTATCTGTTTTTTTTCTTTCTTATAATTGACTTAGGCTGCTGTACACACATACAGCAGCCCTGCCCTGCCCCAGGCTATATGTAATTGTGCACCTGTGCCTGTGCCTGTTTCACTCTTTATCTGTGGCTGCTGGTTTGGCGTATGTGGAGGTCAGATCTGAAATGTCCATCCCTGGACCTGGTCGGCTTTTACCTGCATCCGTCTTACTGGCACCATGGGGGTGATTCAGCAATGCTTCAGGTACTTTTGCAGTTTTTGCAGTCCTGCTTTTACAGTTTTTTTGCAGTTATGCTTTTAATAATTCAGGAGGCCGCAATGGCACAGTGAAAATAAATAATAAAAAACGTAGAGTAGGTACTGCCCCATATGAGAATGCCTTGTCGTGGCGGGGTAGCTCAAAGAATTGATCAATTATTTGCTAAATGTCTCAATTTTAAAAAACAGTTAGAATATACATGTGCAGTTGCACTTAAATTATTTCATGCTGATCATGTGCGGCGCTGGCTTCCCCCTTTTTTTAGGATGCTGCAATAGACATGAAGGCCTCCATTGGTAGTCCATCACTTCCATCTTATAAACGAACAACTAGTTCACATATAAAACAGTCGGCATATTGTTACACAATGTTCCTCGTTACCAATGTCTTAATATCTTTTATATAATATTTGACAAATGCTGACATAAAATTGAGTAAATCTGTTTGGCTATGCTCCTAATCCCAGCTCCACTTAAGCCAAGCTCCACCTAATCCAAGCTCCACCTAATCCAAGCTTCACCTAATCCAAGCTCCACCTAATCCAAGCTCCACCTAATCCAAGCTCCACCTAATCCAAGCTCCACCTAATCCAAGCTCCACCTAATCCAAGCTCCACCTAATCCAAGCTCCACCTAATCCAAGCTTCACCTAATCCAAGCTTCACCTAATCCCAGCTCCACCTAATCCAAGCTCCACCTCATCCCAGCTCCACCTAATCCAAGCTCCACCTAATCCCAGCTTCACCTAATCCAGGCTCCACCTAATCCAAGCTCCACCTAATCCAAGCTCCACTTAATCCAAACTCCACCTAAATTAGGCTCCACCTAAATCAACCTCCACCTAAACCAAGCTCCACCTAAGCCAAGCTCCACCTATGCCAAGCTCCACCTATGCCAAGCTCCACCTAATCCAAGCTCCACCTAATCCAAGCTTCACTTAATCTAATCTCCTCCAAAGCCAAGCTCCACCTCTGCCAAGCTCCACCAAAGGCAAGCTCCACCTAAACCAAGCTCCACCTAATCCAAGCTCCATCTAATCTAAGCTCCACCTAATCTAAGCTCCACCTAAGCCAAGCTCCACCTAAGCCAAGCTCCACCTAAGCCAAGCTCCACCTAAACCAAGCTCCAGCTATTGCTGAATCTCTGCCCACCTAGCCTGATTGACAGCTCCTCAGTGTCACTCCTTTTTTCTGCTGAATCTCCACGCACCTAGCCTGATTGACAGCTCCTCAGTGTCCCTCCTCTTTGCTGCTGAATCTCCGCCCACTTAGCCTGATTGACAGCTCTCAGTGTCCCTCCTCCCTGCTGCTGCTGAGATCTCCCATTGCTCAGTATAAGCTGCAGCTGTCAGTAAGGCTATCTCACTCTATAGCTGGATTAAAAAAAATATTCATTTTGATATTAGAAATATTCAGCCGTGCATTTTTCCAAAACAAGTACACCAGCCTCATCAGGTTTAAGCAGATCTATTTGATAACATTTGCAGTTTTCATGGGAAATTTAGATATCAAAAAGTGTGGCTGCCTACAATCTGAATCCTCCCTTTTGCATTTCCTATTATTAGAGCCGTATTGATGTGCCTTTGTATTTTTTATCCTTCTGACTCATGTCTAGCACCTGACCCGTATTTATTGGAAGATCAGGGAGGATTTTGGGAATGAAGATGACTCCGGTCAGCTGCAGTCACAGATTTTAACATGTCGGATACAGGTCGTAATTAAGGATCACGCCGGGACTAGTCACTTCCTTCCATAGAAATATAGGAAATGGCTGTTTTAGGTCACGGCAGTGATCAGGGACAGGTCAACACTTTTAATAACGGTCATGAATAGCCAACGCTCTCGATGCACCGCCGCCGGTGAAATCCCACATATCAGGCCTATGAGAGCTATTCCCAGTGGTCTGCTGCCATGACAAGTAGATGACTTTGTCAGCAGCTAACAAAGGCTCTCCACCGTCGGCGCTCACACCCCATGTGATGAGTGTATCTCGGTGGAGGATTCAGCTTACTTCATTTCAGGAAAATATGTATAAATCTTCCTGCAGCCTCGGCCCCAGACGCTCATCAGACGCTGAGGTTTGTCTCATGTTTTCATCGGGAAAAATTTGCTAAGTACATTCTTTATCATCAGGTCACATATTTTGTGCATTGGCGTGATGAATCCTGAAAGAAAATGATAAAACCTCGGCTCGCGAAAAGGGGTATAATTAATGGACGCCATGGTAGATTTTGGAATAAGCCCACCCTCACCCCTGGGAGCAGAAAGAGCACGGTCATTAATCACACACATACTGGGATACACAGATATGCACAAACGTAAGCCAAAATTGTCAACTTTTATAAACGTGTCAACAGGGCAGCACGTAACCCAAAATGGTTTCCTGAGATCGCGTGGAGTAGGTATCCAGAAACCACAACAACAGGACTTATAAAACCGTTATTAGTAATTATTAAAATATCAAAAAGGGAAAGTGGAACATAAAAAAAACACTAGGCCTACGCGTTTCGAGCGCTGAGGCTCTAAATCATAGCTATCCTTAACAGCCTCAGTGCTCGAAACGCGTAGGACTAGTGGTTTTTTTTATCTTTTAATTTCCCTTTCTGATATTTTAACTATTATAATAATCATAACTAATCATAGCTATGCTTAAGCGCGTCAGTGCTCAAAACGCGTAGGCCTAGTGTTTTTATGTTTTAATTTCCCGTTTTGATATTTTAACTATTATAATAATGATAACTAATCTTAGTTTTAAGAGCCTCAGTGCTCACAACGCATAGGCCTAGTGTGTTTTTTTTTTGTGACAAAAGACCTTGTCAATGGCGTCTTCATTATCTGCCCTGGCCTCTGTATAATTTAATACTCCGTGTTATGATGGATATAACAGTATCCAGCAGAAAAAGAGCATTTATTTAAGTAGAGCTCTGAGGATTATGACACCATACTGAGGCCGAGGTTGTCGTGATTTTGGTATTTTCTATTTTTAATTTTGGCAAGAGTTTCACCTTGATATAAAAGCCAAGGCTGATAGATCTGACAGTCACGAGAAGATAGCAGGATATCCACTAATGGATATACATGGAAGCAAGCCCAAATAGTTGGCGTTGTATGAATAGTATACGTAATTGGCTGACAGTGACTGAGCGTTCTTTAATGTCCCTTCATAGGCCATTCAGGGGGCACACAGTGGATCCCCATCAGATTAACAATAGATTAATCATTTTAAAGCGATCTGTTTGATATGTGACTTTACCAATTGTTTAGCAGCTATAAGATCTACCGTTTAGGCGCATGTTGCCACGTATAATAAAGAGGTTGTATGATGTTTCACCAGTTACTGGATGGGGACTGAGCTTTAAAGTGATTTGTTGGGGAGATTCCTACAATCATATCGGGGTGATACCGGACACTTAGGATTTATACACGCCTGTCTAGATTGTAAGCCTTCAAAATGACAAAAACCTTGGTGAAACCCATCATACCCTATCGCAAGTCAATGAGAATCTGTTGCAGCGCTGCTTTCCATGAGGTTTCGGCAGATTATCCAACTCTTCCAGGAGTCCAAAAGGTCTCCTCTTGACAAATTTGACACAGATCTAAACACGTGTACTAATGTAAGCAATGTGTTTTGCCTCTGAAAGTCTTGATCTTTTCTACCGATTCCATGTAGTTCTGTTTCCATAGTAACAGACTACAAATAAACTCTATGTAGTCTGATTTTCCACCTCTCCTCTACTGCTTGCTGATGTATAGTCAGTACTTAAGCAAGAAGAAGAGCACAGATGAAAGGTAGAACGGCGTGATCAGACTACACATGGATTGTTTGTAGTCTGTTACCTTGGAGACACATGTTTGTAGTCTGTTACCTTGGAGACATATTGTTTTGCACAGCAACTTTGCACTGAAAACGGTGTGATATTATATTGGAGGAATTAGATTTGGCCAAAATGATTTTCATCTTAAAAGCAGAAATACCAAAAACAGGATCCATCGGTTAGGTGATTGAACAATAGTGCGTAATCGCTTCCTTTCCAAGAGGAGACCACCAAGGTTTCCTGCGTTGGGTCCACTTGGGTTAGAGCCACTCAGTATAGCTTCTTTAATTATTTAATTTCCTTTTGTTTTTGAAAGTCAGACAACGCCTTTAAGTCCTGCCATACAAGTGACAAGATGAGAAATGAGCATTAACCACATGTAGAAGAGTTGCCAAACAGGGATTTATTGTTTCGGGGATTTTTTTTTGTTTTTTTTTTACAGAAGAAAAAAAATCTGGATTATAAGTGAGGTTGCGGCTGAGCAGGTGCGCGATGTGCCGAACATCTGATGTTATTTTTTTTGTGTGTATCTTGAGCTTATTATTAGGCAGAATAAAATAATTCATTTCATTTTGAAAAGGCGGTGAAGGCCGGCGAGCGCCGTCACGTGCCCACGC
This sequence comes from Oophaga sylvatica, assembly GCA_033576555.1. NCBI lineage: Eukaryota > Metazoa > Chordata > Amphibia > Anura > Dendrobatidae > Oophaga > Oophaga sylvatica. The sequence continues at coordinate 121,271,917 of JARQOD010000007.1, forward strand.
TGCAGCGCTCTGCCAGGCAGCAGGTGTTTTCCTACATCTCTCCAGATCAGCCTCGCTTCCCCTTTGATCTTGTTTTCTTCTTTTATGATCAAGACTGAGGCATTTATAGAAAAATCTGTTGGCTTTAGACGGGACATAATCAAACATTTGTTTTCCATTAAAGGACGATTCAGCGGAGCCTTGAAGTGTGAAACCACATATAGAGATTTGGTCAGAAGTGACTGGTTATGAATCCAAATATTGCACGGGATGAATTACACTTTTTTTTTTTTTTATTAGCCAGATCGGCACAAAAAAAGATTTATGCTGTTGGTCTATTTCACTGGCCACATTGTTTTTGAGTCCGGTGGTATTCATGAGTGGTGCCCTTGCCTCTCCTGCCTCCTTTCACCCCTCTTTGCATCCTGCCTGTCACCTCTCACAGGGGCTGAAGCTGCTCATAAATCCCATTGGTTTCAAAATATGTTTTGGCTATCAAGACAATGGACCTACATCTCTAATAGACTTCCCCATACCGAAGAATTTAATTTTGGACCCCGTAAGCTTAAAAAAAGAGATTTACTCGCCATCCCTTTCTCCAGCACTGGCCCTCCACCACTGTCCTTGTCTTTGTTGAAAGGCTGCAGTGGTGGCTGCATGTAACTGCTGAGCCAATTACTTGGCACAGTGGGCTCGCGCCGACTAATAATGTAATCAAAGATTGGCCATGTCTTATTTTTTGTTCCCAAACACCTCTTCAACTTCTTCTCCAGTGAAAGCACATGCACAGTCAACCCGAGTGAGTGTCCTTCTGGTTGGAGGAGTCGGGAAGTATAGCCATCGACAGAGCGTACACATTGCTTACATCAACTGAAGGTGCATCGGCACCACCCTCTCTCCACGCTGGGTGGCATTGGTATGTGCCCTGGAATTTTGCCAACTTTTCTCCTTTTTCTGGGAGCACCTCAGACATTTTGGGAAAAATGACAAGTATACCCTGAGTTGGAAAATGGCAGCCATGATATTATGTGATATATCTGATCAGAGGTGTAATGTGATGCTCATTGGCGGTGCCAAATATCCACCCACTAGTTACAATGCACTGGAAACGCTTCTTGTGTCTTCTAATGTGACCTATGGACTTTTTGGTCCTCTCCAGAACCTGCGCCCAGGAATGTACCTCTGCACCCCCTATAGTTACATCCCAGAAGATAGTAGGGGTTGGATTCCTCTGGTGCGTCACTTTATATACCCACTGAGTAACACGAATGACACAAAAGGATGCCATATAAATCACATTTTCCAAAAGCCAATGCTTTGTTATGTTACACTTTCCCTCGGCACGGCATAGCTTCAAATATTCCAGTCATTTCAGCTGGAATTCTGTCCCGGTAATGATATTTCCCTTTTGTATTGCATTTTTTTTTTTACTAAAGCACATATCATGCCCTGAGGTTACAGCTCTTACATTTACTTTCACTGAACTTATTAAAATGAATTTTGGCGATTTTCTTTCAGATGAAAGTCTCAACGCGCCTTAAGGTAACGCGCAGGAAGGTGGTGTCCTCAAAAAACAGTTCCAATATGTCAAGTTAATGATCTGCGTAATGATTACATAGATTTCTATAATCCCTCTTCCATTTCAGTTTCTCCACAGAGGAAGAGAAGAGCTCTGCCTGCGGGCGCTGCGCACCTAATAACTGTAGACTTGTGCAGTGTGGAGGTCGTATTGTGGGAAGTTATGAATGGAACATGTTCTCTTCTTACGAATCGTAGAAATCTAGTTTATATATCATTATATTTATCCTTCTATTTTCTATCGGTCCATCCATCTCCAACGAAACCTCATTGGGACGACCATCCAAAATTGCATTGAATACCGGTCTTTTGGGGCAGTGGTTTGGAAAATGATATGGGCTTGCCAAAAAAGTGGTCATCTGGAGAAACTTGACTACCTATCTACCAATATATCTTTGAGGCCAAGGTATGTGTCTTGCCTACTGCTCCAATCCATAAGACCATCCTCCTTTTATACCACTATCACTCCAGAAGAATTCCACGTGCTCTCGGGAACTTTGATGACTTCTTTTTTAGAAGGCAAGGCAACGTTCATAATGGCATCTGTTTTAAGAATTTAGCTTTGAACTTCTACAATGCCATGTATTAAACTGGTGATTTCCATTACAGCCATTAAATATCTTTGCAAAGTACAATTATGGAAGCCAGAATATGTACTCTGTCTGCTTCCAAACAAAAACATTTGACCTGTACAGCTGAAATGGTTCAAACCCCATTGCAAATTCGGTTTATTAGCAAAATTTGCAAACTTACCATTGTTTGCAATAAACCAAACAAGAACAATTGAAATAACTCATATAACAATGATTTTATCCAAATTATACTGCAGTCTCAGAATTATTCACCTTTCATGACAAGCATTTTCAGTATTTAGTAGAGCACCTCTGGCTGTTATGACCTGCTTCAAATATGGTGCATAGCCAGACACCAGTTTCTGTATTTTCTCCAAATTCTACTGCAGTCTTAGAATTATTCACCTTCTCATGACAAGCATCCTTAGTACTTAGTAAAGCTACTTTTGGCTGTTATGACCTGCTTCAAATGTGGTGCATAGCCAGACACCAGCTTCTGGCAGTGTTCCTGAGGAATCTTTGTTCATTCAATATGGACAATGGCTTCCAGTTCTCAAGAGAGTGGTTATTACACAAACAAGAAAAATGAGACATAAAGATCCAAAAGCATTGAATGTTCCTAGAGTACAACTGGAGGCAGAGGTCACAAGTAGAGATGTTCCAGTCCGGCGGGTTCAGCCGAACAGTTACAAAAAGTTTGGGTTTGGGTACCAGAACAGTACCCGGACCCTATTCACTTGAATGGGGGGCCAAACATCCAGTGTTTGCCACGCTGTCATGTGCATGACAGCGCGGAAAACACCGCTTCTGATTGGCGGTGAAATCATCACCTCCGGTCAGAGAGCCGCGGTTCCCATGCTGTCAAAAGACAACGTGAGTGCGCAGCTGTGATCGGAAGTATAAAGTTTACCTCCGGTCACTGGTGTCAGCTGATGGGACTACCGTTCCCATCAGCCTACGTCTGCTGCCGCTAATAGCAATGAGAGCAGGAGTGGCTGATGGGAGTATTCATCAGCTGGCTCCTGTGCTGTAAATAAATAATTAAAAAAAAAACGGCTTGGGTTTTTTCTGTATTTTTGATAACCAGCCAGGTAAAACTCACAGCTGGGGGCTGCAACCTTCAGCTATCAGCTTCAGCAAGGCTGGTTATCAAGAATAGAGGGGTCCCCATTCTGTTTTTTAAATTATTGAAATAAATAATTAAAAAAAACAGCGTCGGGTCCCCCCCATTTTTGACAACTAGTATTGCTAAAGCAGACAGCTGGGGGCTGGTATTCTCAGGCTGGTAAGGGACCATGGATATTGCCCTCCCAGCCTAAAAATAGCAGCCCGCAGCCGCCCAGAAAAGGCGCATCTTTTAGATGCGCCAATTCAGGCACTTTGCCCGCGTCTTCCTACTTGCCCTGTAGCTGTGGCAAATGGGGTTCATATTTGTGGGGTTGATGCCACCTTTGTATTGTCCGGTGACATCAAACCCACAGATTAGTAATGGAGAGGTGTCTGTAAGACAAACACTCAGTGTTCGGGCAGCCAAAACACACCAAAATGGGCTCCGACTCCACAACTCCGACTTCAGCCCCACAGTCCTACCAGGGCTGTGGAGTTGGTAAGCCAAACCTCCGACTCCTCAATTTCCATGACTCCGACTCCACCAACTTGGGCTACGACTCCGGCTCCACAGTCCTGCCAGGGCTGTGGAGTCGGTAAGCCAAACCTCCGACTCTTCAATTTCCATGACACGGACTCTAACTCCACCAAAATGGGCGCTGAGTCCTACTCCATGACTCCACAGCCCTGCCGAAAAGTAGGTGTTCGGTATGGACGCCGGTTTGCCCATCTCTAGTCACAAGTTCAAAGCTATAAGAACACTGGTACAATACCTGAATGTGGCAGAAAGAAGCTGTCACTGGTTGCCACCAGGTTGCTAAGGAGACAGGTGGTCACAAACCTTCCAGTGAAGGCACAAACTAGACACTAAAGGTCTCCATGCCTGAACTCCTCGATTCCACGAATGCTGACCAAAAAGCACAAGAGCAGTTGGCTTCAATATGCTTAAAACCATACAATGAAGCTGCTGATGTTTGAGGAAAGAAATTTGGAACTTTTCATTCTTATCGATCATGTCTGGAGGACGAAGACTGAAGCATATGAGAAAAAGAACACCCTGCTTACAGTGCAGCATGGCAGTCCTCAGTGATGTCTATAGTGAAGCATGGTGGTGGCTGAGTGATGTCTACAGTGAAGCATGTTGGTAGCTCAGTGATTTCTTCAGTGAAGCATGGTGATGCCTCATTGATTTCTACAGTGAAGCATGGTGGTATCTGTGTGAAGTTTTCCTGAAGCATGGTGGTGTCTAAATGAAGTCTACAGTGAAGGATGGAGGTGTCTGAAGTATACAGTGAAGCATTGTGATGACTGAGTGATGTCTACAGTGAAGCATGGTGGTGGATCAGTAATATCTACAGTAAAGCATGGTGTAGGCTCATTGATGCCTACAGTCAAGCATTGTGGTAGCTTGGGGATGTCTACAGTGAAGCATGGTGATGGCTGAGTGATGTCTATAGTGAAGCGTGGTGGCTCAGTAATATCTACAGTAAAGCATGGTGGAGGCTCATTGATGCCTAAGGTGAAGCATGGTGGTAGCTTGGTGATGTCTACAGTGAAGCATGGTGGTGGCTGAGTGATGTCTACAGGGAAGCATGATGCTGGCTCAGTGATTTCTACAGCAAAGAATGGTGGTGGCTGAGTGAAGTCTACAGTGAAGCATGGCAGTAGCTTGGAGATTTACACAGTGAATCATGGAGGTGGCTTGGTGATACTCAGGGGCTGCTTTGGAAATTTGCAGCATGTAGAGGGCAAGATGGATTCAATCAAGTATCGTGAAATCCTGGGAGAAAACGTCAATCCTTCTGTGAGGATGCTGGACCTAGGACAAGGTTCTGTGGCGAGGACGTGGAAGAAGTGTAGAATGGGTGTGTCCTGTAATAAGGGGCGTGGCTATGAGACTTGAATAGGCAGCTGTAACGCTTTGCTCTTCACATGCTCTTTAAGGGTGTTAATCAAAAAGTGAAAACTTCTGATATTACTGAACTGTAATGGCCCAACACTGGGTGACTCTGCGGAGAGGTGTATTGTACCTTTAAATGTCAGTCATAGAGAGGTAAAAAAGATAAAATTAAACTGAAATCATGTCCCATTAATACTTGTATTGTCATGTGCGGGTATTGGGTGTCATTTGTTCACAAAGGCTCCCGCTTTCCTCGTGAACATGTGGAAGTTATGTTTATGGATCAAGTTAAAGTGATTTTTTTTTTTTACATTGTCTGAAGCAGATCAAGAATAGGAGGAAACCTGATCACATCTGAGAGGATTAGTCTCAGGTCTTATGGCCGAGAGCCAGGAAGGGTATTGCAAGTGTATAGACTCCCTAGAGCGGCATATTTCAGAGCTGCCATTTTAACATCTCATGCATCAACGTGAGCAGGCTCCAACATGAAATATCTGGAACATCTTGCTCTGGGAAGAACATTTTTTTATAACATATTTTTACCCAGTTTGAACCCAGGGGTCTTTGTGTCTGTGACCTCCGATTGTGAAAGGAATTTTGACATGGCTAGGTCTGAGGAGCTGCTGAACGAGACAAGAAACGTGACGTCTCAGGAACAGATCAGTGCCCAGAATGCAGAATTCATCGAAAAAAAATTGTAAATTGCAAATTGCCAGCAGCCCAATCTGTCAGCGGGAGAAAGGAATAGTCACTTCCTACCTAATTCATAAAGGTTGTGGCGGGAAAGGCTTCATGTTGTCAGATATTATCCATAAACTTACAGAAGAAATGACAATATGGTGCTCTGCTGCATCTATCTATCTATCTATCTATCTATCTATCTATCTATCTATCATCTATTATCTATCTATTTATCTATCGTCTATCTATTCTCTATCTATCAGCACTAATTAGTCTAAGTTGGTGAAATTAAGTGGACAAAATATAGGCATAAATTAAATTTATGGGATCAAATAACTAAAAATTGGCTTGTGCATATGTATTCACCCCTTTTGCTATGACGCCCCTAAAAATTTCTGGTGCAAGCAATTCCCTTCATAAGTCCCATGCTTAGTGACAGGAAGTCCGCCTGTGTGAAATCTTAAGTGTCACATGGTCTGTCAGTATATACACTTTACCTTTTCTGAAAGGCCACAGAGGCTGCAACACCATTAACAAGTGGCACCACTAACCAAACACAACCATGAAGACCAAGGAGATCTTCAACCACCACCATGAAGACCAAGGAGATCTCCAAACACCACCATGAAGAACAAGGAGATCTCCAAACACCACCATGAAGAACAAGGAGATCTCCAAACACCACCATGAAGACCAAGGAGATCTCCAAACACCACCATGAAGAACAAGGAGATCTCCAAACATCACCATGAAGAACAAGGAGATCTCCAAACACCACCATGAAGAACAAGGAGATCTCCAAACACCACCATGAAGAACAAGGAGATCTCCAAACAAGTCAGGGACAAAGTTATTGAGAAGAACAAGTCAGGGTTGGGTTATAAAAAAAAAAAAAAAAAATCCCAATATCTGATGATCCCCCGAAGCACCATCAAATCCATTATTATCAAATGGAAAGAATGTTACCAGAACAAACCTGCCAAGAGAGGGCCGCCCACCAAACTTTGAGCCCGGGCAAGGAGGGCATTAATCAGAGACAGCACAGAGACTAAAGGTAACCTTGAAGGAGCCTGCAGAGTTCCCAAGCAGAGACTGGAGTATCTGTCCATACGACTACAATAAGCCGTACACTCCATAGAGGTGGCCTTTATGGAAGAGAGGCCAGAAAAAAGCCTTTACACACACAAAAATTGTAAGGTTCGTTTTGAGTTTGCCAAAAGACATGTGGGAGACTCCCCAAATGTATGGAGGAAGGTGCTGTGGTCAGATGAGAGCAAAATTGGACTTTTTGGCCACAAAAGTAAACTGTATATCTGGCGCCAAACCAACACAGCTCATCAGCCCAAAAACACCTTCCCCACAGTGAAACATGGTGGTGGCAGCATCATGCTGTGGGGATGTTTTTCGGCAGCAGCGTTAGGGAAAATGGTCTGAGTCGAGGGGAAGCAGTTTTGCCTTGAGGAATGGGCAAAATTCCCAATGGTAAGATGTGGAAAGCTCATAGAGATTTATCCAAAGCGACTTACAGCTGTAATTGCCGCAAAAGGAGACTCTTCTAACTTTACTTTAGTACCAGCGCCAGAGCTGGGATTTCACATGCGAGACTCGTCCGTGTTTCTCGCATGTGTGATCCCGGCCATACAGTATAAATCATAAAAAAGAACCCTGAGACAAGTCTGACAACAGGAAAACTTAAAAAAAAGTTAGGACTCTTAGAAAATGGTGGCTGAAACCAAATTTTTGTAATTTAGTTTTCTAAGTACATAAAAAAACATGCTCTCAATATAAGCGTATTGACACGCAAAATATAGTTATCGCATAGTGAATGTCGTAAAAATAAAACCCAACAAAAAATGGCAAAATTTGTTATTCTATTTTTTATTTATTTTTTATTTTTTTCAATTTTGACCCTACTTGGAATTTTATTTCTAATACTTAATATGGTGGAGTGAATGGTATCATTAAAAATTGCAACTTGTTCTGCAAAAAAAGAAAACCCAAACCATAAGATCGGTATGTCATTTTAAAAATTAAAAAAAAGTTATGGCTATTGATAGGCAAGGATTAAACAAAAGCAATAAAAAAATGGCAGTGGCCTCAAGGGGTTAAGGCACGTGGAGTGAATACGATGAGCTGCCAGGTTTTGGTTAGTGCATTGGATTTTGGTTATTCCTTTGCTCTATGGTTGACTCGTTTGCCCTATGGATTGACTCCTTTGCTGTATGGGTTGACTCCTTTGCCTTATGGGTTGACTCCTTTGACTTATGGGTTGACTCCTTTGCCCGTCAGTGACCTGAGCTCCCTGTGATTTCTCTGTCTAGGAAGCCAAGCATGTTCAGGTTCGCAGCGTTGAACGTATAATATTCTTCTCTGCCCTCGAGCTCCACATCTGACATAGACAAAAAAACCTGACTGGCACATCCAGACTAATGTGAACTAGGTGCAAACCAAGGGAAGCTACCCCCATGTAAAACATACAAAAAAAGGCTGCACTCAAGCATACTAAAGCATGACAATATGGAATACATGAAATTTAGAATAGCAATATGGCTTTGGAATATAAGGAAAAATTTGAGACGCTTAGTATAAACATTTGGCCAAACATTTCAGCCTAATAGAGGTATGTTCACATTAGGTCAGGGACTCACCAGTATTGAGACCACCTTGACGATGGTTGGTGGGCTTTAAAATGTTTGGCCAAATGTTTTAGTATGCTTGAGTGCAGCCTTTTTTTGTATGTTTTACATGGGGGTAGCTTCCCTTGGTTTGCACCTAGTTCACATTAGTCTGGATGTGCCAGTCAGGTTTTTTTGTCTATTGAATGTTAGCTTGCTGACCGAGCACTCCGCCCCCACCAGGTGGTGATTTTAATTACACCAGGTCCCTACTTTACCCATAAATGCAGGCATTACTGACAGAGGTGCATATTCACCCAGAAATTCAGATATCAGCCTAATAGAGGTATGTTCACATTAGGTCAGGGACTCACCAGTATTGAGACCACCTTGACGATGGTTGGTGGGCTTTAAAATGTTTGGCCAAATGTTTATACTAAGCGTCTCAAATTTTTCCTTATATTCCAAAGCCATATTGCTATTCAAAATTTCATGTATTCCATATTGTCATGCTTTAGTATGCTTGAGTGCAGCCTTTTTTGTATGTTTTACATGGGGGTAGCTTCCCTTGGTTTGCACCTAGTTCACATTAGTCTGGATGTGCCAGTCAGGTTTTTTTGTCTATTGAATGTTAGCTTGCTGACCGAGCACTCCGCCCCCACCAGGTGGTGATTTTAATTACACCAGGTCCCTACTTTACCCATAAATGCAGGCATTACTGACAGAGGTGCATATTCACCCAGAAATTCAGATATCAGCCTAATAGAGGTATGTTCACATTAGGTCAGGGACTCACCAGTATTGAGACCACCTTGACGATGGTTGGTGGGCTTTAAAATGTTTGGCCAAATGTTTATACTAAGCGTCTCAAATTTTTCCTTATATTCCAAAGCCATATTGCTATTCAAAATTTCATGTATTCCATATTGTCATGCTTTAGTATGCTTGAGTGCAGCCTTTTTTTGTATGTTCCACATCTGACATAGACTTACATTTATTTCCACGTCTAAATTGACGTGGTTGAATTTGGTGCCAGTCATGGAATTGGGTGCACTCATCATTCTGAACACTCATCATTCTGTTGGATACCCTGTTTGGGTAATAAAGTGTCCAAATATCTTATTCCATGGGTTCTGGCCAAATACATCGGTCACTTGAGGCATGTGCCTTACGAACATATGCATAATATGTAAAGCATTGAGAGACGTGTCTCTGCAGTAGTCCAGACAGAAGCGTTCATAACACAAGTAGGAGCATTTCTGATACATCAAAGTTATATTTAGGTTGTAAAAGTGATTTGGGTACAGAGGATCCTTCAATACACCCTAGATTTGCAGTGCGTCCTACACTGGGTGCCGGTATATGGAATGGGATCAGGTGGTGAGCCTGTTCCACACACGACACATGGATGCTGGCCAGATGCACTGTATGGAGTGGGCATAGCTCCTCAGCCTGCACCATACGTAATGGAAAGACGTCTGCCATACATGTTTGGTGCTTGACGCAAATGGAAATCTGGGCAGAGTGGGCTCTGTAGGTGCCGTGGACTCCACACTCCTTGGTTCGCCAAGTTCTTCTTCTATCACAAATTTATGGCATATCCTGAGAGGGTGGACACATCTGTATATTATAGAAAATGAACTCGGCACTCAACTTTAGTATAGTGAGAATAAAGATTTTTATTCACAGTAGTAACACGAAACGTTTCGGTCCTATATCATGGACCTTCATCAGTCACTACATTTATAAAAAACAGAAGAAAAAATTATATTAACAAAATAAAGTATGTACAATCAAAATTTGGTCAATAGTAAAGGTAGAGAGTAGTTGTATACAATGCTTCAGGAGATTTAGGGAGCAATCATAGGTCAGAGGTGATGTGTAAACATCTGTATGCATCATTTATAAAGTAAAAGGGTGTCACAGCAAAATTCATATTGGTATAGTGCGTTATCAGAAGACAGTATGGGAAAATGGCAGCACGGATTATTAAATAAATAAACACCTGGCTGAGATCAACATATCATGTGGTATATGGCAAGTGATGTATAAAAAAGGGGGGGTGGGGGAATTATAGCCTCAGTGGTCATATGCAGAATTACATGAAGGAGAGTAAATCGTATTCACGATTAAGACCCTTAGGTGATAGAGTGTCTAGGGTGTGTATCCAATACGCCTCTCTCCTTTTCAATTGACGTATGCGGTCACATCTACAGGCATAGGCACAAAATCTACTTATACATAAAAGTATATCGGCACTTACGTTTATCTTATTTTCACCTACAGCTATATCCAGCCCTTTCTTTCTTCCCTATGTGGATCAACCCCCTTCCCAGTAGTATCTGGTATGTCCTCACCATATATATTCTTTCTGCCTTTGTGATACCTCTGATACAACTCTGACCTATGATTGCTCCCTAAATCTCCTGAAGCATTGTATACAACTACTCTCTACCTTTACTATTGACCAAATTTTGATTGTACATACTTTATTTTGTTAATATAATTTTTTCTTCTGTTTTTTATAAATGTAGTGACTGATGAAGGTCCATGATATAGGACCGAAACGTTTCGTGTTACTACTGTGAATAAAAATCTTTATTCTCACTATACTAAAGTTGAGTGCCGAGTTCATTTTCTATTAGATACGGTGTGGGAACCTACTCTGGCACCTTCTTGGTTGTGCACACGGTTATTTTTTCACATCTGTATATTAGACTATTCAGATTCATCAACTCTGCCTGATTTATAATGCTGGACTCTGGGGGAAGACTGTCGTAATGATATTGTGTTTGCACGTATTTATAGTAGGGTGTAGCATGGCTAAGGCTTGATTGGCATGACCAAGTGCCATAGTTTACAGTACTGCATGGATCCAGGGCAAATATTTGGGAAGAGTGATCTTGCATATCTTGTTTTAGTCTTTGGGTTTCCCCGTCAACCCTCTTACACCTTCTGTAACGGGTCTGGGAGGCGGAACTCTGAGCTTTATTATACAAGGAGGCTTTCCTTGTAAAGGAGCGGGTGGCACCCGGGGAGACGGACAGGAAGTCACTGCAAGTGACGGGGGCAGTCTCTGGACAGACAGGTGGGAGGTCACGGCAAGTGACCGGGGCAGTCTCTGGATAGACAGGCGGGTAGTCACGGCAAGTGACCGGGGCAGTCTCTGGGTAGACAGGCAGGTAGTCACGGCAAGTGACCGGGGCAGTCCCTGGATAGACAGGCGGGTAGTCACGGCAAGTGACCGGGGCAGTCTCTGGGTAGACAAGCAGGTAGTCACGGCAAGTGACCGGGGCAGTCTCTGGATAAACAGGCGGGTAGTCACGGCAAGTGACCGGGGCAGTCTCTGGATAAACAGGCGGGTAGTCACGGCAAGTGACCGGGGCAGTCTCTGGGTAGACAGGCAGGTAGTCACGGCAAGTGACCGGGGCAGTCTCTGAACGGACAGGTATATACGACCTGAGATGGTGGAGCCTCCCGGTAGGCTAGCAGGCAGATGACAGATGAGCGCCCCAAGTGAGCAGGCGAGAGTCTCTGGAATAGCCGATGGACACCGCAGGTGATGGCCGAACCTCCAGGTAGGCTTGCAGGCAGATGGCAGATGAGCGCCCCCAAGTGAGCAGGCGAGGGTCTCTGGATTTGCCGATGGACACCGCAGGTGATGGCCGAACCTCCAGGTAGGCTTGCAGGCAGATGGCAGATGAGCGCCCCCAAGTGAGCAGGCGAGAGTCTCTGGAATTGCCGATGGTCACCGCATGTGACGGCCGAACCTCCAGGCAGGCTTGCGGGCAGGTAGCAGACAGCAAACTGGCAGGAAACAGGCAGGTAACTGGTAACGGACCCTGAGGGCTAAAGCAGAGTAGTGAACAGTGCAATAACAACATTGCTCGGGCACCTCCATTAAGGAGGAAGTACTTTATATAGGGTGGAGTCCTCCGGCATTGGCCGGGGACCTTTTTGAAAGATGCGCGCGGCCCCTTTAAGAGCGGGGGAGCGCGCGGGCGCGCGCCCTAAGTCCAGTAGCAGGGAAGGAGCGCGCGGCCCCAGCAGGGCGGAAGGAGGACGCTGAGCGCGGGTAAGGGGGGCGACGTCCCTGCCTGGCAGAGGACGCTGTCGCAGGGGAACAGCGTCCCTGCCTGGCAGAGGGCAGGGACGCCGGCGCTACAGTACCCCCCCCTTTAGGCCCCCCCTTTTTTAGGCCAGAAAGAAATTTAGCTAGGATGAGAGGGGCATGGATGTTCTCCCGAGGCTCCCACGTTCTCTCCTCAGGACCAAACCCCTTCCAATCCACCAGAAAATAGGTCTTTCTTCCTACCCTTTTGGTGGCCAGAATGTTCTCTACCTCAAATTCGTCTTCAGCAGACACTGGAGCAGGAGGTGTACCTGTAGACTTGACAAAAGAGTTAAGTACCACCGGTTTGAGGAGAGATACATGGAAGGAGTTAGGAATCCGCAAATTGGCCGGGAGTTTCAATTTATAGGACACCGGGTTGATCTGACTGATGATCTCAAAAGGACCGATGAACCGAGGGCCTAACTTGTAGGAAGGAATCTTGAGCCGGACATACTTGGACGAAAGCCAGACCTTATCCCCAGGACGGAATTGAGGAGGATCCAGACGTTTTTTGTCAGCATGTTTCTTCATGCGCTCGGATGACAGAATGAGTGCGGACCGGGTACTCTCCCATATGGAGGAAAATTCGTTAACCAGAGATTCCGCAGCTGGATTGTCCACAGAGATGGAGACAGGAACAGGGATCCGAGGGTGTTGACCGAAGACTACAAAAAACTGAGATTTGGAGGAAGATTCGCTCTCGTGATTGTTGTAAGAGAATTCGGCCCAAGGCAGGAGATCCACCCAGTCAGAATGGTGGGCATTAACGAAGTGTCGGAGATAACTGGTCAGATTCTGATTGATTCGCTCGACTTGTCCATTGGACTGCGGGTGGTAAGCGGAGGAGAAATCCAAGGTGACGTCTAGCAACTTACAAGTGGCTCTCCAGAAACGTGAGGTGAACTGTACCCCACGATCCGACACAATGTGACGAGGCAGACCATGAAGACGGAAGATGTGGCGGATAAAGTCTTTAGCCAACTCGGGTGCAGACGGAAGCCCTGGCAGGGGAATGAAGTGAGCCATCTTGGAAAATCGGTCAACGACCACCCAAATGACCGTACAACCGGCAGAGACGGGCAGATCTGTTATGAAGTCCATGGCTATATGCTGCCAGGGGGCAGCGGGTACAGGAAGCGGAAGAAGACGGCAGGCAGGTGTCTCGGAACTTTGTTGCGGGCACAGGAGACACAGGCAGAAACAAAGTCTATTACGTCCTTGTGCAGGGTAGGCCATCAGTAATGCCGAGTAATGAGCTGGAGGGTCTTTTTCTGACCAGCGTGGCCAGCTAGTTTAGACGAATGACCCCAGTGTAGGATTCTCTCCCGATCGGTTACCGATACAAACGTCTTACCAGGAGGGAGACGATTTAGACTCACGGGAGCCACCTGCATCACTCTGGCGGGATCGATGATATGTTTAGGTTCCTCCTCGAGATCCGACACCAGGAAGGACCGGGACAAGGCGTCCGCCTTGATGTTCTTGTCGGCCGGGCGAAAATGTAAGAGAAAATCAAAGCGGGCAAAAAACAAGGACCACCGGGCTTGGCGAGGGTTAAGTCTCTGGGCATGCTGGAGGTAAGCCAGATTTTTGTGGTCAGTGTAAATGATTACCGGATGAAGAGCCCCCTCGAGTAGGTAACGCCACTCCTCCAATGCCAGCTTGATGGCCAATAACTCTCGGTCTCCTATGGAGTAATTGCGCTCTGAAGAGGAGAAGAGTTTGGAGAAGAAGCCGCAAGATACCATCCTCCCGGATGAAGATTTTTGAGTAAGTACCGCTCCGGCTCCAGAAGAGGAAGCGTCCACCTCCAGGAAGAACTGCTTGTTGCCGTCCGGGCGATGCAGCACTGGAGCGGAAGAGAAGGCCTGTTTTAAAGAAAGAAAGGCCTCCTCTGCTTCGGGCGTCCACTGTTTGGGATTAGCATCCTTGCGGGTGAGCGCGGAGATTGGAGCCGTCCGGGAAGAGAAGTGCGGTATGAAAAGGCGGTAATAATTGGCGAATCCCAGGAACCGCTGAATGGCCTTCAACCCCTCCGGTCGGGGCCATTTCTCGATGGCAGACAGTTTCTCCGGATCCATTCGTAGGCCTGTCTGAGAAATGATGTAGCCCAAAAACGGAAGCGAGGTCTGCTCAAAGAGGCACTTCTCATATTTGGCGAAGAGGTGATTTTGCCTGAGCCTGAGCAGAACCTGACGAACATCCCTCCGGTGAGACTGGAGATCCGGAGAGAAGACCAAGATGTCGTCTAGGTACACCACAACGCAGGAGTAGAGAAGGTCCCGGAAGATGTCATTGACCAACTCCTGAAAGACTGCTGGAGCATTACAGAGACCAAAGGGCATCACCAAATACTCGTAGTGGCCGTCCCGGGTGTTGAATGCCGTCTTCCATTCATCTCCCCGACGGATACGGACTAGGTTATATGCCCCACAAAGATCCAGTTTGGTGAAGATTCTAGCCCCCCTCAGACGATCAAACAATTCTGGAATGAGCGGAAGAGGGTATTTATTCTTCACCGTGATCAAATTTAGGCCTCTGTAGTCAATACAGGGACAGAGAGAGCCGTCTTTCTTTTTTACGAAGAAGAAACCTGCTCCCGCTGGGGAGGTGGATTTCCGGATGAATCCCTTGGCCAAATTCTCCTCGATATATTCGGACATCGACCTGGTCTCAGCAGCGGACAATGGGTAAATACGCCCACGGGGAGGCGTAGTACCGGGTAGCAGGTCGATCGGGCAATCATACGGTCTGTGAGGGGGTAATGTCTCTGCTTCCTTTTTATTAAAGACATCAGCGAATGACCAATATGGAATCGGGAGCCCCGGTAGATTAGTTGGTGTAGGAGAAGGATGGACGGGATGAACAGGAACCAAACACGTTTTATGACAGTCCTGTCCCCAGCGAAGGATCTCTCCAGTCTGCCAATCGAGCACGGGTGCATGCTTTTGGAGCCAAGGCAGACCTAGTAAGAAAGCGTGAGAGAGTCCAGGCAGAACATGAAACAAGATGCTCTCAGAATGCAACATTCCCACCTGCAGGGTTATGGCTTCAGTGATAAATTGGATGGGACGTGGTAGGAGACCCCCATCCACAGCAGCAACAGATACTGGTTCAACCAGAGGTTTGGTAGGAATGCGATATTTTTCTACTAGAGCCTGTGAAACAAGATTCCCGGCTGCTCCAGAATCAAGTTGGGCTAGTTCGAAATAACGGCTCTCACCGAGGAGAATTGAGACTGACAGCAGCAGAGATGAAGAGGATTTATTTTTGTCTAGGTGGACCTCTCCGAGCGAACCTAGACACAGGCGTTTCCCGACCTCTCTGGGCAGGTACGGATCCGGTGCTCCTTACTGCCACAGTAGAAGCAACTCCCCTCGGCACGGCGTAAGTCCTGACGGGCTTTGACCATCTTGGTCTGGTCGACTTGCATAGGCTCAGAAGAGTGTACCTGAGGAGAAACGGAAGGAGTTACAGGTCTCTGAAAAGAAGGAGCTAGACGAGGAAACCTTCTCTCACGGGTGACCTCTTTAGCGCGCTCCTGGAACCGTAGATCAATTCGATTGGCAAGAGTTATTAGGTCATCGAGAGAGGTTGGAATGTCCCGACCGGCAAGTTCATCTTTAATACGGCCGGACAGACCCTCCCAGAAGACAGATATCAGAGCGTCATTATCCCAAGCCAGCTCCGAGGCAAGGGTACGGAACCGTATGGCATATTGACCCACGGTGAGACTTCCCTGACGGAGACGCAGCAGAGATGATGCAGAGGAGGTCTTCCGTCCGGGTTCGTCGAATACCTTCCGGAAGGCTGAGAGAAAAGCAGACAGGTCAGACACCAGAGGATCTTCTCTCTCCCAAAGAGGATTTAGCCAGGCCAGGGCCTCTCCGGTGAGATGGGACATGATGAAGGCAATTTTGGCCCGGTCGGAGTTAAACTGGTGTGCCAGGAGTTCAAAATGCAGGGTGCACTGGTTAATGAAACCCCGAGCCAGAGCAGGGTCGCCTCCAAACCGAGTGTCATGTGTGCATTGCCACGAAGATCGTCGCGGTTGCACATTTTGACTTCTCACAGCTGAGTTGCTGTTTCTTTGTGTTTGGCAGCTAGGGAGTTAATTCTGTCTGTGCTCGGTGCTGGGACTGGGTGCAGTTGCTCCCGGCTGCAATTGATTATTTGTTGATTGGTTTCCTTTAAGTTTCTGGTTGTCTGCTTTGGGAGTTGCCAGTGAAACACTTCATGCAGACCACAGATAGGAATGAATCTGTATAGACTCTAGTTGAGAGCTCCTTAGTTGTTTTAAGCTTAACTTGCTTAGAGTTTATTTCCCAGACCATTTATGTTCCTTCGGTGTTTGAGTGTGTATGCAAGAGAGTGCTATCCTGTCTGTCTTATATGTCTAATCTGTGTATTTAGCTGAGATCAGCCCATATCCCTTTGGTGGTAATCAGGATCCTTCTTAGGACTGATTACAGGGTTCAGGGTCTGATAGGAGACAGGGTTAGGCTGGAGACTTGGACCTCTGAACCATTATCAGTACCTCCAAGGTAAGGGATTAGTTAGGACCCCAGTGTAGGGTCAGGTTAGACCCCGGTCCTCCTCTTTCCTGTTACAGCTCATCAAGTCCTCAAGATTAACCCTGAGTTCAACTGATATCGTCTCTGCACATCTAGTCCTCAAGATTAACCCTAAGTTCTGCTGATATTGTGTCAGGTAAATCTATTTTATACTTACATTCTTAGGTTGCTAAACTATATGTTGTATAGAGTGTGGTTCCTGTATAAATAGTTTACTGACATTGTAGTCATATCATTAGACAGCGTGACATTTTCACTGGCCATAAAAAATTATCTCTAGTTACCATGGATCCAGTAGCCCAGCTGGCTCTGCAGTTGCAGGGATTATCCATGGAGCTGACGGACATTAAGTCCAAAGTTTTGTCTCCCCTGGAGCAAACCAGAGTTGAACCTAAGGTGGCTCTTCCAGATAGGTTCACTGGTGGGCGAGACAAATTTTTTACCTTCCGGGAGGCATGTAAATTATATTTTCGGCTTCGGCCGCGATCATCAGGGAGTGATGAGCAGAGAGTGGGAATTGTTATCTCACTTCTTCAAGGGGACCCTAAATCCTGGGCATTTTCCCTTCCTCCGGGATCCCCGGCTCTACAGTCTGTAGATCAATTTTTTACTGCTCTGGGATTGGTATATGATGACCCAGATCGGGTCTCTCTTGCTGAGACTAAATTACGTAAGATACAGCAGGGAGATCGTCCTGCGGAGGAATTTGCTTCTGAGTTTCGTAGATGGGCCACGGATACTCAGTGGAATGACCCAGCTCTTAGGAGCCAGTTTTGTCATGGGCTTTTTGACAAATTAAAAGACGTTTTGGCTCAGTATGAGTCTCCTCCTTCTCTGGAGGCTGCTATGGCCTTAGCTATCCGTACTGATAGACGGCTTCGGGAGAGGGGTGAGGTAACTCCACTCCCTGTTGTTACTCCACCTACTACTAAAGTCCCTTATGTTGAGGTTCCCCTTGTCTGTTCGGATGAGCCTATGCAGTTGGGAGGGACATCTTTTCGTAGTAGGGGATTGGCGGCACGCCGCAGGACTAGAGGGTGTTTTTTCTGCGGGAAAGAGGGACATTTTGTTGGAGAATGTCCATCCCGTGTCTTGTTAAGTAAAAAGTCGCCGGAAAACTGCTAATCCCAGGTTGTGTGGTGGATGACAACCTGGGAGTATGTATTTCGTCCGCCAGTTCTTCTCAGTTCCTTGTACCAGTGGAGGTGGTGTTTGGTACTAGAGTGAAGAGATTGTCTGTTCTTCTGGATAGTGGTTCCGGCGCCAATCTGGTTGACGCTCAGTTTGCTCAGGCTCAAGGTATGCATCTGAGTGTATTGGTCAAACCGATCCCTATTTTTTCCATTGACGCCAGGCCTCTCGGCCAAGGTAGCTTTGTTCATGAGGTTCATAACATTGACCTTCGGGTAGGGGCAATACATAGGGAACAATTATCTTGTTATGTGTTGGAGGGTCTACCTACTCCCATTGTGTTGGGACTTCCTTGGCTGGTTAAACATAACCCTGTAATTAATTGGCAGTCCAGAGAGATAAGCCAATGGGGTGAGTTTTGCAAAAGCAACTGCATGAACACAGTCATCAGTGCGGTCGTACCTAGTACATTGCCTCCTTTTTTGGAGGATTTTGGGGATGTTTTTTCTGAGGAGGGTGTCGGGAGTTGCCTCCTCATCGTGTGTATGACTGCTCTATTAATCTTCTTCCTGATGCTAAGTTACCTAAAGCTAGGTTGTATAATCTTTCTGGTCCTGAAAGACAGGCTATGAAAGATTATATTTCCGAAAGTCTGGCCAAAGGGCATATTAGACCTTCATCTTCCCCTGTAGCCGCGGGGTTCTTCTTTGTGAAGAAAAAAGATGGAGGCCTACGCCCTTGCTTGGATTTCCGCGAACTTAATCGGATTACTGTTCGAGATCCGTATCCACTCCCTCTTATTCCTGATCTCTTCAATCAAATTGTTGGCGCCAAATGGTTCTCTAAATTGGATCTCAGGGGGGCGTATAATCTGATTAGAATAAAAGAGGGGGATGAGTGGAAAACGGCGTTTAACACGCCGGAGGGACATTATGAAAACCTGGTTATGCCTTTTGGTCTGACTACTGCACCAGCAGTATTCCAACATTTTGTTAATGACATTTTTCGTCACCTTGTGGGGGTGTTTGTGGTCGTATATTTGGATGACATTTTAATTTACTCTCCAGATCTTGTGTCTCACCAGGAGCATGTGAGACAGGTGTTGCAGATCTTGCGAGACAATAAACTATACGCCAAACTGGAGAAGTGTGTTTTTGCCGTACAGGAACTTCAGTTTTTGGGTTTTTTGGTGTCAGCCTCCGGTTTCCGTATGGACCCTGAAAAGGTGAGAGCAGTGCTTGAATGGGATCAGCCAGGGGATCTTAAGGCTCTGCAGCGTTTTTTGGGGTTTGCTAATTACTACCGGAAATTTATTTGTAATTTCTCGTCTGTCGTCAAACCTCTCACGGACATGACGAGAAAAGGGACGGATTTTTCTAGGTGGTCGGACAAAGCTTGCCAAGCCTTTTCCTCTTTAAAGAGATGTTTTGCTTCGGCACCCGTTCTCATCCAACCAGATGTATCTCAGCCGTTCATTGTGGAGGTGGACGCGTCTGACGTAGGGGTGGGTGCTATATTGTCCCAGGGTCCGTCCCCTGGTAAATGGCATCCGTGCGCTTTCTTTTCTAAGAAATTGTCGTCCGCCGAAAGGAATTATGATATCGGCAATAGGGAACTTTTGGCCATTAAATTGGCTTTTGAAGAATGGCGTCACTTTTTGGAGGGGGCAGTCCACCCGGTCACCGTTATTACTGATCACAAGAACCTGCTGTATTTAGAATCCGCTAAGCGTCTGAATTCCAGACAAGCTCGATGGTCGTTGTTTTTTACCAGGTTTAATTTTGTCGTCACTTATCGTCCGGGTCTAAGAATGTAAAGGCTGATGCTTTGTCTCGCAGTTTCCCAGGGGCCGGGAAAACGGATGACCCGATTCCTATCCTTCAGGAGGGGGTGGTAGTGTCGGCTGTATGTTCTGAGCTTGAGGAGGAGGTGTTAGAGGCTCAGGGGGACGCCCCTGCAGGACCTCCAGGAGACTGTTTGTCCCGAATCAGTTGAGACAAAAGGTTATTGAGGCACATCATAATTCTGCTTTAGCAGGACATCCAGGAGTAAGGCTACTTTAGATCTCCTTTCTCGCCGATTTTGGTGGCCTAACGCTAATAAAGATGTTATAACTTTTGTCGCGTCCTGTGGGGTTTGTGCTCGCTCTAAAACTCCTCATACCCGTCCATCTGGGACCCTTTTACCCTTGAAACTTCCGGAGCGTCCATGGACTCATTTATCTATGGACTTCATTACGGATCTTCCTCCGTCGTCAGGGAATACTGTCATACTGGTGGTTGTTGACAGGTTCAGTAAGATGGCACATTTCGTTGCTCTCCCTGCACTCCCTAATGCTAAAACTCTGGCGCAGGTGTTCATTAGGGAGATCGTGAGACTTCATGGGTTGCCTTCTGATGTGGTGTCAGATAGGGGGTCTCAGTTTGTGTCCAAATTTTGGAGGGCATTTTGTTTACGTCGGGGATGCAATTGTCGTTTTCCTCGGCTTTTCATCCACAGACCAATGGTAAGACAGAGCGTCTGAATCAGAGTTTAGAGACATATCTCCGGTGTTTTGTCTCGGAGAACCAGGAGGACTGGTCATCTTTCTTGCCTCTGGCAGAGTTCGCTCTTAACAACAGGCGGAGCGAGTCCACTGGTAAGTCCCAGTTTTTTGGGGCATATGGTTTTCATCCCCAGTTTTGTACTTTCAATGGGGGGGGTCCTTCTGGGGTTCCTGAGGAGGAGCGTTTCTCATCGTCACTTGCTTCTGTGTGGCGAGGTGTATTGAATAATTTGAGTACGATGGGGAACCGTTATAAACGTATGGCTGATAGGAGGAGAGTTTCTGGTCCAGATCTGAATGTGAATGATCTGGTATGGTTGTCTACCAGGAATATAAAACTTAAAGTGCCCTCCTGGAAACTGGGTCCCAGATTCATCGGGCCATACAGGATCAGTTCCATAATTCATCCTGTGGCATTTCGTCTGGAACTCCCTTCTACTTTTAAAATTCATAATGTGTTCCACAAGTCATTACTTAAAAGGTATGTGGCACCAGTCATACCGTCATCTCTACCTCCTCCTCCAGTGTTGGTCAATGGTAACTTGGAATTTCAAGTATCAAAAATCATTGACTCTCGCCTGAATCGCCGGTCCCTTCAGTACTTGGTGCATTGGAAGGGGTATGGTCCGGAGGAGAGGACGTGGGTCCCTGCGTCTGATGTTAACGCAGATCGTTTGGTTCGGACCTTCCACAGAACTCACCCGGGCAGGCCTGGCCCTGAGGGTCCGGAGGCCCCTCGTAGAAGGGAGGGTACTGTCATGTGTGCATTGCCACGAAGATCGTCGCGGTTGCACATTTTGACTTCTCACAGCTGAGTTGCTGTTTCTTTGTGTTTGGCAGCTAGGGAGTTAATTCTGTCTGTGCTCGGTGCTGGGACTGGGTGCAGTTGCTCCCGGCTGCAATTGATTATTTGTTGATTGGTTTCCTTTAAGTTTCTGGTTGTCTGCTTTGGGAGTTGCCAGTGAAACACTTCATGCAGACCACAGATAGGAATGAATCTGTATAGACTCTAGTTGAGAGCTCCTTAGTTGTTTTAAGCTTAACTTGCTTAGAGTTTATTTCCCAGACCATTTATGTTCCTTCGGTGTTTGAGTGTGTATGCAAGAGAGTGCTATCCTGTCTGTCTTATATGTCTAATCTGTGTATTTAGCTGAGATCAGCCCATATCCCTTTGGTGGTAATCAGGATCCTTCTTAGGACTGATTACAGGGTTCAGGGTCTGATAGGAGACAGGGTTAGGCTGGAGACTTGGACCTCTGAACCATTATCAGTACCTCCAAGGTAAGGGATTAGTTAGGACCCCAGTGTAGGGTCAGGTTAGACCCCGGTCCTCCTCTTTCCTGTTACAGCTCATCAAGTCCTCAAGATTAACCCTGAGTTCAACTGATATCGTCTCTGCACATCTAGTCCTCAAGATTAACCCTAAGTTCTGCTGATATTGTGTCAGGTAAATCTATTTTATACTTACATTCTTAGGTTGCTAAACTATATGTTGTATAGAGTGTGGTTCCTGTATAAATAGTTTACTGACATTGTAGTCATATCATTAGACAGCGTGACACCGAGGAGGAGCTGAAAGTCGAGGTCCAGGAACGGAAACCACGGAATTGGTAAGCAGCGGAACTGCCGGATTGCGAGTCATGGCACCCGCGCTGGTTGCTGGTGAAGTAGTCAGGGTGTCCAGGCGGGAATTAACATTCCGCAGGTGACCCAGGATGGACTCCTGTTGAGACCTCTGACGAGACAGTTCATGACACAGGTCAGAGAGCGAGGGAGTTTGGGTGCCACCGGGTTCCATGGCCCGAGCAAACTGTAACGGGTCTGGGAGGCGGAACCTCTGAGCTTTATTATACAAGGAGGCTTTCCTTGTAAAGGAGCGGGTGGCACCCGGGGAGACGGACAGGAAGTCACTGCAAGTGACGGGGCAGTCTCTGGACAGACAGGTGGGAGGTCACGGCAAGTGACCGGGGCAGTCTCTGGATAGACAGGCGGGTAGTCACGGCAAGTGACCGGGGCAGTCTCTGGGTAGACAGGCAGGTAGTCACGGCAAGTGACCGGGGCAGTCTCTGGATAGACAGGCGGGTAGTCACGGCAAGTGACCGGGGCAGTCTCTGGGTAGACAAGCAGGTAGTCACGGCAAGTGACCGGGGCAGTCTCTGGATAAACAGGCAGGTAGTCACGGCAAGTGACCGGGGCAGTCTCTGGATAAACAGGCGGGTAGTCACGGCAAGTGACCGGGGCAGTCTCTGGGTAGACAGGCAGGTAGTCACGGCAAGTGACCGGGGCAGTCTCTGAATGGACAGGTATATACGACCTGAGATGGTGGAGCCTCCCGGTAGGCTAGCAGGCAGATGACAGATGAGCGCCCCCAAGTGAGCAGGCGAGAGTCTCTGGAATAGCCGATGGACACCGCAGGTGATGGCCGAACCTCCAGGTAGGCTTGCAGGCAGATGGCAGATGAGCGCCCCCAAGTGAGCAGGCGAGAGTCTCTGGATTTGCCGATGGACACCGCAGGTGATGGCCGAACCTCCAGGTAGGCTTGCAGGCAGATGGCAGATGAGCGCCCCCAAGTGAGCAGGCGAGAGTCTCTGGAATTGCCGATGGTCACCGCATGTGACGGCCGAAACTCCAGGCAGGCTTGCGGGCAGGTAGCAGACAGCAAACTGGCAGGAAACAGGCAGGTAACTGGTAACGGACCCTGAGGGCTAAAGCAGAGTAGTGAACAGTGCAATAACAATATTGCCGGGCACCTCCATTAAGGAGGAAGTACTTTATATAGGGTGGAGTCCTCCGGCATTGGCCGGGGACCTTTTTGAAAGATGCGCGCGGCCCCTTTAAGAGCGGGGGAGCGCACGGGCGCGCGCCCTAAGTCCAGTAGCAGGGAAGGAGCGCGCGGCCCCAGCAGGGCGGAAGGAGGACGCTGAGCGCGGGTAAGGGGGGCGACGTCCCTGCCTGGCAGAGGACGCTGTCGCAGGGCAACAGCGTCCCTGCCTGGCAGAGGGCAGGGACGCCGGCGCTACACCTTCTATTTCAGTTACATGATGTGTTCCTTCTATATAGTTTCGTGTCGTTGCAGTTTTAGCTCTTATTTAGGGCTTTGCTGTAAAGGAGGAGGAGGAAAAGTTCTGGATAGCAGGTATGTGCCACCGAGTTGGCTGGCCTCAGTGAATTAAGTCCTAGAATTAAAGGCTCCAGCAACGGTAAGTTGCTGAGAAGGCATTTATTGGGACTGGATTTTGGGTCCTGGATTTAGGATCAACCAAAAGAATTTGGGTGGGGAAGGTCGCTCCCATACATTCCAGTCTGGGTCCTACATAAAGCAGCTGAAGTGGTTCAGGTGTGTTTAATATGTGAGAGCTGCTGTGTGTTCATTATTGCTGACCAAACCGAGAGAAGCAGTGCCTAAATTGCTACATGGGTTATACCGTTGTGTATTTTTTGCTTTTCAGAGAAGTTTATGGTTTATGACTGTTTTACTCCAGAACCTAGCGTCATTGTGTTCCCAAACCGCTACCAGAAAACTTAAATCGCTGTGGCCCATTTTTACGGGTTGATTGTATAGAAGTCGATCGGTGCTCTTGTATGACCCCATTCACACAGTTTGACACAACTGAATGATGTGATGACGATGTGCTGCTGACAATGATGATTTAATGGGCATCTTGCACAATGCAGTCAATGGATGAAACAACCTTTCTACTCATTTATCGGCTGATTTGGCACCATACTGATGTGGGTCAATGATCTGCTTGTTTGCCAATCAGCCTGTGTAAAAGTATGCACTAGAGAATTTTGCCCTAAAAACACTATTAAGTGCACTATTATGACACATTAGTGTTATACAGGTGCATGCCCCATTTCTTACCCAGAGTAAAGGGCCATTCCTATTCTTGTTGACACGCGCACTCCATGTGTTACAATGACTGCCAGTCATGTGATCATTGCGTCAGTCTAAAATATTTTTATCAATAGGCTAGGTGATAAAGTATGACTTAGGCTTATAACCATTGAGACCCCCCACCAATGATGATAACAGGGGACCCTTCAATGAAACTGTAGTCTGCAAATGTGACCAACGCTTCATTCCCTTTTATAGGTCCATGCATGATCACCACTCCCATGAACAGTGAATGGAGCATTAGTCATCCATATACACTATCGCTCCATTCACAGGGTTACCCATCAGTCGGACCCCAGTTATCATATATTACTTAACCTGTGCATAGGTATCATGCCGTGACGGTCTTTGGTAAGGAAGGGGGGCCTCAAACTGTCCCTGGAACTGGTACCCTAACTATCCCTGTTCCGGGGGTACTCTCGAAGGTAGAGAGGCCTGAGTCTCTGACCTTGCTATGCTCCTGTTAAGCCTTAATCTGTCACCTCTCCCACCCCATGATTCCTGGGACAGAACTAAGGTAACAAGACACAAAGATGAAACAGGAATAACAGCAACAAACGTACAAACACTCATCCAAGGTAAAGAGATACAGTATATAGGGCAGGATAGGAATGTCCCATCCAAATGGGAATAGGACAATGAGGAAAGCAAACACCCAAGAACAGCACGCAACAATCTCCAGTAGCAACAACGATCTCTTATTCAGCACAGCGTCTCCAAGGAGCTAGGAAGCAAAGCTATCACTGGCAAGACAGAGAAGGTCTGGCCAGGTTTTATAGGGAGAGGTAATGACCAGATCAGAAGCAGCTGAAAATGGAGCTGCAATTTTCAGCTGCAGATGAAGGAAGGGAGACACAGTCATTACTAGTGGGTAGGCGGAGCCCACACAGGATAGAACACCTCAGATTACAAAGAGTGTTGACCGGCCCCTCCAGCTTGGGCTCCTCCTACTCCAGCTCTCCAGTCTAAAATTTGAGGTCACAGAGGATAGTCGCTGCTGAAGCAGCTCCTCAGAAGATTTTTTAAATTTTATCGGACAGAGACTTGGACCCCCGTGGTTTTGAGGTCTCAGGGGTCTCAGCGCTGCTGGACCCCCACCTCTCCCTTGGCGGATCTGTATTACCCTGTAAGGTGGTCCCTGCAGAACCCTGCCGGCCCTGGGGGATGAGGATTGCTTCCCTGGCGGGGACGCAAACTGCGCTTCTGGGGTCACTGCGTTCCCCGCCCTGGGGGGAAGCTACGGGCACAGCGCCACAAATCCCTGGGGGGGTCCCTGTGGCGCTCAGCTGGGTGAGTACTCAACATTTTATTGAATGTGTTTGAGTGCTTCAGCGGCTGCTGCGGCAGCCGCTGCTACACTTTTTAGTGTGGTGATTGTGTATTTTTGTCCGCAGGTGGATGCCTACAGGACATGGGAGCGGGAGCGGAGTGAGTCGTGCGCCATTTTTTTGAAGCCGGCGGGGGGCGTGGCTTCGCGTTTTCCCATCTTTCGCGGGCAGGAAGCGCTCTGAGCGCGCGCTTTACCCTGCCCTTCTCTTCCGGCTCTCTCCTCTAGCGCGGCGGCCATTACTACTCCGCTCCCCCCGACCGACCGAAAGGAACAAACTGCACCACGGCCAGCTGGGTGAGTCGCTTCTACCTTTCTGAGGGCAGAAGCTTGACCCCTTCACCCCCACAGCGCAGGTCACCTTTTTGAAGGTGCTGCCAACTGAACGCTCCCGCTAACGATCACAATAACGACGCATACTAATGCGATCGTTTTTTGTGATCGTTTTAATGTCGCTAGTAGCTGCCACAGTGGGCGATCTCATTGACGACGCATAAGTGGTTAGCGATCTATTTAGCGACTTTGGCGGTCATTGCGATGTACAAATCAGCGCAATATTTTAGTGATCTCGTTGGCGTTCTTGTTTAATGTGGCACATTGTCCTGCAGCTGCTACCTCATAAGAGGCACCTGGGACTCGCACACCCTTTTCATTAACAGGGGTTGTGAGGAGTCTGCGACATTAACCCCTTCTTAGGCGGTTAACCCTTAATTGGGGGACAGCTGGGGTAGCTCTCTCTTTAAGAGCTTTAACCCTTCAGCGTTCGTTTAATTGGGGGACAGCTGAGGTAGCTCTCTCTTTAAGAGCTTTAACCCTTCAGCGTTCGTTTTTCTTTTTAAAAAAAAAAAAAAAAAAAGACCACACTGTTCTAGTTGCTGACAGGTTTCACCTGCCATATACTGTGTGAGGATGCGGACCGTCTCCCAGATCCGCTACAGGATCAGTCTCGCTTATCTGACACGCAGACCTCGACGGCGTTAAGCGCAGCGGTCGGAGGTGTCAGTGATGTCAAAATGGAGGCCCTCACTCGTTCTATTGATGGCCTGTCTGACCTTCTAGGTTATTGGGTGTCAGCTAGATCCTCTCATAGCAGGAAGCGACACAGGCCGGTGCCATCCTTCCCAGTGTAGTGACTCAGAGGTCTCGGGCATGGAGGGTTACCCTTCAAACTCAGATGGCGAGATGTCCGATTCGGATAAGGAGGATCGGCAGGGACACTCTGCCTCTCTTTTGGGCCATACAGAGGCTTTTATTGGAGCCATGAGGGAGGCATTACAGTTACCTGAGGAGGTAACTAGACGTCCTAGTAAGTCGGCCCGGATGTTTCAGGAGTCGCATAGGTCGCGATCAACATTGCCATCCTGGATGAGCTTAATGGGGCAGTGGAGAAGGAACGCCGGTGTCCAGATAAACGTTTCCAGAGGACACGGTCTGACGCTGTATCCGTGTACGACGGAGTTGATTGATAATTGGATTCCTTCTCCTGAAGTGGATGTCCCTTTATCCCAGCTTAGCAAATCCTCATTACTTCCTGTTAAAGGGAAGGCGAGTCTGCAGGATCCGCTGGACAGAGAAACGGAGATGGCGGCGAAATCCATCTACTAGGCCGCGGGTCATGGATTCAGAGCAGTACTAGGGTCCATGTGTGCTTGTAAAGCTTCCCTAAGCTGGTTAGACCGTCTACGGACGGCGTGGCAAGATGGATCCCCACTATCCGAGGTAGATGGGCTTTTCAAGTTGTTGGAGGATGCAGCCCGATACCAGGGCGCAATCCTCGGCGGTCACAGTCAGGAGAGCACTGTGGCTTAGACAGTGGACCGGGGACGCGGTTTCCAAGCAAGTTTTGCTATCCTTAGCTTACAAGCTGATTGCCAAAGCAAAGGCAAAAGAAACGGCTTTACCGCAGCGAAGAGCTGTGGCTTCTGCGTCTGGCAGGCCTAGTGCCGGTAATAGTCGGCGGTCTTTTCGGTCCAGGGGACGGTTCGGTAAGCCCTCTTGGGGATCGGGTCGCCCCTCTTTTTCAAAAAAAAAAAAAACGCCCAGAAATCCCGCACTCCCTGGAAACAGAGCTTCCACCGAGACATGCGGGAAGCTGACAAAAAGCCCGCTAAGGCGGACTGACGCCAGGATATCACTCGAGGGCTCTCGAGTAGGAGGTCGCTTGCTCCAATTCGAACCGACTTGGGTTTCCCGCGTGTCGGACGCTTGGGTGACGCGGGTTGTGTCGACAAGCTACTTCATAGAGTTTCTTTCTCGACCCCCAGACAGTTTTTGCCAATCTCGCATTCCATCAGAGCCCAAGCTATTTGCCGCTCTACTGCGGGAGGTCGGTTCCCTTCTGCAAAAGGGTGTAGTGGTACCGGTTCCGCCGGAGGACCGGGAAGAGGGTTTTATTCCAACCTCTTTGTGGTCCCCAAAAAGGAGGACAAATTCGCCCCATTCTGGATCTCAAGATTGAATCGGCATGTCCGCACCCGGAAATTCCGCATGGAGTCACTTCGCTCCGTTGTGGCGGCCCTGTCGCAGAACGATTTTTTGGTGTCAATCGACATTCGCGACGCTTATTTGCATGTTCCCGTCTGAAGGGTCCACCAACGCTTCCTCCGTTTTGCCATAGGTCAGGACCACTACCAATTTGTGGCCCTGCCATTCGGGTTGGCCTCAGCACCCAGAGTTTTTACGAAAATTCTGGCACCTCTCATGGCGATTCTTCGAAGACAGGGGATTACGATTCTTCCCTACCTGGACGACCTTTTGATTGTGGCGTCCTGAAAGGAGGAGGCGGTGACGGCTCGCAATCTGTCCCTTCAGCTCCTGGAGGACTTCGGGTGGCTGGTCAATTGGGAGAAGTCGTCTCTGGAACCGTCACAGTCAATCCTGTTTTTGGGAATGCATTTCGACACGGTACGAGCAGTGGTGTCTCTGCCTCCAGACAAGCAAGCGAGTCTTCTCCGACATGTACAGGTTATGAAGTCTTCGACAGCAATGTCCCTTCGAAGGTGTATGCGCCTTCTGGGTTTGATGGTGGCGTCGATGGAGGCAATTCCGTTTGCCATTCCAGGGCTCTCCAAAGGCTCATTTTGACCCGTTGGAATCGATCGCAGGTTTCACTGGATTGCAGTGTCATCATCTCCCACAGGGTGCGAGAGTCTCTAGGATGGTGGTCACGTCCGGAAGTGTTATCCCTGGGGAAGTCCTTTCTCCCTCCGAGGTGGTCGGTCATAACCACCGATGCCAGCCTGACGGGCTGGGGGGGTGTCTGGAACAATCTCTGGACTCAGGGAGTATGGTCGTCGGAAGGGTCTGTCCTGCCGATCAACATTCTGGAATTGAGGGCGATTTTTTTCTTTGCCTCCAACACTGGACGGTCCCTTTAAGCGGTCTACCAGTCCGAGTGCAGACAGACAATGCGACGGCGGTCGCGTATATCAACCATCAAGGAGCTTCAAGCTCATGATGGAGGTGTCTCGGATCCTGGTATGGGCCGAGGCCAGGGTGCCAGCCATCTCTGCGATTCACATTCCAGGAGTTCGGAATGTCACGGCGGACTTCCTCAGTCGCGAAAAGATGGATCCCGGAGAATGGAGTCTTCATCCGGAAATTTTTGCTCTGCTGTGCTCCCGTTGGGGAACTCCCCAAGTGGATTTGATGGCATCCAGGGTCAATGCCAAGTTACCAACGTTCATGTCCAGGTACAAGGACCCGAAGGCTGTGGCGGTGGATGCTCTAGTGGCTCCGTGGGACCACTTCGAGCTAATCTATCTGCTCCCGCCGATATCTTTACTCCCTCTGGTGTTACGTCAGATCAGACTGGAGAGAGTCCCGGCTATGTTGATAGCCCCAGATTGGCCAAGGAGGACGTGGTTCTCGACGCTGGTGTCGCTTCTGGCAGCGCCTCCACTTCCACTCTCTCTTCGCCCGGACCTGTTAACTCAAGGGCCCGTTTGCCATCCGGACCTGAAGTCTCTGCGTTTGACGGCGTGGCTCTTGAGACCGAAATTTTGACCCGTCAAGGTTTTTCAGCCAAAGTCATTGCCACCCTGCGAGCTGCCAGAGGTCCGGCTACTACTAGGATTTACCACAAGACTTGGGAAGCCTTCTTTTCGTGGTGTTCGGATTCTTCAAGGAACCCGAGGACTTTTTCCATTCCCAATTTGTTGGCCTTTTTGCAGTACGGGCTGGACAAGGGTTTGGCAGTTAGCACTCTGAAGGGACAGGTTTCTGCTCTGTCCTTGCTATTTCGGAAGGCTATCGCTTCGCGTAGGGACGTACGTTCCTTTTTTCGCGGAGTAACCCGTCAGTTTCCACCGCGGAAGGCGTTTGTGTCTCCTTAGAGGCTCAATCTTGTTTTGGAGGCTCTTCAACATAGACCTTTTGAGCCGATGGACTCTGTTAGTCTTTCTTTGCTCTCTTGGAAGGTTGCCTTCCTAGTGGCGGTCACTTCTTTAAGAAGGATTTCTGAGTTGGCGGCTCTTTCTTGCTCGCCCCCTTTTCTGGAGTTTCACCCGAATCGGGTGGTGCTTCGTACTCGGGGTGATTTTCTACCTAAGGTGGTGTCACAATTTCATGTTAACCAGGATATTGTGTTGCCCTCGCTCTTTCCGGAGCCGAGAAATGCGAAGGAACGGGCCTTGCACACATTAGATTTAGTGCGGGCTTTGAAGTTCTATTTGTCTATTACTGAAAGTTTTCGGAAGTCGGATTCTCTGTTTGTGATTCCAGCAGGTCGTCGACGTGGTCAACGAGCTTCCAAGGATTCTATAGCTCGTTGGATTCGGTCGGCCATTTTAGAGGCTTACCGACTTAAGGGCGAACCTTGCCCGATTAAGATTCGAGCTCATTCCACGAGGGCTGTGGGTTCATCGTGGGCCTTTCATCAAGGGGCCTCGGCAGCTCAGCTCTGCCGGGCGACGACCTGGCGCTCCGTCCACACATTTACGAAATTTTATAAGGTGGACGTCAGTGTTTCCGCTGATGCGGCCTTAGGACGTAGGATCCTGCAGGCGGCTGTAGTTTAAAGTTCTTGGGAACTTGTATTTAGCGCTGGTTGCGCATTTAACTAGGTTGTTGGGAATCTGCCTCTGTTTGGTTTTTTTACCCACCCTTATTTTTGGACTGCTTTGGGACGTCCCACTAGTAATGACTGTGTCTCCCTTCCTTCATCTGCAGCTGAAAGACGGATTTTGGTAAGAACTTACCTGTAAAATCCTTTTCAGCGAAGAAGGAAGGGAGACACAGATCCCTCCCATGGCAGAAGTGTGTTGATGTGTTTTCAGGAGCGGCTTGACCCTTCTCTGATAGCGATTATCTGGGCTGAGGTCGGCGCGCTAAGGCTCTGTTCCAGCATTGCCAGCTCATCGCAGTGGTCAGGTTCAGTGAGTAGTACCTGGGACTGTGTGGTTTTTTCTGTTATATGCATAACCTATCTCTTTGTTCTTTTTCTGAAGTTCTTCAGAAGGGGTTATGTTGCTCCGCTGGTGATATTTGCTCTTCCTTAGCTTGTGTACGGACTGGAGAGCTGGAGTAGGAGGAGCCCAAGCTGGAGGGGCCGGTCAACACTCTTTGTAATCTGAGGTGTTCTATCCTGTGTGGGCTCCGCCTACCCACTAGTAATGACTAGTGTGTCTCCCTTCCTTCTTCGCTGAAAAGGATTTTACAGGTAAGTTCTTACCAAAATCCGTCTTTTTGACCTGAATAGAAAGGGTCATTAATCTCTTCAACACCAAAGGAAACAAAATTGATTTAATATGGAATACAAGCAGACAGGCTAAATGGAAGATCTGCGATTCACAATACGTAGTGATCTTCTAACCCCAGATCTCCCAGGAGGACGTGACATACTCTTGACAACAGGTGATACATGTTATTTGTAGGACAACCTCTTTAAATTGCAATCTCCTAGTGTAGACTTATTTCCCATCAATATATTAGTTAACATATGCGAAGCCCTACAACCCCATCATCAGGCTCATGCTGATCAATAACAGCCGAGTCCTTTAGGACCTAAACCATCATTCCTATTTGATTGCAAGCTCCAAAGTCTCGGAGGAGAGATAATATATCTATGGCCTCCACTCTCATACATAAAGTTCAGAGCGCATAAAACTTCCTTCCATTTGGGTAAGTGACAGGTGCATTTTAAGCAGTACAGCACTTTTCAGAGTCTTCACTCTGGAATGATGTCAAATCTTTGAAGGATGTGTCAGATGTGACTACTAGTGAGCTGTCAGGAGCCTTCGAGAAGCTGCTGATGTGTCACTGCAATGTAATAGAAGCTGAATAAAGGGATAATGCATTTTCTCAGCCCTAGGTCCTGTCTACCTAACAAGCCCAAACAGAGTAGGAAGCAAGGAAGGTGACGGGAGACTTTTCTCATTAAGACTTACTTCTATTGACAAGCATATAGATTTAGAGATATGTGATATTGAAGTTTAATAATAGTTTAGAATTGGATTTCCAGTGGAAAAGGTGAAAATGTAAAAGATATTTGCGTGCAATGAAGGAGTCTATGGATAAGATAACTATTAAGAAGGTTTATCAGTGCATATTTGATATATACAGTACGGTAAATTTAGATTTTAGGGTTCTATGACCACAGTTGAGTCTTAAATGGTCACTGTACTTTTACACAAATTGATCTCATTACATACTCAATCTTGACATTCACTTTTTTAAAAAAAAGTCTTCTCCCCCCCAAAAAAAAATCACCCCACAGTGTCAGTCTCGGCAGCTCCCTTCTGAGTAACTGCCTGTTGTCAAGTGTAATCCATCACGAGTAGCAGAGAGGTCGAGAGGAAGTGTGCGGGGCTTTGCCTCTCTGCTCCTGCTCTCCTGTCTGTTATACCATATACTGTACAGGCATAAAGGAATAGGCTTTTAGTTCATCATAAGCAAGTGCTCGCAAGCAAGGATTAGCAATTCACTGAAAAGAACATCAAATTCCCCCCCAAAAAAATCACAGAAAGATGGCCAACTTACCAACACCGGGTCAGAATACTACTGTATTGCAGGATGCAGAAAGGCTCCCATGATAAAAGGCAGAGGCAACACAGGTCTAAAATACTGATGCATAATGTCACGAGGGTGTCACGTGCCCCTGGGAGACCTGAAGTTAGAAGTTCACGACGGGTAATGAATCGCAGGTCCTCTTTAGAGAAGGTATGATTTGTATCCTATTTTAAATGAATTTCCTTTCCATGAGTGCTGAAAGGGTTAAGGACTCTTTCCATGCTGGCTGGGCTGATGCTCTCAGCTGTGACGCTAGTCACTACTCACGGACAGACAGACAGACCGCAAGGCAGAAAACTCAGATGTTCCAGGGTCAGTACCAATAGAGCACGTAGATTGCCAAGGGAAAAGACAAAGGTGTAAGTCAGGTCACAGTCCAGGATCAATAATAAGAGATAGTGGATCAAAGCCAAAAGACAAGACAAAGGGATAGTAAGAACACGGTCTAAAGGGTCAGGCATCAGAACAACAGAATCAGACTCACACTGTCAAGGAAGCACAAACTACATCTGGCAGGGATAAGGGGCAGACAGCTCGGTTAAATAGCTTGGTCAATCTCCAGAACACCGAACACCTGGAGAAAGTCCCGCACCTCCCAGTCACAGATTGGACAACTGAACTGTCAATCAAAGCACTGACAGCTCAGCATGCCCATCACAGGATTGGACAGCATAGCAATCACTCACTGACTGGAGAAATCGTTATTTCAGCTGCAACAACTGATATAATTTCCTCTCCATACATATACTAGCTCTGAGCATTTCTTCCTTGCCATTAAAATAATCTTCTTCCTGGAAGTGTTGAGCTGTGTAGTGTTGGAGTTGCTAGTAGTAGCTGGAGTGTTCTGTGTGCAGTAGTTTCATGAGTGTTTATCTCCTTGTCCTTATTCCTATTTAGTTTGTTTATTCATCCCCTTCCCAATCTTCCTCCCTATTTTTGGTGAGTGTTTTTATATGATAGTGGTTTTCAGTTATCCCTGTCAGCCTTTCTGTCTTGTTTCCCTTACATTTCGGTCTCATGCCTCATGGGGTGGGGGAGGGGACAGATAAGGGTTTAACAAAAGCATAGTAAGGTTGGAGACCCAGGCCTCTCTACCATCAGGAGTACCCCTGGGACAGAGATAGTGAGGGTCCCAGTTCCAGGGACAGTTTTAGGCCCCTCTCCCTTACTTCATACCGTCACATCATGACACACACCGACCATTCATGGGGCGGTTTCCTAGTGTAGGCTGAGAAGTGGGGAAAGTGAGTTCCAGCACCTATAATGCTGTTAGAATACTGATGAAGAAAAAGAGGGTATGGCAATTATGGAAAAGGAAAAGGTTCCTGGACATATAAGACTGTTATGTACTACAAAAGAAATGTTACTTTGTGAAAGAAGCAAAATCGTGCTACAGGTTTTCTGAGAAAGGTTGTGTATGCTTTAACTAAAATTGATTGCCCCAACCTATAAAAAGGATTCCTTAATTTAACATCCCACAAGAGGATAGCTATATTTTTCAGATTTTCCTGGCTGGCTTTCTCCATGTCATGTGCCAGAATGAAGTGAAAATGATGGCGTGATAAATGACAGGATAATGCCGTCCTGGTCTCATTCACCAAAGGAAGTAATTCAGAAGAAATCCTCGAGATTAACTGCTTCTGGCCGTGTTCACACGTCGTTGGCGAACTTGTTTTTCTTTTTTTTTTCTCTGCAATCACTCTTCGTTTTGCCGTGATTTTCCAAAATTGAGACACAATCATTACGGTTTTACAATAATTTCAGCCAAAAAAAAATCCACAGCAAAGTGTCAACTTTTGAGCGGACCTCCTGTACTATCTACTTCTGTAAGGAGATAGACGTCAAGGGCAGAGCTCAAGATAATGTCGAAGCACTGAAATCCTTCAGACAAGTGCAACTTATTTTTTATTTTTTTTGCAGAAATTTCTGCTAAATAATTTTATAATCCACCCAAAATCATCCGAGTATTTTTCCCCCAACCCGGGCTCCTCCATTAATTCTAAAGCCCACCATGACCTGGCATCCGATAATGACGTCATGCATGATATTTCTCTAATTCCGGTGGATCATAGGACAATGTAACTATTGCATTTACGGGCTCCAGATATATAGCACATTGATATTTAGGGTCCCAGCCAAAATGTTATTGCTCATGGCTCATTTATGAGGAGTCTCCTGACACAATTCCTGCTGTCAGCGTTAAGTGCCGGCACGCTCTCATGCCCGGTGCTATCCTGACGTTTGCATGGAAGTATGATAGAAATTAGCATAGCCCGTCAGGATACGGTTGCATTCGGAGTGACATGACTGAGGTTGTCAGGATGCCTCACAGTTCTCTGCATTAGCACAAACCGCCCGGGAATCGACATTACGAGTGTGTAAACTGCTTGTAGATCCTTTATTAGTAAGGAAAACGAGTCGTCCCCCACGTGCGTTCTGCCTCACCAGACAGCCTGTCATATTAAATAAACCTGCCGCTCACTTACTAATGACTTACACCCCTTGTGTCTCTTGCAGTGATATATTTGATGCCATGTTCCCCGTCAATCACATCGCTGGAGAGACCGTGATACTACAAGGTGAGAATGCCATAAATGTGCCGCGTTTATACACATTGATTGCATAGATGGGGTTCACCATCCATGATAAAAAAAAAAGACATGAAGCTTGTTTTAAAAAAAAAAAAAAAAAAGTCAACTCATCCCCCCACTCCACATAATGGGTCCCCCATTGGTCTCCATACTTCCAACATGTGAAATGTTCGCCGAATCCAAATTTGCCATATTCGAGCCATATTGGTACCCGAATTTATGTTTGAGGATCGTTTCCGAACATATTTGCTCATTTCTACTCCCACTGACGCCAGTGGCGTTCGGCTGTGTTCGGGGAACATTGCAAAAACAATATTCGCCGGCGATCGTAATCGGAACCGAATATTGAAAAATGTGCTCAACTGTACACTTGACCAGTGCATTAAGAGAGTGACAGCAGTGGTCACAAAATTGAACGAGATATGAAAGCATGAGGATTAAAAACCCATGTATCAGACTGTAAAAAATTTAAAAATAAAATTGCACTAACTGTGAGCAAATTGATGGGCAGAAGAACCTGGTACAGTGGGCAGGTCAGTGGTTTGTGGCTGGGGTCCTGTGACCCTTCTTTCATGTTGACAGCACTGCAGCCGATCACTGAGCTCAGTTGTGCTTGCGAGCTACACGGGCAGACCTACTGAGCTCAGTGATTGGCTGCAGTGCTGTAGATGCGACGTCAGTGCTGCACACAAACAACAAAGACTGGAGAAGCGGTAGAGAGCTGGCGCTAGACCCAGGGTGTTTTGTTGACAGATAATGTTGGGAGAAAGATGGACAGGTATTTTGATTTCCAATCGTTTCACTCTCCCCGGAGTAAGCTGCCACCACAACTGTCTGGCAGAGTCTTACCCCCCTCTCACCACTGAAGATACATGTATGCTCTGCCATAATGAGTGTTCATGTGTCGGTGGTGATGAGAGAATTAGTGTTTGGTTGAAAATTTTCTAGGATGTATGGGAATCGCAGCATCTTGGAAATGAAAAATTACAAATATGGCTTGAGTTCCAAAAGAAGACGGCCATTACTTAACACATTATGAATGTGGTGCCTTGGTCACTACCCTCCTGAGGACAGGTACCTAGGGTTACCAAAAATTATGATTGTTAGGTCCTTATGTCTCTAAATAGAAAAGCTCATCGTTAAAACCTCATTTGATTAATCTTTGAAGGCCAAGTGCACCTTCTCGGATAAGTACATCAGTTGTGAATGGGAGTAGAGGAGACCAACTTCTGGAAATATTGGTGTCCCCGTGATGTGGCCGGTGGATTGATCACCTCCTGGTACCTACCTGTAGGATGTGTAGTTATCTGGATAATGAAGAAGATCTTTGATTAGTAGAGAGATGATGGATGATGCCGGAGCTCTGCACGTCTACAAGATCACATTTTAGTATCTAGTTTTCCGTCTGGGCGCTGTTCTGGTGACGTCCAGAATGGTGGTGTCCATGAAGAATATTAAAGAAGGAGACCAAGACATAACTAACAGATCGGAATTACAAAGGGTGCCCAAGACTAGTGGTTTCACCAGCATCTGCCGCAACTTGGTTCTTCTTTTCACAATATCCCAGGATTTTTGGCCATAGCCAAATAGTGCAACCTTTTGTAGGTGCCCCATGGTTTCGTAGGTCTCTACAATCTACCCCCTGACAAAACAGACCTAACATCCACCGGCCGGTATTTCCACGGTAAGTGGGCTCCGATAAGTATTTTTCACAGGAGGGCCGTGTCTCGCCTTAAGACATTTGCATGCAATGTGAGGACAACTAGGTGTGTGGCAAAGACCCTTTGTCCTAAATTTCCGTTCGGGAATGTCAGCAGATATGCACACAGAAGTAGCGTAGACGGGAAAGTATGCAGGAAAGGTGATATACCGCCCCATTTATCTACCCACATCTTAAGCACATTACATTTTTCCTTCTCAACTTCTATAGCCGGGTCTCCGAAATGATTGACTCCTGAGATGATCGCGTTTCCTCCACATTCATTTACTTTTCCCATTTCTGACATGAACCTACAAAAAGCGCTGCTCTGTGGGTTTGGCAAAGACCAGACCTTAACTAAAACAATATGTCCAGATCTCAGGGGGATTGCGTTGTGCCGGTGACAGGGCCAAATATGGTCTCCTTGTAACACATAGATCTCCAATGTTTCCATTTCTATTTGCGCTGTTTTGTCACAAGGTTACATCACATTACACTTTCTGAATCCATAATCTCATTGTCTCCAGACCTCCGTTCAGATTTCTTCAGGGTTATGGGAGTTAAATATTTCTAAAGTTTTGGTCTGGAATCTGTAGTTGGTCCATATTCGACATCACGTAAATGTATAGGGGTAAAGCTTCTTCTTATGGAGAGCACCAAGTCGACTTAGGGAGACTAAGGGTATGTTCACATGTTGCGTTTTTGCACCATTTCCTGGTGGCAGGAAAAAGGCTTCATACAATACGCAAAGTTTCTCCACCTGGACTAATCATTCATTCTTTAAATTCTCAATTTTTACGTATTTAAGGGATAACGTTTCTCCTTGTGTTGAGTAGCAAGCCAAGCCTGGCATGTCAGAGTGAGGAGACTTATAAGCCATCCATGCTCCTCGGAAAAATTAAATATGCAAATTGTCTCTTCGGAGAGGAAGAGGACAAGAACTCTAGTACTACCTATCACTGCTTCCAATAGGTGGCGCTAGAGTTTTAGTCTTCCTCAATTTACAGGTAAAATATGTCCTCAGTGAATACAGATTTTCCCATTACAGAGCTAGGAGATCGTAAAGTTCTTTGAAGAACTGTAACTGTCAATTCAGGAAAAAGGAAAACTTTCAGCAGAATGTCCGTGTCTCCTCCCCTCTCCATAGAATTTTAAAAGCACCAACTGTCATCTCCTATTTCTGTAATATGAAAGTCTGTCTTCACTAAATACAGATTTTAACCAATGAATTGAAAATGAGTGAACAGTCCAGGAGGAGAAAGCAGCAGATTTCTCTGATAAGATATATTATAAAGTTGTTAATTTTCATGCATACTATTGATTTATGATATAAAAATTAAAATGATGGTTACGCTTTAAATACACATCTAAGTTGGAGGCGCTTGTTAGGATGATTTGTATTGTGATGACTGCCATGACTGAATTCAATAGGCTCAGCGGGGTCCGTTGGGCAAGTGTCCATTATGGCTTCTATTCCACTTTTTTGGATTCTTTGGTGGGATTCAGAATGCAGATGTGAACTGAACTCCTCTGTCACATAGGAGAAAGTCTTGAGCTGAACCTTTATATCATCCATAAACCCTAACATGTCATATGGATAGAAGGTATTGTTACTAGACAATGTCTTTAAGGACCTCCCTACAAATGATGTGTGCTTTTTTTATGTCTGTTTGCAACACCAATTCCACAAGCTTCTTCCTCTTGATGGACTTGATAAGATAAATTATGACTATTAGTTGACATGTCTAATTGTATATATGTAGAATATAATCCTATAAATGTTCATTCCTGTACCCTTCAACTTCTTTCTATTAAATACTTGTATTTCAGGTGATGAAGGCGACAACTTCTATGTGATTGATCAAGGAGAAGCTGATGTGAGTATATAGTTCTTTTGCATTGAACATAAGTCATGGTGTGACCATGCCGATAGATCATAATGTTGATGTTCTTCACCTTGGACCTCTAACCGATGCTAAAAACTTCTAAGTATCCACATCCCTAAACTTTCATGATGAAGGGACTGCATTGCTCCATAGAGTGCCTAAACATATTTGGAA
The DNA here is from genome assembly GCA_033576555.1 of Oophaga sylvatica. Taxonomy (NCBI): domain Eukaryota; kingdom Metazoa; phylum Chordata; class Amphibia; order Anura; family Dendrobatidae; genus Oophaga; species Oophaga sylvatica. The sequence goes on from JARQOD010000007.1 coordinate 121,311,296, forward strand.
CAATTCAGAAAATTGCAATGACCCTTGTAAATTGACTGATTATTGAACTAACGAACACTCATTCTCATTCATTCTCCATCATTGACCCTCCCTGTGAAAATGCTTCTGGAATAGAGCTAATTTTCATACTTTTTCTCCCAGTGATCAAAGCATGGCCTACAGGTTTCCCTAAGCCAGCTTGATTCTCTTCACAAGGAGAACATTTACCTCCTTCAAAGGTCCCTCAACAAACCAACTAGTATCCTATTGTGCCCTGATGAGGGGCAAGAACCCCAAAACAGCTATCTGCAGATAGAGGTCTTTTCCTTTTGGAGAAGACTATTGTGGCTGAATATCCTAAGTCATGTGGCAAGGCTAGGTCTATGGCTGATGTTGGCTTACAGACTTGCTACTTCTAATAGGCGGCACTGGAAAGCTAGCTTTCTTCCTCTTGGACATCGCCTTACCTTTCTTCCTAGGGAACTTTACCTAGTCTACTCCACAAGGAGAGTCTTCTCCCTTCCCTGGACCTTTTATGAATAAACCATAATTGTCAGCAGCATATCCCACCATGTAAATGGGGCAAGCAGTAATAAAGCTGGACTGGATCAAAACATACCGCCAATGACTGCTCTACGGAAATAGAGCAACGACTGACTTGCTACATTGTTGATCAAACTCGTTACCGGAAGATATTCTGCCCATGTAAATGAGCCTTTAAGAAAAACTTGAAGACTTAATCCCCATACATATTAGTTAGCTGTCAGCCAAGCGATGCAAACCGATGGCCAACAGCCATTTCAGCCGAAAACAGGAGCACTCATTTGGTCAAGTGGTACTGTGTTCACTTCGAGAAAGCCATTGGTTGACATGTTGGCCGGAGGGAGAATAATGTGATCAGCAAGCCAAAATCAGACATGCCTGATCAACATCTCCTCCTATGATCAGTTGGCTGGCACCCCTTGTACACATTGAAATGTTGGCCGAACCCTTCGATATCGGCGGGTTTGACTAACATTAATCTGACTTACATTGGGGATTTAAACCTTGCTAAGTAAAGCGTGAGTGATGTGATAAGACCTAAGTTTTCAATCTTGAGTCTGGGATTTCCAGTGAAGGAAATCTCTAAGAAGCCCTTAAGGGATTTGGGCGCCTGTCTTGAAAATTGGTGGAAGATTAATCTTGTGGACTCCCAAAAATGTAAGACATTTCACGAGACCAGTTTTAGATGGTTTCCTCCTTTTTTGATGACATCACACCCAGCCTAGTTATTTTTTTTATTATTGTATGTATATTTTCAGCCTGAACAGTGATATTATTCCAAGGCAAATATTCCGTAACTAATTCCTGTTGTTCAAACACGGCACCCTTAGAAGGAGACACGCTATTGACTAATGATTTAACGAGCTCTAAAAAGGTTCCTGAGAATCAGTAAATGGTGTTAAGTCCCTGTGTTTTTACTAATGATGCAGTCTGTCTATCGGCCTTAACTCCATAACAAAGAGGATATCACTTTACCTCCAGTTAAGTAACAGAACCTCCAGGGATATTTCTCAGCGGTGAGGAGGCCACCAGGAAGGAATGCACCTGAGGGGGACATTAGGGGAACTTGTTTATTAGTAATTTGTGGCTGATTTCTGCTGAGTGGGTACGGGAATAACCATGGACAATTTCCTCTGCCAAGACCCTCCTTTACTCATGCCTTGAGCGAGGATATTACTAATAACTCTTTCCAGTTATTCGGGACAGACAATGGGTCACACTCAGCCGTATGAGTAATTCGGCACTTTGCCTACTGTGATCTTTTTATGTACATAATAAAACTCAAACTTAGAAAACCGTATATTTTAAGCCATATTTGATGACCAGACCAGACGGCCAACGTGGGCTTACACGAAACAGTCAGCAAGAATGGGTCTATAGCTGCGCCAAGCTTGCATGATAATTGACCATATGGACTCTCATCGTGTCAAGTAGTTGCAATCTCGACAACTCAAGTAGATCGTTAGGAAAGGTTTAAGATCTCAAAACAGGTCTGTCCTAACCAAACCAAGTCAAATAATACTCTTGGATCATCTGTTAATCTTGAGATTGCTAAGCCATGGTTATAATATTGGTGGCAAGGTGTTAACTAGTGAAGGCTTTATGAAAAACAGTCTCAATCTCTTGTCTCCATTAGGTTCTCAATGATTTCTGTGGTCGTCTTCATCAACTTCTTAAAATTTTTGCTAATCCAATTGCCATTTCCTAAAGAAGATGTATTTTGATAATATATCACAAATAAGATAAAGCCAGATCTTTAGTAGAATGATCTAATAAACAATTTGATTGATGTGATTGAATTGTCAATGTTTTGTCTCCCCTATTGTACAAAATGTGCACAGAAGTCTTTGCCGATACGTAAAGAGTACCTGTCGCTTGCTCAAAAAAATTTCGATAAATATCTTGTAAAAAATTCCTGAAACTCCCCTGATTCTGCCGCTCTCTTTCATTTTGTGCTGCGTCGCTCCATTGAAGAGATATTCACATTTGTTGTTTTTAGTGCACAGCATGTGAAATCTCTGCTTTGTAGTCGAAGTGGGCATTTTTTAAAGTCTTCTCTGTGGGCGTGTGCTTTAATCCCGCGTCCCAGATGCTGCCAATCAGAGCTCGTCAGTGTCTGAGACTGCTAGATCAGCGACAAAGCTGTAATTTGCAGAATCTGGGAGGGACTGGTCAAAGCACACTTCCCAAAGGAAACTCTGAAGAAACTCCCAGTTGGATGTGAAGCAGAGATTTCACATCGCGCGCTCCAAAAGCAACAAATGTGAATATCTCTGCAATGGAGCAATGCATCGAAAAACGGAAAAGAGCAGCAGAATCAGGGAGCCCAGGCAGACAAAAGACAGAAACTGGGAACAGCCGCCACTAGACTGGGGAGGGTGACTGCTATATATTCTTTTTTTTTTTTACAAATATCAAATTATATGGATGTCACTTTTTTAATGCCTTCTATACACATGCGCTCTCCTCTGGGCATTTAAGCACGCCGAGTAAGACAGGGCTTGGCGATCTTTTGTCTTACTGCAAATTAAGCAGTGGGGGGAGGCTCCTGCTGCAGACAGTTGTCTTACAGCCAGACAAAGAAAAGTGAAATCGCAGAGGAAATGGCTGAGCCCCTGAGATACACAGAGAAGATTTCTGCATATAATTATGAGTTTAAATTGCAATAATAGACAAAATAAGATGAAAAAGTAGGAGAAAGGTTGAACTTGATGGACCTATGTGTTTTTTCAATTTCTATGACTATGTAAGATTAAGGAAGGAAATGTCGGGATAGTTTCAAGTTCCATGAAGTTAATGTCAAAGAGTTCTTAGTACTGCTATTGAATTGTGACAGCTGAAGTATGATTACTGTAATATATTCTGTTCCGGGTTTCTACTTTGTGACTTTGGATCTTTCTCCGTCTTATCGATGTCTCAGACATTTCTAGCAGAGAAGGTGAATAAAGGTTACCTATCTCCTAGAGTAGTGACTGGACCCATAGGATGATCGCTGGAGGTCCACCGCTGGGACAGTCATGGAATCCTAGAATGTTAGAGTTGGAAGGGACCTCCAGGGTCATCGTGTCCAACCCCCTGCTCAATGCAGAGAATGGGGGTCCTGAGTCCTCTGCTTAAATGGAGCAATGATGGATCATTAACGCTTTATTGTCTTGACAGACTGACGGAGATAACCAAGAACATTGATCGACTGTCTTTGTCTGCCCAATAGACTTTGCTTGGAGCTGCAGTGTTCATATTTAACTAACACTCAATGCATACTTGGGACTCGGGACCCCGGTTCTCGTGTTTGGTTGGGGTTCTTACGGGAACACCTTTAACAATCAGCAACTTAGCACCTATTCTATAAGTTATCACCACATGGCCAAAATGGAGCTCTGAGCACAACCCCATCAATCTTTTTTTTGAGATTTTTTGGAATGGCAAAGGAGTATTCTCAGTTTATAAAAACGCTAGGCTATACCAACGCTTTAGGTGGGGATCCAATTTTTTGGGAAAAACACAGGTCCCTTGTTAAATTTCCCACGTACATCAGATACCTGGCTGTGCATGAAACCGTTATTGGCCCAATTTGTTTTAATGGATCCATGATGTAGATCTCTGCAAATCTGGGTGGCTGGGAGCTACTGTTCGGGCTAAAGTAGGACAGAAAGGTGACCTAAATATCAGACCCCCAAAAATCATAAGTGATGGCAAATCCTAGCAAAATCCCTTTTACCCACCAACCTCAGTAATGATTCAAATCTTCTCTTTCTTCCAAAATCTAGATTGAGGGAAACATCTTTATATTAACGCCCGTGGGCTCGGAATAATTGGAATGGGATGTTCTTAACATTTTTTGCATACATTAATACATCTTCAACCTTTGGTCGCTCCAGAAGAAGCAATAAATCCCAGCATACCTTGACAGCTATAGGTCTATGTGTATGCGCCGTACATTTCTATCCATGTGGAATTTATTGGGTGTCTCCTGCGAGCTGATGTTTTGTTATGTAATTGGCTGCTAATATTTTAGGCAGTAGCTCTATCCAGGAGCAGAGCCAGCTTCACGTTTCATGCCGTAGACCTTATCTGACATTAACACATCGCATATCTACTAGAAAAAAAATGTTCAGACCTGTCTCCGACTAAAGGAGTTGTAAAGAAACTGAACAGATGTGATGACACGCCAGGTGTATTTCTGCCAAGCAGAACGTGGATCACGACGGCAGAGATCATACGGATTCATTTTTTAGTACTAACAACAGCAGTAGACATGAAATGCATGGACATGAGGTCTACAAAAAAGGCGGAATCAATAGAATAACCCGTAAGTACAGACTTTGCTGAGAAAGTGGCCGTTCGGTGTTGGGTGATAGTTCCAATAGTGGCACCCAATATAACGTTAGGCTCGAGTTAGAGAAAAAACTTCTAGAACCAAACTTAAGTCACTTTTCTAACTTTTTAAACTTCATGCTACCATGATCATTTTTGTAATTTAGTGGAAATGTTTAAAAGGGGTTGTTCCCTCTGGTCATCCCTCTTGTAAATGAGGACCCGCTTGTCACGACACAGCTGTCAGGTAACCCGGGACCAGCGGCTCCTTCCCTGTCCCTGACACTAGGGGCGCCCTAATTCCCAGGATACTTCTGAAGGTGAAGATGCCGGGGCCACCACCCTTGTCTTATCTCCTGAGTTAGCCCTCCGTCTGGTTTCTTCCTCCACCAGGGAAGAGGGGCGCTACTGTGCACCGCAGTACACCAACCCAACGAACAAGGCAACACAAACGAGGATTAACAGAAAATACCAGGCATACAAATACACTATGTTCCAAATTATTATGCAAGTGATATTTTTCTCTGATTTTCCTAAGTGGTTGGTGCAAATGACAGACAGTCTAATAAAAATCATCACCCGTTAGAGTATACATCGAATTTTATTGAAGAAACCTCCCAATGATAACAGTATAATCTCCAAAATGGAAAAAAACTCAAAATGCACTGTTCTAAATTATTAGGCACAGTAGAATTTCTGAACATTTGATCTGTTTTAAAGAAGTGAAAATGCTCATTTGTGGAATTTGCAGCATTAAGAGGTCACATTCACTGAACAAAAAAGCTATTTAACTCCAAAACATCCTAACAGGCCAAGTTACATGGTAACATAGGAACCTTTCTTTGATATCACCTTCACAATTCTTTCATCCATTGAACTTGTGAGTTTTTGGAGAGTTTCTTCTTGTATTTCTTTGCATGAAGCCTCCCAGAGCTGCTGTTTTGATGTGAACTGCCTCCCACCCTCATAGCTATTTTGCTTGATGATACTCCAAAGGTTCTCTATAGGGTTGAGGTCAGGGGGAGATGGTGGCCACACCATGAGTTTATCTCCTTTTATGCCCATAGCAGCCAATGACTCAGAGGTATTCTTTGCAGCATGAGATGGTGCATTGTCATGAATGAAGATGATTTTGCTCCTGAAGACAAGTTTCTGCTTTTTATACCATGGAAGAAATTTGTCAGTCAGAAATTCTACATACTTTGCCGAGGTCATTTTCACACCTTCAGGAACCTTAAAGGGCCCTACCAGCTGTTTCCCCACGATTCCGGCCCAAAACATGACTCCTCCACCTCCTTGATTACGTCGCAGCCTTGCTGGGACATGGTGGCCATCCACCAACCATCCACTACTCCATCCATCTGGACCATCCAGGGTTGCTCAACACTCATAAGTAAACAAGACTGTTTGAAAATTAGTCTTCATGTATGTCTGGGCCCAATGCAACCGTTTCTGCTTGTGAGCACTGTTTAGGGGTGGCCGAATTGTAGGTTTATGCACCACAGCAAGCCTTTGAAGGATCCCACACCTTGTGGTTCGAGGGACTCCAGAGGCACCAGCAGCTTCAAATATCTGTTTGCTGGTGGCTTTTTAGCAGCTGCTCTCTTAATCCGATGAACTTGCCTGGCAGAAACCTTCCTCATTCTGCCTTTATCAGCACGAACACGTCTGTGCTCAGAATCAGCCACTAATCTCTTAACAGTACGATGATCACGCTTAAGTTCTCGGGAAATATGTAATGTTTTCATCCCTTGACCAAGGCATTGCACTATTTGATGCTTTTCAGCAGCAGAGAGATCCTTTTTCTTTCCCATTTTACTTGAAAACTCTGGCCTGCTTAATATTGTGGAACATCCATTTTTCCTTTTATTGGGCTCACATGGCAAACTAATTATCACAGGTATCTGAGATTGATTTCAGTGATCCAAAGAACCCTGAGACACAATACCATCAATGGGTTTCATTTACAAAAAAAAAACAAAAAACGCTATGACACTTAAAACCAATTTGCATAATAATTTGGAACATAGTTTAGTCACTCACATATAACAGAGGAATGCACCTGGAAGTGGAGGAAGGGGAATAAACCAAAGTAGAGGAGGCAAGGGAATTATCACACTTACAAACCACGCAACAGTCACAGATAACTCCTCCAAAACTCCTTCTTATATGAACTACTTTCCTAAGCCATGCAGCAAATGCTAGCTCTGACATGGGTTTGAATCAGGAGCCAGATTATAAAGGGAATGGCTAACTGAAATCAGCTGAGAGCTCAGGGTTTTCCAACATCGCCTATTAACCACGTTCTGCCAAAAGGAATGAACACCATTAAAATGAAGGAGAAGTGCTTCTTCTCAGCGCAGGAGTAGGAGCAACCAGACACAGGTCTCCTGGCTCCTCTCTGTTGCAGAAACCCATGACACCGCTAGTGAGTCTGTGTCTGGTCGTGGAAACATCTAGAGATCAGCTGCAGTCATGGACTTCAGTATTACATGATGCCCAATAAAATGGATTGATGACCATGTTGTACACCCGATTCATCGAGAGTGGTGTTTTATGGAAAGTGCGCTGGAGTAAGAAAATGATTGAATTTACCGCATCTTTCAGCTGTCGCGTACTAGCGGTGGAAATTAATATTCTGCTATAATTTTTGCCACACTTGTGGTGTAAATTATAATAAATGTTTCAGGATGTGCTAGGCCATGACCACTTTTGCTAAGCCCATCCAGTTTTCAAAAAAGTTTGCACAGCTGATGGAATAATGCAAAAAAGTCGTAAAATTTTATGCAAAAATTTAGCACCATACAACAGTTTTTACATCAGTTATCTAGCGAAAACTGAGTCGAAGATACTTTTAATAGCTGTTCTTGGTAATAGAGGAGGAACCTGAGCAGGACTACTTTTATACCACCTAAAAGGACCTATGGACGAGCTTGTTCTGTTAGGCTGTGGTTCCACGGTCCGGAACCACAGCGCTTTGGACGGAGCGGAAATTCCGCTCCGTCTAAGCCCCGCCCCCTTTCTGACGCGCGCTCTTTCCGGAGGTGTTCAGGACACCTCCGGAACACCTCCGGAAAGAACGCAGGGCTACATAGCCCTGTGTGAAATTCTGTTGCGGCGACGCACCGTCGCCGCAACACGCGAGGACATGCTGCAGTCTGAAAAGACGCACCGCATGTCCATTTATGCAGGTCTGCCACCTGCGTGTTGTTACGCATAGTGGAGACGGGATTTCTTGAAATCCCCTCCACTATGCTGTAACATCTGGACGCTGCGTGTTTGGCGCTGCGCCAGCGCACAGCGCCAAACACGCAGCGTTTACTGATCGTGGAAACTCACCCTTAGTATCTGTGTAAAGTGGTTGTACAGGATTAGAATTAGGGGATATTTTGTTGTTTTTTTGCTTCAGAAATGGTCACACACTTGTCCATGACCGCTTCTGGCATCGCAGTTCGTTCCACTCACTTCAGCAAGTGCAGTACCAGACACAGCCCATGAACAGGTGTGGCGCTGTGTCTGAAGAAAGAAAGCAAACTATCCTTTTTACAACTTTCATCAACCGTTTTAACTGATTCTTTTAATGATAACTCGAACCAAAAACAAGTATCAAGTCTTCTTACTGATGTAGATTTTGGATTGTGGCCCACTAAGCATCACAAGATGTTCTACAATGGCAACCCGATGCGCCAAAAAAAAGAAAAGAAAGGCGGTGGCAGATAGAGGGCAGAGTGCCCAGTGCTAGATCAAAGAAGGGTGAGTAACAGATGTACAGTACTGTCCAAAAGTTTTAGGCAGATAGGGAAAAAATGCTGCTCGGAGAACTAACCACAGATCTTGTGTGGATGTCGCCTGCTCAAATCTTTCTGTCGCTTCATGTAATCCCAGATAGACTCGATGATGTTGAGATCAGGGCTCTTTGGGGGTCATATCATCACTTTAGGGACTCCTTGTTCTTCTTTTTTGCTGAAGATAGTTTTCAGCTACTGTATGTTTGGGGTCGTTGTTCTGCTGCAAAATCATTTTGGAGCCGATCGGACTTCTCCCTGATGGTGTTGCATGATGGATAAGTATCTACCTGTATTTCTCAGCATTGAGGACACCATTAATCCTGACAAATCCCCAACGTCATTTGCTGAAATGCAGCCCCAGACTAGCAAGTACCCTTCACCATGCTTCACCGTTCGCTCACTATTTGACCACTCTCCAGTGAACAAACTGCCTTCTGTCGCAGCCAAATATTTCACGTTTTGACCTATCAGTCCAGAGCATCTGCTGCCATTTTTTCTCCAACCTGGTTCCTATGTTTATGTGCATAGTTGAGTCACTTGGTCTTGTTTTTGTGTCGAAGGAGTGGCATTTGGCCACAATTTTTCCATGAAGACCACTTCTGGACAGATTTCTCTGAACAGTAACTGGGTGCCACTGGTTGCTGCCAAATCTGATTTGATGGCACTGCTGTAAATCTTCCAATTTCAAAGGGAAATAAGCATGATGTGTCTCATCTGCTGCAATAAGTTTCCTTGGCCGACCACTGTATATATATAGTCCCCAACACTGACCCTTTTTTGGCTTCCTCAATTCCGAGAAATTCAGGGAGATAGTTATCCATCATGCAAACCATCAGGGATAGATCTGCTTGGTCCTACTGTTTTTTGCACAAGGACAATGATAACAAACATACAGCCAGTGCCGTTAAGATCTATCTTCAGTGTAAAGAAGAACAATAAGTCCTGGAAGTGATGATATGGCTTCTACAGAGCCCCGATCTCAACATCATTGAGTCTGTCTGGGATTATATGAAGAGACACAAGGATATATCTAGGCAAGAAAAATTAAAATTACTTCTACAGAATGGGAGGAATAGAACAAAGCAACAGCACGTGTGAAAAAGACTTGGGTATATTAATGCATCACAGGCTGCACATGAGTCAACAGTGTGATGCAGCAGCAAAAAAGGCAAACACAGTTCTAGGATGTATTAAGAGAAGCATACAGTCTAGAACACGTGAAGTAATTATCCTCCGCTATTCCTCCTTGGTCAGGGCGCAATCTGGAATACTGTGTCAGATTGTGGGAACCACATTGTGCAAAAGACATTGAAAAACTGGATCAAGTTCAGAGAACAGCGATCAAGATGGTGAGTGGACTGCAAAATAGTTCTATGAGGAATGGTTAAAGGATCTGGGAATGTTTAGCTTGCAAAATAGAAGGCTAAGAGGAGACTTAACAGCTGTCTACAAATATCTGAAGGGCTGTCACAGTGTAGAGGGATCATCCTTATTCTCATTTACACATGAAAATACGAGAAGCAATGGGATGAAACTGAAAAGGAGAAGATATAGATTAGATATTCGTAAAAACTTTTTGACAGTGAGGGTGATCAATGAGTGGAACAGGCTGCCACGAGAGGTGGTGAGTTCTCCTTCAATGGAAGTCTTCAAACAGAGGCTGGACAGACATCTGTCTGAGATGGTTTAGTGAATCCTGCACTAAGCAGGGGGGTGGACACGATGACCCTGGAGGTCCCTTCCAAATCTAACATTCTCTGATTTACACAAGCAACATCCACAGATCTGTGGTTAGTACTCCAAAATGTTTGGAACACCCTACCTGGTGAGTACCTTCAAAAACTGCAAGTACTTAGAAGAACTAATGGTGTTCTGAAGGCAAATGGCAGTCACACCAAATATTGATGTGATTTAGATTTCCCTTTTGTTTTTTCATAAAAATAAACTTCTATTTTTGGAAACTGTTTCCACTTTGCAGTATTTTTTCCACACCTGCCTAAAACTTTCACACAGTACTAGATAGGGTCAGTAAGTTTGAAAATAAAATGCACAGGTTCTTTTAGGTAAACGTAAGTGATATCACATAGTCACTGCTCAGATCGAAGCACACTGGATAAAATTCTCCTGCTGGGAATAGTAGTACCGCAACAGCTGGAACACCGCAGTCTTGATGATGCAGCCATAGAGATGTCTTAGCCTTAAGTGACATTTACTTTCCTGTATCTTTTCGCACATCTGTACGAAAGTACGTGTGAAGGAGATGTGTTAGTGGGATGAGTGCGTGCTTCCTCAACCACTTGAAAGGAGCACTTGTTAGGACACAGATGTAGAAACATTGCTGGGACTCTGCGGGCGCCTCGCTCTCCTGTGTAACTCTATGAATATGTAACAGCCCAGCCTTATTGGTAACCTCAACCACATGAAGGCCACCATGCAAAAACCCGAAGCTTGGGCTACAAGTGAAAACCTTTCACAGTGCAAACATCTCTCTTATCCTCAGTTTACGTTGGTTCTTTTTACCCAACGTTGAGAACCGCGTGCTTTACAGTGATACACATCATGGTGGCTGATAAAGACAGTCGGGGCTGATAAGATCTGTGAGAATGGCTCACATCAAAGCCTACTGTCATGGCGGTGGCATCTGAGGACAGGAAGGACCTATCTACAGCCAGCATTGGCCTTCATGTGGCTGACCACAAAGGGATGGGCACGTCGGAGGTGTCCCGGAATCGTGCATAGGCATAGAATTTAGTTATTTTGTGTCAGAGGCTGGACAGATTGAGGACGCAGCAAAGTCCTCTATTTCTCATACTTGCCAACTTTTATAGGGTTTTTTTCAAGATTAAAAAATATATTCGAATAACTAATTTTCTTAACTGATTGATTGTCATTAACAATTTTCCTCCCCTTCAGAAAATTTAACCAGTGCTGCCTCAATTAGCGGGTCGCCCACACTAGCATCGTGTGTTGCGGTCACGTGACCCGAGCTCAGGAGGAGTTATTGGATGATGCAGTCACATGATCACAGGATGTGATGTCACTATCCATAGCAAGACGAGCATCAGGACAGTGGTGGAGGTACTGCTGTCAGGCAAATTTGACAAAGGGACTCGTCCTCACCCGCTGACAATTGGTCATCTATAATGCCCCTTATAGAAAGTGGTCAGGCAAAAATGTACAAAAACAAGGTCCATTTTATTGGCCACCTTTCTCAGTACGTCTTATATTGTAAGCTCCATGAGCCACACGTCAAGTGTCCACCTAAAACCATTATGGACCTAATAGAGTGTGGAAAGGGGCTCTAACCCTGGACCTACATGGTGCCCATGCGATCTCCGTGTTTGGGTATCCTCTAGGCAGTGGCATAGTGCACGAGAGGGGTGGGAGGACACAGTCGCAGCGTAAAATTCCTAAAGGAAAAAGGAACAGTAGCAGTGGTTGCACTAGCACCCAAGACCCAGGATCTTGGACTTCTGACCGAATCCCAGACCTCCGATTTGCTCTTTGAACATTACTGTATAGGCCTGTGGGCTTCCTGCCCCACCACTCTCCATCCGCAGACTAGAAAGCATCAGCGTCCTGGTACAAGCGGTGCCATGACGTCACTGCATGGTGCTCCCTGTACCGGACCACTATGTGTGCAGGTAAGAAGAAGACTCGATCACTTGGATTAGTTGAGTATAAACTTTTAGTGGGGGGTAGCATAAAGCAGGTATTGTAACGTCTGGTGGCGGCACTCAAGGTGCATCATTACTTTTAGAGGGAGTATTATTACTTTCTAATAAGGGCACTTTGGGGAATTATTTGTTTTAAGGCAACACTCACTGCGTCAGACAGCGCAATACTTTTCTTACTGCAGTGTCATGGGTGTGTCAGGTGTGACAGCCAGTCATCCTGCATTCGGCTGTAGAAGGTCTTTGCATTTAGCTCAAGCACCTTCTTGATTTTTGTATCTCTGTTATGGAGCGATGTCCTTCTCCCTCTAGGACCCAATAGTTACCTCCAACTTCTGCTGCTAATCACACACCTGTGCTGAAGGTGTAAATACATTCAATTGCTGCAGCATGGTGTGGCTGTTAGCCCATACTTGCCTCAGTCTTGTTGGAAGCTCTAGCAGTTGGTTAGTGTCTTCTCTGAGGACTCCTGGAGGATTGCTAGGGTCAGGCAGGGATTAGGTTCCTGCTCGGCGATAGGTGCAGAACCTATAAAGGGAGGTTTAGGGCAGACAGGGGTCTCCCCTCTTCCCTAGTGTTAGGGCTCCCCCTTAAAGCGTTGATCAATATGTGGACAACTCTTTCTGCCTTTGTTTTGTGCCTTGAGTCCTGATTGAAGAAAGAGGGTAGGATTTCACGGGAAATGTACATAGATCATAAAGAAAGAAAATATCTCCTTTCTTGACGGTTCTCAGGCTAAGTGCCAGGCTTCCCCTAGTCACGCCTATGTGGGGTAAGTAGAATGACAGTGCTAGATGCCCAAAATGATCACCCTTAGCCATCTCTGTTACTTGAGATTCCCTCTTACATGTCCCACCAACGTTCTCAAGAGGTCCACTTCCATGTGACAACACTGAAGTCACCTTCAAAAGGCCGATAGCTAAGCGTTGCTTCCCGCTAATGTAGTGCTACGTGGGAGGTTGGGGAAGTTAGTTCATGAAGGTCAGGCTCCAGAGACTGCCTGTCATCCAGCCCTTTAATATTACGTTAGTTTGTGAATTTACTTCTCATGTATTTCTACAACTTGCGTGAAAGGGAAGATTCATTGACTCGTGATCTCATTCCAGGAGCTGTGCTCGAAAAGAGCCGAAATTCCCAGCTCGGACTCGTCTAACCTGAGACAGCTTTCGTGCTTGACTTGATGAGCGGACAATAGACTTCACTGTGCCCAAAATAACTATCTGTCATTTCCTAAATTTCATTTTTTTTCCCTCTGTTATGCCTTCAGATACTTGGAATGTGTCAAAGCCTGGGGCACCTTTCCGGCTGACTCCAAATATTTTTGGTGTCGTTGAGATTAGTGGACGTCCGACGCCTCTTGTCATGTTTTATGTGAAATCCTAGCACATCTGTATTACGGATTTGGGTTATTATGTACACATTTCCCCATGGGCTTCACTTAAGAGTTAATGTTTAGCAGTGAATATTTTTTTATATAAACAGTATTGGGAATTAAAAAGTTGGTCCAGGATCAGAAAAATGTGGCTGGTTTCATTCAAACAGTGCCACACGTGTCCACAGGTGGTATCTGGTATTGCAGCTTGGCCCAGTTCACTCTAGTGGAGCTGAGCTGGAATATCTGGCACAACCCATGTGGCGCTGTTTCTAGGAAAATCTTTCACAACCTATGCAAAACTGATCTGTTGCCGTATTTTGAGGCAGCATATTACAGTTACCGGCCATTTATTAGAAGTATAGAAAAACACAAGAAACTCATAGCTTCAGGTCCAGTGGTCGCTGAGTCAGTCTCCACCATGCGACACGGAGGGAGTGTGCTTCTCATAAATGCCCCAGACATTTTCACTACAATAGAAGCTGAACTGCAGTACCCTAGAATGGCCACTACACAGTGTATGGAGCTGTGCAGTTCTGACTTTGTACACAGTGACATTCCGGTGAGAGTGTGACCTGGCCATAGCTGATGAGTGGGGGTGTTCGGTGTGGAACCCGACTGATCAGCTATTGTTAACCTATCCTAAGCATAGGTCATCACTACATTAGTCCGGGACAATACCTTTAATTTGTTTGACTGTGAAAAGAAGAATATCTAACAAAAACATTTAGTTAAAGGGGTGTTCCTAAGTTCTTAAATTGCTTTAATTAGTTAAGTAGCATGAAAATAATAAGTTTGCCAATGATTTGCTTTTTATATCTGCTGTCATTCTCCTGCAGTGGTAGATTTTTATCTTTTACAGTGTACAGCTGGTTTCCATGGGGCTCGGGCACTACTTACTGGCTGAGCGTGTGCAGTAGTTACATTCCAGGAGATAGGTTAACTGTTAGCATCCCAGGCACCTCTCTAGCTCTTTGGGTTCTATATAGCAGCTAGCTCTTCTCTCTAGGAGTACTGGGCAGTTGTAACACCTGTGGATCGTGGACCCACTGCTCTACGGCCGGCCTTTCCCTTGAGAGGCGTAACTAATCAGGTACCTGGTATTCACTGGAGACCCTGATGGTGAGATCAGGCTTGAGCGGCAGGTAGTTGCCAGGTGCCACTCCATAGCAGTGTCCAGGATCAGACAAAGCGGACAAAGGGACCTAACAACATGCAGGCAAGTAACTAACACAAATGTTGCTCAGGCACCTCCCAACAGGTGGAGGTGCCTTAAGTGGTAAGTGTCTGCCATCTATTGGCTGGGTACACTTTAGGAGAGTGAGCATTGTTTCTTTAAGAGACGGGGAACGTGCGTGCATACTCTTAAGCACACTGCCAGGGGATCTGCCGGACTCTGGGGAGTGGAGACGCGGATGGGCTGCTGGGGCCATAAGCAAGTTGGCGTCCTTGCCTAGAGGCAGGAGTGGAGGCACGCAAGGACGCCGGCTGTACAGCAGTATCTTTTGTTAATGGCGTTTGCCATGGGTATTTTTAGTCATCTGTTTTTGTGTATTATAATTAAGAAAAATTATATTTATATTTAAGTTTTTGGGTTATTTTCTATCAGCTAAAGTTTTGATGAGTTATTCATAGGATCATAGCATTGGTGCAACCCATTCAGCCGCACAGAGGCCCAAGAGGTAAGGAGGCGACTACCACCATCAATCAGCTGACCAATTTCTTCAGCTAGAATGTGACATATGTTTCTACATCTCCTTTTTTTCGGGGGTGGGAGGTGTTTTTGATTTTTGTTTCTTTTTTTTTTATATTGGATTCCACTGGCTGTGCTCTAAAATGCATTGAGTGATGGCTTCATTCCCAAGAATTTTCCCAGGAGATGGTTGACTTTTAAGAAATTAGTCTGGAAGCCCAACTATTTTGAGGTTAATCGGTTTAGGATAAAGAAATGGATCTGTAGGAACAAAGAACAGGTTTCATCAAAGGCCACCTTAGCCTCTCGTCTTCCCCTGCCACCCTCATTACTTCTATCAACACGTCTTCTTGCTTTCAGGTTTGACAGGTGTAATAAAGGGTCAGAGTTGTGACAGTTCTGCTTGTCGATTCCGTGAGTGTCCAAACTACAGAACGAAAAATATCCTAAGTCCAGCGAGCCAAAGGATCTAAAAATTCCCAGGGGTAAATGCAACCATTGTAGTATAACAGCGAGTCCTGAAACTCGATCCTCAAAGTAGGTTGTCAAGCCTTTGTGACCAAGTGAGGAAACTATTAGGCTATTGTTTGTGCCCTATTCTTTCCCTCAAATCATTAGTAAAAAAAAAAAAGATTATTAATAGGTTCGGAGATAACTGAAGACATGGTCTAAAAGCAAACAATTTCCTGCTTGTTAACCCTTTCATCTGTTTCATTTGTTCAGGTCTACGTGAATGGAGAGTGGGTCACCAGCATTGGAGAAGGAGGAAGCTTTGGAGAACTTGCATTAATCTACGGCACCCCGAGAGCTGCAACGGTCAAAGCCAAAACTGACCTTAAGTTGTGGGGTATCGATCGGGACAGTTATAGACGTATTCTAATGGTAAGCTGGCTTTCGCTGATATTTATTTGAAGCAGTCAGAAGACCTTTGATGATTGGTAAAATGCTCAAAGGTCGTAGGAACCGTCGTGTTCAGTGATTAGACGATCAGTCTGCAAATGCTTTTTTGTTGGCTGATCTCATCTTTTCTGTGCTCATTGATTACTGGTATCACATCCTGCGAGGTAAAAATGGATGTGCTGCCAAACTGTAGTAAGGTCTGTTCGACCCCATACAGTCCCCAAACAGTCTGCACATTCACAATGCTTGAACAAATGTAAAATGAGCGCCGACAGACTTCATAAATCATGGACTGGTGATTGTGAAAATACCCTAATATCCACTGGTGAGCTCCACAAAGCACTGGTGGTAATACAATCGAGCTCCCCATACAGTCTCCATACAGTCTGAACATTCACAATGCTTGTCAAATATAAAATGAGCACGGACAGACTTCATAAATCATGGACTGATGATTGTGAAAGGACCCTAACATCCACTGGTGAGCTCCACAAAGCACTGGTGGTAACGCAGTCGAGCTCCCCATACAGTCTCCATACAGTCTGAACATTCACAATGCTTGTCAAATGTAAAATGAGCACCCACAGACTTCCTAAATAATCAGCTGATGATTGTGAAAGGACCCTAATATCCACTGGTGAGCTCCACAAAGCACTGGTGGTAATGGAATCGAGCTTACCCGTTTGGTTACACCATGCAACGGGCAAGAAGCGGGGATCATTTCTGTCCAAGGGCTAAATCGCTCTGTCCTTTTTTAGACTCTCACTTGACATGTGCCAGTTTTACAAAAACATGGATCTCATCACTTTTGCACCAGTCTGTTTGTCAGCCTTGTTACAGGATCATGTAGTGTTTTTTTTGGAAGTAAGATCTCAGTAAGCCTTCCACCGATGTGCATATATTGCAGGACCAGGAATCCTAAAATGAAAGTTGGCTCATAAAGCATAGCTATTAATAAGATTCCCGAACATGTGTCAGGAGCTTGCCAGAAAGTGGCATCGTTATTTTTATAACGCAGATTACGTTTTAGGATGACCCATTTCGAAAAACTCAGAAGCACCTCTGTCTCAATGGCTTTTTGTTATCAAGAAGAAGAAGATGTCCTTATATAGTTTCGTAATCAATAATATCCTACTTTGCTCTTTATGATCCATGGATCTAACGTTATGAATGAGTGTACTGCCTTAAGGGAGTGCCGCTGCCATGAAGGGGAGTACTTGTTCTGAAAAGTGTTTAGGTAGGTGGATATGTGTCCACATGAATGCCAGGGTTCAAGGATCCCAGAAGAACACTTCCTTAAGTTTGACACTGCCTTCACTGACTTACTTTCTTCCCTTAGTTAGCCCTGGTGCCATCTCTTCCCCAGGTAAGTAAAGGCCCCCCCATACACTTTTGATAACTGTTGGACGAACAATGTTTCCGCCGATTTCGACCAACTCTCCCATACACAGAAGCGCTTGCTCTCTCTGAGAGAGGCGCTGTCTGGACATCTCTGATGGCGACTTATCTCTTAAGGTACTGCCACACTAAACGCTCCCGCTAGCGATCACGATAACGACGCATACTAATGCGATCGCTAGCGGGATTGTTTTAATATCGCTAGTAGCTGCCTAATTTAGCGATGTCGTTAAGGACGCTATCGCGGTTAGCGATCTCCTTAACGACTTTGGCGGTACAAAAACACCGCACATCGCTAAAAAAAAGGTGCCACACTCAGCGATATATACTCACCAGCGGGACGCCAACGATAAAAATAGGGTCCGGAACGATGAGAACGATGAACGAGATCACAGCAGGATCACAGCAGGGGCCACGTCGTTAGTACATGCCACACACAACAACGTCACTAATGAGATCGCTAAATAGTGACGTTTTTTAGCGATCTCGTTAGCGACGCTGTTTAGTGTGGCATACCCTTTAGAGAACAAAAGGATAGGCAGCCCGAAATTTGACATGGCAGACGACGGATAGGCCAACAAATTACACTGACAACCAAACCCATTGATATCAACAGGATCGGCCGATATTAGTCTATGTGTATGGGGGCTTTACCCACACACATCCAGTCATCCACATGGGCCTTGATCGTGTATGACCCTGAAACCCCTTTTAGTAGGTACTAACCCCTGCATTTTGTGAAGATCCCACTAGACCTGCCATTTTTTTAAATGCTCGGATACGCCCATCTAGCCATGAAACTTTTCTGAATTCCGACACAGATATTGTCACCGGTCTTAATGAGGTGGAATGCTGGAGTCAGAGGCTTCTGATTCATTAAGGAGCGTCTGATGAGCGTTGTGAACCTCCATGCACCACGTCAGAAACCTTTCCCCAGTCAATGGATTTCTGGTGTAGGGAATGCCACCACTCGTCATTAATTAGACAAGTTGCGGCGTTCTGCCCCCGTCCCACCCTAGCTCCACTCATTTTGTCGGAGCTAGGAGAAACTGGCATGAAAACGCTAAAAGTTGAAAACTTTTTTGCACAAAAATTTTGCGACTTTTTAAAACAATTTACGCCAGAATTCTGGCAAATTTGCTTTGATGAATCGGCCCCATACACTTTAAGAGCCCATTGATTGGAGCCATTGTTAGAAGATAACCAATGCTCTTCACTTCACCTTAAGGTACTGCCACACTAAACAATCCCGCTAGCGATAGCGATAAAGACGCATACTAATGCGATCGCTAGCGGGATTGTTTATATATCGCTGAGTGCGGCTTAACTTAGCGATATCGTTAAGGACGCTATCGCGGTTAGCGATCTCCTTAACGACTTTAGTGGTACAAAAGTACCGCTAAATCGCTAAGAAAAGGTGCCACACTCAGCGATAATACTTACCCAGCGGGAGCGCCGACGATAAAATAGGGTCCGGAACGATTCCAGCGACGAGCGAGATCACAGCAGGATCTCAGCAGGGAGCTCGTCGCTGACAGATGCCGCACACAACAACATCGCTAACGGGATCGCTAAATAGTGACGTTTTTTAGCGATCCCGTTAGCGATGTTGTTTAGTGTGGCATACCCTTTAGTTTCTTAAATAGTAAGGTTGATCAGTTTTTGGGAATAAGTTTAGGAAATTGGTACTTCTACCGACATTCTGGCAAGAAGTCCTGAATGCCGTATGTGATAGGTGTTGGCTCTGCTCGTAAACTCCAAAGGAGCTGGTCTTGGTTTCAGAATAAATTCAGGGCCAAATACAAGAGAAGACCATTCAACTGAAGGAAACCTTGGAGAAGGCCTTAAGGCGCCAATCAATTCACAGCGCCTGCTCTGCTACCGATTGGCAGGAGCGTGGAGATCCAGTGGTTAAGCTGCTGCGTCAACATCTTCCCGCCGTGAATTATTACAATGGAAGACCCTTCTTTGTAATATTTGTTTGCTCCTTCACAAGATGATCTGTCAAGATCCGTTCCACTTAGCACGATCACAATGTTGTAATCGCCCATGAATGTAATGAGCGAGATGATTTGTGTTATATATATATATAGCCAGAAGTTTTGAAGCAGCGGCGGCGTGGTTGGCACGGCAGATCAGAGCGGGATTATCGGTAGACAGGAGAAGAAAATTCTGAGATGCTTGAGTCCTCCTAGCGTGCTCCGAATCTGCAAATTGCAGCAAAACTATGTCACAGGATTACTACATTAAATCCACAGCAAACAAGTGGGCAGTTCACTTGTCATACCCGTCTACCTCCTCTGCTGGCCTCTTCGTGAACCAGTACAGAGGGTCCTATTCATCCACCTGGCATGTAAACTCACCTGTAATCAGAAACCCAACTTCCCTCAGTCTTACCGCTGACTTTATGCTCAATCACGGCACTGTACGCATGTAAAAAATGGCTGTGGGTCTCTGGCCGCTGATTAGCAGGGGTTTTCACACTTGCAAAATCCTCCCGGAAAAAACATCTCCATTCCCATACCTTGTCTGGAAATGCAAAGTGTGGTTACCCAAGGTGGACATTGACCTTGTGGTTTACTCTTGACCTTTCTTTGAAATTTCAAGGTTAGAAGAAGGATGATATCGGTCTTATCTCTTGAAATTCCTTCCTGGGGTTGGACATCAAGATGTTGAGATCGAGGCCGTAGACTTGGGACAATCTAGTTACCATATGACTCATTACCCATAGGAAACCAGAAAGGGTGTATTGTACTGGCCTCGTCTGTCATTGACTCCCAGTACCACAGCAGTAGCGGTCTAGACTTTCCATCTACAGCCTATAACGAGATGCTAATGCCATGCAAATTACAACAAATCCCCTCTATTTCTGGATATATGTGAATGTGTGGTTGGAAAATGACGCCTTCGTGTTGCCATCCTTTCAAAATTATTTCCCCCAAAGGAGTCATCTTTCCAGCTGGATTCAGAGCTTTACTTTATTGTTATATATTAGACATTTTGGAAGAAGATGCCGGGTTGGCTTTTTTACCCTATTAAGGAAAATCTATCAACAATTTTTTTTTCTATTTAAACTGAGAGCAGCATGATGTAGGGAAAGAGAGCCTGATTTCAGTGATGTATCACTTACTGGGCTGCTTGCTTCAGTTTTGATAAAATCATTGTTTTCTCTGCTGCAGATCTTTGAATTCTGAGCTCTGTATAACCCCATCCCACTTCCCCGATTGGCAGCTTTCTATGTACATTGCCAGAACGCTGCCAATCAGTGGCGGGGGCGTGGTTACAGAGAGCAGGATGACTAGGAGGCACCAGACACCTAGTCCTCTAGGTGATAATCTTGTGCTGATAAAACACTGATTTTATTAGAACAGCAAAATACAGCCCAGTAAATGAGACATCACTGAAATCAGGGTCTCTGCCCCTAAATTATAATACTTTCTGATTAAGTAGCAAAAACCTGGTGACAGATTCCCTTTAACGTTCCAATTTGCTACCAGGAGGGGCAGAGCACATTATATGTACGGTCCATCTTAGTGATTTCCATCTATCTCTGTATTTACAGGGAAGCCTGTCAGTCACTGACTAAGACCACCCACTGGACTCCAAAGTCCTGAATAAGCAGGGATTGGAAAAAATAACTTGTTATTCCGAATTTATTCCAGCAAAAAAAAAAATACTTGCTTCTTTCGCATAGGACTGTATTTTTAACATGACAATTTCCCTTTAACCCTTGCCTCTGCAGCCAGTTTTTGTTTTTGCGTTTGCATATTTCCCTCCCCTTCTTCCAAGAGCCATTTTTTTATTTTTCGGCTGACGCAGCCGCGCGAGGGCCCCCATTTATCACAGTTGTACTTTTTGACTCGCACCATCCACGTTACCATGCAATCTGCTGAAAAACGAGAATAAAATTCCAACTGAGACAAAATGGTGAAAAATTGCAAATCTACCATTGTTTTTTGGATTTTATTTTTTTCCAGCATTCATTGTGTGGTGAAATGAACCTGACACCATGATTCTCCAGGGAAAATTTTGTAAAAAAAAAAAAATTATTGGGTCTATAAAATGTTTATTTTTCCATTAACGGAGCTTGGTGAGGGCTTGTTATATTGCTTAGTGAGCTGACAGTTTTATTGGTCCCAGTTTGGAGAACATATAACACTTAACAACATAATTCTGGAGTCCCTTTACACTGATCACAAACTATCGCCCTTCTTGAACCCTCAGCAATCAGTTGTAATCTGTGGGAAAACCTGGTAGTAAGTGTTCAGTTTACCTGCAGCGCCTCCACAGGGGAAATTAGGTATTACACAGTAAGCATTCAAACTAATGGATTCTCAGGTCCTCCAGAAGGAGATAGACACTTGTTGTTGGACACTCTTTCTCCTCCTTGGTCAAGAAGATCTCCAGAGGACCCCCCTTTAATATTTCTGAATCTCCTAATAGACTGAGTTCACTTTCTTGTGCTCGATATGGTTCCGATTTTGGAAAGAACAGAAAAGGACACTTGTTCTGGGCGAGGCAAAGGCCTGGTCCTCACCTCTGGGCTTGGGCCTGATTGACTGACTCTTGGCACGGAAAGTTGGACACTTGGTATTTTTTCTTGGCATCATTCCTGAAAAGCTTATCCTACAGTGCGGCAAAGCTTTGAAGATAATCTAGGCTCACAATCTCTGTTTCATAGATACCTTCACACTGTGCCATATGACTTGTCCTCAGTGCACAGGGTTGCCGGCCAAAGCCATATTTAGTACAAGTTCTTCACACTGCATCCTTTCAGAGAATTGCATGTGTTAACACTACAAGTGCTGTACATTGCAAAGATGATGGGGTGGGGGTGAGTAATCAACCTTCTAATAGGGATGATAAAATGGCTTTTGTAACATATGTTAATAACTAATAGATAAAAGGGGAGCTCCAATTAGTGGCTATCCAATTTTTAATTTCTGAGGGTCCCTAATTCAGGACTTCCTCTATAAGCCAAAGCGGGGATCAGCAGCAAATTGTGTCCCTCACTCTGAAAGACATGGTGGTGCTATGTAATATACAGACCGCGTAATTCCTCTTTTCCCCTGTAGTAGCGCTGTGGAGGAATTGGACACTTACACACAGCTGCAGATTACAGCTGATCGCTCTGGTTTACAGGCGAGCTGTTCATCACTCTCTGTGGGCCCCTCAAGTCTTTTTTAAGAGTCCTGACAACTATTTACATGAAAATACTGAATTAAATGATAGACAACCACATAGCCCCAAGCTGAAATACGGTAGGAGATCTAACAGGCCTACAATGCAAACTGAACCTTAAAGAGGACCTGTCACATGCTCGCAAAAATGAATTAAATACCTTGTAAAAATTCCTGAGCTCCCCTGATTCTGCCACTCTTTTCAGTTTTGTGCTGCGTCGCTCCTTTGCAGAGATATTCACATTTGTTGTTTTTTTTGGAGCGCAGTATGTGAAATCTCTTCAGAGTCTTCTCTGGGGAGTTTTCTTTCACCTCTCCTATATGCTGAGAATCACAGCATAGCAGCTAATCTAGATGTCTCAGACACTGTTGTGCTGTGATTGGCAGCACGTGGGAGGGAGGGATGAAAGCGCATGCTCCCAGAGAAGACTCTGAAGAAACACCCTGTTACACTACAATCGGAGATTTCACATGCTGCGCTCCAGAAGAAACAAATGTGAATATCTCTGCAATGGAGCGAGCCACCACAAAACGGAAAAAAGCTGCAGATTCAGGAGATCCCGGAGATTTTTTCTACAATGTGTCTAAAAAACACAGGTCCACTTAAAATTGTAGGAAAAATGTTGTACTGGATCAAAAATATTAAAATGTAGATTTCTAAAAGATTGTATCTGCGCAGGGGAGGATCAGACATATCGTTATTTTGAAATGCCCAATCATTTTGTTTCTAGGGAAAAGAAGTTTCTTCCAGAGGTGTCTGGCAGCAGCAAACTCCTCTCTCCCCATGGGGAATCTCTGCCGGTTGAACCAAGGCTTGGCTGACCGCCTTAATCTTGAGTAGCTCCTTCCGATATACCATAACATTCAGTCTGGTCACCTGTACTAAGACTTAATACTTATGATAGTACTTGTGTCTGGATATGAAACATACATATACTGATGGCTTATCGGTTTGCATCCTGCATGCAAAATCATTATATTTGCTAGTGATTTTCCTTTTTTTTATTATTATTTCTGTTATTCCTAGTTATTCCCATTGCCTTTTCTGCTATTGTTTCGCCTTCCTAGCCCTTAATGCACCTCTCCATTGTTTTCTTTCTCCTGAGTGTCACCTTCCTGACCATTTAATTCAGCTTTTCCAAATCTGCATTGATACATTGAAGCTTTTTTTTTTTTTTTCTTTTTTGCCCCGAAGGACTTTTAAGAGGCTTAGTATGGGGGGTCTTGAGAGATCCAGTTGTCCTAAGCCTCTTAAAATCTAAAAGCATTCCTGCCCTATTTATAGTCGGGTCACTTGCCTCCTATGTCCAGACAACAGTGGGGAGTATCGCCACCAATTTTTTTGCCGAAATGACCCTTTTTTTTTTTTGTCTCATAACACAAAGATGATAGGATCGAGTGAAAGATCTCCTAAAACCGAGCGAGTGATCGTCGTTTTCATTTTCGTTCCCTATAAATCAATAGTATGTATGAAAACAAAAAAAAAAACTTTATATCTTATCAGAGGAATCTGCTTCTTTCTCCTCCTGGACTGATCTTTCCGTTTCAGAATTCCCAAATTATGGGTAAAATCTGTCTTCAGTGAATAAAGAGTTTCCCATTGCTGAGCTAGGAGATGACAGTTGGTGCTCATAAAGTTCTATGGAGAACACCCACATGTTGAGTATTTGCAACAGATTTTTCTGCACCAAAACCCAACATTATCATCAGAGGCTTGTTTACAGTGACCGGTAACAGCTGATAACACGGGACGCTGACCCTGCTTCTCCTCTCATCACATGCTCATTAGATGCTTCAATACAAAAGATGTAGTCTGAGTCTGACCATTGTGGCTGTGTACATGTATTGTTTCCTGAAACAATAGGAAATAAGAGTCTAAAAATGTTCTTCGAATCACCGGTCGTGGAGTACCAGCAGTTGGATCCCCAGCGATTGGGAAGTTATGGTAGGGGATAACTTCCAAATCTAAGAATACCCCTTTAACAAAACTCTCCGGCAACATGTTTTTACAATTTGAGTATATTATTATATATACTAATGTTCCAATGTCTTTTCTCCCCATTACTCTTCACAGGGCAGCACACTGAGAAAGCGGAAGATGTATGAAGAATTCCTGAGCAAAGTCTCCATTTTGGGTCAGTAGTCCCCCGTGACGTCAGCAGCTGCACAAATCGCTTTCAGGCCGTAGAAACACATAAAGCTCAGTTACTGCAGACCACACAGCAGCCACATAAACGGGCTTGGGGGTCCTGCACGCTAATCACTTTATTGGGTCATGTAAGCTCACATCTGTTCCTCGGGGTTTTCTTAGTCGCTATCTGATCTCATGCACCAAACCTGAATAATTGTACATGTGCGAGAAGCCGGAGGAGGGGACGTAATCCTGAGGCTCTAATGTAGGAGGGGACGTAATCCTGAGGCTCTAATGTAGGAGGGGACGTAATCCTGAGGCTCTAATGTAGGAGGGGACGTAATCCTGAGGCTCTAATGTAGGAGGGGACGTAATCCTGAGGCTCTAATGTAGGAGGGGACGTAATCCTGAGGCTCTAATGTAGGAGGTGACGTAATCCTGAGGCTCTAATGTAGGAGGGGACGTAATCCTGAGGCTCTAATGTAGGAGGGGACGTAATCCTGAGGCTCTAATGTAGGAGGGGACGTAATCCTGAGGCTCTACTGTCGCTGAAGGTATCGGTCAAACTCGTCAGGTGCTTTCCCTGTTTCCACTGCATCGCGTAGCATCGGAGTGGATGATTGTGTGTATTTTATTATTTTACTGAAAGAAATAAGGTGATTTATATATGTGTGTACATATACCGTATATATATATATATATATATATAAGCAATTGTGTGTATGTATATATATATATATATATATATATGTATAAAATCACCAGATTTCTTCTAGTAAAATAATAAATTACATGCCCAAAAATGTATTTATTAAAATAATGATGTATATGTAAACTGTCTATTATCTATCTATTATCTATCTATTATCTATCTATCTATCTATTATCTATCTATCTGTCTATCTATTAATCTATCTATATATCTATCTATCTATTATCTATCTATCTATATATCTATCTATTATCTATCTATCTGTCTATCTATTAATCTATCTATCTCTATCTATCTATTATCTATATATTATCTATCTATCTATTATCTATCTATCTGTCTGTCTATTAAATCTATCTATCTCTATCTATTATCTATCTATATATCTATCTATTATCTATCTATCATCTATCTATCTATCTATCTATATATCTATCTATTATCTATCTATCTATCTATCCATCATCTATCTATTAATCTATCTATCTATATATCTATCTATTATCTATCTATATATCTATATATTATCTGTCTATCTATCTATTAATCTATCTAACTATTATATATCTATCTGTCTATCTATTAATCTATCTATCTATCTATCTATCTATCTATCTATCTATCTATCTATCTATCTATTATCTATCTATCTGTCTATCTATTAATCTATCTATCTCTATCTATCTATTATCTATATATTATCTATCTATCTATTATCTATCTATTATCTAGTTAATAATGCTCGGATATATGTATACTCCCAAGATTAAATTAATACCTGTCCTGGTCGTGTTACAAGACGATGGTCCTGCAGCCGTCCTGAGCCCGGCACCAATGTGACCGGCACTTGCCCAGGTCATCTTCTGATCCACTGGAAACAAACAGTGAAGATACCCACTCATTGGCTGCCAGCAGAGGTTTTGACAACCATGAGGAATCGATATACAAAGTATATTACCGTATATCATTCTTCGTGTGCAGTGAATCAGCCGTTCTACTGGATCCCAACAAAAAAACAAAAACCCAAACATTGAGTGAGGACATGTCATCTCCCCTGACATTTGTATTCTCCGTGAAATACAAATTCTGGAGCATCTTCCATTAGAACTTTTCATGGGGCTGTTCCTCTGTCATTCCTCCAATAACTTGTGTCCCGACACGGTCTGATACCGTTAGCGCTGATGAGATGGTATTAGGGCGCAGTCAGACGGCCGTATAAATGGGACTGAGATCGGAAGGCACAGACTGGCCGGTGGCTCTCAGTGTGACGGCTCCATGTGTTTCTACCACCTCGCCATTGAGTTGAGCTCGTAACGACCTTCTTTAGGTTGATTACACGTACTAATTGGCTCGTCTAAGGCCGCGTTCACACACTTCACTTGCGGCAATACTATACCGTTTTGTTACCGTTGTCAAATATCGCGGGAAAAAACTATTCACCTATGCACAACGTGTGAACGCAGCCTAAATTTACTCTACCTTCTGAACTGGTAACACACAACGTCATCACCAAATGTGAACTCAGCCTAATCATGAATCCTTTTTTCTTAATTGTCCATTGAATTCAAGTCTAATATTCATCTGCAGCTTGGCCAATCAAGAAACATGACATCCCTTCCCCTCGCCCTAGTATTAGGAAATCTAATTACACTGAAAATTGGGTTGTAAGGTCAAAATGTCGTTAAAGGGAAGCTGCCCGAGCAAAGTGGAGTTACTCATGTGTTCAAGTCTGTGATTAATATGATTTTACTAGAAACATCTGCCCTTTAACATATTTCATCAGTTTCAGGTAACGGAAATAATTAATAGTTTGAGGGCAGAATGTATTATTTTACTAATTGTTTCAATTTTTCAAATTTTTCAAAATTTTTGTTTCTTCGCTGTTCACCATGTTTGCCCTTTCTCTGCACAGTAAAGGCCTCGTATCCAATAAATTCCATTATTGTCATTACCCCCGGGACGCTGCACCCCTCCCCCACCCTTGTCCACTGATCAATCACCATTAGCCAAAGACAACTACCTGATAAGCGGCACAGCCCCGGCCATTACCACCGGGCTCTAATTGCTCCGGAGAAGGATTTGCATTACTGATTACATTAGGTTACATGTTACTAAATACGTCAGAGCAAATAGCCGTGGCCGGTTTAACAAAACATCAATGCGTCTGCCGCTTAGGAAGCAAACATTTCTTCCCCGAGCTCCGTCATGCCAGCTGACATGAATAATTCAAGGGGTATGTTCTTGAACTTTCTCAAATGGTTCCAGCCAAAAAACTTACTACAAAAAATGTTCATGTTTTGACTAATGGCTAATAAATCATGATTAAGTTCTGCCTCTGGAAGTCTTAAGCTCCAACTTTTCTATTACTTGTCTAAACAAACGCCAAAATACCAGAAGAGTGGTATCCTGGAAATGTCAGAATATGTCTCCACCAGGGTTCAAGAAAACATTGCACCTGTGTTTATGAATCCATTACTGGAAAGGACGTAGTGAGTAATGGCGTCGTATTGCTGCGAATTGAACCAAGCACGGACATGTCCCGAATGTAACGCAAAGGTTGGAATGGGTTTATAAAGTGTCCCCAAGGTTCCCAAAGGACCCTCAAGGACTGGAACCCAAGATTGGAGAACATAAATGTTAATTTCCCAGGATAACTATGGAGGTTACTGTTATTAGGACACAAAAAAATGGCAAGACTTGTTTTACAAGGTGGCAAAGTGGGCCATTGCTCAGGACACCAGTTTTCTAGAGGGTTCCCAAGGACTGGACCCAAAGACTAGAGTTGAGCGATACTTTCCGATATTCCTAAGTATCGGAATCTGAATGGTATCGCCGATACCATTAAAATATTGGCGATACCCGATACCGATACCGGAAATCCAATGTAAGTCTATGGGAACAAAATATCGGAACTAAAAAAACCCCATTCTTTCCTTGTAAACACTAAATATACACACATAGAATACATATATATATATATATACATGTCATTGTGACATATATATATACATATATGTATAGTTTATACACTTCTACATAGTAAAATATCCTCTGATTCAATTGCCGGGTAAAGCCGGCTTCAGTGAAAAGACAGAAGCACCCGACATGAAATGACACTTGGTGTACATAGGGTTAACCATGTCTTTTCATGTCGTTTGCTATCTGATTTGCACAAACAATTAAATCAGTCTATGTTTGCAAAATTTCACACCTGTAGGGGTTAATTAAAGGTGTAAATTCGTTGTAAAAAAAACGGACTTTTTTGCTACGAATTTACACCTTTAATTAACCCCTACAGGTGTGAAATTTTGCACACATAGACTGATTTAATTGTTTGTGCAAATCAGATAGCAAAGGACATGAAAAGACATGGTTAACCCTATGTACACCAATTGTCATTTCATGTCGGGTTCTGCATTTTCACAAAAGCCGGCAATTGAATTAGCGGCTGTTATACTATGTAGAAGTGTATGAACTATAAATATATATATATATATATATATATATATATATATATATATATGTGTCACAAACTCAATGACATGTATATATATATATGAGGTGTAAAATTGCTGAAAAAAAATGCGTGGGCTCCAGCCCTATTTTCGCAACCAGACAGACAAAGCCAGTAAGTGGGGGCAGATAATAATAGCCCAGAGAGGGACCATTATTTTTGGCCCCCCCCCCCGGCTACTAACATCTGCCCCCAGACACCCCAGAAAGGGCAAATCTCTAATTAGATTTGCCCTTTCTGGCACTTTGCCCGTGTATTCCCATTGCCCTGTAGCGGTGGCGAATGGGTTAATAAGGGGTTAAAATGACCTTGCAATTGAAAGGTCACTTTAAGCCAGGTTAATAATTGAGAGCTGTCAATTAGACAACTATCAATTATTAATCCTATTGTATGAAAGAAAAATCAAACACACACACTTTAATAAAAAAGAAGTTTAATGAAATAATCACACAGTTTTTGACCATATTTTATTTTCCTGCTAAAACCATTTCCTGTAATAAAAATAAAATAATAAAGCAAAATTATTCTTACCAATCCGATGCACAGTCAGGTCCCACGGTGTAATCCTTCAGAAAGGGTTAATGTTTACTGCAGGGACCGCAGCTAATGCTGCAGCCTCACAGTAAACCCCCAAATGAATGAGTTCCTCTCCTGGCTGACAGGAGAGGAAGTGGAAAGCTTAATTGATTGCTTTCCACTTTCACTTCAGGTCAGCCAGGGACACCATCAGTGACGTCAAAGGGAACTGATTAACAAAAATAGGGGTTCCCTTCGAAAAAAAAAGGGACCTTGGACCTTGCCAGCCTGATAATACCAGGCCACAGCAGTCTGCATATCTTGGCTGATTAACAAAAATAGGGGATCCCCTCGAAAAAAATTAGCGTGGGGTCCCCCCTATTTTTGTTAACCAGCCAGATGAAGCAGACCGCTGAGGCCTGGTTTTTCAGGCTGGTAAGGATCCAATATCCATGGACCTTGCAAGCCTGATAATACCAGGCCACAGCAGTCTGCTTAGCTTGGCTGGTTAACAAAAATAGGGAATCCCCTCGAAAAAAAAACGGCGTGGGGATCCCCCCTATTTTTGTTAACCAGCCAAGTAAAATGCAGACTGCTGCGGCCTGGTATTAAAAGACTGTCAAGGCCCATGGATTTTGGCCCTCAACAGCCTGATAATACCAGGCTACAGCAGCCCCACATTTGGCGCATCAAAAGATGTGCCAATTGTGGCACTTTACCCGGCTCTTCCCACTTGCCCTGTAGCGGTGGCAAGCGGGGTAATAAGGGGTTAATGTCACCGTTGATTGCACGGTGACAATAAGCCCGGTTAATAATGGAGAGGCGTCAATAAGACACCGATCCATTATTAATCCCAAAGTTATTAAATGTTTAAAAAAAAGACACAGCAAGAAAAAAGTATTTTAATGAAATAAAAGAGACAACACAGTTTTCATTTTTTTTATTGTACTCTCATTCCTGCGACGCCATCGATCTCCTGTAAAAAAATAAAAAAAACAAACCAACAGTATACCACCTGTCCGACACAGTCCATAGTAACGATTGTCCCACGACGATCCAGCTCTGCTACATCGGAATGACAGGCAGAGCCTGACATCCCGGCGCAGCACAGCTGATTACCTGCTTCCACGGCGGTGACGTCATCGGACTGCTTTACGGCCGCGATTACCCAGCAGTCACTGCAGTTATCGCGAGATACTGCATGTGACCGCCGGGGAGAAGAGGATGGCGGCCATTAAGCAGCCCGGGATGTGACCGCCGGAGATCTTCTGCCGGGTAAGTGCCGCTGACTCCTGACAGACCCGACCGACGGACACTGACAGACCCGACCGACGGACACTGACAGTGACAGTGACAATTCCGATTCCGGTATTCGATATGACGAAAATATCGGAACTCGGAATCGGAATTCCGATACAGCCAATATCGGCCGATACCCGATATTTGCAGTATCGTATCGCTCAACACTACCAAAGACTAGCCTGAGAGTGGAGCATGTAAATGTTTAGTTCCTATGACCACCAGAAATTTTACCAAAATTTGGACACTGAAATTTTCAAGAATGGCAACGTGAGCAATCGACAAAGTGACCAGTTTCCCATAGGGCCTCCAAACACTGGACCTGTCAACCAACCTAAGAGTGAAGGGTGTAAGTGTTTACTTCCGATGACTACCAGAGACTTTACCATTATTTGGACACTAAAATTGTTATGGTGGACTATTACCCAGGTCACTATTTTCCCATAAATCCTCCCAAGGACTGTAACCCCAAGAACAACCTTAGAGTGGAGCAAGTAAATGTTTATTTCCTTGGACCACCAGGGATTTTACCTTTATTTGGATCCCAAAATGGCAATACAGAAGCATGGGACTTTTTAGTAGGTGGCAAAGTGGACTATTGCCCAGGTGTCCAGTTTCTTATTGAGTCCGCAAGGACAGGATTCTGAAAAACATCCTGTGCCAGGATCAACAAGAATTTTACTAATTATTTAAATTCTGAAAGTGGTAGCTTTATTAGGGAATTGACTGGCGGTATAGTGGGCACCATATGGTATTATTATATGGATACTGTAGTAAGGCATCATTAACATTGTATGACAGAAGTAGGCTTCACTCACATCGCTTTATGCGCTACATATAGTACACAGTACAGGGTCATCTCCAGACGCATGCTCTGAACATGAAGCCCCAACATATATCACTAAGTATGGTGGCATACGTCATCTATAACCTCACCCACTCATTAAAAAATATATATATTGCTCATTATACCTGCCCTGTATGGAGTTGGCTCCAATCCTGAACCCAGTCCATTAATCCCCACCTTTACCAAGATGTCACATCATGGAGCTACAATCAGATGAATGTCTCTCAGTATAATACATGAATGGCATAATACATGACAAAAATGATCTGATTTTTCCAAAAACAGCTCCACTCTTGTCCATGGTCATGCAATGGTATTGCAGCTTATTCCCTCTCAGTCAGATGCACCATAAAGTCAAGACCAAAGACTGAAAAAAAAACATTCTTAGAAGTTACCAAGAAGACCAATATAATCTCTGTTTTGCTTTGTCTAAGTGGCCAAAGTAGGCGCTCTGTGCCCATGGAGAGGTAGCCAGTGGCCCCGTTGCCTTGTGTGGATCCTGTAGACATACGTAAGGTATGAGATAAGTCTATGGCCAAATCTAATGATGCCTCTTATACTTCTGATGGGGGCTGAACTTCAATACCAGGCACATGCCACCGATAAAAGCGTCGCCATCTCTGGAAATAAAACATACCGCTATTTCTAACCCCGGCCTATCCCATTAAGCAGAATGCCATGCCTGCATGTTCCCATGATCAACCCTTATTTACTAATTCTCCAAAGTCAGAGGTGATAATTAATTTATAATTTTTCCTTCTGAACAGCTGCAGGAATGAAAAGGGAACCTCCTTATAAAATCGTATTAAGTGTGGCAAATGGACTGTCTTCCAGGACAAACTTTCGGCTCCAGCGCTGTTGAACGCGCGCCAGGGACATCTATGCTGCTGAGAACGTCCTGATATGTTTAGCACTTGCCACGACAAGTAGTCTAGTGATAGACCTCTATTAGTAGAGCAGAACTTCTTAACCATTAATGTGAACGTAATGGGGGGGGGGGAGCGTGAAAACCTTTACTTATAGCTGACAGCTGAATCTCGCCGACTACGGCCCTGGACAACTAGGCTTTCCAAATGTTGCAAACTACAACTCCCAACATCGCGTTATGCACTCGCCGTCAGGACATTGTAATTTCTAAATAAGTGGAGACGTTTAAGACCTCATCTCTAGAGCATTGCTCCTGTAATCCTATAGTGACCCGGGTTTCTTACTTGCCTCCTTTCCAGAATCACTCGATAAATGGGAGCGTCTGACGGTGGCTGACGCCCTGGAACCTGTGCAGTTTGAGGATGGAGAAAAAATAGTGGTTCAGGGAGAACCCGGAGATGACTTCTTCATCATTACTGAGGTCGGTGTACACATATCTCGTTTTATTTCATTGCCCATCACAATAGCAACCAGCGTCATCTATGCATAGAGTAGGTTGGACAAGCCTCTTCTTACCAAAGATGTGAAAAAGTTGTTTTTCGAGGAGAGAGAGCGCGCCTTCCACCAGGAGTGGATTGGTGCTGATAGCGGGCAAATCTTGTGTAAGGGCTTCTGAAGACTACACAGTGATGTTAAAGGGAGTCTGTCAGCACGAAACGACTGTTCAAACCAAGCATAGGCTCATGGTACACCGTTGGTGTCGCCAAACAGTTCAGTGCACCTTCCCACCTACTTGTTTTGCATCTATCTCCACTCGCCTTTTCCTTAATGACTTCTCTGTCTTTACAGGACAGGGGTAGATATAGATGGAAAACAGGTGGGAAGGGGCACTGAATCGGTTGGCTATGGGTGCACTGAGCTCCTCTGCTTGGTTTGAACAGTCATTTTGTGCTTTAAGATCCTCTATAGTAAAGCATTCTCGTAATTCGAAAGCAGTAGTCAAGTAGAGACCAAACGTAGGGTCTGAATTTTCATGTTCCCGGGACGTGAGTGAATAAACAGCCTTAGGGGAGAGTCACACGGCCGTATAACTCAGACGAGGATCTCAACGCAATGCTCGGACTGGCTGTCGGCTCTTTTGACAAGAGCGTGACAGCATGTATTTCTATGCAGCTGCCACACTCGGGTCGGGAGAACCGACAGCCACTCCGAGCATTGCCGAGTGATACGGCCGTGTGACTCTTCCCTTAGGTTGGTAATAAGCTTCTGATATTTGGGGAAGCTATTGCTTGACTAACATCTATTCCTCCCAACCTCTCATACACATGTACGCTCAGATGGACTGAGCGTGTATGTGATCCTACTGCGGAGTCAGTAGCAAGTTTCTGACACACACTTCTGGTGTCATGTCATGCCAATCCTTTGTTTCCCTCATATCTGCTGAAGGAATATCAGCCAAACACACAATGGTTGGCCATTGCCTTCAAAATTGGCGGGATTGGCTGACATAAGTTTACACCTGGACTTTCTAATGCTCCTTCACATGTCCATAAATGCAAGATTTGGTTTGTCAGCCTACATCTCCTCCATTAATACAGTCATTTGACTTGGCCAAGTAGACTCAAAAATCCATCTGTTTGTGTGAGAACCATAAAGTCCATAGACGCTACGTTACTTAATCCATTCAAAAGCGACAGGATTCTCTAACTAGTACCTAAAAAAGTACACCATGTATAGACATATACTGATGTGCCATAAGGAATTGGATGGACACGTTGATATGAACATCAAAAAATGGGTCAAATATTCAATCAATGTATAGGAGTTCCACCTGGATCTACAGAAGTTCCTCCATATTAATCAAGATTGGAGACATTGTCATGGTTGGCCAAAAAAGTCTTCATATTAGGACTATACATGTCTGGCAGACCACCACATGTATGTCAAAGAAATCATAAACTCTAAAGGTGACAGAGTGACACTTAATATAAATACATCATGTAAATGCCTCTGTTCTCCTGAATCCGTCGATGTGTTTCTTTTGTTCCTGCTCTTCTCCGTTCCTGAGATATGGCCCTCTTTTCTCTGTATATAAATCTGATTTTATTACCAAGTGGGCGTGGTTCTCAGCTGCTGTCTGTGGGTGTCTTCTTGAAGACCACGCCCAATTGGATAAAAAGACTAGAGTTACATTCCGGGAAGAGAGGTCATATCTCAGGAAGAGAGAGGCGCAGGAAGAAAAGACAAACAGCGCCGGATTCAGAAGAACGGCGGCATTTACACCAGGTGAAAAAAAAAATATGTGTTTATGTTAAGTATCCCAAAATTTGGGATTCAATTTTTAGCGTAGCCTCTCCAAAAAACTCTTGGAAAACTCTTCTGATGAAAAGCTACTTTCAGCAGCAGAACGGAAGGAAAGGAGACACACTTGTCATAACTAGTGGGTAGGCGGAGCCCAGATGAGATAGACACCTCAGATTAAAAAGAGTGTTGACCGGCCCCTCCAGCTCGGGCTCCTCCTACTCAGCTCTCCAGTTTAAAATTTGAGGTCTCAGAGGATAGTCGCTGCTGGAAGCAGCTCCTCAGAAGATTTTATTATTTTTTATCGGACAAGAGACTTGGATCACCAGAGGTGGTCTAGAGGTCTCAGGGGTCTCAGCGCTGCTGGACCCCAACCTCTCCCTTGGCGGATCTGTATTACCCTATATGGTGGTCCCTGCAGAACCCTGCCGGCCCGGGGGGATGAGAATGGCTTCCCTGGCGGGGACGCAAACCGCGCTGCAGGGGTCACTGCGTTCCCCGCCCTGGGGGGAAGCGATGGGCACGGCGCCACAAATCCCTGGGGGTCCCTGTGGCGCTCGGCGGGGTGAGTACTCCACACTTTATTATGTGTTTGGGTGCTTCAGCGCTGCTGCGGCAGCCGCTGTTACAGTGCATGATTGGTGACTGTTGTTTTTTTGTCCGCAGGTGGATGCCTGCAGGACGGGGAACGGGGACGGGACCGGAGAATGGAGGAGTCCCGCGCTTTTTTTGAAGGCGGCGGGGGGCGTGGCTTCACGCTTCCCGGGCAGGAAGCGCTTCTAAGCGCGAGATTCTCTGCCTTTCTCTTCCGGCTGCCTCCTCAGTGCGGCGGCCATTACAACGCTCCGGGCTCTTCACTCTCCGCTCCTCCCGTACTATGAAAACTGGAACAGCACCGTGAAGCTCTGTGAGTCGCTTCTGCCTACCAGGGCAGAAGCTTAAAAATTCCTCCCCCGCAGCGCAGGACACTTTCCTGGGGTTCTGGCACACTGAACACCGCTAAGGTCAGGATAGCGACGGCTTTTAAGTCGTATAGGCTTTCCTTGAGATGCGCAAAATAGCGCAATATTTTAGCGATTTGTCTGTTTAGTGTGGCATACCTTGAGGACTGTACTGCTGTACCTGCTACTTCTTAAGAGGCACCTGGGGCTCGCACACCCGTTATATTAATACAGGTTGTGGGGAGCTGGTAACATTAACCCCTTCTTAGGCGGTTAACCCTTATCTGTGGGACAGCTGGGGTAGCTCTCTCTTTAAGAGCTTAACCCTTCAGCGTTCGTGTTTGCTTCTTTTAGAAACCACACTGTTCTAGTTACTGTCAGGTTTAACCTGCCATTGTACTGTGTGAGGACATGTCAGATCAGGACCCAGGTGCAGACCATCTCCCGGCTCCGCTACGAGATCAGTCTCGCGTATCTGACACGCAGACTTCGACCGCGTCGAGTGCAGCGGTCGGAGGCCCCAGTGATGTAAAAATGGAGGCTCTCACTCGTTCGATTGATAGCCTGTCTAACCTTATAGGTTATTGGGTGTCAGCCAAACCTTTTCATGGCAGGAAACGACACAGGCCGGTGACTTCTTTCCCATGTAGCGACTCAGAGAGCTCTGATATGGAGAGTTCCCCTTTAAGTTCGGGGGGGATATCCGATTCGGATAAAGAGAATCGGCAAAGGCAATCTGCCTCTTTTTCGGGCCGTATAGAAGCTTTTATTGAAGCTATGAGGGAGGCGTTACAGTTACAGGAGGAAGTAACTACTCGCCTGGTAAGTCGGCTCGGATGTTTCAGGAGTCGCGTAGGTCGCTTTCGACCTTACCATCTCTGGATGAGCTTAATCAAGCAGTGGAAAAGGAGCGTCTGTGTCCAGACAAACGTTTTCAGGGGACACGCCTATTTGAGTCACTGTATCCGTGTGCTACGGAATTGATTGATAATTGGATTCCTTCTCCTGAAGTGGATGTCCCTTTATCTCAGCTTAGCAAATCTTCTTTACTTCCTGTTAAAGGGAAGGCGAGTCTGCAGGATCCGCTGGACAGAAAAACGGAGACGGCGGCAAAGTCCATCTACGAGGCCGCGGGTCATGGTTTCAGAGCAGTGCTAGGATCCATGTGTGCTTATAAAGCTTCTCTGGTCTGGTTGGACCGTTTACGGAGGAAATGTGAACCTCAGTTACCCGAGGTGGATGGACTGTTCGAATTGTTGGAGAGTGCAATTCAATATGGTCATGATGCAGGTCTGGATACTGCGTCACTGCTGTCCAGGACACAATCCTCGGCGGTCACAGTCAGGAGAGCACTGTGGCTTAAACAGTGGACAGGTGATGCGGTTTCCAAGCAAGGTTTGCTATCTTTGGCTTACAAGGGTGGTCAGCTATTTGGGTCTGACCTCACGGAGCTTATTGCCAAGGCAAAGGCAAAAGAAGCAGCTTTACCACAGCGAAGAACTGTGGCGTCTACGTCTGGCAGGCCTGGTACCAGTAGTGGTCGACGGTCCTTTCGGTCCAGGGGACGGTTCGGTCAGCCCTCTGGGGGTCGGGTCGTCCCGCTTTTTCAGGAAAAAAGACCTCTCAGAAATCCCGCACTCCCTGGAAACAAAGTTTCCGTCAAGACAAGAGGGAATCTGACAAAAAGCCCGCTAAAACGGATTGACGCCAGGGTCCCGCTCGAGGGCTCTCGAGTGGGGGGTCGCCTGCTTCAATTCAAATTGACTTGGCTTTCCCGCGTCCCAGACTCCTGGGTGACGCGGGTTGTGTCGGCAGGCTACTTCATAGAGTTTTCTTCTCGACCCCCGAACAGTTTTTGCCAATCTCGCATCCCGTCAGAGCCCGAGCTATGTGCCGCTCTACTGCGAGAAGTCGACTTTCTTCTGCAGAAGCGAGTGGTGGTACCGGTTCCACCAGAGGACAGGGGAAGAGGGTTTTATTCCAATCTCTTGTGGTCCCCAAAAAGGAGGACAAATTTCGCCCCATCTTGGATCTCAAAAGATTGAATCGGCATGTCCACACCCGAAAGTTTCGCATGGAATCGCTTCGTTCCGTTGTGGCAGCCTTGTCGCAGAACGACTTTTTGGTGTCAATCGATATTCGCGACGCTTATTTACACGTTCCAATCGGAAAGGCTCACCAACGTTTCCTTCGTTTTGCCATAGGCCAGGACCATTACCAGTTTGTGGCTCTGCCGTTCGGGTTAGCCTCAGCGCCCAGAGTTTTTACAAAGATTCTGGCGCCTCTCATGGCGATACTCCGAAGACAGGGGGTCACGATTCTTCCCTACCTGGACGACCTTTTGATTGTGGCGTCCTCAAAGGAGGAGGCGGTGACGGCTCGCAATCTATCCCTTCAGCTCCTGGAGGACTTCGGGTGGCTGGTCAATTGGGAGAAGTCGTCTCTGGAACCGTCGCAGTCAATCCTGTTTTTGGGGATGCATTTCGACACAGTACGAGCAGTGGTGTCCCTGCCTCCAGACAAGCAAGCATGTCTCCTTCGACATGCACGGGTTATGAAGTCTTTGACAGCAATGTCCCTTCGAAGCTGTATGCGCCTTCTGGGGTTGATGGTGGCGTCCATGGAGGCTCTTCCGTTTGCCCAATTTCATTCCAGGGCTCTCCAAGGGTTCATTCTGAGCCGTTGGGATCGGTCGCAGGCCTCACTGGATTGCAATGTTATCATCTCCCACAGGGTACGAGAGTCTCTAGGATGGTGGATACGTCCGAAAGAGTTATCCCTGGGGAAGTCCTTCCTCCCTCCGAAGTGGTCGGTCATAACCACCGATGCCAGCCTGACAGGCTGGGGGGGTGTCTGGAACAATCTCTGGACTCAGGGAGTATGGTCGTCGGAAGAGTCTGTTTTGCCGATCAACATCCTCGAATTGAGGGCGATTTTCCTTTGCCTCCAACACTGGACGGTCCCTTTAAGCGGTCTTCCTGTCCGAGTACAGACAGACAATGCGACGGCGGTCGCATATATCAATCACCAAGGCGGGACAAGGAGTTCCAGACTCATGGTGGAGGTATCTCGGATCCTGGTATGGGCAGAAACCAGAGTTCCAGCCATCTCTGCGATCCACATTCCAGGAGTTCAGAATATCACGGCGGACTTTCTGAGTCGCGAGAAGATGGATCCCGGAGAATGGAGTCTTCATCCGGAAATTTTTGCACTGCTGTGCTCTCGTTGGGGAACTCCCCAAGTGGATCTGATGGCATCCAGATTCAATGCCAAGTTACCGACTTTCATGTCCAGGTACAAGGATCCGAAGGCTGTAGCGGTGGATGCTCTAGTGGCTCCGTTGGACCAATTCGAACTAATCTATGTGTTCCCGCCGATTTCCTTGCTTCCTCTGGTGCTCCGTCGGATTAGACTAGATAGAATCTCGGCTATATTCATAGCCCCAGATTGGCCAAGGAGAACGTGGTTCTCGACACTGGTGTCACTCCTGGCGGCACCGCCATTTCCACTTCCTCTTCGCCCGGACCTGTTATCCCAAGGGCCCGTTCGTCATCCGGACCTGAAGTCTCTACGTTTGACGGCGTGGCTCTTGAGACCGAAATATTGACCCGTCTGGGTTTTTCAGCCGAAGTCATTGCCACTTTGTGAGCTGCCAGAGGTCCGGCTACTACTAGGATTTACCACAAGACTTGGGAAGCCTTCTTTTCATGGTGATCGGGTTCTTCAAGGAACCCGAGGATTTTTTCCATTCCCAATTTGTTGGACTTTCTGCAATTCCGACTGGACAAGGGTTTGGCAGTGAGCACTCTGAGGGGTCAGGTTTCTGCTCTGTCCTTGCTGTTCCGAAAGGCTATCGCCTCACGTAGGGACGTACGTTCTTTTTTTCGCGTAGTAACCCGCCGGTTTCCGCCGCGGAAGGCGCCGGTGTCTCCTTGGCGTCTCAATCTCGTTTTGGAGGCTCTTCAACACGGACCTTTTGAGCCTATGGATTCTGTTAAACTTTCTTTACTTTCTTGGAAAGTTGCCTTCCTAGTGGCGGTCACCTCTTTGAGAAGGGTTTCTGAGTTGGCGGCTCTTTCTTGCTCGCCTCCCTTCCTGGAGTTTCACCCGGATCGCGTAGTGCTTCGTACGCGGGGCGACTTCCTACCTAAGGTGGTGTCGCAATTCCATGTTAACCAGGATATTGTGTTGCCCTCTCTTTGTCCGAGGCCAAGGAATGCGAAGGAACGGGCCTTGCACACATTGGATTTGGTGCGGGCTTTGAAGTTCTATTTGTCCGTTACCCAAGGTTTTCGGAAGTCGGACTCTCTGTTTGTGATTCCAGCAGGTCGTCGACGTGGTCAACGAGCTTCCAAGGATTCTATAGCTCGTTGGATTCGGTCAGCCATTTTGGAGGCTTACCGACTTAAGGGCGAACCTTGCCCGATTAAGGTTCGATCTCACTCCACGAGGGCTGTGGGTTCATCGTGGGCTTTCCATCAAGGGGCCTCAGCAGCCCAGCTCTGCCGGGCGGCGACCTGGCGCTCCGTCCACACTTTTACAAAGTTTTATAAGGTGGACGTTAGTGCTTCCGCTGATGCAGCCTTAGGACGTAGGGTCCTACAGGCGGCGGTAGTTCAAAGTTCTCGTTAACTTGTTTTTTAGCGCTAGTTGCGCATTTTCTTAGGTTGTGGGTTCTGCCTTTTTTTCTGTTTTTTTCCCACCCTTTATTTTTGGACTGCTTTGGGACGTCCCACTAGTTATGACTAGTGTGTCTCCTTTCCTTCCGTTCTGCTGCTGAAAGACGGATTTTGGTAAGAACTTACCTGTAAAATCCTTTTCAGCGAAGGAAGGAAAGGAGACACAGCTCCCTCCCTTGGCAGAAGTGTGTTGTTGTATTTACAGATGCGGCGTGACCTTTTCTCTGATAGCGTTTATCTGGGCTGAGGTCGAAGCGCTAAGGCTCTGTTCGAGCATTGCCAGCTCATCGCAGTGGTCAGGTCCAGTGAGTAGTACCTGGAACTGTGTGGTTTTTGCCTAAATGCATGCATAACCTGTATTCTTGTGCTTTTTTTGTCTCTGAAGTCCTTCAGAAGGGGTTATGTTGCTCCGCTGGTGATATTGCTCTTCCTTAAGCTTGTGTACAACTGGAGAGTTGAGTAGGAGGAGCCCGAGCTGGAGGGGCCGGTCAACACTCTTTTTAATCTGAGGTGTCTATCTCATCTGGGCTCCGCCTACCCACTAGTTATGACTAGTGTGTCTCCTTTCCTTCCTTCGCTGAAAAGGATTTTACAGGTAAGTTCTTACCAAAATCCGTCTTTGTTGTTGATATCAGGATATTTTTTTATATATTTTTTTTCTTGGAATGGGTTTTGAAAACGCCTGGTAGAAAAAAAGGAAGTGTATGTCTCGTTTTTGAACCGGATTCCAAAGGAAACTAAGCACTGTCCAATCAAAACACAATCAGAGAAAAAAACTTTCCAAACCTTCTTGGTGAAGAAAAAACTCTTCTAAAACATTTCTCATTTGCTGAAACAGTTTCTGCTTGAAAAACGAACGGTTTTTGAGCGTCTCAAAGAACTGAGTGTGAACGTGGCCTTATTATGGATTGATTGTAGATATTTATATCAGAACCTTAGAGAGAGAAACTGATATAACTGGAGATTTTGTGTGAGGGATCAGGTATTAACTCTGTATTTTCTTTTTCCCATTTTCCTAAATTCCAGATTTGGGTCACACGACATTTCCGCTATGTAGTATATGGATGATTGTATCCCAGGGGTTGTATTAAGTGTATTTTTGGCCTTTAATACGCCATATAATATAAAATAATAGGGGATTATTGTCACCAGCACGATGGAAGACATAAATACACATAAGGGACAGCTGGGATAGCGGTTCGTTGTAATGCCAGCAGGCGCGCTGATGACCTGCGATCTGTTGATTTGCTAGCTTTCGAGGATCTAGGTTTAATGAAAACCCGTCCCATGCTCAAACACGAGCCGCCATTTCCATATCAGATCTAACTATTGCGGTTGCCTACTACTATAAACATAGATATGAATAAAACCGTAGCCTAAAGGAAGACGTTTCTTTTTAACCCGTTCCAAGTGTTGAATTATCCTGGGAGGTTAGGGGTTCTCCAAAATTAATGTCCACGGTATGAATGATTATGATGTGATTTTGGCAGCCGGTTCCAGGTTTTAGGGGAAAAAAAAAGAAAAAGTTTCTTCACCCAAGTTTAGAGGTTCCCGCGATCCACCCCATTTCCATGGATATAAGAGCAACACAAGCTGGCAAAGAAAATGCTGATGTGGCATGGCTCCAAATTTCAACAGCTGTTCCATTAAAAAAAAAGAACAAGTTGGTAACTATTTATGTACGTTGCCAATTTTCCATGCTGCTTTATCTCTTGATGAGGCGCCTGTGTTAAGGAAAGGGAAAGAAATCTGTGAACACTTGTACCGTCTTTTGCAAGAAGCGGTAAAATCAACGACCCAACGTAGGCCGGAGCGGATTTTGATCAAGCGGATG
Source organism: Oophaga sylvatica (assembly GCA_033576555.1). Classification (NCBI taxonomy): domain Eukaryota; kingdom Metazoa; phylum Chordata; class Amphibia; order Anura; family Dendrobatidae; genus Oophaga; species Oophaga sylvatica. The sequence continues at coordinate 121,353,778 of JARQOD010000007.1, forward strand.
ACCTGAGTACCTGATAAAGATGATCTCATAATAGTTGAATTCGTAATAGGAAACATGTTGGAGCTTGCGGAAAGATGTTGATACAAGGGCATTCTTAGATCATGAGTCTTTTTTTGAAGCTAATCGCTTGCAGACTTCTGTATGAAAAGAAGCGGGAGTCTCCGGGGTTCATCGCCGGTGGAAGCCTCTGTTTGAATGAAGATTAAATGTCTTGAGTACCAGTCACATACGGGGTATCATGGGAGGGCGGTCTGACAATGTCAGGAAGAACATTGGATTACTTCTGTATGCACGGAGTTGGCAAGAACATCAGAGTGCAAAAAATGTAATATTTATTTCATGCCGAGATGATTTATTTGAACATGAGCTTTCTGGATGTTACAAGAAATCAAAGGAATAGTTGAGTAGGTGGTAAATGCTATGGAGTGAGTGCATTGATAAAATTAGGTTCATTCTCATCAAGTCGGGATAAGGACCTTTAAAGGCACTTTTATTGACACTTTAAGGCCCTTTTGTCGTGGGCTGATCATTCCTGAAGAATGAGCAGACGCTTGATCATTTGCTGATCAAGTTTATTTTACGTGGTCTAAAAATTATCATTGTCAATAACACTACTGTGCCATCGGCAATATAGAAACTGTATGGGTACCAAATAATCGTATTAACAATAATTGGTTCCCTCACAGTTTGCATTGAACTGGGTCAAAATGTAGATTTACTTGCTATATAGGCACTCATGTGGGCAGGAAATTTGTGTGAATAGGTCAAGTTTATTTTACGCAGTCTAAAAATTATCATTGTCAGCAGAACTACTGTGAAATCAGCAATATACAAACTGTATGACAACCAAATAATTGTATTAACGATAATTGCTTTCCTTACAGTTTGCATTGGACTGGGTCAAAATGTAGATTTACTTGCTATATAGGCACTCGTGTGGGCAGGAAATTTGTGTAAATAGGCATTTAGTGATCCTGAAACCTCCCTCTGGATCTATTTTGAACTCTTCTAAATTAAATTTGTCTTGAGGTCTTCAAGGGGAGCCGGCAAGACATTAGCTGATTGATCTGGGCCTTACATCGTTAAACCCCAGTGATCTGGTGTTATAATTGGGGGAAGCTGTGTCACATTTGTCCAAGATAGACTATGTTCACCTCATGTTTTATCCACAGCAGTTGACCACCAATTTTGTGCCCACCTCAAATAGTCGAATACTATCAAAATTGATGTCCAACAGAGCACATTGAGACTCTGAATCCCATTTTTTTTTGTAGGGCTTCAGACATAAGCCCCGATAGTGCCAGTGATAAGTGGATAAACCCAGCCTAGCTTACATTACTGCTCTCCATTTTGTTATGTCACACCTGAGAAGTAGCAGAGCTGGTTTTGTCACAGAATCCAAGGCAGTGATGTAGCTGAGTTACCCAGCAATGTTTTGGCAGCGAGTCTTTCTGGCTGAGCTGCCCTATAAGTCCTGGAAGTGTGACACCAGAGGTCTGCATTAGGTTACCATAGCAGACCAGTGAGTGGAACAGAGATTGATGACGGGAATAAGCGCCCATTCCCTAAAGTCCATCCTCTGATTAGTTTTACCCTGTTTCATCAAAGGTGTGAGAAATATAGAGAATTCATTTGAATTTAAGGAGTGTAGTCATTTTACTTCTCATAAACCTTAGATCAGTCATGTCTCCAGTAGTAAAGAGACATCTACGCAAGGAACGTTCCCCCGGTATACGCTGACTGTAGGGCTCTGACGCTTGGTGCACAAAGTCTAACATTGCCCACCTGTCCCATGGAACTCGCAAAAAGCCAGTCAATGCAATATTTGCAAATTAGTGTGGCAAAAATGCCATGCCAACCTTCTTTCCTACAAGGGATGGTTTCAGCTGGGAAAGGCGTCAACTAGAAGGCTGATCTGGAATGGCCCAATGTTATGGCATGAACCAATACCAGCACTTTTAACTTTGGGGATCAATCTACAATAAGTCTATCCTGGAGACATTCTTCATCCCGATATCAGACATATGTGCACTGTCGTATACGATACGTCTGACATTCTATATCCAGATAAATCTATCAGCTTTTGACTCTGTTTTTTTACCTACTTCAGCCAATTAGTCCTGAGTGTGTAAAACTTAAAAAAACCGAGAGGGGAGGAGAAATTTCAGACAGTTCTAGATCTGGTTTCTCAGTGAAGTTCACACAAGCAGCTCCTTCTTTCCCAGACTGGACAGATGTGGAATGTATCCGAGTCCAGGGTCACGGTATTATCCCATATGAGCTTCCTGGCACAAGTAGGAAAAACTTTTAAGAGCCATGCAATGGTTATTGTCATAAAGAATTACATTCTGGCCGGCTGCAGCCTCAACAGATGTACAGTCCCCAACAAAGAACCCAACAGTGTACACGCTTCTTGTTTTATTTTTACTATATTTATGTTTTTATTATCTCGTGTGATGGTTTCGCCTTTTGTTGCTATGAAATACGTTGCTTCTTCTAAAATTATTTGGCGATTGACCAACCGGTAAAGTCACTAGTGTAATGTACCAGTGACAGGATCTACTCTGTCCACTATCGGTTTGTAGGGGGCGCAACTCTCGACAAGCGATGCAGCCTTGTTCCCAATAGGTCACAGTAGCGAGCGCAGCCTCTACTAAGTGTACAGAGTGTAGGTAGACGGAGCAATAATATATAAGTACCTCCCCCGAGTGCCGCAACCCTTAAAAAGGTTGTCCACTACTTTAACATGGATGACCTAGCCTTACGATAAGTCATCATTGTCTGATCAGTTGGGGACCGACCTCCACCGAAAAGCTGTTCTTGGCCATAAGTGCTTAGTTATGAAGCCACTCGGTCTACTATAGTGGCCATGTCCGGGTACTGCACATCCGGCCCCTATTGATTTGAATAGGGGCGACTGTGCAGTGCCTAGCCACGGCCACTATCACTAGACAAAGCAGCTCTGTAACTGAGCACTTCGGCAGCCGCTGGCACCTAGAATAGCCGATTGGCCGGGGTGCCAGGTGTCGCACCCCCACCGATTAGACATTGATGACTTATCCTAAGGATAGTCAATGTTAAAGTAGTTGACAACCTCTTTAATGGCAGGGTGCCAAGAATCACACTCCCACCAATCTTAGGCTTAATTCAGATGTACGTGAAACACAGTCCGAGTACCATGATGCTCGGAACGGCAAAGTCATCAGCCTCCTTAATGAGGATGGTATCAGGAGACCTGCTCTCCAGTGCATACAATGGCTGTTGGTGGAGAAACGTGTGAAAAGACCTGTTCATCAGCCTTGTCCAATTGGAAACCTCACATGAGATAACTGCTTTTCTGATGGAGGAGACTGGTCACATGCTCCTCCACCAGCAGCCATTTTATGGACAGGAGAGCTTCCAGTTTATGAGGAAATTGGCACTATCAAGAGCAGGAGAAGAACCTGTCATACTAATATAATAGCAAGTGCAACAAAATAATGTCCCCAACGCATCTGATAAAATAAAGATAATGTGGACGACCCCATTAACTCTTTCTGCAGCCAGCAATAGACTGTGAAATACAGCGGCTATAGGAGACAAATGGTGCAAAATTTTTAATGAAACCCTTATTTAGGTAATAATAAAAAAAAATGGATGACCCCTTTAAACCCTTCACGACCAATGACGTTTATTTACGTCATTGGTCGAGTCTCTGCCTTTGATGGGGTCTAGCACGCTGAGCCCGCATCTTTCTCCGCACTTGATTTAATCATCCATCAAGTGCCTCTAACAGCCACGTGATCACTGACCGGCATTTAACACGCGCAGGTAGGAAGAGCATCATTGATCACGCCCATCGGCATGTCTGTTACGTGATTGCAGGGCGCCGATGGGTTGTAATGACAGCCGGGGGTCTGCTGAAGACCTCCGTGCCTCTCATGACGATCGAACGCCATTCATAGGAGATCGTAATTTTTGCTATACATAGCAGGGGTGAAGCACTGTTACGTACCACAGGTGATCGGACGATCGCAGATTCAAGTCTCCTAAGGGAACTATTTTAATACAGTAAAAAGTTTCAAAAAAATCTTTAAAAAAATAAAAAAAAACACAAAAGTTCAAATCAACCCCCTTTTGCCTCATTAAAATTAAAACACTAAACAAAACCACATATTTGTCTGATCTATGAAAATCTAATATAAATTATTCTGATCTGTAAACTGCAAAACGAGGGAAAAAAAAATCAAAAAATTACAACATTGCAATAAAAGGTGATCAAAACATTTACAGCACCACCTCAGGTGACATGAAGTATTACATGCTTGGTCCTCCAATATTTTTCGTGTCTGCTAACAGTTCAGAATTCCCTAATCGGCTACTGTGAAATAGATATTGTAAACCAGATATCCCCTTATTTCTACAAAATAGTTTTCTCCCATTTTTTTTTGGTTATTGGCGCTTGTTTTGCTTCATTTTTAAAACTTTCGATAAACTTTGCATCAAACTTTTAGTTATTGGGAACTTTTTTTTGTGTGTGTGTTTTAGCCCCCATAGCTTGTATGAAGATTAACGCTGGTGCTGTATTTAGGATCGTGGCACGGGGCCCGAATAAGTCATGTTACTATGTATTTGTTTTTCAGTCTGGCAAATGAAGTAAGTTTGGGGTAATTATGTGTGTCTCCATGTTCACGGCAGAAAATCAGCATTCTGTGGTCTTTTCCAATAAGGATTCCCCCAGCAGGCGTATCCCCCCCAGGCACCACTTCTGAATAAAGCCCATTTGTTACTAGAACAAGCACTTGGCCGATCAGCTGTCTGCATCTCATGGCAGAATTTGCCCATAAAAAGTTTATGGCTGTCCGAACAGTTACATTGTGTGATTGTTTACTGCATCTCTGTAATTCCGTAACCTGGAGAGGACCTCTCGACACTTCGACACTACTCGCGCCAACCAGGACATACACACACTAGAATTTTCTGTCCTGATTAATGACGGCACAGCCTTCGGCACACTCTACTATCACCCTGATAATCTCCTTAAAACACACAGAATGATTAATTATTAATTAGGAAGATAAATGCTGTCAAGAAGGAAGCTCTTAACTTACTGGTCTGACAAGCCACGGGCATGTAGTCCTACACGGGAGGACCATTAAAGAGGCATGTAACCCCTTACCCTTTCATTGTCCTCAATGTCTTGATCAAAGGCGGCCACGTATGGCACAGGCAAATCAGCACGCAATATTCCCTTTCATAATGAGGAGCAAAGAAAAATACCAGTTTTTAGGTTTTTTTCTTAATCTGGTATCCATAAAGTGTGATAATCCGGCAATTTTCCAGAAATATCATTTGAAATTTTTACAAAACCGAAGAGAAGAAAGAACCAATTAGCTGACAAACTGTAAAAAATTTTGTGTATTCCATACAGAAGAATTGATTAGGTAACGGGGGGAGATATTTGTTGCCCCTTTCACATATTTCATTTCATCTTCGATCTGATATGATCGGCCATTTTTTGCGTTGTATGGCAGGGGGGGGCACAACTTTTCAACCAGACATGCTTGCATATCAGAGAAACAAAGTTATCTTTGTGTCCCCCATATATATAAGAAAAATGAGTACCTTTGACCCCTGTTTGGCTTTCAAGAATAGTGTATTTGAGTTACAGGCGGCCATCAATGTATGTGCCTCTCTCCATTGTGTATGGAAAAGCCACATGCACCTATGGCTTTCTCCTTCCGGTAGTGCTAATTGGGACCCCAATTCTTCCTACAGGCACAGGTTCCACTTTTTGGACTCCTGTCTATTAGGCATTTATATCATATACTTTTGCTATGCTAGAAATGTCTCCGATGGTAATATCCCTTTAAGTTTTACTACAAGCCTCGGGAGTGATTAAATATGAAAAATATGGCCCTCGGAGCAGAAAAGGTTGTGCATCCCTGGCATATAGTCTACTAAGCTTTGCTATGCAGCAGTGAATATATTTTAACACCAGGGATGAGTAGCCGACGTACGGCCGTCTACAGTGAAGGCTACATTTGGGAACACTGATAACATAAATGCCTATGACAGAGCTAAAAATTGAGCTGTGAACATAAGCACCGATTCATTATTTTAAAGTATTTTCTTTTTACGTTTGTCTTTTTTTTTTTTTGTCCTGGCAGATTTTTATTCCAAATTCATCAAGACGGCACCAGAGGTTTGATCGCTTTTTCGCCAATTCAAAGATGCTCTTCTTTCTGTGCAGTTTTGTGCCCTCTTAGAGTAAAAAGTTCAACAATCTTTGAAAATGTGACATTTAAGGTTTTAATTGTGCAAAAGAACACAAAAAACTACAAAAAAAATAATAAAGAAGGTAGTGAAGTACGTTTGGGATGAAAGCCAAACCAAAATCTTGATTTGCAGACACAGTGTTGCAGGGTGTTGACCCCTCATCAGTGCAACGTATGATATCTGATTTGGCTAGGTGAGAGGCCCTGGATTGGGGTCTAAGGGGTAACATTTCTCCTTGTGGAGAGTGACTAAACAAGCCTGGCATGTCAGAGTGAGGAGACCAGAATCTCGATTTGCAGACACAGTGTTGCAGGTTGTTGCTCCCTCATCAGTGCAAAGTATGAGCTCTGATTTGGCTAGGTGAGAGGACCCAGATTGGGGTCTAAGAGGTAATAATAATAATAATCTTTATTTATATAGCGCCAACATATTCCGCAGCGCTTTACAGTTTAACAGTTTCAAAACACAAGTCATAAGTAACAACGTTAACAATACAATAATTAAAGCAAAATAAGCTGCCCCTGCTCGTGAGAGCTTACAATCTACAATGAGGTGGGGGAGATACAAAGTACAGGTGTGTATATACAATGGTGCAATTACAATGATGGACAAGCCATCTTGAGGGAATGAGGGATGGATGGAGATAGTGAATGGGCTACACATGCACACACTTACACATATAATGACTTTGATTAGTGAATGTGATAGGCCTCTCTGAACAAATGTGTTTTGAGGGAGCGCCTGAAACCATGCAAATTGTGGATAGTCCTAATTTCTTGGGTAGAGCATTCCAGAGGATTGGCACAGCGCAGGAGAAGTCTTGGAGTCGGGAGTGGGAGGTACGGATTAGTGCAGAGGTTAGTCGAAAGTCGTTTGCAGAGCGCAGCAGTCGGTAAGGTTTCTGTTATGATTTGGTAGCTGAGGAGAGCAGGCAAAAAAGGAAATACACCAGAGAGGTTGGAATCTATGGGATTGCAGTACCCTGACTAACCACCACAACTAAAGGCAGCCGTGGAGCGTACCTACGTTGGTCCTAGACGCCTCGTCACAGCCTGAGAAGCTAACTACACCTAAAGACAGAAAGAGGAAAACTATCTGCCCCGGAGCAGATCCCCAAAGAACATAGAAAGCCCCCAAACATGTAATGGCGGTTAGACATGAGGAAAATACAGACACAGACAGAAAATAGTATGAGCAAACGTTGGGGCCCAAACTTCCTAAATAGAAAAGGATAGGAAGGACACTTACTGCAATCCCAAAAAACCCTGAAAAGTACCAACACTACTAATTACAAAAACACCTGAGATCACACGACCTCTACCACCTAAATTAGTTCTCTGGTGTAACAAAACTAAACAGCAGCCACTGAAAAAACTGGAAAAGGCAAATGAACAAACAACAGTGGCTGAACTAAACTGAGAGGAGCACAAGCCCCCGGAGGGGACCTGGCTGACCTCCACAGAAGTGCAGGACAAAATGCAAAAAGCAAGCACAAAAAACTAAAAGAAGAAAATGACTTATCTGTTAGCAGAAGATGCAGGCACGAAACAGCAAGCTACAAAGTGAACAGGAATCAAAGATGAGACCAGAACAATTGATCACCGGCAACCCTGATGGGAGGGAACCTCCCTTATATAAGACCAGTCAGTAACACCTGATCGCCAATCTTCACAATCTTCATTGGATAGTTCAGTACTGTTTGTAACCACCAGAGGGAGCTTCTGCTCAGAATTCATTTCTAGCACATTCACAACAGGTTTCTCTTTGTGTAGAGTGACAAACCAAGCCTGGCATGTCAAAGTGAGGAGACTTACAAGCCATGCATTGCTCCTCTGGGAAATTAAATATGCAAATTGTCTCTTCAGACAGGAAGAGGACTAGAACTCTAGCGCCACTAATGAAGAGACAATTTGCCTATTTCATTTCTCAGAGGAGCATGTGTGGCTTATACGTCTCCTCACTCTGACATGTCAGGCTTGGCTTGTCACTCTCCACAAGGAGAAACATTACCCCTTAGACCCCAATCCAGAGCCTCCCACCTATCCAAATCAGATTTCATACATTGCACTGATGAGGGGGCAACGTCCAGAAACACTGTGTCTGCAAATTGAGATTCTGATTTGGCTTTCATCCTAAGTCATATTGCAAGGCTCGTTAAAGAGTCGATATTGATTTTTAGGATCTCTCCTGCCTACCCTTGAATGTTTTTTTTAGGAGGCCTCATAGTCGAGATCTGCTTATTTATCTGCCATGATTATTCCCTTGACGCCGTGTTGTTCGTGTCTCTTCGGCCTTATCACAGACACGGGCATTTCGGGGATGAATAATCCATTATATTTGCTTTTTACGTTGACTCAGAAGACATTTTTGGCTTGGCTAATGAGAATAGGAAGATAATGACCGGCTTTGTGTGGGAAGGAATTCTTAAAATGCAACATTTTTTTTTTTTTTCATTTCTGCCCTTCTTTTTCTCCTGGCTTGCCTATGGATATGTGTGAAGGAGGAATAGGAGGGCAGGCCTGGCACGGTGCCACGGGGCTCTGAAGTTGGCACGTTGACTGTAAAACCTGGCTTAGGAATAGATGCTGAGTTGATTGTTTTCCCACACAAGTCCATAACACGTTCTTTGATGCATGCCAACAAATGAAGCTTTATAAAGGAGACACCTGCAACTAACCTGTGGCATAACCTTCCCATGGTATAGTGAACCGTATAATACAAGGTAACCCTTTCATTATCAGTAACAGCTAGGGAGGATTAATAACGGAGGACTTGGTGCTATTATATTACATCCAAGGGAAACGTAACCATTGTAGCAGACAATAAACAATGTACGAGGAGTAGGAAGTCGGGACGTTAATGTATTGTCCGCACACTTGGCAACTGGCAAATATGGTGTCATATTCCTTTCTCAATGTTCTGTTGGAAGAGGGCTACGATCATGTCAGTAAAAAAAAGTGTACAGATGTGTCCACTATTAACGCTCCGCAAATTTTGTCAAGGCAAAACCCTCAAAGGCTGCAAATCACTTATAGCATAAATATGTCCTAACAGAGTATCGCAAAATCTTTTTATTTTTTACTCATCTCAAGATATGACGAGCCAAGAGGAACGATGAGAAAGGAAACCTATGTACATAACCACCAAATAATTCCTGAAGACTGGTTCCTGTAGATCTGTGGTCTGTAAACTATGTCTTACCAGCACCAGCTCTTCACCGTCTGTAAACTATGTCTTACCAGCACCAGCTGTGAAGAACATGCCAACTCCATGAAGATCTAGAACTCAGGACCCAATCGTCTCTAACATTAGAGATCAGTTATAAAGCTGTCCATACATGTTCGATAGTTGTCGGCTGAATGATCATTTGGCCGATAACCTTCTCTCTGGATTTCCTCATAGTCAGAAATGTTCAGCTTGGCCGAGCACCCCTATGTTTTCATAAGAGACCCGCTGCCAGACACCTTGGGTAGCGGCTAATCTCCCCTCCAAGCAAAAGGGTCATCCCTTGAAATTCCTACAATCTGTCAGGAGAAGGTCAGGAGTTTCCCCGTACACAACAGATGGTCAGCATGTCCCACTGAAATCTGCAGATTCGGATGACTTTTATCTAGTGTGAATGGGGCTTTTAATCTTTTTATATACAGTAGGCGGACTAGGCCGGTGCCTACCTATAGCACTAAAGGTTGGAGGGTTCCTATGTATAATATAATGTATAGGTACAGGGAATACGCTATATTGCACTTTGCAGCGGAAGCAAATTCATTGTTTAGAACTGGAGCTTCCTGTTTCCAATGCTCCACCTTACTCCAGTTTATCTCCCACCCCGGAGGACCCGACACATCTTTGCATTATGCCTGTTCTGTAGAGCTGCTGCCGGCGCACCTGTATGCAGGGATGCCGGCATACTCACCGCCCTGGCCCAGCGGCGTGGTCTCCCAGCATGTCCCTCCTGGTGTGCTCACTGCACTTCTTGGCAGCGTGCCTAGTGAGCGCGTGCGCGCGCTCCCCTGTTCGTAAAGGGGCAGCATGCACATATACTAAATGTCCTTAGTTTGTTGCTGAGAGGCATTTAGTATTATGTAGTGCATCTTCAAGATTGCTCCCAGCCAATAGTTGGGAGGCATCTTGTATAAAAGACTCCCTCTCCCCTAGGGAGTCACCAAACTATGTGTAGACTCATTAGTTAGTAAGGTGTACTACTAGTGAGTGAGTTGTGAGGTCCCCTAGTCTCAGTGTGGCCAGTCCTAAATCTGGTCCTGGTGAGGCCAGTGCTTGAACCTCATCTCCTGGTCCCGGGACGGCTAGTGCCTGAAGCTTGTCCCCTGGTCCGAAAGCGGCCAGTGACTGAACGTCATCCCCTGGTCCTGGAGCAGCCAGTACCTTTACATTTTCCCCTGGTTCATGTACGTCCAAATCCTGATCCAGCATCCTGGACCTGCTTGTTTGAACCCAGCCTGGATCCGAGTGAGTAACCGTTCTGTAGAGGTGCCAGAACTTGAGACTCAGCCCTTATCAGTGTCAGTGTACCTGACTCCTGAGGTCAGCAGCTGCAATAACGGGTCCTGCCCAGGAGTGGTATCTGGCGACTACCTGCCGCACAAGCCTGACCTCACCACTAGAGGCTCCAGTGAACACCAAGGTAGCTGCTTAGTTGCACCCCGTCATGGGCAGGTGCTGCCCTGTGGCACAGTGGGTCCACAAATCAATGTGCGCCACAGTTGGGCGTAATATGGGTCTATTGACTTCACTGGGCACTGTGTAATACTTTACCTTCTATGTGGTGATACCGGATGGAAATGGGACACTTGCTATTAGGATCCTCACAGATTACAGCTGATCACTATCATACTCATTAGGCCTAATGTCTGACAACCCTGTCGATATCGACCTATTTTCTTTTTCAGTGGTAGAGAAAAGCCACTGCTATAGGAGTCTGACAGCGGCTTTTTCAAAGTGAACACAGGAGCGTCGGTTGAGCCTAGTGTTCCTGTATATGGAGGACTCGAGGGAGATAGTTATCATATGTATATGGGGGGGCTTTTATTATTGGAGGATTTATCTAACAAAAAGGCATTGCCTGCGTTTTCACTGTACTACAGAAAATGGCACAATTTTTCCTTTTAAGGGAATCTGTCACCAGGTTTTTGCTATGTAATCTGAGAGCAGCATGATGTAGGGGCATAGAACTTATTCCAGTAATGTGTCACTTACTGGTTTGCTTGGTGCAGTTCTGATAGAATCACATTTTTTTCTGCTGCAAATCTACCCACACCATTGAGTGACCTTGAGTTAATAGGGTAACATGAAAGGCCGACCTTGGCAGGCATAACTCTTCATTATGATGAAAAGGACATTCTCCAGCGAAGATAACGATAGCTGCAGGCATTATAGTAAAGCACTATTCTTTTTTTTTTCTTGTAGAATCCTCCAACTCAAAAAAAAAAAGGCAAAAACAGGTTATTTTGCTATCTATATACATTGCATCATTAGCGAGCACAGAAATGTATGACTGTCCGGCCGTAGGACCTATTGCCCCAATGTCAATCAGTTGCTTCTAAGACCAGCAGGATAATGTTGTGTCTTAAAAAGTCATAGACCGTAGATACCAACACTCATGTTTTTAACGTAGGGATGTTTTAGCCATTCTCCCCTCCTGTTCCCCGGCTGTGCCCCATTCGCCCGCACCGTTGGTGTAAACATCCCACCTTCTTCTTGGCACAGGATACGGCAAATTCGCCGGGATTGTTTCTGAAAAACTAGGACAGTTGTGGCAAATTCAGGCTAGGTGGCATATATGATAGACGGATGAGAGAGGGACGTTAGGCAACCATCCATAAATAGGGTGGTCTGTGTCATGATCCAGGCCGGGGTTTTTTCATGTTATTCTCTCCCCGGTCTGGTCATGTGGGGGTTAACCTCTGCCTCATTTTGGGTTCTGTGGGGCTATTTCAGTCTGCTGTGGCCTGCTGACCAATGTCAGTGATAGTTCATGCTTCCAGGCTAGAGCAGCTGAACCCTTGATACCGTGTTTTGTCCTCTGCCCGTTTACTCTGTTCCCGTGACTTCCCTGTCCTGCCACCCCGCTTGTCTTAGTATTCGTTCCCTGTGCTTGGTCCCTTGGTATGTGACCCGGTTTGTCTTCTGACCTGTTTTACTGTCTCTCGTCTCGGTTATCTCTGCTTCCGTCTGGCTCTGACTTTTGGCTTGTGTTTGACCACGTTTATTGCTGTGACCTCTGGTACTTCTTGTCCTGACTGTTTCTGACTCGGCTCGTCTGATCACTCTTTAGCCACCTGGTGGCACTTGTGCTGCTGCTCAGTGGTGTTACGCTGTGTGTGCAACCTCTCTTCCCTCACCAGCATCCCCTTGTGGAGGTTGCACTATACTACACTTCAGCAGCATTACAGTCTGGAGTTGGAAAAAGTAAAAAGGACAATAAAACTTGTAAAAGTGTAAAACCCCCTCTTAGGTCCACGTTAATCCGGAAAAAAAAAATTGCATTCTCTAAAAGCAAAAAGACTTCTTTACTGTAAAAGCAGTGAAGCCGAAAAAGTTGATCACTAAGAGTCTAAAGGGTATGCCACACTGAACAATATCGCTAACGGGATCGCTAAAAAAACGTCACTATTTAGCGATCCCGTTAGCGATGTTGTTCAGTGCGGCAGCTGCCAGCGACGAGCTTCCTGCTGTGATCTCGCTCGTCGCTGGAATCGTTCCGGACCCTATTTTCTCGTCGGCGCTCCCGCTGGTAAGTATATATCGCTAGTGTGGCACCTTTTCTTAGCGATTTAGCGGTACTTTTGTACCGCTAAAGTCGTTAAGAAGATCGCTAACGGCGATAGCGTCGTTAACTATATCGCTAAATGTGGCCGCACTTAGCGATATAGAAACAATCCCGCTAGCGATCGCATTAGTATGCGTCGTTATCGTGATCGCTAGCGGGATTGTTTAGTGTGGCAGTACCTTAAGATATTTTTGTAGATAAAAGCAACATCCTATGTAAATGTATAGAACTCCTGTTTTAATGTGCGTCTAAGGTCAAAAAGAATTTAGTTGTTTTGCTTACTTTGAAAGGAATTGCCCAAGAATTTTGAAAAATGGTCAGAGAGCAGGGCATGAGTTTAAAATGACCAAATAACTGATACTCGCCCTGTAAATCCCTCGCCGCTCCAGTGTAGCTTTGATCCTGTCGTTCTTGTCTTCCAGGAATGATGTTCTCACTACCCTCACATGATCACTGCAGCTAATAACTGGCATCAGTAGTGATGGTAGCACGGTTGTCACGTGACCGTTAGAGCCAGTGATTGTCTGCAGCAGTCACATTAGTTATTTTTTTATTTTAATGCATCCCCTTTTTTCCAGGTCTTTTGTTAAAAATTTCCCATAAAGTGGTTTCCCAAAATCATAAGTTATTCGCTATCCACAGTGGTCAGAGAAACCGTACTGTTCACTGTGGGTTCAACTGCTAGGACCTCCAGAATCCCAGTAACCAGGGCCAAATCTTTAAATGACTGACATTTGCATGCTCGTCCTGCGTATGAGACTGTTTGAAATTGTCTGTTGTTGGATAGAACAGAGATTGAGCATACGCATTTCTGTACCCTTCAAGATGGGGCTCTGCAGAGCCCAGTTTTTCAAATCAAGATTGTTGGGGTCTTCAAGGTATCTCTAAGTTATAACTTATGATTTTGGGAATAACCCGTTAATTCTCCTCTGGTTCCTTTCATCCACAAGCATTTCCCCTCCCTTGGCTATTTTTGATTACCTTCTATTAACTATACACCATTGGCACACATGGGTGTAAGAAACGGCCTTTGTGTGGCACTGGGCAACCACTGTGAGGTTACTAGTGCCAGTATCAAATAGAACATGTGAGCATTTCCCGGCACAAGCTCCTGACTCTGTCATCTCACATGTGCTTTTTGCTTTAACGTCTGTGCCAAAAAGAAATAGCTGTAAGTTTTCAGATTCCCATACCCAGTCTAGCAGGAGCCACACTGGTCTGGGCAAATGTACAAATCTTTACAGCAGGCTTGTAAAATGATGTGACTCAATGCAGAAACATAAAGGAAGCTATAACGCCACTATCAAGCAACTTTTCAATGGATAATTGGGAGCATACGTAGACAAGCCTATAGGGTTCCACAGAATTGTCTTGTGATGTTGTTCTTACAAGTCTTCAGCATATGTAGACAAGCCTATAGGGTTCCACAGAATTGTTTTGTGATGTAGTTCTTACAAGTCTTCAGCATACCTAGACAAGCCTATAGGGTTCCACAGAATTGTCTTGTGATGTTGTTCCTACAAGTCTTCTGCATACGTAGACAAGCCTATAGGGTTCCACAGAATTGTCTTGTGATGTTGTTCTTACAAGTCTTCAGCATACGTAGACAAGCCTGTAAGGTTCCACAGAATTGTCTTGTGATGTTGTTCCTACAAGTCTTCTGCATACGTAGACAAGCCTATAGGGTTCCACAGAATTGTCTTGTGATGTTGCTCTTACAAGTCTTCTGCATACTTAGACAAGCCTATAAGGTTCCACAGAATTGTCTTGTGATGTTGTTCCTACAAGTCTTCTGCATATGTAGACAAGGCCATAGGGTTCCACAGAATTGTCTTGAGATGTTGTTCTTACAAGTCTTCTGCATACGTAGATAAGCCTATAGGGTTCAACAGAATTGTCTTGTGATGTTGTTCTTACAAATCTTTGGCATACATAGACAAGCCTATAGGGTTCCACAGAATTGCCTTGTGATGTTGTTCTTACAAGTCTTCAGCATACGTAGACAAGCCTATAAGGTTCCACAGAATTGTCTTGTGATGTTGTTCCTACAAATCTTCTGGTTATTTTAGAGGTTTTTGGCTTGTAGTTTTAGCTCAGCTCCCTAAGTAAAGAGCTGATTTTGTCGGGGACAGCATTACTTGAAAAGAAGTATTTTATGGCATGGTGGCTATTCAGATGAATCACCCTGTAAATTTATGAATGGCTAAAGACCACCAGGGATGGAGCCACTCTCACAGAGCCTCTCACCATCATGGCTCACAGCTGAAGGTCCTAATGGGTAACCCCATCTATGATTTCTATTTGCCCTGAGGTCGTATGAACAGGGGTTGTCTACAAGAGTCAGCCCCTCTTAGATAGATCAGTGTGGCATAGGATGCTCCGGTTGGCCCACAGCTTGATAAGACAGTGCTTCCCAGGTAGTCCGTTGACTAAAATTTTTCTCAAGATTCCGTGTGGGCCACACACCAGATAACTTTGTTTTAAAATTAATTCTGGGATCTTGGCTTGTTTTATTTCCAAATCACAGATTTTTGAGAGGCAGTTTAATGATTGGTTCGTGAAAGCAGACTAAGGCAAGATGTTTGTTATTGCCGATCAGTAATAGCCATGATCATCACGTTTTCTCAGCATTTTCGTACTTGTTCCATGTGATCATCTCTGAGGATTTATCATAAGATCTGGGTTTACAAGTTCTATAGTAAGACTGAAGTGTGACTGTACGTGTTTTATTGATCTTCACTAATTCATCTTTGGTAAATGATTGACTTTCTCTCCATATTACGTAAAGCAAGGCTAAAGGAATTGCCCAGGACTATAATATTGGTGACCTTTCTACAGAAAAAGTCACGAATATCAGATCAGTAAAGACCAACATCCCCAACGATCGGCTCTCACCAGGCCTCAATCTAAGGCTCACCTTTTGAGATGGATCCACTTAGCCTCAGGTCAGGGTAGACACACGGACCTCAGGTATCGGCACAGATGGCTGTTAGGCACATGGTACGAAGAGGACCTGGAAAATTAGCAAATGCGAATAGCAGACTAACCGTCAACGCAGGACTGGCTGGAAGCAGAGAAGCATGAGGATACAACAGTAACCGAGGACTTGGATAAGGTCAGAGATCAAAACACAAATTTGTAGGACACAGTTCTGGTTTAACATTCAGACACAGGGGTGTGCCAAAACAAGCCGTAAAAGTTCTAGGGGAGGATGTTATGAAGAAACGCTGGTCCACTTGTAAAACCCAACGTGGAGCACAGCAGAAAACAGCGACCATAGGGGAAGTAAGCGGAGCCCACCAAGTTGTGACAAGTGCTTAACAATCAAATCTTTCTACACTTTGTAGTGGCCGTTCTCAAGTCTCTTGAAGTGAAATCGAGATGAGCTGCAGTACCTGAGAACAGCCACTACACGGTGTACGGAGCTGTGGTGTATTTTCGTTTGCCCCAGGACCTTCTAACAGCTGATCGTTGGTGGTGTCGTCTATCAGACCCCCACCGATTTTTTTGCTCTATTAGAAGAAAATTGACCATGATTGTCAAGGATAGGTGAGTCTTTCTTTCGCTGTACTTAAATCTCTATGATATGCACTCCAAGATTTCTCCCGAATATCCCACATCCTCTGGAATTCCACGCCTCAACATGTACGATTATCCACCACCATTGGATCCTTCAGACGGAACCTGAAAACCCATCTCTTCAGGAAAGCCTACAGCCTGCAATAACCATTCCGCCTCGCCGCCACCACCCGAGTTTCCGCCTCGCCGCCACCACCCGAGCTGCCGCCTCGCCGCCATCACCCGAGCTGCCGCCTCGCCGCCACCACTCTAGCTGCCACCTCGCCGCCACCACCACCAGAGCTGCCACCACGCCGCCACCACCAGAGCTGCCGCCTCGCCGCCACCACCAGAGCTGCCGCCTCGCTGCCACCACCAGAACTGCCGCCTCGCCGCCACCACCAGAGCTGCCGCACCCCTTACCTTCTGTTTCCCCCCCATTATCCCGTAGAATGTAAGTCCGCAAGGACAGGGTCCTCTCCCCTCTGTACCAGTTTGTCATTGTAAATTTGTTTACTGTAAACGATATCTATAACTTTGTATGTAACCCCTTCTCATGTACAGCACCATGGAATTAATGGCGCTATATAAATAAATAATAATATGCCATCAAAGTCCTATCGGTGGAGGTCTGACCAAAGGAAAGCGTTATGCTCTTGCCATCCAGAAAATATTCAACAACTTGAACTATTGAGGTTTCCTTTCTGTTATCTTACATGATAACCTGCTGGCCACTATCTCTGTCCTTGCTTCAGACTCTTGATTGTGAACTATAGTCCTTTGGGTTTTTAATGGACCTGGTGATAGGACATATTAGACTTATTATGGACTTTAAGATTGAATAGAGCTCCTAGTCATCAGTCTGTTATATAGATCTTCAGGCTATTAATGGCACATCTGTCATTGTTTCCATACTTCTCGTTACCTTGTGACTCTCCAAGCCATAAAAGTAACTGAATCTTCACATGCTATGTCTAGAAAAAGATTATTGGGTCTTTTATTGGTAGAACCGTCTTCATAAATTATTTGGTATCCACCATCGTTTTCTCAAAATTGTCTCTCCAATGTCAAACTAAAAAACAAAACCTTACGAGCTTCACTTTATATTGAAGGGTTGAGATCCAATAAGAACCGGACAGTTTTGCTCTCCCAAAGGCTGGATGCGTCTACACTACATTCTGAAAGTTCTTTACTTTCCAACTTTTCGTCAGATGTATGCAAACTCCGATAGCACTTGACATATGCCCATACATATCCTCGTCATGGTAGCTGATGTGTTTTTATGTGTTGTTTCTCGCAGGGCACAGCATCTGTTCTCCAGCGTAGATCAGACAATGAAGAGTATGTGGAAGTGGGCCGACTGGGACCCTCAGACTACTTTGGTAAGATGGCTTCACAATCACATGGACTCTTGATGAGTGAGAAACATTTTCCACTTTTGGAAATATATTGAAACACTTTTTTTTTTTTAAAAAAATCTGAATCGCTATAAAAGGAATGAAACGAGACCAACTGTTCCCTTTAAAAATGCACATATCTTATACTACGCAATATGGAATATAAGTCATAGAGCCGAGAAAACCAACCTGCGGCTCTCCAGCTGTTCCCGAACTACAATTCCCAGAAGGTCCTGATAGCCACAGGCTATCGTGACCTTCAGGAAGCTGTGGTTTTTCAACAGCTGGAGAGCGACTGGTTGGAGATCACCTCCCTAGAAGTTTCTTCTATGTAAAATACTCGGATCTCTAATACTTTTGAGCTCCGTCATTTTCACACTGCCTTTTAACACTTTTAACTATTATTAATTGCGACAACCAATCCGATATTATTGGGAAGAAGACTGAAGAGTTATCAGAAGCTTCTGGCATTAGAAAAAAAGTAGCTTCTTCCAGAAACATCCCCATTTATGGTCCAACAACACAGCGACTCTGCCCAAAATGTCCACCCAAAACCTAAAAATACATGAATAACCATTAGTAAGAGCAGTAGCTAAGGTTTATTAATTATCTTCTATTTATTTATATTGTCTCCTTCGGCTTCTAATTTAGAAGTGGCTGCACTTCCCGATGTCACCAAAAATGGGCACAACATCAAAATGAACAATTGCAATATCTCTCTATGTAAATAAAGTATTATGGTGTAGTTTTGGTAATGTTTCAAAATCTGATTTAATTTTGCCAGAACCTCTATGACCACTAGAGCAAGTTCTTGAGTTCTCCTTTCCCTCTCACCACACAACCGTGGATAAGGTGGTCGAGCATGCACAGTGCTGCTCCGTTTTAAGTCTAAGGGGCTGATAGAAATGCGGTTCCTGTTTGGGTCCACCAGGATCGGTGATAGATCATTTTTTGGTAATGCACTTTTTAAGACCAGGAAAGATGAGCAATTGGATATTTTGAAAACTATATTAGATACTACCCGCCATGCTACACCTTGACAAGTAGATGATCCGTGATTTTAATGTGAGGATTAAGGCCCCCAAACACAATATACTAAGGTTGGCCAAACCCGCCGATATGACCAACAGTCTAATGTGTATGGTGGCATCTGACTCTAACCCGTCAGATGATGTTTGAGGAGATAAGAACCCGACATGTCTTATTTTGCCCAAGGAGTCTGGCTTCGGCTCTCTCAATGGATCGCTCTCGGTATATGAGAGTTGGGCGAGATAACTACCGGTCTGCCCAGGTAGTCTGGCATGGGCTCTCTCAATGGATCGCTCCTCGGTATATGAGAGTTGGGCAAGATAACTACCGGTCTGCCCAGGTAGTCTGGCATGGGCTCTCTCAATGGATCGCTCCTCGGTATATGAGAGTTAGGCGGGGTAGCTACCGGTCTGCCCAGGTAGTCTGGCATGGGCTCTCTCAATGGATCACTCCTCAGTATATGAGAATTAGGCGAGGTAACAACCCGTCTGCCCAGGTAGTCTGGCATGGGCTCTCTCAATGGATTGCTCCTCGGTATATGAGAGTTAGGTGAGATAACTACCAGTCTGTCCAGGTAGTTTGGCATGGGCTCTCTCAATGGATCGCTCCTTGGTATATGAGAGTTAGGCGAGGTAATTACCGGTCTGCCCAGGTAGTCTGGCATGGGCTTTCTCAATGGATCGCTCCTCGGTAGAGTTGAGCGATACTTTCCGATATCCTAAAGTATCGGAATCGGAATGGTATAGCCGATATCACTAAAATATCGGCGATACCCGATACCGATACCGGAAGTCCCATGTAAGTCTATGGGAACAAAATATCGCAACTAAAAAAACCCCATTCTTTCCTTGTAAACACTAAATATACACACATAGAATACATATATATATATATATATATATACATGTCATTGTGACATATATATATACATATATGTATAGTTTATACACTTCTACATAGTAAAATATCCTCTGATTCAATTGCCGGGTAAAGCCGGCTTCAGTGAAAAGACAGAAGCACCCGACATGAAATGACACTTGGTGTACATAGGGTTAACCATGTCTTTTCATGTCGTTTGCTATCTGATTTGCACAAACAATTAAATCAGTCTATGTGTGCAAAATTTCACACCTGTAGGGGTTAATTAAAGGTGTAAATTCGTTGTAAAAAAAACAGACTTTTTTGCTACGAATTTACACCTTTAATTAACCCCTACAGGTGTGAAATTTTGCACACATAGACTGATTTAATTGTTTGTGCAAATTAGATAGCAAAGGACATGAAAAGACATGGTTAACCCTATGTACACCAAGTGTCATTTCATGTCGGGTTCTGCATTTTCACAAAAGCCGGCAATTGAATTAGCGGCTATTATACTATGTAGAAGTGTATGAACTACAAATATAAATATATATATATATGTGTCACAAATTCAATGACATGTATATATATATATATGAGGTGTAAAATTGCTGAAAAAAAATGCGTGGGCTCCCGCCCTATTTTCGCAACCAGACAGACAAAGCCAGTGAGTGGGGGCAGATAATAATAGCCCAGAGAGGGACCATTATTTTTGCCCCCCCCCCCCGGCTACTAACATCTGCCCCCAGACACCCCAGGAAAGACAAATCTATAATTAGATTCGCCCTTTCTGGCACTTTGCCCGTCTATTCCCATTGCCCTGTAGCGGTGGCGAATGGGTTAATATGGGGTTATAGCCACCTTGCTATTGAAAGGTGACCTTAAGCCAGGTTAATAATTGAGAGCTGTCAATTAGACAACTATCAATTATTAATCCTATTGCATGAAATAAAAATAAAACACACACACTTTAATTAAAAATCATTTTAATGAAATAAAGACACATGTTTTTGACCATCTTTTATTTTACTGCAAAAACCATTTCCTGTAATAAAAATAAAATAAAAAAGCAAAATTATTCTTACCTATCCCATGCACAGTCAGGTCCCACGGTGTAATCCTTCAGAAAGGGTTAATGTTTACTGCAGGGACCGCAGCTAATGCTGCAGCCTCACAGTAAACCCCAAATGAATGAGTTCCTCTCCTGCCTGACAGGAGAGTAAAGGCTGGGTGTCACATAACGATACACCAGCGATCCCGACAACGATATGCACTTGTCAGGATCGCTGGTGTATCGCTACATGATCGCTGCTGAGCTGCCAAACAGGCAGCTCAGGCAGCGATCTGGGACAGCGACACTGCGGGTAACATCGCTTAAGGGCCCGTCTCACATAGCGATATCGCTACCGAGATCGCTGCTGAGTCACTAGTTTTGTGACGCAGCAGCGAGCTCACCAGCGATATCGCTGTGTGTGACATTCAGCGACGATCAGCCCCCCTGCCGGGTATCGCTGATCGTCGCAGAAATGTCAGGACCTTTTTTTGATCGCTGGTCTCCCGCTGACAGGCACGCATCGCTGCGTGTGACAGGCGGGAGACCAGCGATCCGCTGGTAACCAAGGTACACAGCGGGTTTCCAGGCACCGCGTAGCGCTTGGAAACCCGCTGTGTACCTTGGATACCAGCTCCCTGCATCAGGGCGCTGGTATCCAAGGTACACAGCGGGTTTCTAGGCACAGCCCCGCGCCTGGAAACCCGCTGTGTACCTTGGTTACCAGCGGATCGCTGGTCTCCCGCCTGTCACACGCAGCGATGTGTGCCTGTCAGCGGGAAACCAGCGATCAAAAAAAGGTCCTGACATTTCAGCGACGATCAGCGATACCCGGCAGGGGGGCTGATCGTCGCTGAATGTCACACACAGCGATATCGCTGGTGAGCTCGGTGCTGCGTCACAAAACTAGTGACTCAGCAGCGATCTCGGTAGCGATATCGCTATGTGAGACGGGCCCTTAAGTGGAAAGCTTAATTGATTGCTTTCCACTTTCACTTCAGGTCAGCCAGGGACACAATCAGTGACGTCAGAGGGAACTGATTAACAAAAATAGGGGTTCCCTTCGAAAAAAAAATGGCGTGGGGTCCCCCCTATTTTTGTTAACTAGCCAGATGAAGCAGACCGCTGAGGCCTGGATTTTCAGGCTGTTAAGGAGCCAAGATCCATGGACCTTGCCAGCCTGATAATACTAGGCCACAGCAGTCTGCATATCTTGGCTGATTAACAAAAATAGGGGATCCCCTCGAAAAAAATTGGCGTGGGGTCCCCCCTATTTTTGTTAACCAGCCAGATGAAGCAGACCGCTGAGGCCTGGATTTTCAGGCTGTTAAGGAGCCAAGATCCATGGACCTTGCCAGCCTGATAATACCAGGCCACAGCAGTCTGCATATCTTGGCTGATTAACAAAAATAGGGGATCCCCTCGAAAAAAATTGGCGTGGGGTCCCCCCTATTTTTGTTAACCAGCCAGATGAAGCAGACCGCTGAGGCCTGGATTTTCAGGCTGTTAAGGAGCCAAGATCCATGGACCTTGCCAGTCTGATAATACCAGGCCACAGCAGTCTGCATATCTTGGCTGATTAACAAAAATAGGGGATCCCCTCGAAAAAAATTGGCGTGGGTCCCCCCTATTTTGTTAACCAGCCAGATGAAGCAGACCGCTGAGGCCTGGTTTTTCAGGCTGGTAAGGATCCAATATCCATGGACCTTGCCAGCCTGATAATACCAGGCCACAGCAGTCTGCTTAGCTTGGCTGGTTAACAAAAATAGGGGATCCCCTCGAAAAAAAAACGGCGTAGGGGTCCCCCTATTTTTGTTAACCAGCCAAGTAAAATGCAGACTGCTGCGGCCTGGTATTAAAAGACTGTCAAGGCCCATGGATTTTGGCCCTCAACAGCCTGATAATACCAGGCTACAGCAGCCCCACATTTGGCGCATCAAAAGATGTGCCAATTGTGGCACTTTACCCGGCTCTTCCCACTGCCCTGTAGCGGTGGCAAGCGGGGTAATAAGGGGTTAATGTCACCGTTGATTGCACGGTGACAATAAGCCCGGTTAATAATGGAGAGGTGTCAATAAGACACCGATCCATTATTAATCCCAAAGTTATTAAATGTGTAAAAAAAAAGACAAAGCAAGAAAAAAGTCTTTTAATGAAATAAAAGAGACAACACAGTTTTCATTAATTTTATTATACTCTCATTCCTGCGACGCCATCGATCTCCTGTAAAAAAAGAAAAAAAAACAAACCAACAGTATACCACCTGTCCGACGCAGTCCATAACGACAGTCCCACGACGATCCAACTCTGCTACATCGCAATGACAGGCAGAGGCTGTCATCCCGGCGCAGCACAGCTGATTACCTGCTTCCCCGGCGGTGACGTCATCGGACTGACTGCTTTACGGCCGGGATTACCCAGCAGTCACTGCAGTTATCGCGAGATACTGCATGTGACCGCCGGGGAAAGAAGATTGTGGCCATCAAGCAGTCCAGGACGTGACCGCCGGAGATCTTCTGCCAGGTAAGTGCCGCTGACTCCTGACAGACCCGACCGACGGACACTGACAGTGACAGTGACAATCCCGATTCCGGTATCCGATATGACGAAAATATCGGAACTCGGAATCGGAATTCCGATACAGCTAATATCGGCCGATACCCGATATTTGCAGTATCGGAATGCTCAACCCTACTCCTCGGTATATGAGAGTTGGGCGAGATAACTACCGGTCTGCCCAGGTAGTCTGGCATGGGCTCTCTCGATGGATCGCTCCTCGGTATATGAGAGTTGGGTGAGATCGCTACTGGTCAGTTGACAGCTATCTAAAGAGTATGGAGGCTTCAGTTAGACAGTAGGTAATTATTTTCCAGACTGCATTGGTTACTTCTCACTCTTCCTTTCATTTTGTTTCCAGGTGAGATAGCGTTGTTACTGAATCGTCCCAGAGCCGCAACAGTCGTCGCAAGGGGTCCACTGAAATGTGTGAAGCTGGACCGTCCGCGCTTTGAACGAGTTCTTGGACCATGCTCGGAAATCCTAAAAAGAAACATTCAAAGATACAACAGCTTCATCAGTCTCACTGTCTAACGTGTCCCACTATGGCCGGATTCAGATGACCATAATGTGGCCACATATCAGCATCTGTAAGGTAAGACCTGGACTTCCCCACGAAAGATTTTGGTGAACTGAGGAGGTCTAGATCTTGCGGCCAAAATATAGATGCTGAAATGTGGCTGTATTACCGCCACCTGATATCGGCACAAGGCGAACGCCATCTCTGTGTCACCACGTGCACTCAAGTCCGACCTGTGCAGTTCCATAGCTTTATAAAACAAAGGAAATTGTGCGTTTCGACGTGATTTTTTTTTTAATGGTCATCATGTAATTAGTTTGAGTAATGATACATACATACGGCACTTAATTTTGGGTGTGCTTTGTCGCCAAAAATTTTTCAGTTTATGGATCACTTTATTAAAAATTCAACTGCAGGGTGACGGATGATTTTCACATTTCAGAATCAGAATATCTTACTTTAAATGGCGTCTATCAGAACAAAATGACTGTTCAAACCAAGCACATTGGTGCACCCTTGGCCAAACAGTTCGCTGCCCTTTTTTTTTTTCCTTGATTGATAAACTCCTACTTTACAGGAGCTTAGATAAATGGATAGTAGGTGGAAAAATACACTGAGATTTTTTTTGGGGGGGGCAAAATCAAGAGTAAACCGAGTACCTGCGCTTGGTTTGACCAGTCATTTTGTGCTGATAGACTCTCCTTTTAATCTTGAAGGTCAGGGACAAAGTTTTCACTATTATCTAAACTTTAATTCTTACAGATATAAAGATTTTATTAGATTTTTTTTTTTTTAAAGTTGAGCCATTAAGTGTAATTATTGCGTATGACTTCTCGTAATTGACATCTGTGACACTACCACTGGGCATCGGTGCATGGGCTCTGCAGTTCCCTTCTAAATTACCATTTTGATGGAAATTATTAAGGTTTACAGGGCAGATTTGGAGCATTTCATAAAATAAAAAGGCTTTATAGTTGCCATAGTAGGATAAATGTCAATGGAAAGTTCCTGTGGACGGCAATCTATGGCTGTAATTGTAGCCCAATTATGCTATCAGACCATATGGAGGTCATCGTGGGAGGAATTACAGCACTGGCATTGCTTGCTCGTCCATTTAGGCCAATGGCCACCATGGAATAATATATGTTCCCTGTAGGAGAGATGTAAAGCTGTCTAGTTCTCTCCATCCTAAATCAACTGGGAGCTAGGAGCCTCGAGATCTGGACTGTTTATGATGACAGCTCCTTTAATATGGCTGAAGTTGGGGCGATGAGTTATATAACGAAATCCTAGCAGTCATTTATAAAGGGAATCTGACAGCAGCTTGATGTAGGGACAGGCATCCTGATTCCAGTGATGTGTCACTTAGTGTACTGGGTGCAGCAGCAGCACTAGAATCACAGTTTTCTCTGCTGCGGTTCTCTGAATGCTGAGCCATGTATAACCCCACCCACACCACTGATTGGCAGCTTTCTGTGTACACTCTTTATTGACAGAGTGATCGACACAAGTCCCCTATTCTGGGGATCTTTGGGAGCCCCAGTGGTGGGACCCACAGCGATCGAAAAGACCTCACTCACATTAGGCAAAAGTGGCTGAATGCCCCACTTTCGGTGGGATTGGATGACCATTTGGTGCATATGGGGTCGGCCAATCATGTTTGGGGTGAGAAGGATTTTCACATTGGAATTTTCACTTCCAATCACAAGAGATAAGCCGTTGCCTTGTTCTCTCCCCTGTTGAAAAATGTTTGGCCAAACCGAGACCTCATATGTGTGGAAGAACCGGGAGAGGTAGTTGTCTGCCGAGCAAACTTTTGGATAACCGATAACTTGTTTACACAGCAGTAGCCCTTCAGGTGATGTTAATGTATATTTTTTTTTATTTAGATGCCACATTATATCTATTTTTTTACTCCTCAGATGTTTGCTCTTAGTACATCACATGGAGAAGGTGAACATGATGGACCACAGTTAGCTGAATGTATGTTGCTTCAGTAAGATATAAGGTCATTTCCTCTTACAATTCCTCAACTGGTTTCCAATCCAAAGATGCTTTTGTCAATCAATTCATGCTGCGGACACGAACAGTTCATAGATGGAGAAATGTGTAAGATGTAGATTCAGGTCACCTCAACTCACAGAATAATCTTTACACTTCTAGACTAGATACCTCCTACGATTAAAACCCAGAAGAATAAAACCTATTGGTGATTAATGACTGGACCTGTCATAACAAGTGCAGATTACTGCGAATAACAAGAGTTCATTCAAGGCGACGTGCACATTATCATATTATGGCAAGTTCTATGGAGCTGTAATATGACATCTGTAATAGTCTGTGACACTGTTCCCTAAGTCCAGTCCTCAAGACCAAAAAAAAAATCAGGATTCCGGGATTTCCTTAGTATTTCCCAGGTAATAATTCCATCATACTAAAGGAAATCCTGAAAACCGTATCTGTTGGTGGCTCTTAAGGACTGGAGTTGTGGAAAACTGGTCTACAAGATCATGCCTAAGTATGCCTTCGATTTCAGATAGATAGAGAAGAAAAAACATCTTGTTCCCTCTCATGCCATATTCTGTAGATAACCTTCCTTAAAAAAATAGTTATCTACAGAATATGGAATGAGACGTTTCTTCTTTTCTAAATGAAATCGAAGGCATACTTGGGGAACACTGGTCTACAAGACCTTACCTAAGTATGCCTCCTATTTCAGATACATAGGAAAGCAGAAACGCTTTGTTCCATCTCATGCCATATTCTGTAGATAAGTATTTTTTTAAGGAAGGTTATCTACAGAATATGGCATGAGATGGAACAAGACGTTTCTTCTTTTCTATCGGAAATCGATGGCATACTTGGGGAACACTGGTCTACAAGATCCTACCCAAGTATGCCTTCAATTTCCGATAGAAAAGAAGAAAGGTCTTGTTCCATCTCATGCCATATTCTGTAGATAAGTATTTCTTTTAGGAGCTAAGGAAGGTTATCTACAGAATATGGCATGAGATGGAACAAGACGTTTCTTCTTTTCTATCGGAAACTGAAGGCATACTTGGGTAGGATCTTGTAGACCAGTGTTCCCCAAGTATAACATCCCTTAGCTCCTAAAAGAAATACTTATCTACAGAATATGGCATGAGATGGAACAAGACGTTTCTTCTTTTCTTTCTCAAATCGAAGGAATACTTGGGGAACACTGGTCTACAAGACGCTATCTAAGTATGCCTTCGATTTCAGATAGAAAAGAAGAAACGTCTTGTTCGATCTCATGCCATATTCTGTAGAAAACCTCCATTAGCTCCTAAAAAAAATACTGATGTAATATTGTGCCATAGAAGACAGCCACACGGAGTTTGGAGTCTTACGGACACTCTGTGCCACCCTACAGGCTCTGTGCACATGGCTTGGCCAAGTCCACGGGGCCCTAGGCACTACCTTCTGATATATACTTTTCGGTGGGTTGATGGGAAATGTAGCCAGCTCTTGTCTTGCATATACCTCCAAGCTCTCGTCTTTCATAGATTGTAGTTTGTTTATAGTAAATTCCGGACACTTTTTTTGTTTTTTTTTAATAGTTGTGAACAATGTGAGTGAAAACGAAAATCTGATACAAATTATTCCTTCCTAATTTCTACAAATACCATTCATCCACCATGGGGTTTTTTTATGGTGTGGTAGAAGAAAAGAGATGTAAGATCACTAAGGGCAGCATACCTTTTATGTTACTGTACTGTATCGGCTGCTTTTGAACCCTGTTTTGTAATTGAAACTCTTAGGTGTGGTCTCTTGTGCAACTTAAAAGTGTCTGAAGTAGATGCCCCCCAACCCCTCGGACCTCTCAAGTAGTGCTTTTGTATAAGTTTTATAATATCTATTATCAGCCTTTACAGCTTTTTGTACATTGGCTTGGCTAAATCAAACATGCTGGAAAAATTTGGCTGCGAGCATGCGAGGCACAACGCCGACCGGCATCACGATACATTCCTTATATATATACTGTATGTCCCATCAACATGATTTCAAGGATAATCACACTTTTAAGGGTTCTTGTTCAGTAGACATGTTTTTCCGATTAAGCAAGAGGGTTTCTTTGGAACCAAGAGATACCAACCGGGGGCCTCGTACGGTGCTCTTGGGGTCTGTGGTCGATCAGCTACAGAATTGGGTGGATGCCTTAACGTAATTACATTGTAGTGATAATGGTGAAGGCCTGGCCAAGTAACTCATAAAGTGGAGTTATTCTTAAAATAAACACGTTTGGAAGACTTTATTCATTAATTGCCTTTTGCTTCTGCTCAAGACAGTGATATATTTGACAATAAATGTCTACTCTGCAATGTAAAATGAGTGCCTGCCTTTTATTGCCGCTGCTAACGCAGGAGGAAAAACTAACTACAGAGACGGAAGAAACTATATAAGAGAAAATAAACACAATAAAAAGGGGAGGCGCACAAAGGACACCAACATTTAGCAAGAAAAATGTGCTATAACAATGTAGGGTGGGGGTGTTCCAGTATATTACATGATGTATCCTGTATGATCAGTGGGTGTTGCCCCTAGGTCCCCACCAGGATGAAGGGCAGCTAAAATAATGGGAATGCCAGGGCTCCTCCACTGCCTAACCTGGCGCTTCAACGTCCATTATAATTTGGTGTCCCTCATAAGCGTAGAGTGGGTTTGCACCGCCTGGGGCACGACCAATATTGCACCTCCTATTCCAGAAACAATGACCCTCGTAAAACAAATAATGCCCTTTGAGAGACTCCTTTAGAAAGTTTTAGTGTCCCCTTAAAAAGTAATGATGCCTCCTCCAAAGGTAAGGACGCAACTAGTGATGAGCGAGTATACTCGTTGCTCGGGTTTTCACGAGCATGCTCGGGTGATCTCCGAGTATTTGGAAGTGTTCGGTAATTTAGTTTCTGTTTCCGCAGCTGCATGATTTGCGGCTATTTGACAGCCTGAATACATGTTGGGATTCCCTAACAGGCATTATTCACATGTATCCAAGCTGTCTAGCAGCCATAAATCATGCAGGTGCGGCAACAGAAACTAAATCACCGAACACTTCCAAATACTCGGAGATCACCCGAGCATGCTCGGGAAAACCCAACCAACGAGTATACTCACTCATCACTAGACGCAACCATTGTGTACTTATCCAATCCAAGTGACCGAATACTCATCCCGTTCACACGGTGCAGGCCGGCACAAATCGGTGACGTCATTGCGCCGCCAATGCTAAAGTCTTGTAGGCTGTAGGTCTACACCAGCCTGCGATCTACTGGATCCAACTGTATCAACATCATGTTGACACTCAAAAAGTTTGAAGTGGCGCTCACTTGAATATCTGGAGCACAAAAACAGAAATTCCAGCACTGCCCCGAAACTTTAGTGCCGCTTCCTACTTATTCATGAGTCATCTTTCAATAAAACCATGTCCAGAGCATGGCTTACTCTGTACTTAGTAAGAGGTTACTTTACTTGTCTGAGCGGAGCAGTAAGGCGCTTGTGCAACCACCGTTCCATCCACTTGTATAGAAGTGGTAATAAGCATGTGTGACCACTGCTCCCATGGCGCACTGCTGCTCCCGTCACACCACCACCGATCATACATTTATCACTTATCCTGTTATTCTGTTTGTACGAAGTAAAAAAAACTAAAGCAAAACCAAATAAATGAGCCGGAAAAAAAAAAACATATATTGCCATATGTGGTTTAAAAGGGTTATTTACATTAGAAAATCTAAAGATATCAAAATGCCAGAATTGCCATCTTTTGCTCACCATACCGCCCCCAAAAATGTAATTAGATATTGTTTGTGTACCAAAATTATATCAATAAAAACATCAGCTCACCGCGCAAAAAACAGGTTGTAACACAGCACAGAAAAATAAAAAAAGTCAGAAAATGGTGACATAAAACATTTTGTTTTACAAATATCGGAAATTTTTTAACAACTTAAATGAAAGCAAACAACTTTAGAAGTTTGGTATCGTCGGAATCATACTGATCTGAAGAATCATATTGTCCAGTCCTTTTTATAGCACAATGAATGGTGTAAAAACAAGGAATGCGGCGTTGCAGTTTTACATTTCTCCCCACATTTTTCTCCCATTTTTCAGTATATTATATAGCAAAATAAATGGTGTCATTCAAAATCTTCAACTTTTCCTGCAAAAAAAAAATCTTCATATGGCTATGGCGATGGAAATATAAAAAGCTATTACCCTTGAAGGAAGGGAGAGGAAAAAACTACTGTGCAAAAATAAAAATCGACCACGGAAAGGCGTTCAAGAACCTTTTTTCTCAGGTTCAGGATCCTCATCTATTAGCCAGAGTTGAGAGAAACTACAAAGAGCGTCTCTAACGGGGACGATAGGACAAGGACCGGTCATACCCATGACAATCCAATAGGAACTGCAATACCTAATTTGCCCTTTGAAGGCGCTGTAGAGAAACTGAGCACTTTCTGTAAGATTTTCCTACAGATTACGTCTTCTGATCACTTTACAATCCACGTAACTTATTTTCAGCCATGATAGAAGTATGTAAACTAGTTTAGTCTTCATATCGTATGTACTATACATTTCTGTGCTCCTTCAGTTACAGTACGTACATGGCCCCGTAGTCAGCGTCTCTACCCCACCAGGCATTATTGGGTAGAAATAACCCAGATCCGTGTTACCTGGTGAGTGCATTGTGTTATGTTCTGTTTATTATATGATAAGTGGTCTGCTGTATTCCAGACACGGGTCTAACTTGGGTGGTCTCTGGTAGTCGGGACTCCACCGACTTTCACTGCCTGCAGAATGGACCATTATAAACAAACAAAGCTTTTCAGGACACGACATATTGCAGATATGGGCATGGGGTATGTACAGGGGTTATTGTTAAAAATTCATCATACGGTATAATAATATATTAGTTGCCATCTTTCTGAAGTCGTCACTCTCCCATATTGGGATTATATGCCCGCTGTAATCCCAACCCAGGATATCAGGGATTACAGATTTACACCCTGTAATCCAAAACGGGTCCATTTACTTTGCCTTATATCTCACACGTAAGCAACTTTTTTTGTCTCCCATTCAGCCATTTTATATAAAGTTATTAAAGCTTTTTATTATTGGTTCTTGGAATAGAACCAGGGTACCCTGAGGTAGGAGACCATACATATCATTGGTGCGACCATGAGCTTGAGGAATACACTTAAAATGATTGACCCGCCATTAAATATCACTTTCATTGCACTGATGTTTGCCATTTACATGCTGATCCAGTGAAATAATATGACATTTACATTCATAGTATGGCGCCACTTGGTGTTCACTTCATAAGCTGAAGTTAGTGGACATCGGGGTTCTCCCCGCTATTAGTTTTCAGTGTACCTCTCCATCTTAACTAGGGCAAGTAATGCACAAACGTGTTAGTGACCTGTCCTGGCTCCAGTGCCGGGCTTTGCATCTTCCTTCTGTGGTGGCTGACCACCTCAGCTCCCATACACGTAACTTCTGATGTCACTGTCCTAGAGCTCAGGCGGTGTGTTACGCAGTTCAGCATCCTCATGGCTACCACATTTCTGGGCTTGCATGTTACTGTGTGCCACAAGACTAACCCAGCACTCATCTATCTCTGAGCTCTACTATACATTTCATATGTGTTTCGCTTGATAAACCCATCTCTATTATCCTGCATACTCAGTTCTGCTATTCCAAGCAGATTTATCTCTGAGCTCTACTATACATTTCGTATGTGTTTCGCTTGATAAACCCATCTGTTATCCTGCATACTCGGATCTGCTATTCCATGCAGATCTATCTCTGAGCTCTACTATACATTTTATATGTGTTTCGCTTGATAAACTCATCTCTATTATCCTGCATACTCGGATCTGCTGTTCCAAGCAGATCTATCTCTGAGCTCTACTATACATTTCATATGTGTTTCGCTTGATAAACCCATCTGTTATCCTGCATACTCGGATCTGCTATTCCATGCAGATCTATCTCTGAGCTCTACTATACATTTTATATGTGTTTCGCTTGATAAACCCATCTGTTATCCTGCATACTCGGATCTGCTGTTCCAAGCAGATCTATCTCTGAGCTCTACTATACATTTCATATGTGTTTCGCTTGATAAACCCATCTGTTATCCTGCATACTCGGATCTGCTATTCCATGCAGATCTATCTCTGAGCTCTACTATACATTTTATATGTGTTTCGCTTGATAAACTCATCTCTATTATCCTGCATACTCGGATCTGCTATTCCATGCAGATCTATCTCTGAGCTCTACTATACATTTTATATGTGTTTCGCTTGATAAACTCATCTCTATTATCCTGCATACTCGGATCTGCTGTTCCAAGCAGATCTATCTCTGAGCTCTACTATACATTTCATATGTGTTTCGCTTGATAAACCCATCTGTTATCCTGCATACTCGGATCTGCTATTCCATGCAGATCTATCTCTGAGCTCTACTATACATTTTATATGTGTTTCGCTTGATAAACCCATCTGTTATCCTGCATACTCGGATCTGCTGTTCCAAGCAGATCTATCTCTGAGCTCTACTATACATTTCATATGTGTTTCGCTTGATAAACCCATCTGTTATCCTGCATACTCGGATCTGCTATTCCATGCAGATCTATCTCTGAGCTCTACTATACATTTTATATGTGTTTCGCTTGATAAACTCATCTCTATTATCCTGCATACTCAGTTCTGCTATTCCATGCAGATCTATCTCTGAGCTCTACTATACATTTCATATGTGTTTCGCTTGATAAACCCATCTGTTATCCTGCATACTCGGATCTGCTATTCCATGCAGATCTATCTCTGAGCTCTACTATACATTTTATATGTGTTTCGCTTGATAAACTCATCTGTTATCCTGCATACTCGGATCTGCTATTCCAAGTACCTATTCACATTTGATTCTGCTGTTCCAAAGTGCCTATCTGTATTCTTGGTTCATTTGCTTTATATCCAAAAAGTACCAAACATATCCAGCTCCACACTGTTCCAGGTGCTAACCAACATATCTGGCACCAGTGTTCCACATTATTCCAAGTGCTTTGCCATTCTTCTTCTATGCAGCATATCCAAATCCTCTGTTCCTCAGTGCGTCAATGCCTCCGGTCCGTGCTGCTCATCCAGACCTATGGCTTAGCGAATCCACCTCACCCATGAGCCCATAACAGAAGTATATAAAAATATAACCTTTATTCCATCACCTTTAATATATATACCAAAACATGAAAAATGGGTCACGTGGTGGAATACGGTATAAGGAAGTCAAGGGTAAATAGATTTCAAAAACACAAAAAAAAAAAATAGGAAACGCTGTTACAAATTTGACCAAACGTAAAGCAGCAAGCAGTGCACACAAAGAGTGCATCCAAAAGTAATCATAAAAGATTAAGTGTGGATACTCATAGGTAAGCGATATATGTGGACTATAGCCAACAAGTGAATCCACGTAGCCGGTCAGAAAGACCAAATCAGTACACATAGAAATGTCTATATACTGTATATGTCTATTTCTGTATCGTGAGCTTTCTTCTCTGTCAGGAAAGGAACAGAAACTCTTCAGTAGCAAAGTAGTACAACTGAGAGGTCTTAGAGTGTGAGCTGCCAGAAGGGGAAGGAGACTTATTCAGCACCAAAGTAGACCTATGGAGCAAAAATTCTTTTTTTTTTCTTTTATGGACTAATCCTGTTAAGGGTATGTTCCTAAGATAGAAAGATATCTCGTATTCATAGGGGATAATTTTTGGACCACTGACGGTCCAACCTTTGGGACCTCCTGTACACAGGTCTCTGGAGCCCCACATCTTGAACGGAGCAAAGCGAAACCCCCTTTTAATATATTATATCCAATGAAGAGGTGTAACATCTGACCAGCATCAAATCGTATGTGTTTTACGTAGTAAAATACATATTTGGAATAAATATTCATAAAGCATTTCTTATAAATATTTCATATATTGTATATCCATTTATTCTGCA
Organism: Oophaga sylvatica; assembly: GCA_033576555.1. Taxonomy (NCBI): domain Eukaryota; kingdom Metazoa; phylum Chordata; class Amphibia; order Anura; family Dendrobatidae; genus Oophaga; species Oophaga sylvatica. Next base: position 121,387,826 of record JARQOD010000007.1, read on the forward strand.
TTTTTTGTCAGCGACAAGGATTCATTTCTTCATCTCCCCACTGACATCGGGTCACATAAGCGAAATTGGGGAACGTTTCGCCCTCCTCCCACATATGCTGATGTGGTTCCTCATTAGTTATGTGTCAGTTTGCACATCATCAGCGTTTCCGTAGGATCTACGGCCTCCTTTAGAAACCCTCTTGGCCTTCAAGAGGTGTAATGTATGCAAACTAAAGAGAGTTGTCAACATCATATTTCAAAAGACCGGTTGAAATATTTTTCTTTCCTATAATAAAAAAAAAGTGGAGAAAGCATGAAGTGTCAGACACCAGCACCTGGGGTTACTGTCATGAAATCCCTCAGACGTAGTCGCTTTTTACTTGGGGAAAAAAAAAATCCTGGATTTACATTATAGATGCGATTCCTCAAGGCAGAAGAGCTGGAACGCTGACAGCAGCTGCGCTTCCTGGAATACAGCCACGGCGCGCTGCGCTTTATGGCACTTACTGTGCAGTCACTTAAAGGGCGACGTATCCTTAATTGCAAGATGATACAATGCGAAAAGTAAGCAAGTCATAAATATACAGTATATGGGTAAGTCATTAGCATTTAATTATCATGCCACACAATCCCAGTATTTAGAGGGGTTAACCAGCCATAGAAGGAAAAAGCATAAATAGGTGTTAATACAGTGGGGAAAATAAGTATTTAATACGCTGCCGATTTTGCAAGTTTTCCCACCTACAAAGAATGGAGGGAGAGGTCTGTAATTTTTATCGTAGGAACACCACCTGTGAGAGACAGAATCTAAAAAAAAACCAGAAAATCATATTGTATGATTTTACATAATTAGGCTACTTTCACACTTGCGTTTTTTTGCGCTGTGTTTCGAGCGCACATGAAGCACATTAAAAAAACGCATGCAAACGCTTGTAAACGCTGCGATATTTAGTCGCATCAGCATGCGCATTTCGACAAAAAAACGCAGCGTTTGTCTGCGATTTCATGCGTTTTTGCATGCGTTTGCGGGTTTTTTTGGCGCATGCGTTGTCTATGTGTCACATTTCTATCATCTCTGTCTCTATCATCTGTCTCCATCATCTCTGTCTCCATCATCTCTGGCTCCATCATCTCTGGCTCCATCATCTCTGGCTCCATCATCTCTGTCTGTCTCCATCATCTCTGTCTCCATCATCTCTGTCTGTCTCCATCATCTCTGTCTCCATCATCTCTGGCTCCATTATTTATAGAAAAATTGCGTGTGTGCAAAAGCGCTGACGAGCGCAAAGCCATGCGCATGCCAGCGCCCCCATAGACGGCAATGTTATTTTTTGCGCATAACATGCGCACACGTGCGCACGCGTTTTTTTAAAGCGGTTGACCGGAAAAAAAAATGCAACATGTAGCGTCTGGCGCGTATGGGCGCACACCGGGAAAATGCGCAGCGCACGACAAACGCACATGAACGCGTGCAAGCGCTAGACCCTGCGCCCGCCATGTTAAAGATAGGGGAACATTGCGCATGCGTCCGATAGCGCAAGATGCGCTGCGCAAAAAAACGCAAGTGTGAAAGTAGCCTTAATTGCATTTTATTGCATGAAATAAGTATTTGATCACCGACCAACCAGGAAGAATTCTGGCCCTTACAGACCTGTTAGTTTTTCTTTAAGAAGCCTCCTACTCTGCACTCATTACTTGTATTAATTGGACGTGTTTGAACTCGTTACTTGTATAAAAGACACCTGTCCACACAATCACACTCCAATCTCTCCACCATGGCCAAAACCAAAGAGCTGTCTAAGGACACCAGGGACAAAAGGCTGGGATGGGCTACAGGACAATAGACAAGCAGCTTGGTGAGAAGGCAACTGTAGGCACAATTATTAGAAAATGGAAGAAACACAAGATAACTGTCAATCTACCTTTGTCTGGGGCTCCATTCAAGATCTCGCCTCATGAGTAAGGACAATTCTGAGAAAGATCAGGAATCAGCCCAGAACTACACGGGAGGACATGTTCAATGACCTAAAAAGAGCTTGGACCACAGTCTCAAACATTACCGTTAGTAACACTACGACATCATGGATTAAAATACTGAGGGCATGCAAGATCCCGCTGCTCACGCCAGCACATGTCCAGGCCTGTTTGAAGTTCACCAATGACCATCTGGATGATCCAGAAAAGGCATGGGAGAAGGTCATGTGGTCAGATGAGACCAAAATAGAACTTTTTGGTATCAACTCCACTCGCCATGTTTGGAGGAAGAAGAAGGATGAGTACAGCCCCAAGATCACCATCCCAACGGTGAAGCATGGTGGGGGAAACATCATACTTTGGGGTGCTTTTCTGCAAATGGGACAGGATGACTGCAACGTATTGAAGGGAGGATGGATGGGGTCATGTATCGTAAGATTTTGGTCAACAACCTCCTTCCTCAGTAAGAGCATTGAAGATGAGTCGTGGCAGGATCTTTCCAGTATGACATTGGCCTGAAACCCACAGCAGAGTAACTAAGGAGTGGCTCCGTAAGAAGCATTTCATGGTCCTGGAGCGGCCTAGTCAGTCTCCAGACCTGAAACCCAATAGAAAATCTTTGGAGAGAGATGAAATTCAAAATTGCCCAGCAACACCCCCGAAACCTGAAAGATCTGGAGAAGATCTGTATGGAGGAGGGGGCCATAGTTCTGTTTTTCTATTGTATTTAATACTTATTTCAAAATCATACAATGTGAATATCTGGATGTTTTTAACATTCTGTCTCTCACAGGTGAAGTGTACCTACGATAAAAAATTACAGACCTCTCCATTCTTTGTAGGTGGGAAAACTTGCAAAATTGGCAGTGTATCAAATACTTATTTTCTCCACCATACATATCCCCCATCCTGGCATATATAGCCCCCATCCTGGTATATATATCCCCCATCCTGGTATATATATCCCCCATCCTGATACATGTCCCCTGTTCTGCTGCTGTTCTTTAATTATACTCACCTTCCCATCGCTCCTGTCCTCTTCTGAAGACGGCAGCTGACTACGGCAGTGTATCAAATACTTATTTTCTCCACCATACATATCCCCCATCCTGGCATATATATCCCCCATCCTGGTATATATATCACCCATCCTGGCATATATATCCCCCATCCTGGTATATATATCCCCATTCTGATACATGTCCCCTGTTCTGCTGCTGTTCTTTAATTATACTCACCTTCCCATCGCTCCTGTCCTCTTCTGAAGACGGCAGCTGACTACGGCAGGGTATCAAATACTTATTTTCTCACCATACATATCCCCCATCCTGGCATATATATCCCCCATCCTGGTATATATATCACCCATCCTGGCATATATATCCCCCATCCTGGTATATATATCCCCCATTCTGATACATGTCCCCTGTTCTGCTGCTGTTCTTTAATTATACTCACCTTCCCATCGCTCCTGTCCTCTTCTGAAGACGGCAGCTGACTACGGCAGGGTATCAAATACTTGTTTTCCCACTGTATGTAAGGTATAACTTACTAACAGAGTTCAGTTATGCCAGTTACTTAGAGCAGGGTATATTGCTCATTTAGTTTCTATCTTTACGTTTTGTCTGCTTGATGGCCAGTGTGAACATGTTCCTATACATTGCATGTATACCAGCTTATACTCCAGTTCATTTCTATCAGTTTTACTTTATAAGTATAGTCTATTCGTCATATCTTCAATGTTTGCATATATTTTGGCACAGACTGCTGAATGTCATATGACTTGTGTAAAGTTGATCTGCGCTCATCCATAGTTCATTGACAAACCAAAATCCTCACGTCTAAATGCACCATTACGGAAGGAGGCTGTTGGTTGGAAAGTCACCGGGAGGCACAGTGGGCACATTGGCAATGGGGTAACTTGACGAAGGGGGGCCCCCAATTCAACCCTCCAACAGGGTCTCCAACAATCACAGGTTTTAATAGTATTGGCCTTCTCATTTGGCCAATGGGACCTTTTTTCCCCATGGAGATCGTTCAACTGCATCCCCTGCACCCACTACAGTCACACACTGGGTCTACTCATTTTGCCCAAAGGGTTCTTTTTGCTCCATGGAAATGGTTCAACTGCAACCCCTGCACCCACTACAGTCACACCCCTTGGTCTTCTCATATGGCCCAAAGGGACCTTTTTCTCAAAGGAGATGGTTCAACTGCATCCCCTGCACCCACTACTCATACCCCTGGGCCTTCTCATATGGCCCAAAGGGACCTTTTTGCTCCATGGAGATGGTTCAACTGCAACCCCTGCACCCACTACAGTCACACCCCTGGGCCTTCTCATTGGGCCCAAAGGGACCTTTTTTCTCCATTGAGATCGCTCAACTGCAACCCCTGTACCCACTACAGTCACACCTCTGGGTACTGACTCTAGAAACACCACAGCCTGAGACGAAATGCTCATGACAGATATGGCGCTGGCTGGAAACGCGGTGAGGCATAGAGCCAAGTGCTCCAGAGCTCCTCAACGGTTTTCAACATCATCCACACCCCGATAATGAGGAAAAGGTTTAAAACTCCGTGATCTACTCATGACCGAATGGCGATCAACCTGTAGTTCATAATCAACAGCTTGCCTATCCCTGTCCTAGGCGTATTCCATGAATGTTCGTCGGTAGAGTACCCATTTATGTTCAATGTGTGACAATGCGCACCGCAGCTAACAAGCGGTTAACAACGAAATATCAAGGAAGTAAATTAGATTACAACATATTTTATATGAAACAAAGAGAACGGAGAGGATGATGTGATACAGTTGGGAACCAGAACAGCGCGGCTTTGTCCGTGGCAGAAATTGCTTGTGACAATAATAGTAGACTCCTGGCGCTGAAAGCTTCCGATCACACCGGCCAAATGAATCAATGATCAGCGAACCATTGCAGCTCAGCCTTTCTTATCCCTCTTGTTTTCATTAGCGCTTATTTTCCGGCTAATTTTTAAATTGACTGAAACATTTTACCCAGGACGATGTTTGTTTGCTTGAGATGCTATGGTAACACTTTACACGATCATGCAGAAACAGCTTGTGTAAAGATGTCGTTTTCTCTAAGCGTGCCGCCGTCCTACCTAATATTCGGATATTACATTTTGGAACTATTCCCCATGAAATAAGAATCTTAAAGCATCTTTTCTTAGAACTCTGCATTGGCAGTGTATGACCAAATTAAAAATGAGCCGTAACTTTTTTTTTCTGCACAATACCAGTAGCCAAATAGTGTCGACAGTGTCAGACTGTGGAACTGACTAGTCTTCTTGTTGCTTCGTGCCCTTGAAAAATACTCACATCTTTGCAGGCCGCATCCATATATTCGTGATTCATGAACCGGCTGTCACTCAAGGTGTAAGACAGACTTAGTGCAACACAAAGGGATAAGGGGAAGGGGAGCCCAGCTATATGGAAGCAGGGAGTGGAGACCCCTAGGCAGAACTAAGGTCACCCTGTCTGCCCTAAGACCGTAAATAGATTGCGCACCTATCGCTGAGCAGGATACCTAAGCCTTCCAGACCCTATCGATAAGCCCTGCATAGGAAAGGACAGGGTGAGCGCTAGTCAATCCCGTCTACACTACAGACAACTGAAATAGACAACACAGGGGAAACACATCTTTGAGCAGACTCGGAAAGGAAACACCACATGTCCTCCCAACACCAGAAAGGAAGTTAGCCGACTACTGTAGCTCCAAGCCTTCACAATGAAGGAATGGAAATAACACCCTCACCTCCCAACAGGAAGTAGGGAGTTATAAACACCCAGGTTCGGGTGTGGTTATTAGCATCGGGGGAGGTGGCCACTAGTCTGCAAAGCAAACAACCAAGACCCTCTGAAGACAGATACAGTGCAACAGTCTGCAGCCTCTGACACATCCGTGACACCGGCCGTGGGTCTCAATAAATGAGGCTGTCGAGTTCAGGTTGGGAGACACATGGCCAGTCTGTACTCGGATGTACTTATTTATATAGTCCTTTGCTTCTGGTTGCCTTGGCTGCAGCAGCAGGAAAAAGGGAGAAAGGAGATTCGGCAGTATACATCTGATCTGGGGTCTATACTAACTTGGTGCGTCTGAATTGGAGTCTGTGTTTTTAAGTGGTCTGTATTGTAAAGGGTCTTGTTTGGGGTCTTGTAAGTGTTTAATTGATGGATATATTTAGGAGATCTAGTCTGGAGTCATTTAGGGGATCTGCACCCTTTTACATTTGTTTAGGGGATCTGGTCTCTGGATTGGGTTCTGTTTAGGGGTCTGTATTCATTATTAGGTGTGATGAAGTGGGTGATATGCTACTTTCTATTTACATGCCTTAGGTTGGGGTTCTGTCCTATATAAATGGGAATATATTGGTGTACCACTCTGCAAATTGCTTTTCAGAATGTCCTGGTATCGCTTTTCGAAAGTTGGCAAGCTCAAAAATTTATTGGAGCCATTTTTGGATATGGAAGGCAATGCCGTCATTGGCTTCCAGGGGCATCTGCTCCACTTTTGCTTTGCCCTAGTTTTGATAAATCTCCCCTTTTCCATATCCATATTAATGAATTGTGTATGGGCACATAAATTCCAGGATTTTACAGGGATATTCCCCACACATCAGATTATGAGTTATCACTTTTCAACCACACAAAATGTTCGGCTAACTGTGGAATTTATTATAATAACAACTCTTCGAGCCACAGCAGGAAGTGGTGAATTGGGCAACCAGTTGGAATTAGTTCTGCTCGTAGATAGACCCAAATATAACTGCTGATTTTCCATATTTACTGAAAATTTCGATTTTCTTTGAAACAGTGAAAAAAATCCATTGTGTTCCTGCAAATGCAACAATGAGCTTTCTGCAGTAGTGACACATATGAGGAAAGTGATTAATATCGATATTACATTGTGGTCATATGAGTTATTTCTGTTCCAGTCCTTTTCAACGTTCTTCCTTCCAGGTGACATAATCCTGGCACTGAAGTGTCTCTTTGTTCTAAGGGATATGTTCCTTGTGCCAGTGAAGCTCTTGGGTGCCAATCCAAGACCTTTATTAAGCCCCTATCTACCATATGCCATTTATAATACTGATGTGGTAAGGGGGCATTGTATTTGGGACTCCTCAGGCATGAGGACCATGGTTCAACTATTACCTCTGCACTCTCCATGGCCATGTGTTGTGAATATGCTGGAGGCAACTTCTGAGCTGGGGCTCCCTCCGGTGGTTGCTGAGGGTAATGAACTGATTACTGAATGGCCTTCAGCTGGCGCTGAATGGTAGGATTTAAGTGGCCTGAGTTCCCAGCAGCCTTGCCGGTTATCAATTGTTCCTTGGTCTTGCTTGAAGCTCTGCTAGTTTCCTGCTCTCCTTCAGATAAGTGTTTGCTGTTTTTTTTCCTTTGTTTGATTTTCATTGCTGGTTTGCTGCTTGCAGTGGACTGCAGCCTGACCCCTTCTGGGGGTCTGGCGCTGCAATTGTGCTCCGTTTTTGTCTGCACTTTTGCTTTGCTCCCTTGTTACTTTTTGTTTGCTGAATAGCTTTTGTTACACCAGAGATCTGATTTAGGTGGATGAGATCGTGTGAGGTTTTTTGGCAATCAGAAGTGTTCGTATTTTTTTTAGAGTTTTTTGTTGGATTGCAGTCAGAATTCTTTCCTGTACTTTTCTGTCTAGACAGATTGGGCCCCAGCGTTTGCTCATTCTATTTTCTGTCTGTGTCCGTGCTTTCTTCTTGTCTAACCGCCATTACATGTTTGGGGGCTTCCTATTTTCTTTGGGGATCTGCTCCGGGGCAGATAGCTTTCATCTTTCTGCCTTTAGGTGTAGTTATCTCTCAGGCTGTGACAAGGTGTCTAGGATCAACGTAGGAACGCTCCATGGCTACCTCTAGTTGTGTGGTTAGTTCAGGTTACTGCAATCCAATAGGTTCCAGCCTCTCTGGTGTATTACCGTTTTTGCTATTACTCCTCAGTTACCGAAACATAACAGCCATGCTCATGAGGATAGGAGGTATCAACATTCATATTGGCAATTGTTTGAGAAGTTTTAGCCCTTCTCCATCTCACCTGGAGTCACCTCCAACCCCACCCAGGACTGCCCATTTGCAGGTGGAGATTATGTCAATCCTGCCCCTTAATTGATCAAGGAGAATCCTGATTTTCCAAAAATGTGTGCAAGTATGTAATTATTAGTGATGAGCAAACGTGCTTGGATTAGGTGCTATCCGAGCATGCTCGGGTGCGATACCGAGTGTCTTCGGCGTTCTCTAAATATATGTTTGAGTCCCCGCGGCTGCATGTCTCGTGGCTGTGTGACAGTGGCAACACATTCAGGAATTGTCTGTACATTAGGCTGCTCCACTATACAAGTTCTGCCATGATTTTTTTTATACAGAGCTCCAAAACCGCTACCTATTTATAAAAATAATATGCTATCGGCAGCCACCACTAGAGGGAGCTCAGGGCCTTACTGCATACAGCTTACACATAATAATAAAAAAGTATTCAGTAAGTTTCTAAACTCCCCCTAGTGGTAAGAATGGGGGATTTGGAGATTTGTATCAAGATTTATTGGCACATTTGTCGATGATGATAAAAGATGGATATTCTCTTCAAACTGCTATATTTTTATTATAGTTTTAATAGGTATTGGATTTTCAGATGTTAACGGAGTATCCAGAGATTATGCCATAATAATTGGGGATCCTGTCTAACAAGGTTATAGCATGGATCTAGAAATGTATCAGTGTGCATGACCAGCAATATGTTCACTGGACTAGAAAAATGGAATCTGGTTGTGTCCAGAAATGCTAACTACCTACAGATATAGGGTTAATCTGCAAGTACGTAGCATTAAAGTCATATCAGTCTCCCTTCCTGGAGCAGCGGCTGCAGGGAGAAAATGAATTCATGTTCTGCTTGCCGCCTCTCGCTTCCAGTCATCATGGTGGTGCAGGGAGCTGCTACAGTCTCTGCTCGTTACACAGTGCACTGTAATCACTCCTCGGCTCCTTGATTGACACGCCGTCAATGTAATGGGGAGTGATTACAGGGCACGCACTGTGTACAGATCCCTGAACCTCCCCGATGACTGGAAGTGAGCGGCTGAGAGCAGAACATAAATTCATTTTCTCCCTGCAGCCGCTGCTCCAGTAAGGCAGCCTGATATGACTTTAATGCGATTTACCTGCAGATTAACCCTATATCTGCTGGTAAATAGTGTTTCTATACAGTACAGGTTCCCTTTAATTTCTGTTCTCTTGCATGTGCTGCTTTATTTTTATGCGTCGTTGCTTGTGTTATCATCTGCCATAATGATAGATGGCATTCTTGGTGATTAGTCTATGGTTTATTCACGAAGGATGTAGTCTGCTCATCGGAGTCACAGTGCAGACTTCCTGCGCCAGGCGTCGCAACACATGAATTGTGCAATCTCCTGACAGTAATAAGAGAGCGGTTTGTTATGTCCGTGCAATAATGGTCTTTTTTGCTTCCATCCCACACATAATTCATTCATACATTGTGTATAAAATATATTTTGCCATTTTCTCATACCTGTAGAACAAAATCCCCCAAAACAATTGCAGAACTCATTTTGTCTGTTTAGAAACACAACCACCTCTTAAAACATCATATTTTAAAGGGGTCGTCCAGTCTCGAGGCTAAAGTCTGCAGTCACTCTATGTGGCTGCAGACTTGTGAATCCTTACAACGTGCACAGTGCGAGCTGTCAGAATTTTCCTGGAAAGTGCAGGTATGTGACCACAAGTATGTGATTTGTATACTTCCGGCCACATTTCGACTAGACGTGGCTAGCCTCGCTCAATTCACTTGTACTGAGCGAGGTCACGCATGTCTAGTCGGCACGTGACCACAGGTATGCAAATCAAATACTTCCGGACACTCGTCCGCTCCCGGCACTAGAGAATCCTGACTGTACACGCTGTGAGAATTCACAAGTCTGCAGTGACAGAGTGACTGAAGACTTAAATCTCAAGCCTGGGCAACCCCTTTGAGGAAGGAGATTGTGAATCTGCAGCTGCATTCCCTCTCCCCACTCCTATTTTACTGTTTTAGGTAAGTACCTTCTTTGAACAAATCTATAATTATTCCTTCTCTCATGCTGGCTGCTAGAACAATAGATTGACACTTTCTAGCTTCTGTAGCTCAAATGTCAGCTTTGCTGCCCAGCAACCAACGACAAGGTGGTTGAGACCACCTTGTCGTTGGTTGCTGGGCATGCATGAATTGGCCAAATTATGTGCTAAGAGTCTCATTTTTTCCTAGGTTCCAGAAGCAGTATTGCTATTCATATTTCATATTGACATGCTTTAGCACTACAGATTGCAACTTTTTTTGTTTACTCTACAGTTTATTGGCACCTCAGGGATGGAGGGCAATCAAATCATCTCCTCTACTTATCCCGACATATGCCAGTCCTACAATGGATGGGGCAATATATTGGGGAATCATTTTGTCACACCCAACTTTAATGTCCTGGAAACCAACGATTGGCCAACTCTTTCTACAATGGGTGGCTTGTATGAGATTCAATTAAATCTACTTTTACGGTAATCTATAAGGAGGCGAATAAAAGATTGTGTTAATGTCCTTGAGATCGTTGCTGGGAAGGGTTAGAAAATTAAAAAAAAAAAAAGATGTTTTTCTTTCTACAGCTTTGTGTGTTTAGATTTACCGGGCAAAGCTGATAATTTCTCAGAGGATTATAGTTTTGTGAACCTGGAGAGGTCTTACTCTTTGTTGACATGATTGTTTTATTGAGTAGACTAAACTATGATGTCAGTTGTGATACGGCCCGGGCTGCCTGGGCCTTCTGGGAATTGAGCGTTGGTTGCAGCAGTGTATTATTTTTAAAGATTAGTGTAAGATTTCACATTCATACTGTGGTAGGAAACAATTATTTGTGTGTACAGAGAGAGAGAGAGAGAAGTGCGGAGATAATGGGCCTCAATCCAACGATGAAGTAGACTTGTCAGTGCTGCAGAAGTTCAGGAGTACAGATGTCAACACGTTTCGTGGTCATCTCTTGGAAGCCACACAAAGGATCTGCGGGGTTTCGAGACAGCCACTTATCTAATGGGAGAACATCTCAATGTATACAAGTAACTTCATGGTGCTGCCATCATGTTCCTGTGCACTTGAGTCAAACACAGTAGGATGACTGGTATGTTATAACATACCAAAATACAATGTGATCAATTCCTGCAATGCTGCGTAATTAAAGGATTTCCCCAGCTAAAAATAGATAAATAAGCTTAAAATATTACTACTAATGTAAGTAATATCACTTACTAATATCGTTCAATAGCAGGTGACACAATCCTCTGCTAGCAACTCCAGTTCCTAGGGATTTTTTTCCAGATCCTTAAACAGAATAGGTTAAGGAAAAGTGAGAGGATGTGAATCTGCAGCTGCACTGGCAGAGTGAATCAGCAGCTGCACTGGCAGAGTGAATCTGCAGCTGCACTGGCAGAGTGAATCTGCAGCTGCACTGGCAGAGTGAATCTGCAGCTGCACTGGCAGAGTGAATCAGCAGCTGCACCGACACTGAGTGAATCTGCAGCTGCACCGACACAGAGTGAATCTGCAGCTGCACCGACACTGAGTGAATCTGCAGCTGCACCGACACACAATAATATGTCCCTTATCTTGGTATATTTCCCTTATCTTGGTATATTTTTTTCATCCTGGACTCCATGCTGGTAGTATGTTCATCATCCTGGTATATATATCCACCATCCTGGTATATGTGCCCCGTTCTGCCGCTGTTCTTAAATGCACAGAAAAAAAATAAACAATTATACTCACCTTCCCTCCACTCCCCTACCGCATGGCATCCTCTTCTGAAGCTAGCAGCCGACTTCAGCGTGCAAGTGACAGGAGTGCATGATGTCACTACCCCAGTCACAAGCATGCTGCCATCAGCTGCTGGCTTCTGATTGGCCAACAGCGTGTATTGCTGCGTATGGACCCGATAGGTCTGTTCGCCACAATTCACTTCAACTGGATATATGTCTGAGGACACGCGTCCAGTGGAAGTTTCTGCTGGCATTGGCGAACCTCTCACTCACATGGGCCCCCACTCGCATTGGCTCGGTCACGACCTCTGCGACCATGGTAGTTACACCCCTGTGTACAAATATATATTAAATTACCAAATCATCATCAGTAAGTAGGGTTCTGTGACCATTTTTGGTTACCAGTATAGAGGGAAAGCTAAAAGAGGTATGGAAGGATTCTCAAGATGACTGAGAGGTTGACCAGATGACAAGGTATGGTGATGAGGACACAAGAGTTAGTATATCTGATGGTAGATGTAGAGGTACCTTTACAACTGGCTCACAGAAACCATGTGTACATATGCTCCTAGTATTCATTTGGCTGAAACTTTCCCTTGTAATATAGTTTATAAAGGCCATGTACATAGAGCCTACCAGTGTAATGTATTTCCAGGATTCTGTAAGAAATATTGGGCCACACAAGGATTTCTCTGCCTAGTTTTGAATGAACGATTTCAAGGGGTTTCCCACCAAAAACATTTATTACCTGTCCACAGGATAGATTATAAAATACTTGATTACAGGGTTACTCCAACTGCTGGAACTCTCACCGCTACTTAAAACAAAGGCCCCAAATTCCTCTTATGAATAGAGCAGTTGAGTCAATGCTCAACCACCACTTCATTCACTGTTAGAGAGGGCCACTCCGAAGAGAGCAGTGGCCATGTTTGCTTCTCACCACTCCTTCACACAGGTTACTTTGGGAACCTCATTCATTGGATCAATAGGGGTTTCTGCAATAGTCTTGCAGCCTGTAAATGGGCTATAAATGTACAGTATTTAGTAGTAAAACCCCTTTAACTTTAGAGACGATCTTTTGGAGATCCTGTCTATAAAGTAGTTACAGCGACAGTGATCCTTCTGTCTGTTTGAGTTGACACTTCTAGTTTCCATGAAACACATTCTCTTAGAACTCAGAATTATTCCTTTCCCAGATACTTTTAGATTTTTGCCTTAAGGTGTATGGATAAGGGGCTAATCTCCCTTCTGGTGGGTCTGTGAGAGGAGCAGTTGGATAGTAAGGACACAAGGCATGTAGAGACAGGCTTGATACCTCGAAGTCATCTTGAATGGATATCTCAACTGCCTGCACCTGTCACTGTGCCTAAGAGAGTGTCCATCACTTGCTTGGAGAATATGACATGACACCGCCGGATGTTAAGGTCTACCAGAGATGGCATAATTTCTGTTATCTATCATTGGGGACATTTTTTTTCCTAAAAATAACATTTTTTCCAATTGGGATTCATAAAAAATATTGGCTTTCACAGGCTCTTTGAGAAGATCTCAGAAAAAAAAAATTGTCCCCAAAAGTGAACAGTCCGTTTAAACATCTAGATCAATAATTAAATTTTAAACCTGCTTATTCCCACCTTTTAAATTCCCTCTTGCTTTAGTGCCAGTGGTCTCATGACTTCCCATCAGTCTCTGTTTCAGCACAACTCTTTAGAGGGAATCGGGACAAGAGGAATTTTGGGTTTTTGCTTAAAGGGACGTGGCGGAGAGAGAAGACACCAGGAGTAGAACTGTCCACTGGCCAAAGTAGTCACGTGCCAGTCATACTGGCATCACCATTGAGGTCAATGATTAGCTGCAACAGTCACTTGAGGATATGGGGATAAGAAAACACTTTAAAAGGGAACTGGTCAGAGAATTCATGTTGCTTGAACCACTGGCAACATGAATGGCTTGCTTCAAAGAATGACTAGTCCAAGAGGTAGGTCCTCAGCAGCTTTTCCACTCCTGAGTCATCTAAAGTGACAGGTCTCTCCCTATGTGGCCCCTCTGTCACATGGAAAGGCATTGGCACTAGAAATGTTAGATGGGACCCTCTAACCCGTTTTTCTTTTGGGGACCAGGAGACTCCAGAGAAAATCTGCCAACCCGGAATTAGATAAACCCTGAAGGATCTCAGCGATAGTTTTTACCGCCCATCTTTCCAGGAAATATTTATAACCATGAAAAACCGGCCCATATATTTGGTAGAAGAAGACGACTCAATTATACATTTACCGACGTTTTGTGGCCTGTAATTATTTGCTACTAGTGAAGTCCAAGGCCAGAAATGAAAGATGTCTCTGAGCTGAAACCTCCTAGAATCCCTTTCTAAGAATTCATATTATAATAATGGAGCTTTCTCTAATTGCCGGTGGATTAGATTTGCCCCAGGGTCATGTGTTTTGGTTTTGGAAGCAAGCTTCGGCTTGCTCGCCTGATTACATTTTATTTATTTTTTTTTTAGCTATGTCTGGAGGCTGCATGTGAAAGTGTTTGAAGTTATGATCTGGTTTAAATCCCCCTTCCCCTTCCCATTTATGTATATTGTGTGACGGTCCCAGCAACATATTCAGAAAATCTGTGGAAAGTGTTACCTGCATTTAGATTATTATGCCAAATTTTACCCCCAAAATAAATAAATAAAGCAAATATAAAAAAGTAGTAGAATTACGCGACTTCTTGCCGGTTCAGTTTACCCGTTTGTGTGTGGTTAAGAACTTCGTTTTCTACTGATATTTGTTTTGGTGTGTCATTCTTTAGGCAAATATCTCGAAAACGGTAAGTCCTAGAGAGCTTAAACCCGGTTTAAAACCTTCAGAAGCTCCCGATTTACCCATAAGTTAAATTTGGTTCAGATCGGTCCTGTCATTTGGCCGCAAGTTAAATTTTGCTTTTGCATTCCATTTTTTGGCAAACATCTCAAGAACATTAGATCCAAGAGAGCAGAAACCCACTTTAAAGCTTTCTGAACTACTTGATTTACCTATACAGGAAATTGGGAGCAGATTGGTCCAATTGTTTGGTTGTGATGAATTAATATTTGCTTTTGTATTCTGATTTTTTGGATGAATATCTCAAGAACGGTAGATCCGAGATAGATGTAAAACCTTTGGAAGAGCCTGATTTACCTATGTGTCAAATTTGGTGCAGATTGGTTTATTTTTTTGGCCGTGCATTAAGAATGACATCAGACCACAGACATTTCATATACAATTAGGTTCAGAAATATTTGGACAGTGACACAAGTTTTGGCATTTTATCGGTTTACCAAAACATATTCAAGATTGTTATATAATTAACATGGTCTTAAAGTGCAGACTATCAGCTTTAATTTGAGGGTATTCATATCCTAATTGGAGTAAGGGTTTAGGAGTTACAGCTCTGTAATATGTGACTGCCTCCTTTTAAAAGGGATCAAAAGTAATTGAACAATTGCCTCAGAAGCTGTTTAAAGGGCTGCATGGGAATGTCCATCATTAATCCATCATCAATTTAGCAGGTAAAAGGTCTAAAGCTGATTCCAGGTGTGGCATTTGCATTTGGAAGCTGTTGCTGTGAACCCACAACATGCAGTCAAAGGAGCTCTCAATGAAAGAGAAACAGACCATCATTAGGCTGAAAAAAAAGAAGAAATCCATCAGCGAGATAGCAGAAATGTTAGGAGTGGCCAAATCAACATTTTGGTACATCCTGCAAAAAAAAAAAGGCTCACTGGTGAGCTTGGGAACCCAAAAAGGCCTGGATGTCCATGTTGGTGGATGATCGAACAATCCTTTCCATGGAGAAAAACCTCTTCACAAAATCCACCCAAGTGAAGAATACTCTCCAGGAAGTAGGCATTTCAGTATCGAGAAGACTAAATAAACAGGGTTCACCACAAGGTGCAAACTAAATAAACATGGTTCACCACAAGGTGCAAACCATTAATCAGCCATAAATATATTGGCCAGATTAGACTTTACCAAAAAACATCTAAAGAAGCTGCCCAATTCTGGAGAAGCATTCTTTGGACTGATGAAACTAAGATCAACCTGTACCAGAATGATGGGAAGACGAAAGTATAGAGAAGGTTCATGATCATGAAACAGCTCACGATCCAAGAGTGTGAAATTATGTCCAATTTGCCTTTTTTATTTCAAGTTTTTTCCAATATAAACAAAGGAAATAAACATGTGTATGACAAAACGTGTAATTGCAATAATTTTCTGGTCGAAATACTTCATTTTCTGGAACAATTTCAAGGGTGCCAACACTTTTGACCATGACTGTATATGACGTCCGCCCTGATATACATGTTCCCCATCCTGAGTCTCATCCTGTTATACATATTCCCTATCCTGGTATATATGTTCTCCATTCTAGTATATATGTTCCCCATCCTGCGCACATCCTGATATATATACCTTATCCTGGTATATATGTCCTTTATCCTGGGCCCCTTGCTGGTATATCTATGCCCCTGTCACGCTGTATAGCAGATATATATATGTAATGACAATAATCTATATCAAAAGGGCAACATACTATATAACATGCGCATAGCTATATGATAACATAGATTTACCTGACAGAAAGTCCAGTGGGTCAAAACGGAATCCGTTATACGCTGTCTCCGGCTAGAGGGTGACCGGGGTCTAAGCTGACCCTAACTGGGGTCCTAACTAATCCCTCAACCTGGAGGTACTGTTAAAGGTACAGAGGTCCAGGCCACCAGCGTAAACCCTGTCTCCTATCAATCCCTGCCAACTGTATTCTAGTCCTAAGAAGGACCCTGAATACCACCAAAGGGAATGACCGGGTAACGGTTAATGAACAGAAAGACATACAAGAAAGATAAGAAATAAAGTAAATAAAGTCTTACATACAACACTCACACACAGTAGGAACACCTTAGGTCTCAGAGATAAACTATAAGCTGTAAGAGTAAAAACAACTAAGGAGCTCTTAGCTTAAGTATTCCCAGAACCGATCCAGTCTGCTAAACTATATGAATGCTTTCACCGGCCTCAAACACCCAGACTGGCAGGAATATAAAGGAAACTAATTAGAACATAATCCAAAGCAGCCGGGCGAGGCTGGACCTAGTCTTAGCAAAGAGCTAGGTAAAATTAACTCTCTCATTACCAAACACAAAGAAACAGCAGCTCAGCTGTGAGAAGTCAGAATGTGCAATCGCGACGAACTTCGTGGCGATGCACCCATGACAGTACCCCCCCTTCTACGAGGGGCCTCCGGACCCTCATGACCAGGTCTGTCCGGGTAAATTGTGTGAAAGGTCCGAACCAATCGATCTGCGTTATCATCAGACGCAGGGACCCACGTCCTCTCCTCAGGACCATACCTCCTCCAATGAACTTCCACGTTATCATTGACTACCACTGAAGGAGGAGGTAGAGGTGACGGTATGACTGGTGCCACATACTTTTTAAGTAATGACTTGTGAAACACATTATGAATTTTAAACGTAGGAGGGAGGTCCAGACGAAATGCCACAGGATTAATTATGGAACTGATCCTGTATGGCCCGATGAATCTGGGACCCAACTCCAGGAGGGAACTTTAAGTTTTATATTCCTGGTAGACAACCACACCAGATCGTTCACCCTCAGATCTAGACCAGAAACTCTCCTCCTATCAGCCATCCGTTTGTAAGGGTTCTCCGTAACCTTCAGTCTTAAGCGATCTGGAACTATCAGTCTCCCTGGAAGTCCCACAGGGGCGTCCCCTGAGCCCCCAATACCTCCCCCTCAAGCTCAGAGCATACAGCTGACACTACAACTCCCTCCTGAGGAATAGGAACCGGATCATCCGTCTTCCCGACCTCTGGGAAAGTACGAGATAAGGCATCAGGAAGCAACTTTATTGAGCAGTCATATGTGCGATGAGGAGGTAACTCCTTACACCCCTCCTCTGAGAACTTCTCCCAAAAGTCCTCCAGAAAAGGAGGCAAAGTCCTAGGCACAACCGCACCGATGACCGTGCTCATACAGTTATTCTTGCAAAATTCACCCCACTGGCTTATCTTTCTGGATTGCCAATCAATCACTGGGTTATGTTTAGCCAACCAAGGAAGTCCCAACACAATAGGAGCAGGCAGACCCTCCAACACATAACAAGACAATTGCTCTTTATGTATTGCCCCTACTCGAAGATCTATGTTATGAACAGCTTGTACCAAGCTACCTTGACCAAGAGGTCTAGAATCAATAGAGAGTATAGGGACCGGTTTGGCCAATACACTCAGTTGCATACCATGCACCTGGGCAAACCGAGTGTCCACCAGATTAGCCCCGGACCCACTATCAAGAAAAACAGAAATCCTCTCAGTTCTAGTACCAATCACCACCTCCGCAGGCACGAGAAACTGAGAGGGATTTGGGGACGAAATACACACTCCCAGGTTAACTCCTTGGTTCAAAGAGGTCCGGGATGGACACCCCCCAACAAAATGTCCCTCTCTCCCGCAAAAGAAACACCTTCTAGTCTTGCGGCTCACCGCTGATTCCCTCCTACAAAATGATGTCCCTCCCAACTGCATGGGTTCCTCAGAACAGACCAGGGGAACCTCAGTATAAGGGACTTTAGTAGTAGGTGGAGTCATCACGGGGGGCGGAGTTACCTCGCGTCTTCCCCGAAGACGTCTATCAATGCGAATAGCGAGGGCCATAGCAGCCTCCAGTGATGGAGGAGAATCATACTGAGCCAACACATCTTTTAATTTGTCAGACAACCCTTGACAAAACTGGCTCCTAAGAGCTGGGTCATTCCAC
Organism: Oophaga sylvatica; assembly: GCA_033576555.1. NCBI lineage: Eukaryota > Metazoa > Chordata > Amphibia > Anura > Dendrobatidae > Oophaga > Oophaga sylvatica. The sequence goes on from JARQOD010000007.1 coordinate 121,406,430, forward strand.
TGAGTATCTGTTGCCCATCTACGGAACTCAGAAGAATATTCCTCCGCTGGACGATTTCCTTGCCGTATTTTACGTAACCTTGTTTCAGCAAGGGAGACTCGATCCGGATCATCATATACCAGACCCAGGGCAGTAAAAAATCGATCCACTGACTGGAGATCTGGGGAGCCTGGAGGAATAGAGAACGCCCAAGATTGAGGGTCCCCTTGTAAGAGCGAGATAACAATTCCCACCCTCTGCTCTTCACTCCCAGATGACGAGGCCGCAGCCGAAAGTACAATTTACATGCCTCCCGGAAAGTAAAAAATTTGTCCCGCCCACCAGTGAACCTGTCCGGGAGAGCAACCTTAGGTTCAGATCTGGTTTGCTCCGGGGGGGACAAAACCTTGGACTTAATGTCTGCCAACTCCATGGACAATCCCTGCAACTGCCGGGCCAGCTGGGCTACTGGATCCATGATAGCTGGGGAGAATCTTTAGTTTTGGCCGGTGAAAATGTCACGCTGTATAGCAGAATATATGTAATGACAATAATCTATATCAAAAGGGCAACATACTATATAACATGCGCATAGCTATATGATAACATAGATTTACCTGACAGAAAGTCCAGTGGGTCAAAACGGAATCCGTTATACGCTGTCTCCGGCTAGAGGGTGACCGGGGTCTAAGCTGACCCTAACTGGGGTCCTAATAATCCCTCAACCTGGAGGTACTGTTAAAGGTACAGAGGTCCAGGCCACCAGCGTAAACCCTGTCTCCTATCAATCCCTGCCAACTGTATTCTAGTCCTAAGAAGGACCTGAATACCACCAAAGGGAATGACCGGGTAACGGTTAATGAACAGAAAGACATACAAGAAAGATAAGAAATAAAGTAAATAAAGTCTTACATACAACACTCACAACAGTAGGAACACCTTAGGTCTCAGAGATAAACTATAAGCTGTAAGAGTAAAAACAACTAAGGAGCTCTTAGCTTAAGTATTCCCAGAACCGATCCAGTCTGCTAAACTATATGAATGCTTTCACCGGCCTCAAACACCCAGGACTGGCAGGAATATAAAGGAAACTAATTAGAACATAATCCAAAGCAGCCGGGCGAGGCTGGGACCTAGTCTTAGCAAAGAGCTAGGTAAAATTAACTCTCTCATTACCAAACACAAAAGAAACAGCAGCTCAGCTGTGAGAAGTCAGAATGTGCAATCGCGACGAACTTCGTGGCGATGCACCCATGACAGCCCCATCTGGTATATGTCCTCCATTATGCTGCTGTTCTTTAAGGCATAGGAAAAAAAGAAGATTCTCTCACAATCCTTCAGTCCCCACTGTGTGGCATTCTCTTCTGAGCTCGGTAGCTGACTTCAGCATGCAAGCGACAGCAACGCAAGACATTGCGCCATGCGCCCCCAGTCACATGCACGCCAAGTCAGCTACTTGCCTCTGATTGGCTGGCAGAGTGTATTGCAGCGCACAGACCCCTGGGCCGCAATTACACTTCAGCTGAATGCGTGTCCGAGGACGCACATCCTGTTGAAGTTTGCGCTTGCGTCAGCGGGCCCCTCAACCGCGACGACTTCAAGCAGTCATTTCCTGCAAAGGTGCAAAGGATTCTCTACTAAGTATTAATTATTTATGACAAAGTTAATTTGTCCTATTACTTTTGAGCCCTGAAATGAGGAGGCTTTGTAGAAAAATGGTTGCATGTTATGTTACGGTAGCTGAGGAGTGCAGGTAAAAAAGGAAATACACCAGAGCAGTTGGAATCTATGAGATTGCAGTACCCTGACTAACCACCACAACTAGAGGCAGCGTGGAGCGTTCCTACGATGGTCCTAGACGCTCGTCACAGCCTGAGAAACTAACTACACCTAAAGATAGAAATAGGAAAGCTATCTGCCCCGGAGCAGAACCCCAAAGATAATAGATAAGCCCCCAAACATGTAATGGCGGTTAGACAAGAGGAAATACTGACACAGAAAGAAAATAGTATGAGCAAACGCTGGGGCCCAAACTATCTAAATAGAAAAGGACAGGAAGGGTACTTACTGCAATCCCAGGAAAACCCTGAAAAACACCAACATACTAATTTCAAAATCACCTGAGATCAACAGACCTCTACCACCTAAATTAGTTCTTGGTGTAACAAAAACAGCAGCCACTGAAAAACTGCAAAAGCAAAAGTACAAAAACACAGTGGCTGGACTAAACTGAGAGGGCAAAAGCCCCGGAGGGGACCCAGAAGGCCCCACAGAAGTGCAGGACAAAATGCAAAAATATAGCAAAAACACAAAAATAAGAAATTGTCTTATCTGATAGCAGAGATGCAGACACGACACAGCAGGCTACAAGGGGAAAACTGGAAAGAAGGATTCAGACCAGAACAATTGATCACCGGCAACCCTGTGGGAAAAATGATTCCCTTAAATAAGACCAATCAGTAACACCTGATTCCCAATCCTCACTAGTACCGCTTGTAACCACCAGAGGGAGCCTCTGCTCAGAATCATCTCAAACCCATTCACAACAGTACCCCCCCCTTGAGGAGGGGTCACCGAACCCTCATTTGAGCAACCAGGTCGGTCAGGATGAGTTTCTATGATACGCACGGTAAGTCTCCTAGCATGGATGTCCGAAGCAAACACCCAAGAATTATCTTCCTGACCATAACCTCTCCATTTAACCAAATACTGGAGTCTTCGTCTAGAAAAACGAGAATCCAAATATTTTCTCAACCACATACTCAGATTGCCCTCAACCAAAACAGGGTCAGGAGGCACAGCAGCAGGAACCACTGGCTCAACAAACCTCTTCAACAAGGACTTGTGGAACCGTTTATGGATCTTAAATGTCCCTGGAAGAAGCAAACGAAAAGAAACAGGATTAATAATCTCCATGATCTTATAAGGTCCAATGAACCTAGGCTTAAATTTAGGAGATGCTACTCTCATAGGAATATTCTTTGAGGACACCAGACCAAGTCCCCCACTTTAAACCGAGGACCAAACAGTTCCTATGCCGGTTAGCAAACCGCTGGGCTTCTCCTGAGAGAGGGGACAACCTCTCCACTACCTGGTCCCAAATCTGCTGCATACGTCAACAACAGGTCAACACCTGGACAGACAGAAGCCTCCGTTTTGTCCTGAAGAAAATCGAGGGTGAAACCCAGAATTACAGCAAAACGGAGACATCAAAGTGGCAGAGCTAGCCCTAATTTATTAAGAGCAAACTCAGCCAAAGGCAAAAAAGAGAGACCCAGTCATCCTGATCAGCAGACACAAAGCATCTTAGATAAGTCTCCAAAGTCTGGTTTGTTCTCTTAGTTTGACCATTGGTTGGGATGAAATGCCGAGGAGAAAGACAATTGAACACCCAGTTAGAACAAAAAGTCCTCCAAAATTGGAAACAAACTGGACTCCTCTGTCAGACACAATGTTCTCCAGGAATGCCGTGGTAAAAGAACCACGTGCTGAAGGAACAAAGGCACCAATTCAGAGGAGGAAGGCAATTAGGTAATGGCACAAGATGTATATTTTGGAAAACCTATCACAAATTACCCAGATGGTGGTCATTCTCTGAGAAACAGGAAGATCGGAAATGGAAATCCATAGAGATAGGGTCCATGGTCTCTTGGCACAGGCAATGGCATCAACAAACCACTAGAGCGAGAGCAAGGCTTGGAGCGAGAGCAAGTCCCGCCAGGACTGCACAAATTCCCCTGACATCGCGAGACAAGGTAGGCCACCAAAAGGACCCGACTAACCAAGTCTCTGGTACCAAAAATTCGGGATGCCCCGCCAATGCGGAACAATGAATCTCAGACATCACACTCTTTTTCCATTGGTTCCGGGACAAACAATTTTCCAACAGGGCAGCGCTCGGGCCTATCTCCTGACACCCCTCCAGAGCAAGTCTCAAATTAGGCGGATGGCGGAAAGAAACTACACCCTCCTTCAAATAAAGAGGGATCAGATAGCTCAGGAGAGTCCGCAAGGAAAACTCCTCGAGAGGGCATCCGCCTTAACATTCTTAGTGCAGGAAGAAAGGAAACCACAAAATTAAAAACGTGTGAAAAACAGGCCCACCTGGCCTGTCTAGGATTGAGTCGCTTGGCAGATTCCAGATAGACCAGATTCTTATGGTCCGTAAGGACCACCACCTGATGTTTGGCTCCCTCCAGCCAATGTCTCCACTCTTCAAAAGCCCACTTCATGGCCAATAACTCCCGATTACCCACGTCATAATTACGTTCAGTAGGAGAAAATTTTCGAGAGAAAAAAGGCACAAGGGTTACTTTTAGAGGTCTCTGGATCTTTTTGGGACAAAACGGCACCTGCCCCAATTTCAGAGGCATCAACCTCCACTGAAATGGCAGGAAACATCAGGCTGCCGTAGAACAGGAGCAGAAGTGAATCTCTGCTTAAGTTCCTGAAACGCAGAGACTGCCTCAGGAGGCCAATTCACCACATCAGAACCCTTTCTGGTCAAATCAGTTAATGGTTTAACAATAACAGAGAAATTACCAATAAATTTACGATTAAAAATTGGCCAAAACCAAAAATCTCTGAAGAGCCTTTAATGAAGTAGGTTGGACCCAATCACAGATGGCCTGAACCTTGACCGGGTCCATTTCAATAACAGATGGGGACAAAATGAATCCCAGAAATGAGATCTTCTGTACGCCAAAAAGACACTTTGATCCCTTCACATACAGAGCATTCTCTCTCAAAATCTGGAATACAGTTCGAACATGTTTCACATGAGAGTCCCAGTCATTAGAAAAAATCAAGATATCATCCAAATAAACAATCAGAAACTTGTCCACAAAATCCTGAAAATGTCATTCATGAAGGACTGGAAGACGGAAGGAGCATTAGTGAGCCCAAAGGGCATCACAAGGTACTCAAAATGCCCTTCAGGGGTGTTAAATGCCGTCTTCCATTCATCCCCGTGCTTAATGCGAATAAGGTTATACGCCCCCTGAGGTCAAGCTTGGTAAACCAAGTAGCGTTTTTCCCCTGGAAAACAGGTCAGAAATCAAGGGTAAACGGGTTTTGATATTTCACAGTAATATTTGTTCAAGAGACGATAATCAATACACGGCCTTAATGAACCATCTTTTTTGGCCACAAAGAAAAACCGGCACCTAAGGGTGAAGAGGATGGTCTGATATGACCCTTCTCCAATGATTCCTTGATATAAGACGCATAGCGTCATGTTCAGGTACAGACAAGTTAAAAAGGCGACCCTTAGGGAATTTTACTACCTGGCACTAATTCAATAGCGCAGTATAGCTCCTATGGGGAGGTAAGGATGCAGATTTACTTTCGCTAAACACATCAGAAAAAATCAAACAAAAAAATCAGGAACATCCTCAGCCTGGGGGGAGGCAGAAAAAACAGGAGTGTTGGTATTAACACATTGGCAGCCCCAACTGGTTACAGACACAGATTTCCAATCCAAAACAGGATTATGAGACTGTAACCAAGGGAAACCCAGCACGATAATGTCATGCAGATTATATAGAACCAAAAATTTGCAAGCACTCCTGGTGATCAGGTTCAACCCTCATTATCACCTGAGTAGAAAACTGGGGTTTATTCTCAGCCAAAGGGGTAGAATCGATCCCCAGTAGGGGAATAGACTTCTGTAGGGGTATCAAGGGAAATCCACAACGTTTAGCAAAATCATAATCCATCAGGTTAATAGCTGCTCCAGAATCAACGAAAGCCTGAGCAGAAAATGAGGACAGAGAGCATATCAGAGTGACAGTTAATAAAAACTTAGTCTGAACACTACCCAAGACAACTGAGCGTGCAAAACGTCTTCCCCGCTTAGGGCAGACTGAAATAGCATGAGAGGCATCACCACAGTAGAAACATAACCCATTGCGCTTTCGAAACTCATGACGCTGTGCCCCAGACACCACTCCATCACACTGCATGGGCTCAGCAGCTGGCTCACAAGGCAACACCACTCCACGCATACTTCTCCGCTCACGCAAACGTCTGTCAATTTGAATCGCTAATGACATAGAATCATTGAGACCAGAGGGGACAGGGAATCCCACCATAACATCCTTTACATTATCCGACAGACCCTTCCGGGAAAAGGGCCGCCAAAGCGTCGTCATTCCATTTGGTCAGGACTGCCCACCTACGGAATCTCTGACGTACAACTCAGCGTCATCAAGCCCCTGATTTAATGCCAACAAGGCTTTTTCAGCTTGATCAGTGATATTAGGCTCATCGTACAATAACCCCAAAGCCTGAAAAAATGCATCAACATCACTCAAAAACAGGATCCCCAGGTGTCAGGGAAAAAGCCCAATCCTGAGGATCGCCGCGCAGGAGAGAGATGACAATTTGAACCTGCTGCGCTGCGTTTCCTGAGGACTTAGATTTTAAGGCAAGAAACAATTTACAATTATTTTGAAATTCTGAAACTTAGCTCGATCCCTAAAAACAAATCTGGCATGGGGATCCTAGGTTCCACAAACAGGCAACCTAGCAAGATATGCAGCAATACTTGAACCTCAGTGCAAGCTGATCCACACGGCCAGACAACTGTGCAACTCCATTGGGAGAAAAGATCCTCCCCAGCACCCAGAGATACAGAGGGGAAAAAAAAAAAAAAAAAAAAATGCAACAAACAGAAAAATATCTCTGACAACTTTTCTTCCTTCAAAATATATTTTTTTTTTTTCCCTTCTGTGAGTACCATACAATTTTTATGGCGGTGATACTGTTATGTTACGGTAGCTGAGGAGTGCAGGTAAAAAGGAAATACACCAGAGCAGTTGGAATCTATGAGATTGCAGTACCCTGACTAACCACCACAACTAGAGGCAGCCGTGGAGCGTTCCTACGATGGTCCTAGACGCCTCGTCACAGCCTGAGAAACTAACTACACCTAAAGATAGAAATAGGAAAGCTATCTGCCCCGGAGCAGAACCCCAAAGATAATAGAAAGCCCCCAAACATGTAATGGCGGTTTAGGACAAGAGGAAATACTGACACAGAAAGAAAATAGTATGAGCAAACGCTGGGGCCCAAACTATCTAAATAGAAAAGGACAGGAAGGGTACTTACTGCAATCCCAGAAAACCCTGAAAAACACCAACATACTAATTTCAAAATCACCTGAGATCACACGACCTCTACCACCTAAATTAGTTCTCTGGTGTAACAAAAACAGCAGCCACTGAAAAAAACTGCAAAAAGCAAAAGTACAAAACACAGTGGCTGGACTAAACTGAGAGGGCAAAAGCCCCCGGAGGGGACCCAGAAGGCCCCCACAGAAGTGCAGGACAAAATGCAAAAATATAGCAAAAACACAAAATAAGAAATTGTCTTATCTGATAGCAGAGATGCAGACACGAACAGCAGGCTACAAGGGAAACTGGAAAGAAGGATTCAGACCAGAACAATTGATCACGGCAACCCTGATGGGAAAATGATTCCCTTAAATAAGACCAATCAGTAACACCTGATTCCCAATCCTCACTAGTACCGCTTGTAACCACCAGAGGGAGCCTCTGCTCAGAACTCATCTCAAACCCATTCACAACAGTTGCAGTTCTTAAACGTTTCGCAGGATACTTTTGTTCAACCCTAATTAAACATGAAAGTCTATGTTTCAATCGCATCTCAGTTGTTTCATTTTAAATACAAAATAGTGGCCTGCAGAGCTGAAATCACGAAGATTCGGTCACGGTCCAAATATTTCTGGGCTAATTGTATATAAAGATGTATCAGCACAGTATATACTGAATATAAAGTCCTTACTGTATGATATATATTGTACATTTATAGGCACCATACAGACATTACAGTCAGGCTCAAGTGTCCAGGGGGCCCCTTGTCTACCTACATTCAGACCACCCAAGTTCAGTGGGCTAGTCTTTACAATAGGCACTGTATTATAAACCTGGTGTTACACTGCAGACGGCTGTCAACCGGCTATTCCTCCCGATCTCTGCACACACATGCATGCTCAGTTCAATGGAGTGTGCAGGTGGTTTTTAAAAAAAGGAAGGCGAATAAGCTGCTTCCAGACACCTCTGACAGTGGCTTAACCCCATGGAAATGAAGAATCAATCATACGGAAATTTAACAATCTTTCTTTACTCTGACATCTGCTATTGGAGGAGAGTTTGATCACCACATTAGACGATTGGCCGTTGAAATTGGTGGGTGGGCTGACACTCATCTAAAGTGTATGGCCGCCTTTATCTAACGTAGGAAAAATTAGCTGCTGTGCAGCAAAGAAAATTGTAGAACATGTCTATGTGATCAAGCTTTTGAGAATATTCCAATAGCAAACAGCAGAATTACAAATTCAGCTCTGGAGTATAATATAGGCTGTAACTTAATTCCAGAACAAGAAACAAATGCAATATATTTGTCAACTTAATCCTTTATGTAAATTTTATTATTGAAACAGGTTTCATTTATCCATTGGCTAATAAATAAATAATAATTGAGCTCTCATGGCAGATTGGGCGGATTTTACAGTGATAAGTGGCACTACATAAGCTTTGCATATGGTTTAATGTATTATTAATATTGGCTTCAAAATTAGCCAGTGTCATTGTGTCTTCATCACAAGTATTGCCGTTTAATCATTTTGCTACCCTTGAGAATTTGCCGCCTTAGGATCTTGCCTATATGTCATTTCTGCATTTGATAGTCTGAGGACAGATAGGCATGATATAGTTTGTCTAAAACTGGCAATAGAATATGTGCTGTTGATCTGCAGAATCGTTTGAGGCTGTGGTAATATGATACAAGAGTTCTGTGTAGTGAAGGATTAATGTGTGTTAGGAGTTCAGCGCTTGGTAGAAGATGAGACATTAATGTCACGGGTAAGTGGATAGATAAGGATCTCAAATAGTTCAGACACTGAGAGACAAGCACGCCCATTATCATGTCCTCAGAAATAACTAAAATCACTTCTTATTTTTTACACTGTAACTTTCCTTACAGCGATTATTGTCTAAAAGTCTCCTCCAACGAGGCCGATTTGGTAGAAAATGGGGCCCTGGGCAAGAAGTAAAATATCCTGCCCTCTGCAAGCCCTTAATAGAAAGAATATTGCTATACAATGCTAAATAATACTTAATGGGTCTATCTCAAACATCATAAATTGCTAAAATCGCAAAGTGCTTGTAAAAACAAACAACTTATTAAAAACCCTTTATGGTTAATAAAAATATGGATTTTTATCTGCTTATTGCTGAGGATACCGGTCACCATTGCAGTCTATCGTCAGTAGCAAGCCTTTTATTCAAGGAGGCTGCGCTTACCGCTCTTTTCAATCCATCTTGTAAGCGCTGCTCCAACGCTGCAACCGTGCAGGAGTGCACCTCCCCCCCAGCAATAGGAAGCTGTAAAAGCAGGTGACCCATTCATATAATACTGTCATGCAATGTCTACATACTACAGCATGTATAGCTTTTAAGGGGATACTCTCAGACTGGATATCTATGGTATTTCCACACGATTTGCTATAAATTTCTTGTAGATGCAGGCACTACCACTGCGTCAGGATTCAAACCCAGCGGCTCTTGTGTCCCAGGCGGCAGCTCTTCCCTCTGAGCTATTCAGCTCGCTGGACAGTTCCTTTCTAACCCAGATACTTGTACCTGTGTTGTTTCTGATTGTCTTCACCCTGAGTTCCTGATTGTCTCCATCCTGATTGAACGCCCTATTTAAACCTGGCATTGAACTCCATTCCTTGCCAGATTATTGAGCAACCATCTAGTCAAGCTTCCTTTCACCGGCACCTTCATTCTAAGATTTTACTGCTGCTTCCGTGTATCGACTCTTTGGCTATCCCTGACTATGCTGGGAATGAAAAGTTGACAGATCATGCAAGGTCTCTCCATTCCCATTTGTGGGTGAATTCTTGGGCCCCGTTGTCTTGTTAACAGAATTTGACACGTGGTTGTCTCGTTTAGAAAACCAATTTCCAAGTTCCCCATCAGTAGGCGAGGACCGACGCACGGACTGTCTGCGGGTCTCCGAACTTCACAAACTCATATACGTCTAGGAGGCTGCCGTGTTCGGGTCATGAGACAGTGACACATGGAGGTGTGAATGCGGCATTAGGTCTAGTCCAGACACATAAGATGAATGTTATCAAGATAATGCAGCCTGCATGAATTATTTAACTCATTCACTGCAGGACTGGAAAAGTGAATATATTTACTGAGCTGTCACGCTGGGTGACCAAATAATAAGAGCTTCTACTTAATGAATGGCTCACAGCAAATAACGACGGATCACTGGTATATTTATATTCACTATTTAAATAATTATATACTGTATGTTGTATAGTATATATTAAAAACAACTATATATATTATGGTGGACATTAAAAGGTGACTAGAATTATATAAAATGCCCATCATGGCCTGTTATTACTTGTAGAACCAAAATCCTAGCAGATCGCATGAATCTGCTTTCCAGCTATAGCTACTATACCATGTTAAAGGGACTGTAAGGGCAGAGACCCTGATTCTAGCGATGTGTCACTTACTGGGCTCCTTTTCCAGCCTGTGTTCCATTAAGTTACAGCAGCCAGAGATTCTTAACTGCTGTCGTAACTTGATCCAGGCAGCAGTTCTGTCTGGAAGGATCCAAGTTGGAGGAAGAGGAAGGGCAAAGAGTCTCTGTCCTCTGCCCATCACATGTGTAATGTGTATGTATTGTTGTATGTGTAATGTGTATGTATTGTGTGTGTAATGTATATGTATATGTATTTATGTATGTGTAATGTGTATGTATTTTATATGTATTTATGCATGTGTAATGTGTACAGTATGTATTGTATGTGTAATGTGTATGTATTTATGCATGTGTAATGTGTATGTATTGTATGTGTAATATGTATGTATTTATGTATGTGTAATGTATATGTATTGTATGTGTGATGTGTATGTATTGTTGTATGTGTAATGTGTATGTATTGTATGTGTATTTATGTATTGTATGTATTGTTATATGTGTGGCTCACATGAGGACCGCCCCAGGAAAGGAAAACCAAGAGTCACCTCTGCTTCTGAGGATAAGTTTATCCGAGTCACCAGCCTCAGAAATCGCAGGTTTACAGCAGCTCAGATTAGAGACCAGGTCAATACCACAAAGAGTTCTAGCAGCAGACACATCTCTACAACAATTGTTAAGAGCAGACTTTGTGCAGCAAGGCCTTCATGGTAAAATAGCTGCTAGGAAACCACTGCTAAGGACAGGCAACAAGCAGAAGAGACTTGTTTGGGCTAAAGAACACAAGGAATGGACATTAGACCAGTGGAAATCTGTGCTTTGGTCTGATGAGTCCAAATTTGAGATCTTTGGTTCCAATCACCGTGTCTTTGTGCGACGCCGAAAAGGTGAACGGATGGACTCTACATGCCTGTCTCCCACCGTGAAGCATGGAGGAGGAGGTGTGATGGTGTGGGGGTGCTTTGCTGGTGACACTGTTGGGGATTTGTTCAAAATTGAAGGCATACTGTGTTAGGGGTCAAGTTCCCGCTTCTGCACAAGGGGAATCTCAATCCATCTCCGGCTGCAGTGGACTCTGCTCAGCTTAGACGTCGGTCCCAGCATCTCGCCCAGTCTAACTGTGCAGAGGATTACTGCTGCCTCTCCAGGCTCTGCTATTGTGGCCAGTACTGGTTAGCGGCGAGCAGACGTCTTTAGGACAAAGTCCTTGTTTTCCCCTTCTGAGCATGCCCAGGGTGAGATCTCTCATTGGAGATCAGGGGTCACATGCTCAGGTACTGCAGCAGTTCCTATTGGTCCGCCAGGAAGGTCCTGTGACTACTGGTGTTCTGGAACAGTTTCATTGGTCCTTGTTTCTGGCAGGTCCTGTAACTGTTACTATAAAAGGGTGGCATGGCTGGGCCGCCATGCGCTAGTATCAATTGCATTATGTGCTTTGCTCCAGTGTGATCATGCACGCATGTGGTTAAGGCTCGGCTGAAATAAGCCCCTAGAATACCGGCTTCTCCGGTGAGGAGATTTGAGTGCAAGTGGTTAGGGCTTGGCTGAAATAAGCCCTAGAATACCTGGCTTCTCCGGTGAGGAGATTGCTTGAATGCATTGCTGTCTGCATGATCACGAACTGCTATCCGCACAGCAGTTATCTGTGTATCCCTGTGGTGTTAACAGGACACAGTTTTTTTCTCAGTGGCTCTGTGACGCAACAGGGTTCGCTTTATAACGCTGGTTCAGCGCCCTAGCGTTTTACTTTGCGGCTCACTGAAGCTAAGTGAGTTCGCACCTATCGCCATATAGCGCTGTGGCATCCCGTTAGCGGCTCTGGGGATTAACAGAGTTCGCACTTACTGCCACAGCGCGCTACGGCGTTTATTTTAGCGACTCTGCGTGATAACAGAGTTCGCTACTTTCGCCATCTTACTAGCAGCGGGCTTCACCTGCACGGTGGACCCAGGGCTGCGAACACACCTCTCTACATTATCTATTAGGTGCTTTCCACAGACCCTAACATACTGAACCAGCATGGCATCTTGCAGCGGCATGCTATTCCATCCGGTTTGCGTTTAGTTGGACCATCATTTTTTTTTCAACAGGACAATGACCCCAAACTCACTCCAGGCTGTGTAAGGGCTATTTATCCAAGAAGGAGAGTGTTGGGGTGCTACGCCAGATGACCTGGCCTCCACAGTCACCAGACCTGAACCCAATCGAGATGGTTTGGGGTGAGCTGGACCGCAGAGTGAAGGCAAAAGGGCCAACAAGTGCTAAGCATCTCTGGGAACTCCTTCAAGACTGTTGGAAGACCATTCCGGTGATTACCTCTTGAAGCTCATCAAGAGAATGCCAAGAGTGAGCAAAGCAGTCATCAAAGCAAAAGGTGGCTACTTTGAAGAACCTAGAATATAAGACATATTTTCAGTTGTTTCACACTTTTTTGTAAAGTGTAATGTATAATTCCACATGTGTTAATTCATAGTTTTGATGCCTTCAGTGTGAATGTACAATTTTCATAGTCATGAAAATACAGAATAATCTTTAAATGAGAAGGTGTGTCCAAACTTTTGGTCTGTACTGTATGCATTTATGCATGTGTAATGTGTATGTATTGTATGTGTAATGTGTATGTATTGTTGTATGTGTAATGTGTATGTATTTCTGTATGCGTAATGTGTATGTATTGTTATATGTGTAATGTGTATGTATTGTTGTATGTGTAATGTATATGTATTGTTGTATGTGTAATGTATATGTATTGTTGTATGTGTAATGTGTATGTATTGTTGTATGTGTAGTGTGTATGTACTGTATTTATGTACATTTAATGTGTGTACACTGTATATTTAGAAGTAACCATATCCAGTAGACACCAGAATTAAACACATTAAAAATGGGGTTAATAAGCATTTGGACCCACAGCTGATAAAGTAGAAACTTCCGATTCCGGAAGGAATAAATATCACATTTTTCAGATGTGTATTTACTTTGTGTGAACATACCCTTAAGGTCAGTTGTGGAAACCCCTAATTAATCTGTGCCCAATTTGCAATACAGATCAATTTGCATGCGGAAATAACACGAGGATCATTGAATACTTGAGTTATATGTATTTATATAGTGTAAGGCATGTGGAGGATGATCCCCCTACAGTATAGAACATGCACATTATTAGATGACATTTCCCGTAAAGCCAAAAAACACATCCATACACACAACTCATGTGAACGGACGTTGATAAATGAGTACAGCTGCTTTTATTTGTTTTCATAGAGTAGACCTGTGAGGTTTTATTCCCATCTGCTACATTCAGTGTAAGGTTTCTAATTGGATGCCATCAGTATACGCATTGTCACCAGTCAGCGTGTAGTACTGGTGAGACTGGTGAGAAGATAAATGGGGATAAACATGTGCTCCTGCTATTCTACATGGGGTAGACCGTGCTTCACCCAATCTATATGTTACTGCCTTTTTGGGTAAGAGGGATAAATTGCCATATGTTGCTAAAGCTGCTAATATGGGAGAAAGGGTCACAAAATGTTAAAATAAGGCTTGGTGCACATTGACCCTGAGCCTTTTGTCAATGGTATACTGTGGGAAGTATTCAATATAGTCATGCATACAGGGGCATATGTCACCCATGGGGTCCCATTGTACAAATCCTATACACCATATATTTGTTACTCACCTATCCTTGAGCAACTAATTTGGTGTCCCCCCCCGCTTCAGACGGCACCTTCTGCTCTTTGGCGTGCAATTTACTATGGGAACCCAGTGCACTCCTGTGATGTTTTCCTCCAAAGCCTTACAGGTCAGCTCAGACTGCAGCATGATGCCTGAGTATTCATGTAGTTTGGTGTCCATTCCACTACTGTGAACCACTACTCTGTAACAGCTCTGCATTGGCCTCCTGACTAACCTGACCCTGTTATACCACTGAGTAACATGCTGTCATGCTTCTGGATTCGATCCCTTGATTCTGTGTTCTGTGGTTGGCATCTCTTTCCGCTAAGCCACAACTGATCTACCTTTTCTTTGGGTGTTTTAGTTCTGGTACCTTTGTTTCTGTCGGTTTTGGGTAACAGATATTTTGCATTTACTTTGTATGTCCTATCACCTTTCGGGTGCAGCTTTAAATACCTTCCCCTGCTGGTGTTTCCTGCTGGTGATAGACTTTGTTGAATTCATTTACTGTGCTGTAGTTTGTGTTCGTTGCACTTGTGTATGATTCCTTTTTTACTTTGTGAATTGCTACTGTAGCTATCCTAGGAACTGCTATGGACATTCAGGGTAAGCCACCGTCAAGTGGGGGCGTCATTGCGTTACCTTAGGGTGCCAACCGCCACAGTCAGGCAGGGACAGACTAGGGTCAGAGAAGGTCTTTTCCTTATTTGAACAGGGACCTGTCATGTTCAGGTACGGTATTTGTCTTCCTGGTTTGTATGTTACCCAGCTGAAGGTGCTTTGACAGTCCTAACACATGGCAACATCTCTGGCCAGTTCTGCCTTGGACCTAGTTACAAACCCAGCTCTTCTACATTTCTGAGTATTTTGCTATACAGCTGAAAAACTATTTTGCCTTGGAATTTGTGACAAAATCAGCTTTACTACATCGCTAAGTAGTCTGCTTTACTGCCAGCCAGCTTTGTCTTGGACTCTATGACTAACCCAGCTCTTCTATATGACTGAGTCAATTCTGCTGTGTTGCGTGCCTACTCTGTTTTGGACTCTGTGACTAGCATAGGCTTGTTACACGCTGTGCACTCTGCTACAACGCTGGTCAGTCTTAACTTTGACCAGCTCTGCTACACACTATGTTCACAGCTAGCTCAGTAGTCCACTTCGCTGTACAGTTGCTAGTTCAGCATTGAACTCTGTGACAAACTCAGCTCTACTACTTTACTATGTTAAATCTGCTACACCGCTGGTCCAGTCCAGCATTTGAATGGCATAAGGGCTTCCTTCAGACGAGCATATAACTAGTCTACACGCAGACACATTATAGCCAGTTTGCCAATACACATGGCGCACTACTTCGGTCTGT
The DNA here is from genome assembly GCA_033576555.1 of Oophaga sylvatica. NCBI lineage: Eukaryota > Metazoa > Chordata > Amphibia > Anura > Dendrobatidae > Oophaga > Oophaga sylvatica. The sequence continues at coordinate 121,421,971 of JARQOD010000007.1, forward strand.
TTTATGGATCAGAATAATTAAGACAAAGTAAAAGTCTCATGAATCTGCACATGGACTCAAGTCATGTCCGCAATTGCAGATACAACTGGACAATTTTTCAATATGGCTGTCTCAATCTGTCCAGCTTTGCTCTTCTACACCGCTTCCACAAAGCCGAGTCTGCCAAGCTTCCTTATGGACTATAAGTCTGCTATGCCAGTTTTCATTCCCTCGACTCTGCTTCAGTATCCCACGAGTCGCATCCCACCCTTCCTGCTGCCATCTAGCATTTTCGGTCTCCATTATTCCAGTTGGACTGCTGCTCTGCTGCACCATCATCACCGGTCCGTGCTGCTTTACAGCTGCTCATTTGAAAAAAAAAAGGGTTTTTGAGGAACCACCTCACCAGGTGATACATAATTTTTTTCTGGCAGCCTTTTGCATACCCTAAAAGCATGGTAAATTGCATCCCATTTAAGACTAACCTGCAATTTGTGATTCTCCAGTTGCTGGAAACTGCAACTTCTGAGATCCACAGATAACAACTCAGTACTGCATGCATTATACAAGGGATATCAGAGGACCCTATTGAATAATAATGGGGTCTATTGAGTTCCATTATTTTGTAGTGCTACATTGAGATGGAATTTGCTCCGGGGGCTCTGAACAAAGCCCTACAGAATATGCCTTACATCTAAGGTTATGAACCATCACTTGAATTTGGCAACTGGTTTACCACTGGGTTGAGGTATAGTCTTGATAACCGGGGGGACTTCTTAGCCAACTTTCCAAGAAGCAGATACAATTAAGAAGCACCTATAGCATTTTCCATAGTCCTAAATTGGAGCATCTTCACATGGTGTCTCTGTGATGTGCCTTCAGGGTCTAACCTAATCTGGATTTAAGCCCCTTAGATAATGTCCACAGTGCGCAATTACCCTCTCGTTTCTTGTTTTAGAACCTGCGTTACAACTTTAACAAACCCTACACACTTTGTGCGCCTGGAGAAAGAATCATCACCAGATTGTAGCAAATTGCTTTGCTATTTACATTATGCAAATTTACTAATCATTGCACTAATCAGCCGCACTAAATTACCACTTAAATTTACTAACAAGTAATTGCATGCAGCTCAGTAGCAAGAATCTGAAAAGAAAATTACACTGAACACAGTTGACTGCTCTTAACCCCTTGACAAAACAGCAAACCCTCAGTGTCACTACCGGGCCCCCACATGCTCCAGCTCACCCTGCAGTATTAACATACGACTCAGGTATTTGCATCTGTCCTGATTTCAATGGCAGATGCAGAATTTTAACAATTTTAATTTACAAATTCACATATTTATACATCTGACACAGGCCATAGAGATACTAGGGTTTGCGTAGTTATTGAAGTTTCAATAGTGTAAAACATATCCACTTTATAGGCATCAATGGTAAAATGCTGGCTTATTTCCTTCTGACCAAGTATTGTAAAGGGTTTATTGCCTGATGACCCAGTAGAATGTTCTAAGTCTCATTTTTCTTGCTGAACCTGCGAATGTGTCCACTACCTTGTAGTAACTCACTGGAGTAGTCTAGTGTCCACTCCCTGGTGACTAAATAGCGAAGTGTACTATTCCTGGTGACCTAGTGGTGAAGTGTTTAGACTTTGCAGGTCATACAGTTCCTAGTGGATTAATTATGAAATATTTAGCCCTTAAGATTAAAAGATTGAATAGTTCCGGGTGGACTAGTAGTAAAGTATTACTGTTCAGCCCTTGGAGAGTATTTAATCCCTGGTGTCATAGTGGTGATGGTGAACCATTCAGCTTTTGGAGATTGTACAGTTTCTGCTTACATAGTGGTGAGGTGTTTAGCCCTTGGACATTGAACAGTAAGTGGTCACCTGGTAGAGAGATGTTTATTCCTTCCAATAGTCATTCCTTGAATAGTCCCTAGTGATATAGTGGTGAAGTGTTCAGCCTTTGGAAACTAATCAGGTTGTTATATTAGTTGGTGAAACCTTTTGGCATTGTGGATGTGGAATATGTAGTTTTCGATGAAATAAATGGTAAAGTGTTCAGATTCTGGTAACATATTTGTCAAAGTGTTTTGCCCTTGGATATTATATTGTTCCTGGTGACATAGTGGTGAAGTGTTCAGCTTTTGGAAAGAGTTCAGTTTCAGGTAAACAATTGAGTAAAGGTTTAGCCATTGAAGATGGTATAATTCCTGGTGACACAGTGGTGATCTGTTCAGTCCCTGGAGAATATAAAGTTTCTAGTGACTAAGTGTTAAGTCTTTGGAGATTTATAGTTTGTGGTGACCTAGTGGAATACAAGTGTATACATGGGGAAGCTGCACTGGGAGGTGAGACAAATGTGTACATGGAGAGGTGGTACAAGTGTGTGTGTGTAGCCCTGGTGTGAAGGCACACGCAGTACCCTGGAGGATGTGTGGAGAGATAGCAGTTCAATGCTCAATGAACATTCATTTCAACACACACTTAGACACACCCACAGGTATATATAGTCTAGTCACATGCATCAGGAGTCAGTGCTGAGATTGAGAGTTTGAGCAAGTCGAAAGGCACAGTGGAAGGAATTAGAAGTGCTTTAGGATTGAAGAAGTCCTGCACATTGTCACCGGTCACTGGGGACCGAAGCATCACTATAGCTTCACGCATAGTGGTAGAAAAACCAGAGGCTTACTGGACCTTAGGTAACAGAAAGCAGCCCTTGGAGTGTCGGTACGTAACTGGGGTCAGGGGGAGTGAGAACCTTGAGCCTGATCAGCAAGAATAGGAACTCAGCTCTCTCATAGGAAGGCTCCAACCACAAAACTGACCGGGCAGTACAGCTTTGAAATAGCTGGAGTTTATAGAGGGAACTACGCTTTATGCTGGTTGGACTCACCATTTTGAAAGTAAAGGAGGCCCCTAACTTGTCCAGCTGCTACCTCAAAACACATCCTCCATTGGATCAGCCTCCCTGGGACCTGCCTTGCCATCTAACAAGTAAAAGGTATGGAAAGACGCTGACGGTGTGAGACTGAGTTATTTAATTGCATGCCTGCACAACCCCACCATAACCATCGACCTGAGGGAAGAGTCCCACCTGTAGGGGACCCGACATCTAGCTGCCTCACCATCCCCTCAGAGATCTACAGCAGCGCTGGTACAAATTACCAGAGACTACAGGTGGCGTCACGAACTGTATATATATCCCCTGTAAATATACCCCCCAACATACGCCTGACCGCCAGGGCCACAGACCGAGCCACCGCTACCTGTGACAATCCCATAGACTTCTACGGGCTCGGCTCTGAGTACCCCATTGCCCTGGAAACCCACAATTGTGGTGCGTGGTCGAGACAAAATTGGCGTCACGAACAGGATGAGAAACTCGCAAAATTGCGAGCCCTGTGTGCCTGTGGAGTTGTTTTTGTGAAAAAGGACTGTTTGCACTTTTGGCGCCAAAAATCGCCATCTTTGTCGCCATATTCGCGCCCTCAGGCGCTGGAGAAGAAGGTGGGCGTACCTTCGTGGGCGTGTACCCCCTGTGGCGCGAAGAGAATGCCTGCCCTCTCAAAGTGCTATTACAACATGCAATCCTGCCCTACAGCAAAGGAGGTCCGCCTCCTCTTCACCTTCCCTGCGAAGAGGAGGAGACGCAAACCCCGCCTCCACGGAAGAGACCGGACGTCTCTGGTAGAAGATGAGAGACGGTTCTGGAACATCATGGAAGCAGGACGTGTGCAGCCGAGCAGGGAAGCGGTGGAAGGCAGGCCCCGCTCCCCAGCCAAGCTGCCACTAGAACCGGAACCATCCGTGGTCCTGCACCTGCAGCAAGCATTGCTGGAAATTAAAGAAGAGAATGCACGACTGAAAGAGATGGTCCAGCACCAACCTGGATTTGAGGAGATTGAGAGACGCCGGGTACCCTGATGCAGCGGCGGCTGTGGGACGCGGTGTTCTCTCCTCTCGACGACCCCCACGACTGGAGTTACCAAAACTTCTGCTGCCCAAGGCTAAGGAGCAACCGGAGGCTATCCCCAAAAGTACCGATCCTGATCCCACCGGTGAAGCGGTGGAGGCGGAGGAGGTACCGCCAGTTCCGGAACGCCCGCCCGGCCAGGAGGCCGCAGCAGATGATCGATCCCCGATAGGGACACCGGAGGGGTCCTGTCCGTCATTACCAGACGTGGACTGGGACGAGATGGCGTGCCTGGATGACGTCGCCTACACCGCCCAGTGGGAACGTGAGTGGCAGCGTCGCGAAGAGAAACAGCGACGCCGGCAGGAGGAAGAGCGGGAAGCGCAGCGGAACCGACAGCGGCAGCATGCAGAGCTGATCGCGGACAAGGAAAGTGTCCGTCGAGAAAAAGGTACTCTGAGGGAACCGCGGCGGCAGGGGTGTGTGACAGAGTTCCAGCTCCGGAAGGGCTGGGGCTTCATCAGAGAACCGGGCCTCTACCCAGGGGTCTTTGTTAGTCGCAGGGACGTAGAATCCCACCTACCGCAAGGCCATCCCGGGAGGGACCTAATTAATGGAGACATTGTCACCTATACACGACACTGGGGTATGAAGGGATGGTATGCCCTTAATGTCACAATCGTCCGTGACCCGTCCCCGACGCAGGTAACGTCTAGTGTTGAGCATTCTGATACTGCAAATATCGGGTATCGGCCGATATTAGCTGTATCGGAATTCGATTCCGAGTTCCGATATTTTCGTCTTATCGGATACCGGAATCGGGATGTCACTGTCACTGTCAGTGTCCGTCTGTCGGGTCTGTCAGGAGTCAGCGGCACTTACCTGGCAGAAGATCTCCGGCGGTCACGTCCTGCACTGCTTCATGGCCGCCATCCTCTTCTCCCCGGCGGTCACATGCAGTTTCTCGCGATAACTGCAGTGACTGCTGGGTAATCCCGGCCGTAAAGCAGTCAGTCCGATGACGTCACCGCCGGGGAAGCAGGTAATCAGCTGTGCTGCGTTGCAATGACAGGCTCTGCCTGTCATTGCGATGTAGCAGAGTTGGATCGTCGTGGGACTATCGTTACTATGGACTGCGTCGGACAGGTGGTATACTGTTGGTTTGTTTTTTTTCTTTTTTTACAGGAGATCGATGGCGTCGCAGGAATGAGAGAGTAATAAAAGAAATGAAAACTGTGTTGTCTCTTTTATTTCATTAAAATACTTTTTTCTTGCTGTGTCTTTTTTTTACACATTTAATAACTTTGGGATTAATAATGGATCGGTGTCTTATTGACACCTCTCCATTATTAACCGGGCTTATTGTCACCGTGCAATCAACGGTGACATTAACCCCTTATTACCCCGCTTGCCACCGCTACAGGGCAAGTGGGAAGAGCCGGGTAAAGTGCCACAATTGGCACATCTTTTGATGCGCCAAATGTGGGGCTGCTGTAGCCTGGTATTATCAGGCTGTTGAGGGCCAAAATCCATGGGCCTTGACAGTCTTTTAATACCAGGCCGCAGCAGTCTGCATTTTACTTGGCTGGTTAACAAAAATAGGGGGGATCCCCACGCCGTTTTTTTTTCGAGGGGATCCCCTATTTTTGTTAACCAGCCAAGCTAAGCAGACTGCTGTGGCCTGGTATTATCAGGCTTGCAAGGTCCATGGATATTGGATCCTTACCAGCCTGAAAAACCAGGCCTCAGCGGTCTGCTTCATCTGGCTGGTTAACAAAAATAGGGGGGACCCCACGCCAATTTTTTTCGAGGGGATCCCCTATTTTTGTTAATCAGCCAAGATATGCAGACTGCTGTGGCCTGGTATTATCAGGCTGGCAAGGTCCATGGATCTTGGCTCCTTAACAGCCTGAAAATCCAGGCCTCAGCGGTCTGCTTCATCTGGCTGGTTAACAAAAATAGGGGGGACCCCACGCCAATTTTTTTCGAGGGGATCCCCTATTTTTGTTAATCAGCCAAGATATGCAGACTGCTGTGGCCTGGTATTATCAGGCTGGCAAGGTCCATGGATCTTGGCTCCTTAACAGCCTGAAAATCCAGGCCTCAGCGGTCTGCTTCATCTGGCTGGTTAACAAAAATAGGGGGGACCCCACGCCAATTTTTTTCGAGGGGATCCCCTATTTTTGTTAATCAGCCAAGATATGCAGACTGCTGTGGCCTGGTATTATCAGGCTGGCAAGGTCCATGGATCTTGGCTCCTTAACAGCCTGAAAATCCAGGCCTCAGCGGTCTGCTTCATCTGGCTGGTTAACAAAAATAGGGGGGACCCCACGCCATTTTTTTTTCGAAGGGAACCCCTATTTTTGTTAATCAGTTCCCTCTGACGTCACTGATTGTGTCCCTGGCTGACCTGAAGTGAAAGTGGAAAGCAATCAATTAAGCTTTCCACTTAAGGGCCCGTCTCACATAGCGATATCGCTACCGAGATCGCTGCTGAGTCACTAGTTTTGTGACGCAGCAGCGAGCTCACCAGCGATATCGCTGTGTGTGACATTCAGCGACGATCAGCCCCCCTGCCGGGTATCGCTGATCGTCGCTGAAATGTCAGGACCTTTGATCGCTGGTCTCCCGCCTGTCACACGCAGCGATGCGTGCCTGTCAGAGGGAAACCAGCGATCAAAAAAAGGTCCTGACATTTCTGCGACGATCAGCGATACCCGGCAGGGGGGATGATCGTCGCTGAATGTCACACACAGCGATATCGCTGGTGAGCTCGCTGCTGCGTCACAAAACTAGTGACTCAGCAGCGATCTCGGTAGCGATATCGCTATGTGAGACGGGCCCTTAAGCGATGTTACCCGCAGTGTCGCTGTCCCAGATCGCTGCCTGAGCTGCCTGTTTGGCAGCTCAGCAGCGATCATGTAGCGATACACCAGCGATCCTGACAAGTGCATATCGTTGTCGGGATCGCTGGTGTATCGTTATGTGAGACCCAGCCTTTACTCTCCTGTCAGGCAGGAGAGGAACTCATTCATTTGGGGTTTACTGTGAGGCTGCAGCATTAGCTGCGGTCCCTGCAGTAAACATTAACCCTTTCTGAAGGATTACACCGTGGGACCTGACTGTGCATGGGATAGGTAAGAATAATTTTGCTTTTTTATTTTATTTTTATTACAGGAAATGGTTTTTGCAGTAAAATAAAAGATGGTCAAAAACATGTGTCTTTATTTCATTAAAATGATTTTTAATTAAAGTGTGTGTGTTTTATTTTTATTTCATGCAATAGGATTAATAATTCATAGTTGTCTAATTGACAGCTCTCAATTATTAACCTGGCTTAAGGTCACCTTTCAATAGCAAGGTGGCTTTAACCCCATATTAACCCATTCGCCACCGCTACAGGGCAATGGGAATAGACGGGCAAAGTGCCAGAAAGGGCGAATCTAATTATAGATTTGTCTTTCCTGGGGTGTCTGGGGGCAGATGTTAGTAGCCGGGGGGGGGCAAAAATAATGGTCCCTCTCTGGGCTATTATTATCTGCCCCACTCACTGGCTTTGTCTGTCTGGTTGCAAAAATAGGGCGGGAGCCCACGCATTTTTTTTCAGCAATTTTACACCTCATATATATATATACATGTCATTGAATTTGTGACACATATATTATATATATTTATATTTGTAGTTCATACACTTCTACATAGTATAATAGCCGCTAATTCAATTGCCGGCTTTTGTGAAAATGCAGAACCCGACATGAAATGACACTTGGTGTACATAGGGTTAACCATGTCTTTTCATGTCCTTTGCTATCTAATTTGCACAAACAAATCAGACTATGTGTGCAAAATTTCACACCTGTAGGGGTTAATTAAAGGTGTAAATTCGTAGCAAAAAAGTCCGTTTTTTTTACAACGAATTTACACCTTTAATTAACCCCTAGAGGTGTGAAATTTTGCACACATAGTCTGATTTAATTGTTTGTGCAAATTAGGTAGCAAAGGACATGAAAAGAAATGTTTAACCCTATGTACACCAAGTGTCATTTCATGTCGGGTGACCCGACATGAAATGACACTTGGTGTACATAGGGTTAACCATGTCTTTTCATGTCCTTTGCTATCTAATTTGCACAAACAATTAAAGCAGACTATGTGTGCAAAATTTCACACCTCTAGGGGTTAATTAAAGGTGTAAATTCGTAGCAAAAAAGTCCGTTTTTTTTACAACGAATTTACACCTTTAATTAACCCCTAGAGGTGTGAAATTTTGCACACATAGTCTGATTTAATTGTTTGTGCAAATTAGATAGCAAAGGACATGAAAAGAAATGTTTAACCCTATGTACACCAAGTGTCATTTCATGTCGGGTGCTTCTGTCTTTTCACTGAAGCCGGCTTTACCCGGCAATTGAATCAAAGGATATTTTACTATGTAGAAGTGTATAAACTATACATATATGTATATATATATGTCACAATGACATGTATATATTATATATATATGTATTCTATGTGTGTATATTTAGTGTTTACAAGGAAAGAATGGGGTTTTTTTAGTTGCGATATTTTGTTCCCATAGACTTACATGGGACTTCCGGTATCGGTATCGGGTATCGCCGATTTTTTAGTGATATCGGCGATACCATTCCGATTCCGATACTTTAGGATATCGGAAAGTATCGCTCAACTCTAACGTCACCACTACTGCAGCGTCCCCGTCTCCAGCTCAAACAGCATCAGCCTGTGCCCAGCATCGCCCCCTGCAGGCTCCTTGCAAATGGAAGCACAACCTGTATACTCTTCACTACCTGATCCTACTGCATCGCAACCTGCGATTCATTCTACATCGCAATCAGCAGTTTACACGACGACGCGCACAGCGACTATTTCTGCATCACGAGAGCAAGTGGCCATTACAGTAACGCAAACAGCGTCTCATAAAGCGAAAGCACCCGTTGCGCCCCTAGAGGTTCGTACGAGAACTGTGGCGACCCAGACTCTGATAGCAGGTCACGACTTGTTAGTCATGGGATCTAGGGACCATCGCATTGTTCCAGCCCCCGGGATGGAAAGTGTAACCGAAGTTAACAAAGAAATGTGAAGAACGGTAGGACCCAGACAGGGTTTACCGCAACAAAGAAGATGTATATAAGTTTTTATAAAAGTGAAAATAGTTTACACTGTTGATATGAATATATAATGTTTATATATATTGCCCAAAAATAGAATACCCGGCTGGGTAAGCAGATAAAAAGTTTTTGCACTTTATTGTGATGTGATTTAAATATGTACTCTTTTTCTTATAATGGACTGAGAGGCTGAGGACTGTGCCAGCCCGGAACTTATCCTGTGAATAGTTGCGCTTCGGTGCACAATATTGGTTTTACATAAAACCACCACAACTACCCCTGAATAATAAAACCCGTGTGGTGTGGCACTGAGTGAGGTCTGCATTCATATGTCCTGCAGCCCACCCAGGACCCACGTTGAAGGTTTGGTGCGGGTCCTTCACAAGAATCTTGCCGTTTATTATATGAACATGTCTATTTAATATTTTGTATTTTTCTATATTTAATGTTTTGTTTGCAACGTTCAAGAAATCCTTACCTCCCGGATGGACGAGTTAATGTTAATGTTTAATGCATAAACAAAAATTGTCTCTTTGTATTTTACAGCCCGGGAGTGCTGTCTTTTACCATGGGGGAATGTGTAGCCCTGGTGTGAAGGCACACGCAGTACCCTGGAGGATGTGTGGAGAGATAGCAGTTCAATGCTCAATGAACATTCATTTCAACACACACTTAGACACACCCACAGGTATATATAGTCTAGTCACATGCATCAGGAGTCAGTGCTGAGATTGAGAGTTTGAGCAAGTCGAAAGGCACAGTGGAAGGAATTAGAAGTGCTTTAGGATTGAAGAAGTCCTGCACATTGTCACCGGTCACTGGGGACCGAAGCATCACTATAGCTTCACGCATAGTGGTAGAAAAACCAGAGGCTTACTGGACCTTAGGTAACAGAAAGCAGCCCTTGGAGTGTCGGTACGCAACTGGGGTCAGGGGGAGTGAGAACCTTGAGCCTGATCAGCAAGAATAGGAACTCAGCTCTCTCATAGGAAGGCTCCAACCCAAAAACTGACCGGGCAGTACAGCTTTGAAATAGCTGGAGTTTATAGAGGGAACTACGCTTTATGCTGGTTGGACTCACCATTTTGAAAGTAAAGGAGGCCCCTAACTTGTCCAGCTGCTACCTCAAAACACATCCTCCATTGGATCAGCCTCCCTGGGACCTGCCTTGCCATCTAACAAGTAAAAGGTATGGAAAGACGCTGACGGTGTGAGACTGAGTTATTTAATTGCATGCCTGCACAACCCCACCATAACCATCGACCTGAGGGAAGAGTCCCACCTGTAGGGGACCCAACATCTAGCTGCCTCACCATCCCCTCAGAGATCTACAGCAGCGCTGGTACAAATTATCAGAGACTACAGGTGGCGTCACGAACTGTATATATATCCCCTGTAAATATACCCCCAACATACGCCTGACCGCCAGGGCCACAGACCGAGCCACCGCTACCTGTGACAATCCCATAGACTTCTACGGGCTCGGCTCTGAGTACCCCATTGCCCTGGAAACCCACAATTGTGGTGCGTGGTCGAGACATGTGCATGGGAGGGCAGTACTGGGATGTGGGACAAGTGTGTACACGGGGAGGTGGAAGTGAAAAGGCTGCAACAAGCGTGTACATGTGGAGGTGGTAGTGAGACAAATGTGTAGACAGGGAGGTGGTACAAGTGTGTACACGAAAAGGCAGAACTTGGAGGTGATACAAGTGTGTACATGGAGGGCAGAACTGGGAAACATATGTATATGGGGAGGTGGTACTAGTGTGTGCATGGGAGGGCAGTACTGGGATGTGGGACAAGTGTGTACACGGGGAGGTGGAAGTGAAAAGGCTGCAACAAGTGTGTACATGTGGAGGTGGTAGTGAGACAAATGTGTAAACAGGGAGGTGGTACAAGTGTGTACCGAAAAGGCAGAACTTGGAGGTGATACAAGTGTGTACATGGGGGCAGAACTGGGAAACATATGTATATGGGGAGGTGGTACAAGTGTGTGCTTGGGAGGGCAGTACTGGGATGTGGGACAAGTGTGTACACGGGGAGGTGGAAGTGAAAAGGCTGCAACAAGTGTGTACACGTGGAGGTGGTAGTGAGACAAATGTGTAAACAGGGAGGTGGTACAAGTGTGTACACGAAAAGGCAGAACTTGGAGGTGATACAAGTGTGTACATGGGGGGCAGAACTGGGAAACATATGTATATGGGGAGGTGGTACAAGTGTGTGCTTGGGAGGGCAGTACTGGGATGTGGGACAAGTGTGTACACGGGGAGGTGGAAGTGAAAAGGCTGCAACAAGTGTGTACATGTGGAGGTGGTAGTGAGACAAATGTGTAGACAGGGAGGTGGTACAAGTGTGTACACGAAAAGGCAGAACTTGGAGGTGATACAAGTGTGTACATGGAGGGCAGAACTGGGAAACATATTTATATGGGGAGGTGGTACTAGTGTGTGCATGGGATGGCAGTACTGGGATGTGGGACAAGTGTGTACACGGGGAGGTGGAAGTGAAAAGGCTGTAACAAGTGTGTACATGTGGAGGTGGTAGTGAGACAAATGTGTAAACAGGGAGGTGGTACAAGTGTGTACCCGAAAAGGCAGAACTTGGAGGTGATACAAGTGTGTACATGGGGGCAGAACTGGGAAACATATGTATATGGGGAGGTGGTACAAGTGTGTGCTTGGGAGGGCAGTACTGGGATGTGGGACAAGTGTGTACACGGGGAGGTGGAAGTGAAAAGGCTGCAACAAGTGTGTACATGTGGAGGTGGTAGTGAGACAAATGTGTAAACAGGGAGGTGGTACAAGTGTGTACACGAAAAGGCAGAACTTGGAGGTGATACAAGTGTGTACATGGGGGGCAGAACTGGGAAACATATGTATATTGGGAGGTGGTACAAGTGTGTGCTTGGGAGGGCAGTACTGGGATGTGGGACAAGTGTGTACACGGGGAGGAGGAAGCGAAAAGGCTGCAACAAGTGTGTACATGTGGAGATGGTAGTGAGACAAATGTGTAGACAGGGAGGTGGTACAAGTGTGTACACGAAAAGGCAGAACTTGGAGGTGATACAAGTGTGTACATGGAGGGCAGAACTGGGAAACATATGTATATGGGGAGGTGGTACTAGTGTGTGCATGGGAGGGCAGTACTGGGATGTGGGACAAGTGTGTACACGGGGAGGTGGAAGTGAAAAGGCTGCAACAAGTGTGTACATGTGGAGGTGGTAGTGAGACAAATGTGTAAACAGGGAGGTGGTACAAGTGTGTGCACGAAAAGGCAGAACTTGGAGGTGATACAAGTGTGTACAGTCATGGCCAAAAGTTTTGAGAATGACACAATTATTAATTTTTACAAAGTCTACTGCTTCACTTTTTCTAATGGCAATTTCATATACTCCAGAATGTTATAAAGCGTGATCAGCTTAACAGCAATTACTTGCAAAGTCAATATTTGGCTAGAAAATGAACTTTATCCCCCAAAACACATTTCCACATAATTGCAGCCCTGAGTTAAAAGGACCCGCTAACCTCTTTTCAGTGATTGCTCCATTAACACAGGTGTGGGTGTTGATGAGGACATGGCTGGAGATCAATCTGTCATGATTAAGTAAGAATGACACCACTGGACACTTTAAAAGGAGGCTGGTGCTTGGCATCATTGTTTCTCTTCTGTTAACCATGGTTATCTCTAAAGAAACACGTGCAGTCATCATTGCAATGCACAAAAATGGCCTAACAGGGAAGAGTATCGCAGCTAGAAAGATTGCACCTCAGTCAACAATCTATAGCATCATCAAGAACTTCAAGGAGAGAGGTTCCATTGTTGCCAAAAAGGCTCCAGGGCGCCCAAGAAAGACCAGCAAGCACCAGGACCGTCTCTTAAAAGTGTTCCAGCTGCGGGATCGGGCTACCAGCAGTGCAGAGCTTGCTCAGGAATGGCAGCAGGCAGGTGTGAGTGCATCTGCACGCACTGTGAGGCGGAGACTCTTGGAGCAAGGCCTGGTCTCAAGGAGGGCAGCAAAGAAGCCACTTCTCTCCAGAAAAAAACATCATGGACAGACTGATATTCTGCAAAAGGTACAGGCAGTGGACTGCTGAGGACTGGGTTAAAGTTATTTTCTCTGATGAATCCCCTTTTCGATTGTTTGGGACATCAGGAAAACGCCTCATTCGGAGAAGACAAGGTGAGCGCTACCACCAGTCTTGTCTCATGCCAACTGTTAAGCATCCTGAAACCATGCATGTGTGGGGTTGCTTCTCAGCCAAGGGAATCGGCTCTCTCACAGTCTTGCCTAAAAACACAGCCATGAATAAAGAATGGTACCAGAATGTCCTCCAAGAGCAACTTCTCCCAACCCTCCAAGAGCAGTTTGGCGATCAACAATGCCTTTTCCAGCATGATGGAGCACCTTGCCATAAAGCAAAGGTGATAACTAAATGGCTCAGGGAACAAAACATAGAGATTTTGGGTCCATGGCCTGGAAACTCCCCAGATCTTAATCCCATTGAGAACTTGTGGTCAATCATCAAGAGACGGGTGGACAAACAAAAACCTAAAAATTCTGACAAAATGAAAGCATTGATTGTGCAAGAATGGACTGCTATCAGTCAGGATTTGGTCCAGAAGTTGATTGAGAGCATGCCAGGGAGAATTGCAGAGGTCCTGAAGAAGAAGGGTCAACACTGCAAATATTGACTAGCTGCATTAACTCATTCTAACTGTCAATATAAGCTTTTGTTACTCATATGTTTGCAATTATTATATTTCTGTCTGTGATAAAAACATCTGTCAAACACACATAAAAACCAGAGGGCAGCAGATCATGTGAAAATATAATATTTGTGTCATTCTCAAAACTTTTGGCCATGACTGTACATGGGGGCAGAACTGGGAAACATACGTATATGGGGAGGTGGTACAAGTGTGTGCTTGGGAGGGCAGTACTGGGATGTGGGACAAGTGTGTACACGGGGAGGTGGAAGTGAAAAGGCTGCAAAAGTGTGTACATGTGGAGGTGGTAGTGAGACAAATGTGTAGACAGGGAGGTGGTACAAGTGTGTACACGAAAAGGCAGAACTTGGAGGTGATACAAGTGTGTACATGGAGGGCAGAACTGGGAAACATATGTGTATGGAGAGGTGGTACAAGTGTGTGCACAGGGAGGCAGTACTGGGGGGGTGGAGGTGAGAGGATGGGGAGGAAGTATAGGAACAAATGTGTACTCAAGGAGGCGCTACTGGGAGCAGTGCTGGGAGGTGGTACAAATGTGTACACGGGGAGGCGATACTGAGAGATGACACAAATGTGTACATCTGGAGGCAGTACTGGGACATGGGACAAGTGTGTACATGGGGAAGTGGAAATAAAAAAGCTGAGACGAGCGTGTACACTAGGAGGCAGTACTGGAGGCTAAAAAAAATGTGTACACGGGGAGGTGGTACTAAAAGCTAAAACAAGTGGGTACACAGGGAGACAGTACTGGAAGCTAAAACAAGTGTGTACACGGGGAGGTGGTACTAAAAGCTAAAACAAGTGGGTACACAGGGAGACAGTACTGGAAGCTAAAACAAGTGTGTACACGGGGAGGTGGTACTGGATGCTACTTTCAAGATTGGACCATTAAGAGATAGTATTTGCAGCACTCACATTACAAGAATGAAAATGCCTGATATTCCAGGGCAAAATGGACCTGGTCTTGTTTGCCCAGCATCTGTTGTAGCAAGACCATCTAACTGGGTATGGAGCCAACCCAATTCTGTGATGACTGGATGGTATGTACACCTGATTGTCTAAACCACCACAATGCAAATTTTTTTACACCTTTGCCACAAAACCTGGCATTTCTAAACACCTTTCCTTTTTCTAAATTCCAGGCTACTGTGCCCGCCTCTGACATCATCGCTGAACACTTTGTATACAGAAGTGGGAAGAGCCATTAACTAACAACACTTCTAACAAACATTGTGCTTCCAAGCCTCCATTACCAGCTTCCACCCTAACCCGTCCTTTAATGCTTTTCCAAAATCTTCAGGGTTTTTTTATCCTCCAAGACCACCCTGCAAGTGGAGGTGACATCACACACAGTTGAAAGCCCGTGTCAGTGTTTGTGAGAACTTGTGTGCGTTGAGGAGTGCACATGCCCCAGCCAGCTAGAGCTCAGCCCTCCAGGGCTCCCTCTCTTTTGAAATGTTCCTTCAGAATGAAGGTAGAGGCTTAGATGAAAGGTCCCTGTGCATTTACGGCCCATTGTCTACCTGGGTGATAGTTTGGTGTTTTGTGCTTAATCCACTTAGATGTTATTGGATTTTGCATTTCGCTGATCGGGTGATTGCCGCCCATTGTCGAAATCTTCCCCTTTCCAAAAGGCTGACTTTATTTTAAATCATAATATGGCTGATGACTTGTCTATAGCCAGGGGTGATCTTAATTTAGCAGGCCCTCTGCCCCCCTGGGGGGATATCACTTTATTTGGGAATGAATATGCCCCTTGTTCTGGATTTGTTGTCGGCCCCATACTCTGTAATGGGGTAATTTGAAGATCTTAATTGGAGTGATTAAATAGATAAGGGGCTAAAATTCTGTCTGCGGGTTTATCTACTTCTCGCTAAAACGAGCTACTGTATAAAGGCAGGTGAATTAGTGACTTTAAAGCGGCTGATTGCAGACAGTGGCGCGGGATCGAATTATAGGGGAAGACATCAGCGGATCATTTTGGCCACTGACCAGATGGGTATATATCTGGACACTTGGTCTACGCTCACAACAGACTGTGCCCCGATATTTGCTATTAGGGATACTTGGTATACAGTTCTTCCTATTTTATTGCTCAAAATAATAAGTTGTGGGCAACACGGGTATGGTTTGATAGAAAAATGGGGTAACAAGCAAAGTAGAGACCCTACTGAACATTTTTAGATTTTTGAAAAAATTCAACCTTCATAACACCGCTATGTAACGCCAAGCTAATAGTCCCATACTCAGCTCATATAGTGTTCAAATATAATTCAGCATGTAATTAGTCCCCATAAAATGGGTTTTGCCACAATTATATGTCTAGGATACATGATAATTTTGGGTTCCAACACTTGGACCCCCTCTAATCTCGAGAACGAGGGTCCTGTATCCTCCGCTGATTGTGTAGTCAAGCTGTCGCTCAATCCATTGTCTATGTGGGACTGATGGAGACAGTAAAATGCCGTAATGAGCGATCAGTACCGTAGACAATAAATGGCGCCACATTACACAAGCGCTAAAACGCTTTATTCAGACAGTGGATGTGGAACGCTGGTACGGGGGATGGTGGGGACCCCAACCATGGTCCTCCCAACGATCATATACTTATCTATCCTGTGGATAAGTGAGAAGCTGTGGTAGGTTGTAATTGTTGGACGAGCCCTTTAATTATTTTGCTTTAATTATTGTTTTGTCAACGTTGTTACTTATGACTTGTGTTTTGAAACTGTAAAGCGCTGCGGAATATGTTGGTGCTATATAAATAAAGATTATTATTATTATTATTAATTAAAGAGCCCATATGATGCCAATAATATCACCTTACATGGTTAATGGGAACCTGACACCATTAAGAGATACACCTTTGATGGCTTTTAGTACTTTTTGCCAATTTTTTTTTAACTAATTGCCCTCCGTTTTAAGATGTTCAGAATCCTAGAATGTTAGAGTTGGAAGGGACCTCCAGGGTCATCGTGTCCAACCAAGGATTCACTAAACCCTCTCAGACAGATGTGTGTCCAGCCTCTGTTTGAAGACTTCCATTGAAGGAGAACTCACCACCTCTCGTGGCAGCCGGTTCCACTCATTGATCACCCTCACTAGCAATAGTAGTCAACATACTTGAAAAACTAGCCAAGGACCATTCATCTCGGATGACCAGTCCAAGGCAGGTCCCAAAAAGCTTCTCCTATCTTTCCCCCTGCTCCCCTAGACTGACTGCTATTTTTTTATGTGTGTGTATAGGGAGAGACTGTCAGTCATGGGGAGTGAGGCGGGGAGAAGTTACAGGGGACTAGCCTTGGGCTAGTCCTCTAAAACACACAGTCCCTGGGCAGCTTTCTGCAGCATCTCAGAGTGAAACATAAACGGATGCAATAACGCAGTCAGTGTGGGGCTCGGGCAGCAGGAATCTACGGTCAGGTTTCCTAAAAATAATACTGGCTTTTATTTCCTAGGGTTTCGTTTTTTGGAGCTGCCAAGGAGACAGGTTCCCTGAGCCAATGGACACCGTTTTGGTGCATTTTTGACAGTCAATGGTGAAAAACGCAGGGCAAAAAACTGCACAGAGAATTGACATGGTGCTGATTATTTTCTGCAAGGTGTGAACGACACGTCAGGTTTCTCATTCACTTTGCTGGCGTCAGGATTTCTTCAGGTTTTTCTAGAAAATCTGCATCAAAAACGCACCAAATGTGCCAAGTGTGCACGAGCCCTTAGGCTAAATCTTTGGCTAGCTACACATTCTGGAACAATTCTATTTTGGCTTAAAAAGGTGTAAAAGTAAATTGAAATATTAGAATATATATTATATTATTATTATTATACATATATGATGAAAGTCATCAATGTTTTAATCATTGATGTCTAAGAAAAGCTGCATGACGAGCAAAATTGGCGATCACACGAGGACTATCACCCACCTTTCTTATAACCCTAGATGCCAAAACTTCCTGGCAGGAGAAGATGCAATGGTAACTCAAATAGTCCCCTGTTTAAAGTCATGCAGAAGTTGACGTATAATATATTGACCTATAAATGTAAATACAGAATGCACATTATTTCATTATATAGTGGCATTAAAGCAGGGTCATTGTTAGATCATTAGTTATATTATAGAAATATATTTAAAAACAGATTAAAAAAATAAAAGTATAAAAATAGGTTGTGCTTCCTAATCAGTCCAGTAGAGGGCGATCAAGTATATCAAACTTGCACAGGATTCCTGATGAGAGTTGTATTTTTTGCCCATTCCACTTACTATTAAAAGTAATTTAGCAGCGCTCCCAACTTTTTGGGATGACCAGAGAGGTTCATTTAATGTGTAAAAAAAAATCTGTTTTTTCCTCTTTAAGGTTAAAAAGAATATATATATATATATATATATATATATATATATATATATATATATAAAATTTGCACAAAACTAAAATTTGACTATAGACACATAAAAATCTGTAATAGCACCAAATAATGAAATATTATAAAGGTGGGCTCTAATATACAGATTAGGAGCTATTATTTTCAGGAGAAAAATCTGAAATGTAAATAATGCACATCTATTTTTTGGGTTGAAAGAAACGACCGTCCTCCCAAAAGCGGGAAATTTGGAATGTAAGACTTTATTGTAATGAAATAAGAGGCTTTATTATCAGTGTGTTGCAAAAATATGCATTTGGGTACATTTTCTTGTCTCTTGGTTTACTCCTCTAGGGGAATTTTATCTTCGATGGGCCCAGCTGCTTAAAAAAGGTCGTTATTTTTGAGAAGCTTCTTAACAATAAATGTTCCATTTTCCCAATGCTTGGTTAATATTATGTTGTCATGCCAAATAAGTTCCACAATGGAGTCACTTCTATTATATATTAGGCAAATGCTAAAGTAGACATTCCTTATTAAAAACTATGCTATAACGGAGTCTCAGGAACATACTGTCAGGTGTCTGGATGGATTTAAAGGGAGTCTATCAGTAGGATCGTCCCTCCTATACTGTCTCTATGGGCATGTAGGTCATATAAATATGAAAATGACACCTTGATATCTGCAATCCGATGTCTTAGTCCAGAGAAATCCACATTTTTCTTAATATGTAAATGAGCTGTTAAGATCTATGGGCCGGACATAGATCTCCCTGAAAATCTGCCTCCGGAGCTTATTGTAAATGATATGTTACAAGTGTGAGACATGTAATGACTGACAGTCTGCTCTCCTGATCTACGGTCTCACACTGGTAATCTGGTAATGCCTCCTTCCATTTACAAACATGTAGTAACATTTACAAACATGGAGTAAGGGTTAGGGTACCTCCTTAATTCCTAAATGTGTAGACAGTTATCAGGCAGAACTTACAAGGCTCAACATTTCCACTAGTGAGCACCCTAGTGACTCCATAGCATCACAAGACAGGAAGTGTTGTGATAGGGATTTTGGAACACTAATGTGGCACTTACGGTAATAATTCAAATTTAAACTTAAGTAGATAATCCTAGGAAAACTTTCTTCTTACTGACTTACAGTTTGTAAAACTTATTTTATTAAACATTTATAGGTCATTCTCAAATTAATATAAGGAGTCCTGTGTTCAGAATCCTCATCTCTTGGTCAGAGTATAAGTGATTTCTAAGAGGGTCTCTCTCTGTATGACACAGACAGCCCAATGATGCGAATGGACGTGTGTGTGTCTCTGTATAGGTGGTTGAGCCTAGAATGTATGGACTCTGTGGTATATATATATATACATATATATATATACATATGTATGTATGTGCTCTGTATACATGTGTGTATGTGCTCTGTGTATATATAGTTGTGTGTGTGCTATGTGTGTGTATACATATGTGTGTAACATACACACCGTATGTGACACACATTGTATGTAGCATCCACATGTATAAACACTGGCAGCGCAGACGTGAGTTCATAGATTCCTCTCGCTTCCTAAAACTCAAGTGTGGACAAAACTGAATTCATCATCTATCCTCCATCTCACCTAAACCCCCTACCCGATCTTTCTATCACAATTAATGACACCACACTCTCTGCAGTACCTGAAGTCCGCTGCCTCAAAGTACACTCTGCCCTGTCCTTCAAACCGCACATTTAAGCTCTTGCCACCTCCTACCGCCTCCAACTCAAAAATATATTTCCAGAATCCATCCTTTTCGCCACCCCTAAAACTACTAAAATATCAGTGCATGCCCTCATCATCTCCCGCCTTGACTACTGCAATATTCTCCTCTGTGGCTTTCCAGCTAACACTCTTGCACCTCTCCAGTCCGTCCTTAACTCTGCTGCTGAGTAATCCACCTCTTTCCACGCTATTCCTCTGCTTCCACATTTCCAGTTCACACAACTAATGCTTACTTATAAAGCCGTCCATAATCTGTTCCCCTCCATGTATCTCAAAACTAATCCCCCAATAGTTTCCAACTCGCAACTTCTGGTCCTCCCAAGACCTCCTTCTCTCCTCCACACTCATATGTTCCTCAAACAATCGCCTCCAAAACTTCTCCTAAGTGTCTCCCATCCTCTGCCATTCTGTGACCCAACAGATTATCCACCACATTCAGAACCTTCAAACAGAACTTGAAAACCCATCTCTTCAAGAAAGCTTCTAGCCTGCAATGACCCCACTGCCACCTCACCACCACCAGAGTTGCCGCAACCCCTTATCCTACTGCCTCCTTACCCATTATCCTGTAGACCGTAAGCCCAGAAGAGCAGGGTCTTCTCCTTTCTGTACCAGTCTGTCATTGTTAGTTTATTCACCATATCTTATATTTATATCTTGTATGTACCCCCCCCCTTCTTATGTACATCCATGGAATCAATGGTGCTCCAAAATAAGTAATACGTGTAAACAGGTCAGCAATCTCCCAATGAAGGAGCAAAAAGCTCTGAGTCCTCAACCATCAGATGATTGGATTGTTTATGGTGGAGCAGACATCAATGTTCTCGGCAGCACATCATCCGATCTAAACTGTAGATGTGCTGCTGATAACAAGATACTGTACGGGGACAGATTGATCTATTATTGGTTGTTCCGTCCCCATCATTCTTCGTCATCCTGTGTAAACAGGATGGGAAAAAAGCACCGAAGGACTTCAGTATTGTTGATCGCGCTCAGTTAACGGTCTGAACTTAGCGGTTGTAAATGCAAACCGAAATGTTTGAGCGTGATGGTGCAATACGTGAGCATTTTGGGCCCTACTTTTGGGAATAAGTATGGATTAATCTGCACTTTCTCTGCCATTCTCGGATCCACTATTCCGAGTAGCAGTCATCTTATTTCTTCCAGACCATCTCGGGCTCGTCGCTCTATGCCAGGTATATGTTTACATGCGTCTAGCTGGTAATAGAATCCCATTCAAAAAAATCTGCACTTTAATATCATTTGGAAGAAAGCCCGTAGAGATAAGAGCTGGCTCCCGTTAGCTCCGCTAAGTATGATCTAATGGCCTTTCCTGAGACAGGGGGATTGATTTCCTGTGCCATTACCACAATACAATTCTATTTCTCTGTAGGAAATATATACTGCCAGTCTGTGGGCACAGGTTACACATAGTGGAATGTACCTACTAATGTGTCTCAAACACTTGGCTACAACGCGCCTATTGATTGTGGTCATGCTTAGAAACACATACAAGAGACTTCCAAGAAGAGGTCCATTGCTGGTGCTGGCTCAAGGCACCCAACTCCTATCTGAGAAAGGCTCCTTACCTGTAGGACAGAAGGGTGGGTGGCATCACCCATGTGTTTATGCCCACCTTGTTACGCATGAAGAATAGTGATAACTCAAATTGCTAAACAAATTTGGGGTCCATATACCCTGTGTCTTGGGTGAGCATTGTACAATGGGACCAATATTGTTTCAGAAATAGCGCCAACTAGTGATGAGCGAATGTGCTGGGATAAGGTGTTATCGGAGCATGCTCGGGCGCTAACCGAGTGTCTTCGGCGTGCTCGAAAAATATGTTCAAGTCCCCGCAACTTCAGGTCTTGTCGCTGTTCGACAGCCGCAACACATGTAGGGATTGTCTAACAAAAAGGCAATCCCTGTACGTGTTGCGGATGTCAAACAGCGGCGCGACCTGAAGTTACGGGGGCTCGAACATATTTTTCGAGAACGCCGAAGACACTCGGTTAGCACCTGCGCATGCTCAGATATCAGCTTATCCCAGAACGTTCGCTCATCACTGGCGCCCGCCAACCTATGCCACGCAAGTTCCTTGCCATAAACTATGTTTTTTTTTAATCTGGTGTTGTCTTCCCGAATCTGCTATTCTTTTTTCTTTTTAGTTCTTGCATTTCTTCACTCCTGAGATAGGGTTCTCTCTTCCTTGTTTGAAAATTTTAGCTAAGAGGGCGTCTTCTTGAGGATCACACCCATTTGGCTAAAAAGGGATTATATTTTTATACAGGGAAGAAAGAGACACATTTCGGGAATGGAGAAGAGCAAAATCAGAAGGAAAAAAAGAACCTCAGATTCAGGAGAAGAGTGGAATTTACACCAGGTAAAAAAATTTTAGGACCCATCGAAGTGCAGGAGGCGTAAACCAACCGTTGTCCGCTGTGTACCACACAAAAAATCTTCCTGCTGGCATGTTTTATAAGTTGAACCGATAAAAGGAACTTGTTAAGGGAACGGTGAGTGCCACCTTTTTCTATGGGTCCAGGGGCAAGGTGTCAGATGCTTTCAGCTGGAAGCTGGCTGCAGGTGCTATAGCTTTGCCGATCTTTTTTGCCATTTTTGGGATATTTATGGAAAGTGACGGGAACTTAAGTGAGTAAGGCTGAGCTGCAATACCAGATACAACCAGTGAACAAGAATGGCGCTGTTTCTGATTGAAAAACAAAACAATTTTATTAAAATCCCTAAAGCATAATAGGATATTACACTCATTCTCCTAGAGAGGTTGAGAAAACTGGGGACCCCAGCCCTTCATTACTGCTGGCCGCACGACTGGAGCTAGGAAGAGACTGATCATAGCGGCAGTAGAAAATGAATCCTGCCTCATTAAAGTCTGGGGCCTGAAGGAAATCGATCAAGCACAGTGAAGGCAATCAATTCCAAGGGTAGGACATATTATTGGTGCAACTCTACAGGGGCCCAAGAGGTAAGAGGGCCACTACTACCTCCATAGCAGGCGAAATTGTGCATGATGATGAGTTATTGGACTGCATAGGGCCAATATATTGCTGGACCCCACCGATTGGCAGAAGGGGTTCATTTTACCCTCGTCAGAATGGAGTGGCAGTGGACGTCCCTGGAAAAAGGGAGCAATTGTCAGTCCCGTAGGGAATGAATGGAGCCGTAGTCACGAGGTATACACTAACCCTTTCTGCCGATTGGTAGGGGACCCATCAATAAATAAGTTATCACCTATCCTCAGTTATCACCATGAATAAAATGCTAACACTACAGTGAAGACTGACACCGACAACAAAGAGGATGCAGAAGGATACAAGGCTGCACAACAATGCAATTTATGTGTCAGCTGGGGTCTGTGAAAAATTGGGTGGGAGCCTCTATTGTCAGCAGGGTGTTGTCCAAGATTGAATACGATTTCTGACAGCTTCCAAAAACAGCACTAAAGAATATGAACGGTACAGCAGCCAAGCCTCATAAACTCAGTGGAGCTGCAGTGCAATACCAGGCACAGCCTGTGGACAGTGGTGGCGCTGGTTTTGGAGGAAAGCAGCTAATTTTTCTAAGCCTGGACAAACCCACTAAGCAAACACAGATCTGTCATGGAAGGCTGTATACTAAGTGCTAGACTTTGGAACGGAGTAAAGATTATTCTGATATGAAGTGAGTGACAAATTATTATTAAATATTAATATTCTCATACAGATTAGTGAGCGGGCACTGTGCGGTAGAGTTATGGCACCGGACTGGTTATAAGGCTTCTGTGTCCTGAAAGGACGCATGTAAGGTGCTGTACTACTTGACAAGTACTGATCAATGACCCTCCAATGTCAGTGACTATCCACCATTCTAGTAGCAGCTACCAGCACTACTAGTTCTGGAGTGACAAGGTTTATAAAGACTCCCAGTTAATCTCCATAGCTGGTGACTAGCAATACATATAATCTCCATAGCTGTGACAGGGAATACATAAATGCCCCCCTAATCTCCATAGCTGTGACAGGCAATGCCTAGCTGCCCCCTAACCTCATAGCTAGTGACAGGCAATACATAAGCCCCCCTAATCTCCATAGCAGTGACAGGCAATGCCTAGCTGACCCCTAACTCAATAGCAGTGACAGGCAATGCCTAGGCTACCCCTAACCTCCATAGCCAGTGACAGGCAATCCTAGCTCCCCCCTAATCTCCATAGCTAGTGACAGGCAATGCCTAGCTGCCCCCCTATCTCCATAGCCAGTGACAGCAATGCCTAGCTGCCCCCCTAACCTCCATAGCTAGTGACAGGCAATGCCTAGCTGCCCCCCTAATCTCCATAGTCAGTGACAGGCAATGCCTAGCTGCCCCCTACCCTCCATAGCTAGTGACAAGCAATGCCTAGATGCCCCCCTAATCTCCATAGTCAGTGACAGGCAATGCCTAGCTGCCCCCCTACCCTCCATAGCTAGTGACAGGCAATGCCTAGCTGCCCCTTAATCTCCATAGTCAGTGACAGGCAATGCCTCTGCCCCTACCTCCTGTAGTGACAGGCAATGCCTAGCTGCCCCCACCCTCCATAGCAGTGACAGGCAATACCTAGCTGCCCCCCTAACCTCATAGCTGTGACAGGCAATGCTAGCTGCCCCCCATACCTCCATAGCTAGTGACAGGCAATGCCTAGCTGCCCCCTACCTCCATAGCTAGTGACAGGCAATGCCTAGCTGCCCCCCTATCTCCATAGTCAGTGACAGGCAATGCATAGCTGCCCCCCTACCCTCCATAGCTAGTGACAGGCAATGCCTAGCTGCCCCCCTAATCTCCATAGTCAGTGACAGGCAATGCCTAGCTGCCCCCCTACCTCCATAGCTGTGACAAGCAATGCCTAGATGCCCCCCTAATCTCCATAGTCAGTGACAGGCAATGCCTCTGCCCCCCTACCTCCATAGCTAGTGACAGGCAATGCTAGCTGCCCCCTAACTCCATAGCTAGTGACAGGCAATGCCTAGCTGCCCCCTAATCTCCATAGTAGTGACAGGCAATGCTAGCTGCCCCCTAACCTCCATAGCTAGTGACAAGCAATGCCTAGCTGCCCCCTTAATCTCCATAGCTAGTGACAGGCAATGCTAGCTGCCCCCCATCCCCATAGCCAGTGACAGGCAATACATAGCTGCCCCCCATCCCCATAGCAAGTGACAGGCAATACATAGCTGCCCCCATCCCATAGCTGGTGACAGGCAATGCCTAGCTGCTGCCTCCCTAATCTCTATAGCTGGTGACAGGCAATACATAGCTGCCCCCCATCCCCATAGCCAGTGACAGGCAATACATAGCTGCCCCCCATCCCCATAGCAAGTGACAGGCAATCATAGCTGCCCCCCATCACCATAGCCAGTGACAGGCAATACATAGCTGCCCCCCATCCCCATAGCTGGTGACAGGCAATACATAGCTGCCCCCCATCCCCATAGCTGGTGACAGGCAATGCCTAGCTGCTGCCCCCCTAATCTCCACAGCTGGTGACAGGCAATACATAGCTGCCCCCCATCCCCATAGCAAGTGACAGGCAATACATAGCTGCCCCCCATCCCCATAGCCAGTGACAGGCAATACATAGCTGCCCCCCATCCCCATAGCTGGTGACAGGCAATACATAGCTGCCCCCCATCCCCATAGCTGGTGACAGGCAATGCCTAGCTGCTGCCCCCCTAATCTCCACAGCTGGTGACAGGCAATACATAGCTGCCCCCCATCCCCATAGCAGTGACAGGCAATACATAGCTGCCCCCCATCCCATAGCCAGTGACAGGCAATACATAGCTGCCCCCCATCCCCATACCCAGTGACAGGCAATACATAGCTGCCCCCCATCCCCATAGCAAGTGACAGGCAATACATAGCTGCCCCCCATCCCCATAGCTGGTGACAGGCAATACATAGCTGCCCCCATCCCCATAGCAAGTGACAGGCAATACATTAGCTGCCCCCCATCCCCATAGCCAGTGACAGGCAATACATAGCTGCCCCCCATCCCCATAGCAGTGACAGGCAATACATAGCTGCCCCCATCCCCATAGCCAGTGACAGGCAATACATAGCTGCCCCCCATCCCCATAGCTGGTGACAGGCAATACATAGCTGCCCCCCATCCCCATAGCTGGTGACAGGCAATGCCTAGCTGCTGCCCCCCTAATCTCCACAGCTGGTGACAGGCAATACTTAGCTGCCCCCCATCCCCATAGCCAGTGACAGGCAGGCAGGCAGTGTTGGCTCGGAGAACCTGCCCACCACTTGGCTGTTTGTGGTTGCCTATGCTTAGTACAGGAGAGGGGGCGGTGCATGGGAGGTTGGCAGTGCTATAATCTCCTGCTCCAGATTATTTCACTCTCCCAGCAGCAGAGAGCTGTGAGCAGCTGACATCCCTCTGGAGTTTCTGGGTCTCCCTGCTGCTGCTGCTTCCTCGCCCTGGGATTTAAACCATTTTCCATGCAGGTGGACTCCAGGGAGCTGCTGCCTCACTGATCCCGGTGCAGAAGATCCAGGGTTGGAAACTTGGTTGTTCCTTGTGCCTCCTGCTCTGAGCCGGTGCTCGCTGCCTTTGTGCATGTAATGATTGGGAAGGGAGGGGGTACATAGGAGCTCCATGCAGACAGGTGATGGGCGTTTCAGTGGAGATCTAGAGCTGCCTCCTTGGGCTTTTATGTTGGTCTGATCAGTGCACAACATGCAGACCTTGAGCCTCATTGCCTGGTAAAGATCAACCCATCTGCAAAAAAAAAAGGAAGGGGAGAAAAAGATCAGGTTGGTCCTGGAGAACCCACCCAACCCCTCAAAACGTCCAGCAGATCCAACACATTGGTGGGGTGTTGATCCCCCTCTAAGGGATGGTACTGACTCCCCCAGACACAGGAGCAGTTCTGCAGCTCCTACATCAAGACATTGCATTGTCATTCAGTAATAAGTGCAGCAGAACGCAATGACGAGCTGGGCTTGGATTTTGCTTCTAGGCGTCTGCTACCTGTCTTCTTCATTCTGCGAGGTAGGTCTTCATATTCTCTCTCTGTTCCTTGTGCAGAGAACCTTGTTTGTATAGCACTGTGTGCATTTCCTACATTGCCTCCCATGCACCAGAAGCCTTCTTCACACTTGCACTAAGGGCAGGGCTGGAAAGACCCATAGTGCTAATCCATTGACTCACAAGAACCTCCAGATCTTGAGGAGCTTCATGCTAGATGACCATGCTGCCAGTCACCTGCACTCGGGCAAGTTGCAGACTTTAAAGTAACCATGCACATTAAAGTCTAGTCAAGTCTAACCAACAACCAACCTTTCATATGTCTGCCAACACCCCCATTATCCTACTAAACTGCATTGGGCATCAAAGGTGACCATTGTCTCCATGGGCTCATGGTTATTATGCTTCTCCATCCTTTCTAGACCATGGCCTGGAAATATTCCAAATTTAATTTTTTTATTTATTTTTTTTTCTGCCAATTCTATATTTTCATAATTTCATCAGATGCGTATGATGATTGACAGTTCTGTTTCCCAGGAGGTTCTGGAGATGTTCCTACAGCCTCCCAAGAGGTTCTGATGCAGCCTTTTCTGCATTGGCCTCCCATGGTGGCTTTACTGACGAAGTCCTAGATAGTATAAATGCCATTGACTAGTGCAGTGAACCACATTCTGAGTCCATGCCTAGACAAGGTTAGGGCATGTTCAAGCACATTGGACTTCGAAATGCTATTTTACACCCTTCCTTCTCGTACAATACTGTGTCGAAGGCCCTACACATGTGCTCCTATGTAATAGATTCTCGCTGAGCACATCTGTCTTGGGTATACTGCCTCCTAGTACAAAAGTTACCAAGCTATATAATTAATGGGGATCCGTAGGATCCTAGTGGGGAAAAAATGAACTGAAATGTAATCGCACTGCAGTTTCTAGTGTTTAGAGGGGGAGATTGCTAATATTTGCCTTTGCCTTGCATTGGAATCTCAAGGAATAATACAAAAAAAAATCCTACTACCCAAGATCAAGTTCAAGGATGATACTTTTTTTTTTTTTTTTTTGCTACATTTTCTATTTTCATTTACATTTTTATCATAGTGGTGTTACATTTGTTTCAATGTTATGTTTATTAAACAGTTTTTAGATGGGTGTAGCTGCTTCTATGGCATGATGAGTGTCCTCCAGCACAGACGGATCCGTAATGTTTTGCACAATGAACCATGCCCCCATAACGTGTGAGAACTGGGGCATAGCTGGTAAACTTTGAAGCTCTGTTTTTCTTATATCCCTGGCTTGCGTCAAGGAAAAAGTCCAGTCCTGGTATGTGTTTTTTTCTTTTTTTGTCTTCCATCCTGTAGGAAAGTTTTTTTTTTTTTTTTTTTTTTTTTTTTTTTTTAAATTTTATTTTTTTTAATCACCTACAGACTGAAGTGCAGGTTTTGGTTGCTTGTCTTGTGAGCCCCCACCATTCAGTTAAAAAAAAAAATCCCTTGTTGACTTCATGGATAGATGGAAGCTATTACCTGCCTGTGGGCTTTTTCTCAAGGAGTTTTGTTTTCTGTACCCGTTGCATGTGGTGATCTTCAAAGCCTCTACTTGTTTCTCTCATATACTGCTACTACAGGTTGAACTAACTAAACCGTGCAACCACTTCAGTAACTGCGGTTAGAGGGGGGGGGGTGGGAAACACATAGAAGCTTGTATAACCATATATAGGAATCATTAAGAACTTTTAAGGGTTAAAAAAAAATGCTAAATATTAATGCACGTGATTTGTCCGAAGATTTAATAAAGGAGTCAATATTACTGGTGATATCTGACTAGGCCGCGGACTGGACTGTCCTGACGTTTTCTGCTTGCCCTTTAGCTACAGAGTAGGACACAATGAGCTGATTTTCCATTTCTTGCCTTTATGTCTTGCTTTCCAGACTGCTGACATGCTCCCTTAGAGAAAACACAGACATTTTTTTTTTTTTTTTTTTTTTGCAAGTCTAGTTTGCTTCTGTTATACAACTGACTTGATTTCAAGTCCTCCGCTAGTAAAAATGGGCAGGGAAATGACATTTTTAGTGACAACTTTTAATAAGAATGTGAGGTGGGTGCAAAGGTGACTCGGGTCATTGATAGGGGTAAGACGTAACTGTGACGTTTTTGTTTTTTGGAAATGTTTGTCCTCTCTTCCTTTTTTTTTTTTGACATTGAGAATAATTGGATCTTATACATGTATTTCAAACCGGGGCAAACCCCTCCATCCCTTCTTAAATACTTTTTTTTGTCCTTCTCTGCTGGAGGTTCTCCGTCTTGCACGCTTAGTACTAGGGGAGGATGTGGCATGTTTGCTGTATATTAAATAGTGGGAGTGGATTATCATTGGGAAGTGTCTATGAACTGTGTTTTTTTTAAAAAATGTGTTTCTTCCCTGGCTGTATTAAGGAAGCAGAGATCCCTCAGGAGCTGATCGAGAAACTGGCTCACAGTGAAATCCACACCATCAGCGACCTACAGCGCCTCCTGGAGATTGATTCCGTAGGTAAATTCAGTTTCCTTTTTACCTTCTCCTGTTCACCTCTGGTTTATAAATGTGGTTACCCTACGATCCCTTATTTATTTTTTTTTTCCCTCTTCCGTGGCTCACAAATGGTTAAACGTGCAGAATGAAGGTCAGATTCCAGGCCAATAAAAGGGGCAGCTGAGCTATTGATAATCTAACAGGGCTTATAATGGGTGGGTGTGACTTGACTCTTTTGGAGAAAAGAGGCCCAGGCATTGGGAGATGGTAGTATAAAAGGTGACCTGTGTTCATGTTCATTGCCTTGTCTCCGAAGAAAAGACGTTGGTGGGAGAGGCTGTGATGGTAATCATTTCAGTGGTGTATTTACTGCCCATCTGTTGCTTTCGAAAAGGAAATGTCAACTTGAAACAATGCGAATGTATCAAGGGATGTTACAAAAAATATTTTCCTGTGTAGTACAACACAGGGGAAACCCACGTGTATCAATGTGTCACAATTGACAAAAAAAGTGGCGCAATTATGAATGGGTCACTTGTCAACAGATTTGGCTTTTTTCTTCTTTTCGAAAGGGCGATCTGATTCGTTATTTTTTTTTTTTTTTAGCCCATGTCCTATCATAGAACGGAAAACCAGATATGGAAAAACCTTCTTGCTTTTATGTTTTCATTTCTGATTTGGGATTAAAAGAAAAATGCACCAAAGTTCATTTATGGAATGAGACTGACCGCTGACTCATTTTGGAAATCATGTCTTCATCTATGATTTAATACCTTGCACCAATTTTTTTTGTTTTTGTTTTATGTGCCGCTATTGATATGTTATATGTGCACTAACAAAACAGTTTGCATAGTTCTGAAAAATATTGAGGACCAATTTTGGGCACTTTGTAGATCTTCGTGTGGGTCAGCGGGGGGTGTTAAAAATGATCGATTGTGGAATCTAATCGTATATAGTAGGCGTTTCCTAAACTTCAGTCCTCCCTGCCCCCCACAGGTCATGTTTTCAGGATTTCCATAGTGTTGCACATGTGAGAGAATTCCTGATGCCTTGATGATACTTCCACCAACTGTGCACTACTAAGCGAATCCTGAGAACATGACCTGTAGGGGCGGCCGTGAGGGCTTGAGTTTGGGGAAACCCTGATCTGAAGCATGGAAGGGAATCTTGTGTTTTTGAATGGTTTACAAGAAATACTTCTTATTATTACAAGAGAGAAACTCCGGACCTTAAGTTTCCTTGAAGGCACCTTGATGTATGTGGAGGAGATAACAACGCCAACTTTTAGAATGGGTAGCCTACATGGATTGGCTTCATGGCCGCATTACAACTTGGCCAGGAATTACTTTCAACCTTCAAAATTTACCAATAATGTGATCTTTTGGGTTCTTGTACCCGCCTTTACAACGGAACAGCTTTAACTTGGGGGGCTTCATCTCCACATTGTCCCCCATAGCGATCTTGGTAGATCTTCTCAACCACAGTTCCGCTTTTTAGCAACTTGCACTCCTCTGATGTGTTGCAAAATTGGTTTTCTAATTAGGAGTTACATTTTGAAAAAAAAAAACAAAAAAAACAAAACAAAGTGCCCTCTGCTTTTGTCACACAATTACCCAATATTTTTATAAAGCCTTAGGGAAGAAATGCAATAATTATTCCAATTACGCAGGATTTTGTAGCGCCAGATATATTCTTTTTTTATTTGTGGCTTTCTACCTGTTGACAGCAATGTGTTTTGTTTTTCTCCTTTTTCTGAGCTATGAACCAGAGAGAGATTATGCCTGGTGGTGAAAAGATAGTTGACAAAAGCCGTGTTATGATGGTGTCTCTAATGAATAGGGAAGGCTCTTTGATAACGTCGGGGTAGTAGCTCCTGTTGAGTGCATGCCTTTAGCGATTTTAGTCTGTGTTGCTTTTGATGTCGTGTTGGGACCTCCCAACTTTGGCTGTAGTCATAAATATTAAAAAGCAATTATTTGTAGGGTTTTAAACAAATCTGTGGTGGAGGATCAGATCAGGAAGCCTGTTGTAACAAGACTGCAAGGCTAATTTCCCTTGGATCCAAACAATTGTCTAGCAGGGTTGTAGGACACAGAAGGCTCCTTGCTTCGTTCACACATCCTTTACCGAGGGCATAATTGCAGGTCTATTTATATAGGCCAGGTTTTCTGCTTCACAACCTCCCTTTTGCCACTGAGCTTTGAGCAGGTAATGAAGCACTGCGGTCCCAGACAGCTGATTGTGCATGTTTAAGATAAAAGGAGCTTTTATCTTGAAAGGGGAAAATAATGCTGAACTTCCAATTAAACATGGTAACATTTCTCTGTCCATATGGTAAAAAAAAAAAAATGTGCAGAGCTGTGTGACATCAGCAGAGGAGATGGATGTATGGGCCGAGCCATGGAAAGATGCTCCGATGAACCCTAGGCCCCATGTACTGTCAAATTCTATATTCCATAGGATGGATGTTTCGAGTACATTTTGGTTTATTTTTGTTTGTTTTTTTTTTTCTCTGGTTCGCTTAGAGAAGACTTGGATATTTTCACAAGTAGTTGATTTGTTAAATCTGCATAAAATCCACATACAACGTTGTCGAAAGATATACTCCAAATATGTAACCTGTGTACCACGCGGTGTTGGACTGGCGTGCCAAGGGCCTACTAGTAACCAACTCCAGTGTCCCACTTCTTGGCTACAGGCAAATGTGACATTATCCTCAATCACAAATGTATGTATTGATGGACTGGATAGATTGTTGAATGGATAAGATGCCGCCTTTGTACGTAGTGATTCCAGTACATTGTGCCAAGTACCGCTTGTGTAAGAGGGTGGTGGTTCACTCTTGGATAGGGGCCCACTGGAGGATTCCCCTGTTCTCCTGTGGGCCAGTCCAAGTCTTATTCTGCGTCAGAAACCGAAGATGTTGAGGCAGATTTGAACTACTCATATGTATGGAGATTAGGCCTGTTCAATAGAGCTATATGTCGGGGATGTGGTCAGAAAGAGGCCATATGTACGTCAATGGGACATGTGTTCTTGATTTTCTTCACTTTGGTTTCACACTTATTCTTCACTAAAATCCATGTGAAAGACTCTGTGAACGCACCCTTATAGCTTCTTCCATTCTACTTTCCCTCCTTTTTAGATTCACTCTTCTAGAACAAAGAAACGTATAGAATCATAGTTTGGTAGAGTTGGAAGGGGCCTCCTGGGTCATCTGGTCCAACCCCTGCTCAATGCAGGATTCACTAAATCATCCCAGACAGATGTCAGTCCAGTCTCTGAAGATTTCCATTGAAGGAGTATATTAAAGGTCTTGAAGATATTCTGGAATTCATCTTCACTGTCTGTATTCCTTAATGTAAGCTGGCAATGGAATAGAGTATGAGGAAAAAACCCTGTTACACCATCTATAAAGACATACAGGGCATAGAAAGTTGAATCAAATGATACATTGATATCTATAATTTAATGATTTTTTTTTCCTGAGAAGGTCACTTTTTTAAATGTGTAAATGAGCTAAAAACATCTGTTCCAGAGTAGGGTCTTTCCTAGAGATCTTTTTAAGCTCATTTACGTATTTGAAAAATGTGGATTTTCCCGGAACCATTCATCAAGTTAAAAATATCAAGGTTTCGTTTGAGTCGATTTTCTATGACCTGCATGTCCATTTAGACAGCTTAGCAGGGTTGATCCTACTGACGGATGTCCTTTGAGGTGTATACTGGTATTTGGCAAGTGATTTTGTATCAAGAAGGCTTTTTAGGGCGTATTAATGATTCCTAGACATGATTTGGGCACTGTCATTGTTTGTGTGTGTATGGCTGCCTTATGTTGTTGCTAGTATGGGGGTATTACATGTGCTTAAGGGGCCTGCTTTTGGTTTGTTGTCCGTAGACCTGTTTTCTTTAAAAACTAGCCCTAAGTCTCCACACAATGCGTGTGGCTACTAGTTGGGCTAAGGAAGTATCTGAGAGGGCGACCTGCTATGCAGGGCTGTGGAGTCGAAGCCCATTTTGGTGGAGTCTGAGTTGGTGTCATGGAAATTGAGGAGTCTGAGTCGGAGGTTTGGCTTACCAACTCCACAGCCCTGCTGCCATGTGACCCTAAACTATGGAAAGCAAAGTTCTGCCTATATCAAGTGGTTTACTTACTTCTTGAGTAGTTAAATGGGTGGACCACTTTTTTTTTCAGATATGACGGGGACATTACTTTTATGGCACTTACTAATACTTAAGTATTACATGTTCTACTCCTTTGTTTAGTGCTGTCTTAGGCCGGGGTCACGCATGCGAGAAACTCGCACGAGTCTCTCGCATGAACACCTGGCACTCGGACCAGAGCGTGCGGCTGCATAGAAATACATGCAGCTGCACGCTCCAGTCCGAGTGCCGGCAGCAGTGCGGATGTTCATGCGAGAGACTCGTGCGAGTTTCTCGCATGTGTGACCCCGGCCTTAGTCACAGACTGCACTGCTTTCAAGTTCTCAGTGTCTACTGATGGAGGAGCACATGACCAAACCTGTGATCCGCTTCCTCCAATGAAAAACACTGCATGGGGGAAAGCTGTTTTTTAATTGGTAGTTCACTGATGGGCTTGGCTGGTCACATGCTCCTCCATCAGTAGCCATTCTGAGAATAGGAGTGCAGTCTGTGTGGACGGCTTCACTAAAACTTGGAAGATGTGTAATACTTATATTTTAGGAAGTGCCATATAATCCTGCCCAACACGCATGACAAAATAATATGGACTCCCCCTTTAACTGCTATTTATTTTTTTAACTCCTGTAATGACAGCCTCCCCCAGTGTGAACTTGGAGTATGACTATTACGCTGCCTTTGGGTTATGTATAATTATAAAAATGTGAAGCCGCAAGAAACCTCTGTAATCTTCTTTGGCACGTTTACCATCTCCGTCATTCCTTGATTTATTCATGAAGATGGATCTTGTCTGCATA
Source organism: Oophaga sylvatica (assembly GCA_033576555.1). Lineage (NCBI taxonomy): Eukaryota > Metazoa > Chordata > Amphibia > Anura > Dendrobatidae > Oophaga > Oophaga sylvatica. The sequence continues at coordinate 121,456,324 of JARQOD010000007.1, forward strand.
TAATCTTACTGTGGTGGTGTATGCAGTGGAAATATGTTAAATTTTTAATATCGTCTGCAACCGGCAAGGTTCGGTTACCAAAAAAAAAAAGTAAAAAAATAAAAACAAACAAAACTGTAACCTGGCAATATTAAGACCACTGTGGTAACCTATTTCCAAAAGTATGATACCCTTGCCATATTGTTGTGGTCTCTTCCACTAACCATTTGCAGACCCCTTTTTATAGCAATATATATACAGCAGGTCTCGGTGTCGCCTCCTAGTGGAGAAAAGTGAAATGAATTACAAATCTGATAAATGCATAAAATGCATCGCCCGGTTACTTATAGGACAATGCTGACACTATGATAAATATAATATGCGATAAAAAGCATCGTTGTATTGAGGAAAATGGCGGCATATGACCTGGATTAGTTTTCATAAGGCCTGACCTTCCAAAGCTTCTGTCATAACTTGCAATGTGGCATTAAAGCCTTATCATGCCGCGATTTGAACCCGAGCCGAGGAAGCAAGTGACATTTTTATCCACTGCTAAAATAAAATGACAGCGGGGCAGGAAGAGATTCGGTTGGGACGTGCTATATACAGAATGTAATTACACGAGAGTTGAGGACTACCTAAAATAACTTAGCCTGACATATGCAAGTGCCTTGGCCATTGAAGGTAGTTCTGATACCTACGTAGCATCGTTTTGGCACATCTTGTGTTTTTTAATCATTTATTACAGGAACTGACGTCTTGGGACACTTATGGACCCTACGTAATATTTTATTTGCAGGGGAAAAGGTCTGACTAAAATGTGTATTAAGAGGAAGGCGGCACGGTGGTTGCTATGGGCAATAAGGCCAGTCTTGTTTGTTGTCATTCATAGCATCCAATCACAGCGCAGCTTTAATTTCTTATATGGCTTAGTTGAAATGAAAACTGCACTGTGATTGGTTGTTATGGGCAACAAGGCCAGCTTGTCTGATCAGGCACATTCAGTAGGCCTCAATTATCAAAAAAATCCCCCAAAAAGCACTGGGCCTGATTAATTTAGACTGACTATGTTAATAGAAATGTGACTGCAGTCAGGCCTGGGCTTGGTGAATTTTACACCCCTAAAGTGGCATAAATTTCGATAAATTAGACAGGCACTCTTACTTTCGCCCCGTTCCATTCATGCTTCACTCATTTGGTGTAAAAATGGCAAGTTGCAAAAAATGTAGTGAGTGACTTTTAAAGGTGCCTTATGAATGTGGCCCACTGTCTAGATTGTCCATAGCAGCCAATGACAGGCTAGCTTTCATTTCTTAACTGCTTTGTTGAAATAAAAGCTGCAGTGTGATTGGTTGCTGTGGCCAACAAAGACTGTGTTTCTTTCAAACCGTTTGGATAAATGAGGCCCATTAAAATGTCTGCTCATAATATTTGCTCTTCTCGTCCAAACCAACCAATCCCAGTGCAGCTTTCATGTCCACTGAGCCATATTAGAAATGAAAGCTGCACTGTGATTGGTTCCTAGGTACGAAAAAGACAGATTGTGATCCATCAGATCCCGAATACTGTTTTTAAGTAGTAGCTGAAATGGAATTTCCCCTCCAAAAAAATAAAAATTGGCTTGGCTATTGCTAGATTAGATTAACCTGAATATAATGTGAATTTTTTTTTTATTTTTTATTTTATTTTTGTTCCCTGTTGATCTATGTGAGTTATTGTGAGCTTAATCTTGTTTTGTCTACCTAGGCCCATAGATCAATGCAAGGCGACTCCATTCTGGGCTTCTGAAAAAAGTAATTGCATTTTTTGGCAGATGTTAAAACGAATGCCAATACCTAGTCATTCCACATAGGAGCACCTAATTTTTTTTTTTTGTCTTGTTTATTTGTCACGCCTCCATTTTGCCGTTTTGTTGGTAACGATCAAGTTGCATTTTCAGATACATTACGGAACTAATTGTCGTGTATTTTATCCATTCTCTAAACATTGTCCGTACATCAGGGCATAAAAAATTTAAGTGAAACTATTTGGGCACTTGCCAAAAAAGCATTCTAAATGAACCGTTGGCAACATCTTACCCCCCGCCTCCTAGAGCGTCTAAAGCAGAATAAGATATGTAGAATATGGAAGCCATGAATACTGGATCAAAGCTTTTTATATCGAGGGTAATGACTGAGACAAACATTGCCTGCAGAATTATCTGCTGCAAAGAATGTAAAAAATGGTGACGGATCTTGATGAATTTTACCAGACAGTATAATGAGGATCATTAACCAGTTAAAAAAAAAAAAAAAAAAATACTGACATTTTAAATTGTTCACTTTTTTTTTTAATTGCATCATACTACAAATTTAAGACTTTGGAGAATAGAAATAAGGCTAGGACTACATGGTGACACTGGATTCATCAAGTGATCAAAAATGGCAACATCGTGCGTGACACGGAAGGGGCAGTCTCTTGGGTTTCCCTCACAACCCCTTCATTGTGTCTGCTCAGAATTTTGGATATTGTCTATAGGACATGACACATTTGTTGGTTCTCTAGGATGTGTTAAAGCTGCTGCTGTTGATCCCTTCCCCGACCTCCAGATTCTGTCCATGTGAATACGGGTACAAACGCCACTCAAATTTGATGTATAGTCAACTTGATTATGGGTTTCTCTGAACCCCTTCACCAGAATAATATCTCAAACATTTTTATGTATGAGGTTGGTGTGATTGAAACTGCATGACGTCGTAACGCTTTGACTTTTAAACCTGTTTAAATAAATGTTTTAACTTCACCGATATTTTGATATCAGCAGCGCATGAGTGATGCCTGCATCTTCTCTCTGTATTTTTTCTGGGGAACATATAATAATAAGAAGAATGAATAATAAAAAAAAAAAAAATCAAGTTGGCAACCCTAGTCATACTACCAACAGAAAAGAATATTTCAGTTCTCACTGTGTGGTACTCCAAGGCAGCCAAGCTTCACTTATACGCCTTGCATCCTAGCGGCCTCTGCTATTTACTAAGCCCCGTGATGTACGTAATGATGTCACATTAGGCCCAGTGACTAGGCCTCGTTACTGAAAAGTGTTGGCAGGGCCAGCGTCAGCACCCGGGCAAGTGCCGGGGCCCTGAGCAGGCGGGGGGGCCCACTCACAGTCGGGGAGACTGGCATGCTATGGGGGCCCGGTGCCTGTGCCAGTACCGGGGGCCGGTGCCTCGAGCAGAGCAGCAGCCAGTGAGGAGAGGTGAGTATTTCATTTTTTATTTTTTTTTATGTTTGGCGCAATATATGGAGACCATCCTATGGGGCCCATCATACACTGGAGTATCATATATGGGGCCCATCATACACTGGAGCACCATATATGGAGCATTACATGAGACCTATGATACACTGGAGCATCATATATGGGGCCCATTATATATGGAGCATTATATGGGGCTCATTATTCTGTATGGAGCTCTATGTGGTGACCATAATACTGTATGGAGCAATATATGGGGCTCATTATTCTGCATGGAGCACTCTGTGGTGCCCATAATACTGTATGGATGACTATACTGTTTGTCTTTTGAGCTATTGTAGAATTTAAAATAGATATCACATGTATGAAGTGAGTGAAATATTTGGCATTGTACTATACCTATATTTCTCTGCTGTATCTGGGCATCATGAATTGTGGTATGTGTTAAAGGGGCCCATTGAGACTCTTTCGCCCGGGGCCCATGAAAACCTGGAGCCGACCCTGTGTGTTGGCCATGATTTTCTAATCCTGGACATCTTCTACTAGATGCCACACTATACCTGTTCATTAGGGTTGAGCATTCGATACTTCCGATACCTGAAATCCAATGTAAGTCTATGGGAGCAAAATATCGGAAGTACTTCCGATACTTACTTCCGATATTTTGTTCCCATAGACTTACATTGGATTTCAGGTATCGGAAGTATCGGAATGCTCAACCCTACTGTTCATAGCTTGTCATGTATTGCATCTTGGTTCCAATTAAGTGAATGTGAGCTGCAGTACCACACACAAACTGAACAGATGGGGCGTCATTCTGGAGAAGAAAGCAGCCATGTTAACCTAATGCTGGACAACCGCTCTAAAGATCAGGGGGTTATAGAACAAGTTCTACTGTGAGTAGAGGTTTTGTGATACTCTAAACTGTTGCTTGTTGATGAGTGATTTCAGGAACAAAAAAGGTTGACTGAGGATGCAACTGTGGCCTATGTGGTAGGATCCTTGACATTTCTAGAGTGACAATTGCACTGTCACTATTTCTTGAATTGCACTGTCACTATTTCTTGAATTGCACTGTCACTATTCATTGACCTTCATGAAACTATTGTTAAAGATACTGCCAGTGTGAACATCATATTGCAGTAGCCTTGAATAAAGCATTTTTGTAGGCCATAACATTACTGTTAATTTATAGGAGATCAGATTGCAAGGAACTGCATTCATAATACAATTTATGGACATACAACGGGGCACTAGGTAAACGTGGTCTTGTACTTCTGTTTTTGAAAAACGAGCCACTGACTTTTTTCTTTTTTTTTTTTTTTGTTATCCCAATGTTTCAGCAGGAATGAAAAGTACAAATGTGTGTGTGTTTCCACGCAAACTTGGAGTTTTTAGATAGCGTGAACCCTATTAGGGCTCTCTTCCATGTGGCTGTGCTGAACACGTTAGTTGCTATTTCTAATTTTTTGGCTTTTACTGTATTTACGTGAGAATTAACCTGCATATATTGTACATTGTCATCTTTGTAATGTGTGGTTTGTTTTTTCCCCTTTTTAGTACCTTCTGATCTATCGGGAGGAACAGGAGGAAACGTAAAAACGCAGACGCACAACTTCCATCACAATAAACATGTTCAAGAGAAGAGGTCTGTGCCTATCAGAAGGAAGCGAAGCGTTGGTGAGAGAATTTTGATTTTTGTTTTTTTAATCACTCCTACCTCATTATTTTTCATAAAGTATCATCAGTCAGGGATACATTTGTTATGACTGCTGTGATTATCAGCAGTTGTTAATGATCTTGTCTTAGAGATGGGATCACTTGGACATTGTCTATGTACTACCTGTTCTGTACTTAGAAAAGAGACCACATAAATATGTAATGGAGACTTTTTGTAAATTCGTGTATGAAATGACGTTGTGAGCGTTCAGTAAGGGACGATTTTGTTACGGTGTCAGAATTAAAGCGTATCGGTAAATAGCATTAATAAAAACTATTAAAGTCACCTTTTAAATACTATTCTAATGGGCCTGGATTAACATCTTATTCAATGTAAGTATTGAATATGGCATGACCTTATGTTGTCAAGTCTACAGAACTCAAAGCTCTATGCCCTATTAATTCTTATAGACGATGCAAACTAATAGCCCTTGTAGGTGCCAAGGGATGGTACCAATATTGTGAATTTGTGACCTTTTAATTTATGGATCCATCTTCTTGGACTCTCTTGACGCTCCATGGATATCCCAATCCTAAAACAAATTTTCCACCTTTAATAATTGATCTTTAAACAGTGTTTATCCAGTGCTGGTAGTTGGTGGGTATTTTCTTAGGAAAAATTGTCAGAACTTCATCGTATTCGGCACTAGGAAGTCTACAGACCCAACTTCTCTTCGGAGCATGGAGATCCAATAACATGGTAATTTTTAAGACCCTGACCGCTCCCATCATTAACGTTTGCTTCCAATTACCATGAATCCTTCATATAATAATTTTTTGGGGTTGTAATTTTATGGAGCACTTTTATATTTTGATTTTTTTATTATGGATTTGTCTGCTAGCCGTCTTTAGTAATGTTGGCTAGATATAGTCTTGATTGACAATATCACCACCTACATGTAAATATCAAAGCCATATGGTGACTTTGCCCTTCAGAAGTGTTTATTGGGGAGCTTAATTATCTGTTTTCATTTCTACGAGCAACGATTCATTGTGGAGGTTATCTGGAGAGATGGCCTTGGATGATTCAGTATGAATGATTATCTCCGTGCACATAGACTTTAACTTTCACACTTGCTGAGAGTATATATTTAGCAAGACATAGGTGACAGATTGTATGACTGAGATTGCAGCAGGTGTTTTGCTTAGTCATAACTTTGCTTGATGCTTAAATTGTATGATGGGTGCAAATCATTGAATGTTTTTATCCTTAAGCGTAGAAGAGAGATTAAAAAAAAAAAACTAACATGCAAAAGATGATGATTTGAACAATTTTTTTTCTTATTTTTTTTTCTTTAACAGAGGAAGCTGTCCTGCAGTCTGCAAAACAAGGACTGTTATTTACGAGATACCTCGTAGCCAAATTGACCCAACATCTGCAAACTTTCTGATATGGCCACCTTGTGTGGAGGTGAAACGTTGCACAGGCTGCTGTAATACCAGCAGTGTTAAATGCCAACCATCAAGAATACACCACCGGAGTGTCAAGGTAGGCAGATTGTCATCCAGAACTTGACCTGGCCTGGGTCAATTTTTTTTTGGGACATCAATCCATGGTTGGATCTCTGTCAGTTCATTACTATCGGTTTGAGTGATTTTGGTAGCCTCAACACCATTATTTTATAATTTTTAACCTTTTTGTTTTCTGCTTGATGTTGGCATTAAATGTGTTTTGAGCAGGAATAAACCACAAATGATGACTTTGCCTCCAATGAGGTTGTCTTCTGTTTGGACTTTTGGAGCTCATTCTAGAGTCATGATCTGAAGGATCTGTTTGTGGATCCATCTAATTTTGAGTTCCTTTGCTATTCTTCATGGATGTCTTTGATTTACTGGATTGTGTGATAGACCAGATGTGATTAGTTCAAACTCTTAACTTCCCAAGGCTGAGCCCTAGAGATGCGTGCTGATATATCGATGACCTATGTTTCCTGATTACCTCGCTTTTGGCATATTGGACCTTTCCGGATATTTGTTGGATAAGTACCTTAACACCGTACCCCTTCTTTATTGATTTTTAAGGGATGATTCACATTCTAATCTGAATGAAGATATTAGTTAATTGAGTCAGAGTAGCACATTCTTTATTTTTTTTTCTTACTGGAGTGCTTACAATGGCCATGGTCTTGAACCCAGCCAGGGTTAAACATTAGCATGGAGTTTGTATGTAAAGTTCTGTTTTCTTTTTGTTTGTTTTTGTTCCCCTTCACACGACATGACTTGAACATGCTTGAGTTAACCGGTTTCCTACGAAACTGGCCCTATAGTATAAATGAATTGGCCTATAGGGAATGGACTAATGCGAGATGTGGAATATACTGGAGCTATATAAAGAACAGGAAAATGTAGGTGTCCTTAGTAGCTATATACCGTACTTTTGACAGATTAGTCAGCCATAACAGTGGAAAATGCATACTGGCCGGTTGTGCTTTAGTACCGTAGATATTACTACTTTAGCTTTTTATTTTCTTATCTTTTATAATTTGAGCTAAATTCTATATTTTATGTTTTGCTCTTTCATTTTCGTTTTTGTACGAGAGACTAATTTTACCAAGGATTTTACAAAATGCTTATGAATAACAATCCAGATAATATCCATTTTACGTCTGTGTGGTATAGCGGATATGTAACGTTGGAACAAACTTCAGCTAATTTATCCGACTGAAGTTAAAGGACAGAAGGTCAAAGAGCATGTTGGGAGAAAGGGTGTTTAATACTTGAAACTGGAAGCTCACCCCTTCACCTCCCAACGTAGACAAAGGAGCACAGTGTACACCGCAACACCCGCCTCTTTCTTGGGGCTTTATGCAGTTGACAAGCAGCGTTTTCTAATTCTGGACTTGGTACTTGAAGGGCTTTTGTGTGGCGTCATTTAGTAAATTGTACCGAGAGTCACGCAGGATGTGGTGGAAAGTGTTACATGCTATTGAGTCTCTTCATTTTCTGGAATGTTTTTTAACTTTCTCGACTGTTTGCACAATGTCTAGTTTTATCAAGACTTCCTTTTTTTTTTTATTAAAAAAAGGCCTTTTAATAATGACAAGGTACTGTGATCATAGAAATTAAATGTTGGCTGAGTACACAGACACATCCAAAGATCAATAAATGATAACGTCTACTGTTCCCGCAAGGGCATCTGGCTGCATCTTTTACATCAAATTGGCAACCTTAACATTTTTTTTTTCCCTTCAAAGTGTAATTATAGAGTGGCTCAGTAACTTAAAATAACTTTCTGTCCTTGGAAAGTTTAGGAAATGATTTTGAAGGACTATTGCAGAAAATACCATTTTTAAAGAGGATGTCAACTTGATCAGAACCTTCTTTGTAGGCGTGTTGCGTTAGAATGGTACTAGACGTCATTCTTGGTTTAGAAGTCTACATTACAAGGCTTTCTTCATTCTACTTGCCTTGGCTTTGTCCATGGATTGGGTGTACATAGATACTGTAATTATAATCGAAACTGTCTAATATTTTGTGAAAACCAGATTTGTTACCTGCTATAAATCTACTTTTGAGGCCCCTTTTTTTTAAATGTAAGGCATGGAATGTAATCTAATTAAAGCTAACACTTTTGGAGCGGAAATTCGTTTCTTTGTATAATTGATCTATAAATGAACTTTCAGGGCAAAAATATTGACTCTGTATTGACGTTCTGGTCATATTAGTGACAAACCATAGACACGTTGGTTGGTATCCAAGTCCTTCTGTGCTGTAGCACCTAGTGTTATATTGATCAAGTGTTTTGTTTTTTTTTGCTTCCGAATCCACTCCCACAAATAGTCTACATGCCACCCAAATTTAGCTCATTGACCTTTTCAGAGTCTACTGTCTCCAGAATATTTCTCCCGTTCTTCATGTACTTGCCCAACCCACCACCTCACATAGCAATGATTCATTCTATAAATGCCCTGTCTGTGACTCCCCGCATCTAATGAAAGAGATGATGCCAGACTTGCTCTTTTGATGCAGATTTCCTTCTGGATGTTTGCTGGTGATGATTAATGTTTGAGATGTTCTGAATTATATTTATGGTACTGCATCATTTCCACATCAGTTGGGTCTAATAGAGTCAGGATACCACATCATATTGTGCATTCATCAGTAGTAAAGCATGGGTTATGATTAACTTCAGAGACGCATTTTTGGTTTCTCAAATAGTTGCCTTGTTCTTGGAACTTGGACCTCTGATGCTTGCTTGGTTTGTAGATGTGGGTTCCAGAACCCGACTTGAATTCCGTATTTGAGTCTCTTTTGAAGATAACCCATATTTATCCGATCAGCAAGTGATATTAATGTAGATATACAATGTCCTAGCACTGTTCTGAATACTTCATCTGATATATTATAATACTGTTATTTGTTGTTGGATCTCAACTTCCCCCTCCCCCCCCATAGTTTTATTTTTCTAAATCATTCCAGCTTTCTTTGCCCTAGTTGAAAATATTAGGGATTTTTATGACATTTTAAAGGCAGTTTTTGACAAAACCTGATCCTTTTTGTAATCATTCCAACTTTTTTTTTTTTTTTGCGCAACTCTGAAGTTGTGCAAAAGTTTTAAGATTTTTGGCATTTTCATGCCAGTCTTGGCAAACTTCACCCAGATGGGTGAAGATGGGGCTTTGCCGAGCCGTCCAATTTAAGAAAATTTGCGTCACTTTAGTGTAGATTTTGCCAGAAATGTACTCCAATCTGAGATTGGCTTACATCTGTGGCAGAGGTGCTTCATTTATGAGAATGTTGTGTCTCTGAATTACTCCTGTATCAGCACTAAATAGTTTGTTGGTGAAGTGATAAATTAATTTTATGCCCATATTTTTATGGGATCAAATAACTGAAAATTGGCATGTACATATGTATTCACCCCTTTTTGTTATGAAGCCCCTAAAACTTTTCTGGTGGAAGCCATGGCCTTCATAAAGGTACTGCCACACTAAACGCTCCCGCTAACGATCACGATAACGACGCATACTAATGCGATCGTTTTTGTGATCGTTTTAATGTCGCTAGTAGCTGCCACATTTAGCGATCTCGTTAACGACGCATAAGCGGTTAGCGATCTCATTAACGACTTTGCGATGTAAAAAACAGCGCAAATCGTTCACAAAACGTGCCAGACACAGCGATATAGGCTCACCAGCGGGACACCAACGATTAAAATACGGTCCAGAACCCTAGTGAACGATCAGCGAGATCACAGCAGGGGCCTCGTCGTTGCTACATGCCACACACAACAGCGTCACTAACGAGATCTTACGTTTAGCGCGTTAGCAGTGTTTAGTGTGGCATACCTTAAGTCACATGCTTGGTGAAAGGAAGTCCACCTATGTGCAATCTAAGTGTTACATGGTCTGTCAGTATATACACTTTACCTTTTCTGAAAGGCCACTGAGGCTGCAAAAACATTAAGTAAGAGGCACCACTAACCAAACATCATGAATACCAATGAGAACAAGTCAGGGGCAAAGTTGTTGAGGAGTACAAGTCAGGGGTTGGATATATTAAAAAACAAAACAAAAACCAAATCCCTAATCTCTCATAATCCCCTGGAGAACCATCAAATCCATTATCAAATTGAATGAACATGGTACCACAACATACCTGCTAAGAGAGGGCCGCCCACCAAAACTCTCAGCACGGACAAGGAGGGCATTAATCGGAGAAACAGCACCGAGGCCAATGGTAACCCTGAAGGAGCTGCAGATTTCCCAAGCAAAGACTGGAGTACCTGTCAATAAGACCACAATCAACTGTACACTGCATAACGTTGGCCTTTATGGAACAGTGGGTAGAACAAAGTCCTTACTTTCACACAAACATTGTAAGGTTCATTTTGAGTTTACCAAAAGACATGTGGGAGACTCCCCAATTGTATCGAGGAAGGTGCTGTGGTCAGATGAGACAAAAATGTAACTTTTTGGCCACCAAGGTAGATGCTATGTCTGGCGCCAAACCAACACAGCTCATCACCCCATGAACACCATCCCCACAGTGAAACGTGGTGGCAGCATCATGCTGTGGGGAAATGTTTCAGAGCAGGGACAGGGAAAAAGATCTGAGTCGAGGGGAAGATGAATGATGCTAAACACAAGGATATTCTTGAGCTAAACTTTTTCAGTCTGTCAGTGATTTGAGACTGGGATGGAGGTTTACCTTCCAACAAGACAATGACCCAAAGCATACTAGTAAAGCAACACTCAAGTAATTTAAGTGGAAACATGTAAATGTTATGGCGTGGCCTAGTCAAAGTCCAGAGGAAACCATCTAACTTGAAGGAGCTGGAGTAGTTTTGTCTTGAGGAAAGGGCATAAATCCTAGTAGCAAGATGTGGAAATCTGAGAGACTTATCCAAAGCGACTTGTAGTGGAATTGCCTCAAAAGGAAGCTCTAAAAAGTACTGACTTTAGGAGGTGAATGCCCACCTGAATTTTTCAGTCAATTTGTCCGACTTATTTGCTTCACAATAAAAGGAAGACCAAATGTTCAAAGGCATGTTCTTTACATGAACTGATGCAAACCCTTCAAAAAAAATAAAATTATGGTTGTGGGTGACCAAATTGTTGTAAAAAATTTGACTAGGTCAGAATTTTTGTATTGTTGTTGAGGTTGGCCATAATCTTGTTTTACTATTAAACACTGATGGTGTTTACTGCGGTCAGTAGATAACCAAATTTGGCTTTGGTCTAAAAGCCATACCTAAGAATTTTCTTGGTTCTTTAAAGTTATCATCCATAACTTATACACTATGTTGCGTAAAGCACTAATTATTTGCCCTCTAAAGAACTGACCTAATTACTCTTGGAGTAAATATTTTAAGTATTCATGCAGTGCAATTGTGCAAAAAAAGCTTCTTTCAGGTTATTAGGTAGTGTATGTCGTAAGGTATTTCATAATATAAGGGTTAAGTAGTTTCAAAAGACTGAAAGCTTAAAAGAGATCAACCACATCTGGAATCTGAATAGATGGCCCTAGAGGAACAAGAAGGTGTATTGTGATCTAGGGTATAATTCTAGTCAAATATGTTCATGTAATGACCTCACTGAATAGTAAAGTCTGGAATATGTTTGAGCGAGAACTAGGGGTGGATGACCCAACATGCTGTGATCCGCAATGGATTTTTCTTTATTGAGCATGATGGTAGCAACGCTGAAGAAGAAATTCGAGACTGTTCAATTCAACCAGTTGTTAGTTGGTGTTCAACTTTGTAACGGGATTGGTAAGGACATACTATACTTTCATAGTGTGCTGATAGAAGTCAGTCCACCTTTCAAAGGAAGTATGTCAGCACAGCATAACTGTTCAAACCAGTTACAAGGACTTTGCACACCCGTGACCTGACATAGCAATTCAGGGCACCTTTCCACCTACTTGTTTTCCATCGATCGCCTCCCATTTATTTCTTGATTGACAGAAGAAGGTAAAGATAGATTGAGAACAAGTCAGAAGGTGCACTGTACTGCCCGGTCACATCTACGGTGCACCCAGTGTGTGCCTGGTCATCTCATGATGAGACTCCGTTTAACTAATGGCATATCTAACAGACCTTTACTTACTTGAAGGAAAAATTTTTCAGTCCATGTTGTCATGGTATATATCAGTATACAATTTTTTTTTTTTTAATTTTTATCCTAGTGTAACTTGAGTCTGTGGGTCCCACGATAAATTGATGCTGTGACTTTTATATTGATTTTTCACTGTAGATGGTGTCCTGGAAACTTTACTTTAAACTGACCCTTTCAGATCTAGCATCTAAATGAACACCAGTTGGCTAATTGTTTGCTGATCAGTGGTCATTTAATAGCCCACAGTTCACCTATGTCTGAGTAGTTTTTAATTACTTGGTGAAAGTAAAAAACCTCAGCACCAAAAAAGACTAAAGGTACGAGTTCTACCTTTTGTCTTTTTCAGTGCTGAGGTTTTTTACTTTCACTAAATCAGGAGGACCACAATTCTTTCCTCAAGCACGAGCACCTCCAGAGCAGTGTGGCCAGTCTCTACAGTTCGTTTTAATTTCTTGTCATGTTTCTTGTGTGAGTTCCCCCAACTGAAAATTGCTTCTGAATGTTTGCATTGTGTACATGGGGATTAACAGTACTGAACCAAACATAAAGGCTTTCATATACATTAGATAGCTATTGGCTGAATTATCGTCGGCTGACAGCTTTCTCCTAACTACCACATACACCAAAATGCTAGACCTGAGTGCTTCTGTGTTCTCTGAGAGCAGCTGCCAGATTTTTTTTGGCAGTGGCTTATTGTGAGGAAGAACAAGAGGATCGGCCATTAAATTTCTACTGCCCGATACTACTTCTCTTCTCTGACGCTCTTGTTGGGAGGCCCTCATACACATTGGATGTCAGTTGATATTGGATGTGCTCTGCTGACTTTGTTCCCCATCAACATTAAACTAATGTGATCTCTTTGGTCCAGTAGAACTACAAAAAATATTTAAAAGGAACCGGTCACCACGTTTTTCTCATATAAAGTAGAGCCAGCACCTATGAGCCCTATGTGACTGCATTCTAGAATGCTTTATATAAGTCCCCATTGCCATCTCCATAAAACTAAAATTGGCTTTTACAATACTCTCCTACGGGGTGGTCCGGTTCGATAAGTGTTGCTGTTCTTGTTCTGGCGGCTCCTCTCTTCTTGCTTCATGTGGATATTATGTTCTACGTCATCCACAGTGTCCTTGGCTTCTCGCTTCTGCGCAAGTACACTTCTCTGACCGGCTGAGGGCAAAGCAAAGTACTGTAATGCTCCGGCGTATGCGCACTACAATATTTTGCTCTGCCCTTAACAGGGCAGAAAAGAACATCTGTGCTAGAGAGCAATACAGAGGACACCGTGAGGATGACATAGGTGAAGTCATCCATATGAAGCAAGAAGTGTATGCGCCAGATCAAGATCAGACCGGACCACCCCCTACGTGAGTATTAGAGGTGCTAACCTGACTTCATATGGGAAAAACCTGGTGACAGGTCCCTTTTAAGTAAATTGCTAAAATGCATCCATGTTATGGTTGTCTGATACTTTACTCATTCCCTGTATGTACAGGAAACACAGTGAATTATTAAAGGTCTTTCTCCGCCAATAAAAGTAGCTTGATTACACCTTTTATAATGAGGCTCAACATTTTCGGCCTTAGGTTGGACCATAAATCTGATTTAATCATGTGAGAACTGTGCAGTTACTGATGGCGTATATAAAATAATCATTATACCATGAGCAGCTTGTTTCCCCTTGTAATAACTTCTGATTATCTAATTCCACACACTAATCTCTACTCTTCATTGGCTGCTAGCCTGTGTAATTTTAAGCAAATGGTTGCTGCCAGCAAAACCTTAATAACTTAGCTGACTGTACTGCCACATTTTTAATAGTGAGTCGTGAGTGAAGTTGAAAGACCTCTTGCCACTTAATCATCATGGCCTTTTGCAACAGAAGCTGAAAATCAATGTGTTTCTCGCAAACCAAGCGCCATATCAGTTTGTAGCCTTCAGAAAGGGGTCTTAAGTCTCTCTTGACAGCTGTTTTCCAGGAGAATTTGATAAATGTTATGTATACCTTCTTTTCTAATCTATGATGAAACCTTGTCCAACTTTTTGCATCTTTCTTGACCTTCTATCTTGAAATTCTGGATGGCTCATTTATGCCCAAGTAACAGCTGATGTCCGAGAGGCATGCATAGAAACTGCGGTAGAGGATTTGACCAGCTTTCTGCTTTCTCTGTCCTTGGATAAAGGAAAAAAAGTAAAGAAAACTTCTTAAAAGAAAATTACACTGTCAAAAGAAGCTACACAAAGAAGCTCTCCAGATCTCCTGTGTTGATATTGTTATGCCCACCCCTGTACTTTTCAAGAGTTACCAACAACAGGCTGACTTTCTACAAAAGGGCTTTATCTGTTGGTATTTGGATGAGGGTAGAGAGTACATAAGAGAGGGCACGGTAGGTTAGCAGCTGTATTTATCAGCTGGACATTGTAGTTTTTCTTCGTCTTTTCTCCTTTTGACAAATACTCAAGTATGGTTGAAAAGGCTGTGCACATGTTTGTGTTTCCAGATCTTTTTTCTTTTTTTTTTTCTTTTTTTAGCTTTGAGGGTAAAAGAATGTAAAAAGATAAGGTATAAATTGATTTCAGAAGGCTAGGAGGGAAAAAATAGTCCCATCTTCTAAATCAAACATTAAATTATTAGAAGCCTCCAAGACTTCACCTTTTATGGTGATCGGTTGATCTTGGCCGGTAAGTAAAAAAAGATGAGTCATAGGTTTGTCTTGAACAGCGTTGAAGAATAGCGGTCCGTAGAGAGATTAACGGCTTGTAAGACTAAGCTACTTCTAAATGATAATGGTGAATTTTTGCAACTGTACATTTTTTTTTTTTTTTTTGTTTGTTTTTTTCCTCTGCTAAAAGACCACATTGGAGAAAAGGGACTTTCCTAGATATCCTGTTAATTCCGACACGGCTTTGCTTGATAATTAGAGATTTTGCTGTCTGTATCTTCCCTCTTAGGTCTTAATCATCATTTGATCTTTGAGAGTTTTG
This sequence comes from Oophaga sylvatica, assembly GCA_033576555.1. NCBI lineage: Eukaryota > Metazoa > Chordata > Amphibia > Anura > Dendrobatidae > Oophaga > Oophaga sylvatica. The sequence goes on from JARQOD010000007.1 coordinate 121,471,804, forward strand.
CAGATTAGATGTTCTTTCATGCTGGATGAGTCAAATTTACCCAGCATTTTAAAAAGCATTAACAGAGGCGCATTCACTATAAAAAGAAAAAAAGCTAAAACGTATTACTTTGACCCAAAGTTGACCTTCTTGCAAGACATTCATACTTGTCTCATACAGCTTTGACTTTTTCAATGGAAATCTGACAGCCCTGGAAAATGCCTTAAGTTTGACTTTTTTCTGTTACTGTCTGGCTAGAGGAAAGATGTGTATCTTCGTACCGTGTTAGCCAGTAGATAGAAAAATATTTAGACTTGAGAGTCCTCAGTGGTTGATTTAGCCATTAAAAGGTGTCTGGCTAGAAGACTTTTGTTTGCAGGGCTAATGAAAGTAGGCTCCAGGGACCTGTTGATAAAAAGGGCAGTGACTGAATGCTTAGTGTCAAATACATCCAGTCTGAGTCTGACTACTGTGAAAACCCTTTTGTTTTTGTTTCTTTATATAGTACCTGGTTTTGATTTCTTGTGTTGTTGAGAGCTAGATATCAATGATGGTGTAAATCTAATTTTTCTTTTTTGCAAGCTAAACATTCCCAGATCCTTTACCGTTCCTCGTACGACATAATTTGCATCCTGGTAGCTCTTCTCTGAATTTGCTCCAGTTTTTCAATGTCTTTTTCAAAAATGTGGTACCGGAAACTGGACACAGTATTCCAGATGAGACCTGACCAAAGAGGAGTAGAGGGAGATAATTATTTCACCTGATCTAGAGTCTATGCTTCTTTTAATACATACCAGGACTGTATTTGCCTATTTTGCTGCTGTATCACACTGTTGACTCATGTGCAGTCTGTGATCTGTTAGAATACCCAAGTCTTTTTCACACGTGCTGTTGCTTGGTTCTTTTTCTCCCATTCTGTAGATGTAATTTTCGTTTACCAGCGCGCTGGAGCAGGGAGCTGGTAACCAAGGTAAGCAGCGGGTTTCTAAGCGCCTCCTGGAACTTAGAAACCCGCTGTTTACCTTGGTTACCAGCTCCCCTGCACCAGCGCGCTGGTATCTAACGTACACATCGAGTTTCAATGCGCCGTGCGGTGCCTAGAAACCCGATGTTTACCTTGGATTCCAGATCGCTGGTCTCCTGCCTGTCACACGCAGCGATGCGTGCTGGCCTGCGGGAGACCAACGATCAAAAAAATGTCCAGGACACTCAGCGACGATTAGCGTTACCCAGCAGGGGGCTGATCGTCGCTGCGTGTCACACACAGCAATATCACTGGGGAGATTGCTGTTGCGTCACAAAACTTGTGACTCAGCAGCGATCTCGCTAGCGATCTCGCTATGTGAGACGGGGCCCTTGGCTATCCCTCCTAGCTTTGCTTCGTCTGTAAATTTGATTAGTTTAGTTGTCTGAACCTTCTGATAACATCAGGATCATCCCACAATCTAATTGTATGGGAGGCATCCTGACTCTTCCCTGGCAGATTTTTTTTTTTTTTTTTTGCCACAGAAAGTAAGATCCGCCCTGTTGGATTTCTCTTCTTCTCTGGAAGATAAGCCCCTACCAAAGGAGCGCTCTCGTGAAGAATATGAGATCACTGGGCCGAGCATTGCTGTGTGGGGGACTCTGATGGCTGTTTAATGTCTATAAGTCCTGAAAATATCAGAAGACATTTATAGACCATATCAAGAGACTTACACTGGTTTTTGTATTTCTATGTTGTACAAAGTATTTGCCTGTTGCAGTCCCATCATGTCGAGTACATACACTTAATGTTGATGGCTCATTAGTGACTCTCTCCTCCTCCTCGTAGCACCATTTCACTAATGGTTACTTTCTCCTCTTGGTGTGGTCAGAGCTGTGTAGGAAAATGTTTCTTCCGACAATTTGTTTATCTACAGATTACAAGCTGATTTTGGCATGGCACATAGTCAATATTATCCTACAACCAACGTTTGAACAACAATGGGGGTATATCATTGCTCTCTGTTTTGTTCTATCCTCCTTGCCAATTTTCATATCTCAAAATGATGTCATTTTGGCTTTTAAGGAAAATAAAAAAAAAACTTTAATCAGTGAGTCTAAGAATAGGGCAAGTGAGTTCACAGTAACACTGATGGCTTGTTTTATAGGTGGCATACGCCCACAGTATATATTGAGCCTAGATGGTAGGTAGATTAATAACCATTAGTGATGAGCGAGTATACTCGTTGCTCGGGTGATCTCCGAGTATTTGGAAGTGCTCGGAGATTTAGTTTGTGTCGCCGTAGCTACATGATTTGTGCCTGCTAGACAACCTGAATACATATGGGAATTCCCTAACAAGCAGGCATTCCCCTCATGTAATCAGGCTGTCTAGCAGCCGCAAATCGTGCAGCTGCAGCCACACAAACTAAATCTCCGAGCACTTCCAAATACTGTAGATCACCCAAGCATACTCTGGAAAACCCAAGCAACGAGCATGCTCGCTCGTCACTAATAACCATGTTACTAAAATATTCTTGAGCACCATTGACTATGGATGAATGTGATGGCTTGGTTATTGGTGAAGGTCCTATCTGCCATGATTAAGGGGCATGTTGGGCATAAGCTGGTATTTCCGGAAGCCATTTTATTCAATTTATTGATATTTTTGATATGTAAACTTTTTTTTTTTTATCTGAAATTGAACGGCATTAGTGTTTATGTAATGGAATAAGCTAAATATATTGATGGTCTGTGATAAGTTGATGCCAACCATTGGTGGTGGCATGAGCTTCACTGCAGAGTTCCTAAATTTTCAACTTGGTGAATTGCTTGTGCGTACTCTCAATTTGTAATGATATACTGGGTTTTAAGCCTTGTCTTGCATGTTTGATGCCTCATGCAAACTGGGTTATGGACAATCGTTTTAAAGGTAGTCCTCATTTATATATTTGTTTATTTTTAAGGTGGCAAAAGTAGAATATGTAAGGAAAAAACCCAAATTAAAAGAAGTTCTGGTGAGTTAGAAGAGCACCTGGAATGCACTTGTACAGCAAATTCTAATTCAGATTATCGAGAAGAAGAAACTGGTAAGTAACCTTAAATTCTCTTCTGATATATATATTTTTTTCTTTTAAACCTTCAGAAGGTCTATTTTAACTGCCCAGTAAATTTATTATTGTTGTGAATTGGCATCCTCTTATTAACCTACGAAGCCTATGGTAGAGACCAATCCGTAAACCACTGATTGGGCATGTTGAATTTCAGCATGTCCAATCCTTCCTATACCCCTACATCTGAATTTGTGGGCGAGTCAGAATGCCCTTCCTCCTATTAGATAGTGAATTTGACCAATATTCTTGTACAAGCGTCAAACTGGCTTAGCAGAAGGTCCCTTAGCTCATGGATATTGTGGTGTTTTTCAGTCGATGTAGTGAGATTGCTGTGAATCTCTGTATCCTTAGACTTTCACACCAGTTTTCCCTCAGTGATTTCACTCACCAAAAATGTTGACGTTTTTATACCTCCCAGGTTTGTATATATTGATTATGGGTTAAAAAATGTCAGAGAGCAAACCTGAACTCGTATGAAGAGAATTTTAATATTCCATATAACGTGATCATTCTATGGTCTAAGTTGATAAATATTTGGCTTTTTATTTTTTACCCCACTCCCCCATCTTTTTTTTTTTTTTTTTTCTCCATGACATTTTGTAGAAAACGGCTCTGAAATATTAACCTAAAATGTAATATTTTTGCTGCGTATATTCAGATAATGTTTTATTTGTGACATTCTATGAACACAATAGTCCATATTGTACAGTACCTGCTTTCTACAGCGTCAAGGTCATTACTTCTTGGCAGTACCGATTGCCATCGCCTTTAGTATGCAACTGTGGAAAAATTGCTCAGTCATGTTAATATTTGTGCTCTGTGACGTAGCTGTCACTTTGACACCCACAACATACTATTGTTTCATGGAAGTCAAATTTGCAGACACCTTGATGCCTTTTATTGTTAGAAAGAGGTGTGTGGTTTTTTTCCAAGAAGAGTCCACCTAATAAGTAGCGCAAAGTCGAAAACACAGGTTTGCAAATATTTTCACTGAATTCATTCCGCTTGTTGGAGACCATTACTTTGGGATAGGGTTTTTTTTTTTTTGCTAATGCAAAGTAAGAATGTTTTTACAAACCAACATGGTTTTTAGTTTTTCAATTAACAAAATACAAAAGGCTATTAGTGATTGAACAAAAGAATCAAATTACTATTTTGTGTGACCACCCTTTTACCACCATCAATTATTTTAGGTACACTTGTTCACAGGTTTTTGTTTTTTTTAAGGAATTTTGCAGGAAGGTTTCTCCAAACATCTTGGAGAACTAACCACAGATCCCAAGTGGATGTGGAGAGAATCTGTTTAGATCAGGGTTCTTTGGGAGACATATCATCACCTTCAGGTCGCCTTGTTGTTGACGTTTGAAGATGGTTGTGAATGACGTTGACTCCAAATTAATTCCACAACACAACGACCTTAAACATGTCACCAATCAAATGGTATTACATGATGGATAAGTATCTAGCTGTATTTATCAGCTTTGAGGACTCCATTAATCCTGGCAATTCTCAACTCCGTTTGCCGAAATGCAACCTCAAACTTTCAGGAAACATGCCCCTGTGCTTCATTGTTGCTGAAGAGCATTACAATAACGTGTGTCTGCAAGGAACAAACTGGCTTCTGGTACATCAATATATTTCACATTTTGACTCGTCTGTTTTTAAGCACCTGCTGCCAGTTTTCTGCACCAGAGTTCTATGTTTTCATGCATAGTTGAGTTGCTTGGCGTGATTTGAATGTCAAAGGTCTGGCTCTTTGTCCACAATTGTTACGTGAAGACCAATTCTGGCCAGACCTCTCCAGAAGAATAGATGCGTGTAGCTGGGTCCCATGGGTTGTTACCAGTTAATGACACTGTTGGAGATATTCTGATTTCAAAGTAAGGGCCCCGTCACACTCTTCAATGTCCCAGCGATCCCACCAACGATCCGACGTGGATGGGATCGCTGGGACACTTAGTTACCCGATGTGTACCCTAGATACCATCTCCCTGCTTCTGCTGTACGCGCTGGGAGCTAGTATCCAATGTACACATTGGGTAACTAAGCGCTGCGCCGCACTTAGTTACCCAATATGTACCGTAGATACCAGCTCCCAGCTTCTGCTGTACGCGCTGGGAGCTTGCTGATCGTTGGTCTCCCGCTGTCACACGCAGCGATGCGCGCTGGCCAGCGGGAGACCAACGATGAAAAAATGGTCCAGGCCATTCGACGACGATCAGCGATGCCCAGCAGGGGGGCTGGTCGTCGCTGGGTGTCACACTAAGGCAGATTGCTGGCTAGGTCACTGTTGCGTCACAAAATCGGTGACGCTTCAGCGATCTCACTAGCAATCTCGCTTAGTGTGACGGGGGCTTAAGCATACTGTGTCTTGTTCCACTGCCCTAAGTGTCCTTGGCTGTCCACTGCGTCTACAGTCCTCAATGTTGCCCATTTCTTGGTGCTTCTTCAAAAGAGCTTGGGCAAGACGTTTTAAAACCAGAGTCTTCTTTGAAATCTTTGCCTGGCAAAAACACCTCTAACGAAGAACTACCTTATGTTGTTGAGGTGCTCAATCCTGCTATGTTGTTTGACCCTTGACATGGAACTATCTTCCATAACCTCACCTTTTGTAGCAAAGTTTGGCTGTAGTGACTGTTTGATCATCACTTTGATATGTAGGTTCATTCTCACCTGTTTGATACACTTGGTTACTCATGCACCAGACCATAATCCTACAGAATCCCTGTCTTGATACAAGTGTACCTAGAATTTATTCTGTTTTTAAAGGCAAAGGGTGCTCCTCCAAATAATGATATGATCTTGGATTTCTTTTTATTTCTCTCCTTTTTTTATCAATTAATATGCAAACTATTAACATTTTCATTTTAAATAAAATTGAGGAAAACTTCCACATCACGCCCTTAAAAAAAAATAAATAATTGTGGCAGCTGTCTAATGCAAATTTTTTGATAGATCGGGTAGGGTGTTGGATGAGATGGCAAAAAGATGAGTTCAGTTTTGTCCATATTGAGTTTTAGGAAAAAAGATATGGCTGATACACTCTGGGATTCTGAACAGCAGAGATGTGACATCTGGGCCACAGAGGTGGATCTGAGTGTTGTCCGCTTATAAGTGGTACTGGAAGCCATGGGACTTTACCTTTGGCCTGGGACAACTGATATGATGCAGAAGGGTAGAAGTCCCTAGACATAGCATTGGGGACACTAACAAAGAGGAGGATGTGGAATGCATAACATAGTAACATAGTTAGCAAGGCCGAAAAAAGACATTTGTCCTTCCAGTTCAGCCTATATTCCGTCAGAATAAATCCCCAGATCTTCGTCCTTCTAAAGAACCTAATAACTGTAAGATACAATATTGTTACGCTCCAGGAGGACATCCAGGCCTCTCTTGAACCCCTCGACTGAGTTCGCCATCACCACCTCCTCAGGCAAGGAATTCCAGATTCTCACTGCCCTAACAGTAAAGAATCCTCTTCTATGTTGGTGGAAAAACCTTCTCTCCTCCAGACGACGAGAATGCCCCCTTGTGACCGTCACCTTCCTTGGTATAAACAGATCCTCGGAGAGATATTTGTGGGGGGTGTGATGAAGGTCATATGGCCATGGGAGACTCTAAATGTGAGGTATGAGGATATCCAGGAAAGGACAAGGTTTTTTTTTTACGCCAAGGGAAAAGAGGAGCTGTAGTAGGAGGGAGTGGTCGACTGTCGAAGGCAGAAGATAGGTCTAGAGGTGGAATATTGAGAATTGTTTGACTTTGGTGGAAATTAAGTCATTATTTGTAATGTTGGATAGGACCGATTCAGTGGAGTGGTGGGGACAGAAGCCAGATTGTAGGTTGTCAAAGTGAGGTAAGATGAAAGTGAAGCATGGCCATGTTGTTTTACAAGTTCTCCAAACTCCTCAAAAGTATATGAATATCTGATCTAGTGACGCGCACCACATTGGTGGTACCAGGGCTATGGGGTACTCGGCACCGAGCCCATGGAAGTCTATGGGGAAATGTCACTGGCAGCAGAGCTCGGTCCGTGGCCCTGGGCGCTCATACAATGGGGGAATATTTACAGGGGATTGTAGTTATAGTTCGTGACGCCACCTGTGGTTTCTGATCTGATTGACCAGCGCTGCAGGGTAGATCTCTGAGGGGATGTTATGGCAGCTAGGTGTTAAGTCCCCCACAGGTGGGACTGATCCCTCAAAGTCTATGGTGACGCAGGGTGCAGATAAGAATTCAGTCACACACAATGCAGTCTCTTTCCATACCTTTACTTGTAGGTGTTGCAGGTATGTCCCGGGAAGCTGGTTAGGTTGGAGAATACACATTCAGGGAACTGTTGAGCAGGTTAGAGGCCTCCTTTATCCTTTTAATGTGTGTGAGTACAACTTGCATAAAGTCAAGTGCAACTCTTTTAATAGCAACTACGCCCGGCCAACATTGTGGTGGGAGTCTTCTGTTGGATAGAACTAGTCTTTGTGCACGGCCCTGCTAGACTGTTGTTCTTCCTGACCCCGGTTACGTATCAGCGCTTAGGGCTACCTTCTGCGACTTGTAGTCCAGAAAGGCCTCCGGTTTTCTTATTACTAGGCGTGAAGTACTAGCAATGCTTCGGACCCCGGTGTCCGGTTTAATTGAGTGAGGGTGATTTGTCCCTTTGTCACTCTTACTTCTCCACTCGCCCTTCGCCCTGCTCTCGCCCTTAACATAAGCACGTGTAGCAATGGTATAAAGGTCAGCTTTCCTTCAGTGCTCACTGACCTGTTCTCAGTTGGCTCGTTGGTATAACTGCTGTAATTCCTTTCCTTCTTTCCTTCACAGAACTCTGTCCAGAGCAGCTCACAGGACGCTTCGTCAGACTGTATTTACGCTGTAGCTCTGAGAGTCACTTTCCACTTTCTTAGGAACACAGGCAGCTTGCTCTGAGTAGCAGGTTAAGATGTAGCTCTGACTAGGCTAAGATGATTCACTTCACCCGTACTAGCCTCCACTTTCTTATCAAATGAGCTACACAAGCTCTGTGTGGGTTCAGTCTTCTCTCCTCCCCCTCCAAGACTAATCTGATCTTCTCTGTCCAAAGACAGGAGCTTGAATCACTTCTGTCTAGCTCAGACTGAGCTCTGACTAGAATCTGCTGTCTCCTCTCCTCCTGCACAGACTGACTGGAATGACTCACTATTGCTACGTCACACTACTTAAATAGTCTAATATGCCTCTAGTGGCAATGCTGAGAAGTGTGCGTGAATGAATATCAAGCTTTACAGTTACCTTCCTGTGCATTTTCCAGGAGACATGTGTGCCTTGCGAAGCTGGGCCACACACTAGCTTTAGATCAAATTTATGCAGTGATATTGAAAACTCTGGTTCATAAACTTTCAAGCACCACTGTAAATGTAGCCTTAGGTTTTTAGGTTCGTATTAGTCTTTTTAATAATTGGAAGAATTTAAATAGACTAGGATAGATGAACACCAAACTTAAACACTTGTTTAAAAAGGAAAAAAATGTATATTAAATGGAAAAGTGGGGGCATATCTAAAGATGAATATAATGCTGTTTGTAGGGAATGCAGGGCAAGTGTTAGAAGAACTAAAGGCAGCAATAAAGTGAGGCTTGTAACAGACCAAAAGCAATAAAAAAAAGGAATTTGGGGGCATGTCAAAAGCTAAAAAAAAAAAAATCAAAGATGCTATTGGATTATTACAGGATGAAAATTGTGTAGTAGTCAAAAATGATGTTGAGAAGGCAGAACTTTTAAATTCCTATTTTGCATCGGTGTTCTCTATGAAAGCAATTGTAACATCAACTGATCTTCACGGTGCTATCAAAGGGATAAAAGAATCCACACGATCTATAAACCCAGAGATGATGAGGGAACACTTAGTTAATTTCAATGAATTTAAATCTCCTGGTCCAGGTGAATTGCATCCTAGGGTACTGAAAAAGTTAGCAGATCCACTAGCCAGAATCTTTGAAAAATCCTGGAGAACAGAAGTCACAGAAAATTGAAGAATGGCAAATGTTGTCCATATCTTCAAAAAAGGAAAGAAGATGGAGCCAGAAAATTAGAGGTCAGTGAGCCAGGAAAAGATCTTTGGATAAATTAATAAACAGCATGAATGTAAGGACTTGGATAAGAATACAGTAATTAACCAGAGCCAGCATGGGTTTGTAGCAAACAAATCATGCCAGACTAATCTAATTTCCTTCTATGATGGAATCACTGACTGGATGGATCAGGGAAATGCGGTAGATCTAGTATAGCTCTAATTATGCAAAGCATTTGATACAATATCTCATACTATCCTTATTGAAAAAATGACCTAGTCTAGGAATGACAAGTTTAGCTTGCAAAAAAGAAGGCTAAGAGGAGAACTTAACAGCTGTCTACAAATATCTGAAGGGCTGTCACAGTGTAGAGGGATCATCCTTATTCTTATTTGCACATGGAAACACAAGACGTAATGGCATGAAATTGAAAGGGAGAAGATACAGATTAGATATTACAAAAAAACTTTTTTGACAGTGAGGGAGATCTATTAGTAGAATAGGCTGCCACGAGAGGTGGTGAGTTCTCCTTCAATGGAAGTCTTCAAACTGAGGCTGGACAGACATCTATCTGAGCTGGTTTAGTGAATCCTGCATTGAGCAGGAAGTTGGACACAATGGCCCTGGAGGTGCCTTACAAATGTAATATTCTATGACTAAGAACCCTACCCCACCACACGCATAACTTACACATAAACAAAAGACGCAAAAACCAAAATGAAAGCATGAACAGGAGACAACAAAAATTTGACATTCCTCAATTGCTTGTATGGTGCACATGGTACAGTAGCTAACACATTTCTTTTCAGGAATGAACTTTTAAAATGTTTGTCTCATTACTGAACACAATACGTTTCCTTAGGCCTTTTCACCATCCCTGCCCTTGTGTTAACAGGAAGGCCTAAGGAAACAGGTAAAAAACGGAAGCGAAAAAAAACTAAAGCCTACCTAATACCCAGCTGGAAATAATTTTCCTCGGCAGGTAGGAACCCAAAGCTGAAAATAACAGCACCAGCAATGTAAAAAAAAAGAAAATGAAACCTTCCCATCCTCTTAATCACATCAACATAATCACTTATTCCAATCTTGACACTATTAAGGCTGCAAAGAGATTATATATGATTGGCTTTGATAATTCTACCTGCTGGATATTTTTTTTTCTTTAAGCTACATATCTCAGTAAATATCTTGCATTCCTTGGCTGGCTTGCTTTCTCACTCCTTTTTTTGGATTTTTTCTTATATGCTTAACCTTTTCTGATCTGTATTTTGTTTTTCCTGCAAAATGTGTCATTGTTAATGATTTTGTGTCACCATGCATGAAAGAATTGTCTAAATATTAATGTTATGGAAGATGTATATCCAATATTATAAATGGAAATTGGAAAATAAAATCTTTATTTGCCTTGATCAGTCCACAAAGTATAAGTTATGAAATCACCTTTACTTTTTTTTTTTTTAAGTTTCAATCTCTTGAATGTTTTTGAAAAACCTTAATGAACTAAAATAATTGGCAATTAAATAGAATCTGTCAGCAGGTTTTTGCTATTGAAGAGCAGCATGATGTAAGGGCAGATGGGTTGGAAACCAGTTATGTGCTTATATCCTGAAGAAGCTTCGAAATGCGTAGATTAAAAGCCACAATTATACTAATTCCTGGCTTTCGATCTTCAAACTACTTATCAGCAGCACGGAAATATCTAGGTTTCCTCTCCCAAATCTAGTGTTCCCAGCGATGTCACTTACTGGGCTGCTTGGTGTAGTTTTGATAGAATTCTTGTTTTACATGTAGCAATAATCAGAATGCTGAGTGTTATATAACCCCACCCTCATCCCTGATTGGCAGGTTCCTGTTTAGAATGTCAGCAAGCCAATCAGCGGTGGGGGCGGGGTTACACATAAGCTGGACTGGGCTGCATGTGTAACCTAGTCCTGTAGTGCTGATCTCCTGCTGATAAAACTTTTTTTTTTATTTAAACTACAGCACACAGTCTAGTAAGTAATACAGCACTGGAAGGTCTTTGCCTCTACATCATGCAGCTTTCAGATTAAACAGCAAAATCTGCTGACCGATTCCACTTAATATAGTAGTGACCGATGCCATTTACCAACACTAAAGTATAGCATATGCTCCATCTGCTATATCACTCAAGCCTTTAGTGCCTGTCCTTATTTCACTACATTTTTGGGAGGTTAGAGGGATAGGCAGTTTTGGTCAAAGAGCACTTGACCTTCCCTCCACTGAAACTTAATTGAAATCAATGGGTTTCTGTGTAAGAGGGTCTATTTTATAGCTAAGAAGCATCCATTCAGAAGGTCGTCTGGTTGTAGAAAGCGTTATTCATGGAAGGGAATCTTCACGTTTTGAATTATTTTTGTATATTCGGATTAAAACTCCTCTTTAAAAAAACAAACAAAAAATCTTGTCTTTTTTTTTTTAATTAGGGTGTGGTATATTACCGTGACCAGCTCCATTTAAGCTACATTCCCCCCCTTCACCTGAGGGAAAGTGAAGAGGTATGTGACTGGAGAGCTTCCATTGCCTCACCACACTGTATTTTAGATGTATTTGCTCACCATTCGGGAGGATGGTGGTAGCCCTTTTTGTGCATTGAATTCAAGTAATTGTCTAAATTTTTTTTTTCACTGCGTAATTAACATCAATGAAATAGCATTGAAAGTCTCCTCCCAAAAAAGCCATATCTTAAGACTTTGGGTGACAATTTTAAGGTGGACTTGGGTGTAAAATTTAATTTTTAGGTTTGTAGAAATGTTTAAAGGGATTTAATTTTTTTTTTTTTTTTATTTGTAAAGCTTACCAGTCACTATGTTTTCCCCAGATAATGTACGCTCGCCACCATTAAGGCCTCTTTTTAAAACATATGAGTGTGCTGTAAAAAAAAAAAAAAAAAAAAGTCCTCAATCCATCCCAAAGAAGACACACAACCTGGTCTGGTCCCGTGGGTGTCTCTGGTCTTGATCTGGCACATTCTCTCATCTTTCAATCGTCCTCAATCTCTGCTTCATGTGGCTGTCTCGTCATATGTCTTCCACCCAGTGCTTCTCCCACCCTCTCCCAAAGGACAGACCGAAATACTGTAGTGCACCTTTTCTTCCAGGTCATCGGGTCTCTTCGGCCTTGCATGCACATTACAGTACTTTTGCTCCAGCCTTGGCAGGGCATAGAGAAGTTCTCTTGGCCAGGAGCGTGATTAGGGAGACACTGTGGATGATTTAAGACATATCAACCACCTGAATCGGGGAATGACCGTGATTGTTCTATTTCCAGTGCCTACTCTTCTTTCAGAGACATCCTTCTGACCGTGCTATTTGTGGGTAGAATAAAGGTCTTTTTTGGGATCTGCAGAGTGGATTGGACAGTTTTTTACAGCATCCTAGTGATTGCCTTACTATACATGGGGGGGAAAAAGCCTAGTGACAGGTTCTTCGAAAATCCCACCAATGCCAAAAGTGTAGGTTCAACTTTCCTCATAATCATGCTGTCATGTTTTTGTTTTTTTTTCTCTCGGGAAATTTTTCCATAAATATGGACTTCATTTAGAGGAAATTTTGTCCACTGACGTTTTGGGATACTTTCTTTTTCAGTTGCAAAGCAATTGAGAAGTGTTAGTATATAGTTTTAGCTTTCCATGGGATGGGGAAATTCACTATGTGAATGGTATTTTCATACATACGTTTTGTACTATGAACAAAGACGTTTTGGATGTGTATAGTTGAGCAACCAGTTGGCTTTTCATCTTTTGTGTTTCCATGAGCCTTAGCGGAACTGACTTTTGAATGGATTTTTTTTTTTTACAAATTATTAAATATTTGCTTAACCGTAAAGTGTCTCCAATCAGATGGTTGGAGGGGGGTTATTGCAATGCTTCTTGATCTAAATGAAGCCTGGAACAATTACAAAGTCTAAATCAAACATGGATCTGCATGAAGTCTTCTGATGAGCAATGTGAGAATCTGGCCTTGAACTCGAAGGATTTGTAAGGATAGGGAAGCATTTATGTCAGTTTAGTAGAAGTTTGGGAGCAGCTTGCTGGATTGGTCCCTTGAAAAAGTTTGACTGAACTCTGAAATTGTAGCCCCGGTTGAATCTGTGCTTATACCCATGGCTTTGTCCACAAAGCTAACTTTGTAAACTTGTTGAATTGATATTGAATAACACCTTTTTAGTTTTGTTGTTTTTTTTACCCAGTTAAGGGATTGTCCAACTGGATAAATGGATAGTTGTCACAATTTCCATACCAGTCTGCTCCACTTCTGGATTTGTTTTGAAACCGAATGGAAGTTCTCTCATCTTTTGTCAACATGTGACTATTGATAAGCTTGAAAGGGTCTTTCTTTTTGGCACGGTGCTACCCTGCTCTTCCTTCATGGCTCATACAGAGACAACCATGGTCTGCAGTCAGCTAAATGGCGCATCATGAGTCTTGTTTTAAGAGAGGTTTCAGAGATCCCTTCTTATAATTGAGGAACCCCAAAGCTGAGTGGACCTTTTTTGGAATCGGGACACCAGTACTTCCATCCCAAAAGGATATCAGGTTCTGCCCAAGTTGTACTTTCAACCACATTTTATACCATAAGGTGATAATTTCGCTATCGATGGGAGTCCAACTGCTAGTACCCATACCGATCCCAAGGCTTTGAAATGGTCTATTACAGGGCAGCAGTAGGTCCATTTCTATCCCGTGGATAGGTGATGACTAACTAGTAGGGAATACCCCTTTTAAACTTCAACTGACCGAACAATCTTGTAACCAACTTTTTGGGTTCTCAAATTGTGGGGTAACAATAGTAAATATGCAAAAGTTTGTAAGTGCTCTTTTTTTTTTTTTTTTTTTTTTTTAATTTTACTAATATATTTTATTCAAAGAATAGTAAAATTGTAAAGGTGAAAAATAAAAGTATATTTTGTGGACAAACTGTTTTAATTTTCAATTTCCCAAACTGTTGTCTTTTTATTGATGATAGACTAATTTTTTTTTTTTTTTTTTAATTTTTTTTCTTTCCACAGATGTAAGGTGAAATAAGCTAGAAACTTTCATCTGGGACTTGGATGTACACACTTTGTTACATTCCTGAATCTTCTACGTATGGTGCTTTTATAAACTTTGTTTTATTTTATTTAATTTTTTTCCTTTTTTTTTTTTTTTTTTTGTTCTCTTGTGTGGAAAGACAGGATTAAAACAAATGAAAAAAAAACCATAAGGATAAAAAAAAGGTTCAAAGGACACTCTGTGAGTACAAAGGAACACATTTTGTTTCAATGTGACATCAAAGCAAGTATTGTAGCACTCTTACAGAGAAGAGACCTTCCCCTGTCAAACTGCGGCAACAAAACAAGATGGTGGAATGGATAAAAGGATGTGCTTTAAAAAAAAACAACAAAAAAAAAAAACACAACAAAATACATAGTGAACACAGAAAGTGAATAGAGACTTTATGGCAAGTGATGTGCCTGCTTCTATTGATGAAGATGGATGGTCCGTCGCAGACCACTAGCAAATAAAAAGGCCAGGAATGTATCAAATGAGCAAGTGTCTACGCAGAAGCTTTCAATACAATAACTCCTTGCTCCATGATGTTAAAGTCTTCACAAAAAAACCTGGGAAGCCTTAAGAGGACTTTTTTTTTTTGTTTTATTTTTTTTTACTCTATAGAGTAATTATTGTACCATGGGGGTAATTTAATTATGGCAGCACAGTCCTACCACTAGGAACTCGCCTGCTCTTATATGGGTCAGTTAATGATTCTAATATCTATGTGTCATTTTTGCAGCAATTGATCTTCAAAGTGTTTTGAATTTTGTGTGTTTGCGTACTTGCTCTTGCTTGCCAGGGGGATAAAAAAAAAAAAAAAAGTATATATATATAAAAAAAAAATCTTAAAATATACATTCACCTTGCCAACTTAATGGGATCAGTGTCTCATTGTTCCTTCCCCTATATCCCGTCTCTGGTTTAAAAAGTATCTACAATGGAGGCTTCTTTTCATTTTGTTGCCTGAACTACTACAGCCTACCAATACGCCATGAACTTGGGGCAAAACAAAGACTCTTGTGCCCAACGTTCCCGAAAAAACCACTTTTTACATTCTGAATAAAGAGTATCAATGTTTAACCCACAAAATGGCTACCTCTCGATATAAGAATCAAATTCTTAGCATTTAATTTTTTTTTTTTGGTTTGTTTGAACCTTTTTTTTTGTTTTTATAATATATATTTTTTGATTATTTGATATTGAAAGTGCTATATTTTTTTTATTTTATTTTTATCTTGTCAGTGGTCAAATCTTATTCAGCCATTTTGAACTACTGTAGTTTTTTTTTTTTTTTTTTTAGTTTTTTTTTTTTAAGAGGTAAAGAAGACAAGGTGCCACTGGGGACTAATTTGGTTAAACCTTACGTTTCCTAAGCCAACCTTTAGTAAAATGTCCAGTAATTATGTCTAAATGGTGTCCACCACTGTAGAAAGAAGAGAAAAATAGGAGATCCCTGAACCATCCAGTAAAAGTAAGGAGGAGGGTCAGGCGTTAAACATGGTCGACCTTAGACCCACCTAAGACCAATCTGATCTGCTGCAGGAGCAAACACACTTCTAATGGCCAACCACATTATGAATGCATGTATTTGTAGAAATGTATCCCTAACTTGACCTAAAATCTTGGTTACAAACACTGAAAGTATCCGCCTAAGTATGACATCGTTTTATTTTATTTTTTTCCCCCTCCAATGGTTTGGCCCATTTTTGTTGGCATTTTTAATGTATTTAATTGAAAAGAATCCACATACCCAGCCATGATGTCTTAGTATTTCCAACCCTTGGAATTAAGCTAATGAACTATATACTCCATTACAAAAGGAAAAAAAAAATAAATATATATATATATATATATATATATATATATATATATATATATATATATATATATATATATATATATATATATATCTATATCCAGTCCGTACCTCATCAAATTTCCCTTCCATTGTGTCTGCATAATTTAATTTTTAAATAAAATATTGTATATTAATAAATCCTGGTATATCTGTGCAACGTTAGATTTGTGCCGGTTGCCTATTAATGCTAATATTTTTTTTTTTTTTCTTTTTCTATATATTTTTTTTCTTTTTTTTTTTTTTTTTGCTATTTTATTTTATCATACACAACATTTTCAGATTTTTTTTTTTTTTTGCCAAAGTGTGAAATGGACATTTTATTCTTGTAACTGCATTGTACAGTGTCACAGTAGCAAGAGGAAAAAAAAATTGCTACGTGTATTTGAACAAATCCTAAATTCTTTATTTTTGGTAAAAAAAAAATCTATGTATGCTTATGTGTATTCAACAGAAATGTGTTTTTTTTTTTGTAAAGTTGAAGTTTGTATTTTTATCTAAAATTAACATTTTTATATGAGTACGAAAAGCCTACTATGTTTTCTTGAACCAAAAAATGCATTGTGTGGTCATATTTTTGTAGCACCATATCATACAAATAATTAGCTATATCAGTTGCATAGAAGTGTTTCTAGCACTTGGTTTACGATATCCTATAATCTACTGCTGCTGTAAATGTATATCTAGTGAGTGTAAGTTCCCCAATATGTCCATCTGTTGAGTGGCTGAAAAAAAAATTCTAATGAAGGCTGCCAAGTTATCCATTTTTGGTCTTAAATTCAACTTTTTATATATTTCATGTATGATTGAAAATATTTTTGAAATTTATTCAAATTTTTTTTTTTCTTTTATTTAGTTTAGAGGGAAGCTGACTGTTTCAGAGAACCCAAAACTTGTTATTCGCTCTTAAAGGGAATCTGTCACCAGGTTTTTGTTACCTCATCTGAGAGCAGCATAATGTAGAGGCAAAGATTTTGATTCCAAAGATATATTGCTTAGTTTACTGGGTGCTGCAGTTGTGATCGATCCTGGTGGTGTGTGGCTGGACCAGGAGGCACAAGGGCACCGGTCCGGGCAATGGTCTCCTGCTGATTAAAGCACTAATTGTATTGAAACAGTGCACAGTGACATATCGCTGAAATCCATGTCTCATCCCTTATCTCATGCTGCTCTCAGATTACATAGCAAAAACCTGCTGACAGATTCCCTTTTAAATACTGTGTTGTGTCAGGGAAAACTCCGGTCAGGGACTATGGCCCTAAATCGATGTGTTCACCACAATTCTGGCGTAAAACACTTTGATAAGTTGCAAAATCTTTGCGCACCTCTTGGAGTCTTCACGCCAGCTCAAGAGCTGGGGTGTGGTGGTTGTGTGACATCTTTTTCTAATTCATGATGAGCTGTGATATACCTTACACCGGAAATCTTGTTTCGGTCCTTGACTGGAGTAAGACTTGTAGTGAGGCACATGCCACTTTTTTGATGCCTCTTGATGAATTATCATTTTTTTTTCGGATTATAAGCCGCACTTTTTTCCTGATCTACCGACATAGCGGTGGCGTGCCTGTTTGAAATCCTGCGCCATTATTGGTCACGGCCCGGCCGGAAGTGATTGGACATGACCAATCAGCGACGCAGGATTTCCGTTACAGACGGAAGTCAAAAGTTAGACAATTATATAGTAGACTAGATGGTGGCCCGATTCTAACGCATCTGGTATTTCTAGAATTATGTATGTGTTTATTTATGCATGGCTCCACTCCCATCTTCCCATCCTTGTATGCATGGCTCGCTCCACCCTCCCATCCAACTCCGCCACCCTCCATCCTGTATACATCCGGCTCCTGAAGCTCCCACCCTCCCATCCTGTATACACGGCTCGCTCCCACCCTCCCATCCTTATACACGGCTCCGCTCCCACCCTCCCATCCTGTATACATGGCTCGGCTCCCCCCATCCTGTATACATGGCTCGGCTCCCACCCTCCCATCCTGTATACATGCTCCGCTCCCACCCTCCCATCCTGTATACATGTCTCCGCTCCCACCCTCCCATCCTGTATACATGACTCGGCTCCCAACCCTCCCATCCTGTATACATGACTCGGCTCCCACCCTCCCATCCTGTATACATGACTCGGCTCCCACCCTCCATCCTGTATACATGGCTCGGCTCCCACCTCCCATCGTATACATGGCTCCGCTCCCACCTGTATCATGGCTCCATTCCCATCCTGTATACATGGCTCGCTCCCACCCTCCATCTGTATACATGACTCCGCTCCCACCCCTACTGTATACATGGCTCCGCTCCCACCTCCTCTATATACATGGCTCTGCTCCCACCCTGTATACATGGCTCCGCTCCCACCCTGTATACATGGCTCGCTCCCACCTGTATACATGCTCCTCCCACCCTGTATACATGGCTCCGCTCCCACCCTGTATACATGGCTCCACTCCCACCCTCCACTGGGTTCCCCGTCCTCCCCTCATCATACTTGCCCATCTCGCTCTGTCGCTGCACGTCTCTGCATCTCTATCACGGCGCGTCAGCTCCTTCCTTTGTGGTGCGGTCACGTGGTACCGCTCATTAAGGTCATTAATATGGACGCCACGCCTATGGGAGTGGAGTCACGTCCATATTCATGACCTTAATGAGCGGTACTACGTGACCGCACAGGATAGAAGCAGACGCGCCGGGACAGGGATGCAGCTACGGAAGGTGAGTATGTACATGGAGATGACCCGCGGCTACTGTCGGGAGATCAGCAGCTAGCGCCGCTGATCTCCCGACTATAGCGGTGGCATGGGCCGGAAGTGCCTGTCGCTGATTGGTTGCGGGCGCAACCAATCAGCAATGCAGGATTTCCGTTACAGACAGAAGTGAAAAGTTAGACAATTATATAGTAGATTGTAGCGTAGCTGCAGTGGAGCTTACAGGCTGCTGTGAAGCGGGGTGCCAGGGTTGCTGCAGCCTGAAGCTTCTGGCATTGGTGCAGGCAGGAGTTGGGTGATGGTTGCGGGCCCCAGGCTGGTACGATGAGGTATTCGTCAGTGCCGGGGCTCCGCTGACCTTTTTTTAAAGTCTGGAGCCCTGCACTTCTATGCGGTGGACTGAAATTGGCTGCTGGAGGTGGTGCATGTGCAAATTGGGATCTCGGCACAGAGATCTCCTCTCCCAAGGTCTCAATTGCTCATGCACCGCTTTCGTCGTCCATTTTGTCGGAGTCCACCACTTTAGAAAGTATAGAAGGGGAGTGTCACAAAATGTCGGCAGAGCCCCACACCTCATAATACCAGCCTGGAGCCGGCAGCCGTGACCCAATTCCTACTGCTGCCACCAAACACCCCATCCTATTAGCCTTCAGCCCGCAGTATCTCCTGCCTTCGCCAGCAGCGACCCTACCACCTGGGACCCAGTGTCACCACCGCTGCCCTCCAGGTAAGCTTTTAAAAAAGTGGATTATAACGCGCACCATTTTATTAAAAAAATTTTTTTTTTCCTATTTTCCTCTTATAATCCGCAAAATACGGTAAGTTGTCTTGACGAAAGAGCATGCTGGAGTCAGACACGGTGTGAACAATGCCAGTCTTGATGTTGAATCTGGGTGTATGTTTTTCACACTTCTAGTTCTAGAAGCAGCCACCCCCTTAGTGATTTCTTCCCACTCTACTCCCTAGACGGACAGGTCTCTCCCTATACATGCAAATTACTTATTCAGATAGGAAGAGCACTAAAGCTCTAGTGCCAACTATTGGAAGCCGCAATCCTAAAAGATATTGACCCTTTGAGCCTTTCCACATGACTATGGATCTCTTTACATACACACGCATATGGAAAGACCTGGCTCTCTAAGGGGAGCAGGAGAGGAGAAGCTGCCCTAAACAGGCCTTGGACAAATTCTCACCGACAGTCTCCAGCCAGCTTTTCAAAGTATGTTTCCTGACACCGCCATGAGGTCCATTGTTTAGATAGCCTCAACCTGTCAAATACATTTTTTTTTTTTTTTTTTAAATCCCATTCTTCAGTGAGTTAAGTATGACACTACTATATATGAATCAGTTTCCCATTTGTGTCTTGGCATTACCTGTACCCGTTACTTTGCATTCAACCAATCATTAAAAAGGTGTAGAGCATTTTTAACTGCAACCATAAAGTCCTGTTGTAGCTGAGGTGTAAGTATTTTTAAAGTTATGAAAAAATGTTCCTATAAAGTATTAACTTGTTTAGTATTGGTAGCTTGGTTCTTTTGTATTAAATGGGGTTTACCTCCCCCAATAAAAAATTATTGGCTCTCCTAAACATAAGCCAATTTTATGTTTTCACCCCCAACGCCTTGAAAATAGTCATTAGTTTCAACATCATTGTGCCTAATATACTAATCAGTCATAAACCTGTACTCCATATCTGACCTCTGAAATCAGCTCTGAGTTGTACGAAGCTGTAATACATCACTCGTAAAAATCTGTGGGGTCTCGGTGTACAACTGCTTCCCTCTAACTGGCACTTCCAGGATATCCTGTACTTTGAAGCCAATTTGTAGGCTTTTTATCTATTCTCATATTTTACAAGGAACAGTATATTTTTGAAGGAATCTTTTCCTTCTGAGCAGTGGTGTAACTAGAGTCCATTGGGTCCCTGTGTTAAAATTTGGACCTGGACCCCATCTGCATGTTGGTTAAATGTATGGGCCCTTGAGTGTTCTATTCCTATACAGACATATGTATTTGCCCTCAATGTACTGATGTCCCCCATCCTGGGTTCCTTTTTGTAGGCCCCCCCCACTCTGGGCCCGTTCTTTGAAAATGTACCCTATTCTGAACTCCTTGTTATGATGTCCTCCATCCTGTACCCTTCCTATAATAAAGTCCCCTGTTCTGCTGCTCTTTTTCCAACTCCTTTTAGGAAAAAAAATGAACTTTTCTCACTTTCCTCCTTTTTCACAACTCGCGGTGTCGAATTCCATAGCCGAAACAGAGGCCGGAAGTTGACCCCAGAGTTTGGATCTCTGATCCAGTGGCGGCGTGTCTTACCTTGTAGGGAGCCAGCGGGTCTCTGCGCCACAGTACATTTCAGCTGAATGTACGTGCTCGGACACACATCCAGTGGAAATGAACGCTGGCATTGGCGGGCCCCCTCCGGCACAGGCCTGTTTACGGACTCGCCCTCTGAACTCAATCGTTACGCCCCTGCTTCTGAAACTCCAACTCTGATTCGTCCCAAAATCTGATATGTTCTTAGAACTAGTTTTTGCCTTTCTACATGCCAATCCTCCTCCAGCACACTTTCCATGAAGACTGGCATACAAAATGATTTTCAGGTGCATTTTTATGGCTGATTAGCAGAGAACAATAATTCTATACCTAAAAATTGTTTCTCCGTGAGAAACCCTAAAGTTGACCCTACACTACAAGGTAATTTCTACCCATACTCCAAGGTTAAGAGCAAACTATTGTGGCCTGACTTGAAAACTGGTTGCCACATCCTTGAACTATAGCACCAATCTGCTCTATATAAATTTTAGTAAACTATTATGTAGCCTAATAAAACTTATTGGTATTGGGGAAAATTAATTTTATATAAATTTTGAAATACATTCCCATTAATTTGCGACCTATTTAAGATTTTCCTAGTAAAAAAATTTTTTTTTTTTTTTTTTGTCAGTCCGCACCTTTTGATAATTTTAATCCATTTGAAGATGCATTCACCTCCAAAACTGGAAATTCATGTATTAAGTTGTGTGTTTGTTCCTTTGCAAATATGTGTACAATTCATAATGTAATGCACATGAATGTCTGTGTCTGAGTAAAACCGAAAAAAAAAAAATAAAAAAAATATGAAACCCTGTATAAAAGTGTAATTTATATATTTATGTTTTGGTGGGATGCCAATAATATTGCTTTTAATTTTTTATTTTTTTGTTTTTATTGCCTAAAGTATCTAATGAAACAAAGGCTTTGTATATCCATTAAAATGATGTAGATGGAATGTATGGTTGTAGCATTTTGGACACCTCTTATGCGATTTTCCTATTTCTGCATAATGTGCGTTCTATGACATTGCACAGATTTTAAACAGCGAAAATAAAATAAAATATCCTATAAGTGATTTTTTTTTTTTTTTTTTTTTTTAAAACCGGCTCTTATATATTAGGTTATATGAAATCGTATATCATGGTTTATTTATTAAAATCTGTTCTTTTTTTATGATCTATTTAATTGCATATCTTTTAGACCATAAATCCAAAAATGCCTGCTACTTAAGCCACCAGTATGGTAAGTGTCCCTTTTTTAAAAAAAAAAAATTGACTTTTGGTCCAGGAACTTCCACAAAAAAAACTTCTTTTTTTATCGAAGGTGGCTTTTTAGGAAATTCTTAGTACGGTAAATGTACGGATGTACTGTATCCCAGAGTTGCTGTAAATCCTTGAAATCTGGAGGACCTCAAATGATCGATATCCATGAAAGTGGTGTAATGCTTTATTTTCCCTGTAGGGGTGCTACAGGGGAATTGAATGCATGTTGGATATCCCAACAGAATAGATCCCAACAGAGTAGAGCTAACCACTGGGGAGTACCGACAACGCCCTACCCTATGACCATCTTATTATTGGGCAAGCCTTCTGGCAAATAGGATTGACTACAGTGGAAAGCCCCCTTTTATAATGAATTCAAACTACATGTAATGGGTGCGTCGTCTTGTGGACAAAACCAGTATGCAACGTATAATCTTCTTGGATCCAGTTTCTCATTGTATTAACATGAGACTCATTACTCCTTAGGACTGTATTCCATCGATCATGCGAAACCATGAAGGTTATCAACTAGATTCTTAATATGGCATAGTTTTCTACTAGAGGAAGTCTGACTGAACCAAAATTTAAAGGGAATCTGTCAGCAGGTTTTTGTTATATAATCTGAGAGATGCATAATATAGCAGCTGAGACGTTGATGCCAGATATTTGTCGCTTACTGGGCTATGTGCTGCTGTCTCAATAAAATTAGTGTTCTATCGGCAGGAAATTATCACTTCGGGACTAGGTATCTCGTGCTTCCTAGTCAGCTTCACGGTGTAACCCCGCCCCCACCACTGATTGGCAGCTTTCTGCCAATCAGTGGTGTGGGTGGGGTTATGTAGGGTTCAGCATTCCAAGCTCTGCTTTAGACAGCAAACACTTGCTGGAGTCTTGATTTGCCACTACATAATTAGACTGGGAAAAACTTCATGTTCCCTTTTTAAGTTGCTAAGGTGATCTTTAGAGAATCCAGACTGCTCTTAGATTTCCACACTACCGGTTTAATTCCATTTATTTCCTAGCTCTTTGACCCCCTCACCTCGTCTATCAATCTGAATCTGTTCTCAATGAAAAGTGTCGTGAAACAAGTGACAATTTTGTCAAATGTAAATTATTACACATCTGTCATCTTTTCAATGTCTACAGTATATATGAATGTATCCTAAAGAAAATGGTCATAAAAAGGATTGTGTTGATTGTTAAAACTAATCAGGCTTTCCACATTAAGAATATTGCCCTACAAAAGTCCATAAATATTGGTCAAACATTAGTTAACCAGAAAGTCACTACTTGCATTAGATTGAGATGTCCATGGAAACATTTTTTGCTTCTTTTGACATTGTTCCAAATTTTGTAAACTTTATGTATTAGTAGATCATGAGTTAGAAATAAAATGGCTCTAGAAATTGGACGACAGTTCTAACACCCCAAATGTAAAAATAAATTAAGGGTCTGATGAGGTTTTTTATACATTATTTTAAAGTCTTTTTTTTTAAGGAATTTTTATATTTATTATGCATTGCTTATATATGGAGCATTCCTATTCTGTAGAATTTTATAGACATGAACATCACTGTCCCCATAGTGAATTTAGGTTGTAAGCCTCAATCAATTTGTGTGGAGAGTAACCGGAGGGAACTTGCGCAAACACGGGGAGAACATACAAACTCCTTGCAGCTGTTGTCCTTGGTGGGATTTGAACCCAGGACTCAATACCTGCAAAGCAACAGTACTAACCACTGAGCCACCATGTTGCCCATTGACAACCTCCTTAAATCCTTGAGTTCCCCACTGTTCCCAGAAATGATGGCATCCTGTAAATTGGTTATCTGACCATTGTAGTCAAACATTGACCCCAGTGGTAATGAGACAAACAAGCAAAAATCATGATATAGGCAAGTGATTGGCTGCAGAAAGTCCGGTACTAGAGAGAAACCTCAAAGCAGTGACGGTCATTCCCTACTTCTGGACTTTTATATTTTTAAAGTCAATACCTGTAATTTTGTTGTGACTTTTTCAAATCTACAACTTTCTGACTTTATTTGGCTGAACTTTACTTGTTACATGGATCTAGATGAGGCAGGATCGGTGTTGTTGGCGCTTCTTAAGCTGCCGACTTTCTAGCCTGTAAGGTCACATAAGGGCGATGTTTCCAATCCCCCCCACCCTTACCCCTTTTCCCATTTCCTTTTGGAATTACTAATTTAATGGGTAAGGAGGTTCCAGCTATGGCTGCTACAGCAATCCTCATATGGATTTAATATGTCTTCAACGGAAAGGTCTGTGAAGGGTGAGCTGATGGCTTTGGCTTGAGCGGGAAATCTAGAAGTGTTTCAGACGCAGACAAACAAGCCATAGCTTAGGGATTTGGTGTGTCTACGTGTGCCAAGAATAAGTCAAGTCCAGGAAGAAGATTAAGTTATTTCCACTCCCTTTCAAAGTCCCCTTCGAGATCTTATGACCAGAAAAATGCATTTTTCCCCTGGATTTTGGACACAGATGTGACAAGGAGGCATATCTATGGGGCATCTTCTGGAATCACAACCATCAGAAATATTTTCTCTTGAACAGGCAGACTTTCAGATCAGGTATTAATAAATAGAAACCTCTTTTTTTTTTTTTAGATTTTTTTTTTTTTAATGCTGGCACGCCTTATATACTTTATAAGGTGTGCCAGCATTACATGATAAATGGGATTATAGTACTAATACAGTACTTGTATGTTACAATTATGTCCTATGTGCATACCAGAGTAATTACTGCACTTCAATAAATCTCTAAAATTACACTAAATGTCATTTGTTTAATGCTGGGGCTCTAAAATTACTTTAGGGGTTGTCCAGGATTGGGGATCAAGTCTGCTGTCACTCTATGCACAGTGCACACTGTCCGGATTCTCTAGGAGCGGACGGTCATGTGACCGCAAGTATGCAATTTGCATACTTCGGCCACATTCCGACTAGACGTGTCCACCTTTGCTCAATACAAGTGCTTTGGTTGAGGTCTGACGTCTAGTTGGCATGTGACTTCATGTATGGAAATCGCACACTTGCTATCATGTACCTGCCTGCTCCCGGCACCGGAGAATTCTGACATCGTGATGGCACGCTCGAACTCCAAGCATGGACAACCCCTTTAAATACACAACTTTTGGGCTACGTTCATACTATGTGTATTGCGTTATTTATGTTGTAGAGTTTCTACACCTATTAGGTTACTTGCGTTTTTATTGTTTTGTTTTTTTTGTCTTTCGTGTGTCATGCTTTTAAAGCTGCTTTGTTTTTTTTGTTGTTTTTTTTTTTAATACTTCCTGGTATTTGGCTTTGAGAACTTTATTAAGGTCATGTGTGAATTACCTGCGTTTTTTTTTTTTTTTTTTGCATTTCCACATATGCGTCTTTTTTACCTGCGGAATTTCTGCACCTAATTCAAGTTTATGGGGAAAATCCGCAGCGTACCCGCAAGATAAATTGACCTGATTTGAAACACAAACCGCAGGCAAGTTTAAGTAGGGTAAAAAAAAGATAAATAAAAATAGGCAATACCATGAGATTTCCATAAATCCCATTCACTTTGAAAAAATGCGCAGCCTCAAATTCATAGTGAGAATGTAGCCTAAAAATGCAGAAATTACTCTGGTCTCCGCATAGGATAATGGTTCACCGACCATATACAGGTACTGTAGATGTAGTGATATAATGCCATTTATCATTCATTTTCTTTAATACACAGTATACACTATACCATTTATTTTTGGTGTGCCAGCATTAAAGGGAACGAGTAACCAGGTTTGACCGATATGAGATATGACCACTACATTTCAGGGCTCATATACAACATTCTATAATGCTGTATATATGCCCCCAACCTGACCTGAAAGACAAAGACCCTTTTATTATACTTGCCTACGGGGTGGTCAGGTCCAAGGGGTGTCACTGGTCTTGGTCCGGTGTCTCCCTTCTTCTTGTGATGCCATCTTCCTTGTTGCTTCATGTGGTTGACCCGCCCCTACGTCATCCACACAGTCTACCCGGCATCGCACTCCTGCGCAGTCGCACTTTTCTGTCCTGACACGGGAAGAGTAAGGCCTCTTTCACACATCCGGTGTGCGCCTGACGGCGCCCCCGGCATTTAGCCGCAGCGCCGCATCAGAAAACCTGATGCGCCGCTTGCGGGTTTTTTTTGCATTGACTTGCATTAGTGCCGGATGGCGCCGCATGTCAATGCGTCGTGTGCGATTTTGTCCAGATGCGGCGGAAATGTACATTCCGGCGGCCGGACAAAACGCAGCATGTAACGTTTTTTTTTTTTTTTGCCGGATTCCCCTGATGTCTCCGGGCATCAGAAACCATCCGGCAAAAAAACCCATGCGGCGCATCAGGTTTTCTGATGCGGCGCTGCGGATGTGTGAAAGAGGCCTAAAGTACTGCAGTGCGCATGCGCCGGGGCTCTTGAACCTTCCCCGGTGCCTGTGCACTGCAGTACTTTGCCTGCCCTCGTTAGGGCAGAGAAGTACGCCTGGGCAGGAGATGAGCACTATGCTGGTGAGACTGTGTGGATGATGTAAGGACGTGTCAACCACATGAAGCAAGAAGAAGGGAGGCGCCGGACCAAGACCAGCGACGCCGCCTCGGACAGGACCGCCCTGCAGATGAGTATAATAAAAGGTCTTTTTCTTGTCTTGCAGGTCGGGTTAGCGTCACATATACAGCATTATAGAATGCTGTATATCAGGCCTGAAAGGTGATGGCTGTATCTCATATCGGTCAAACGAGTTGACAAGCTCGCTTTGAAGTCTCACCAAAAAATGTTTCTAGTTTGTATTTTCTTAGATGCTGAACTCCCTACTACTATTGTGTTTTTTTTGTAAAGTTGAGTACCATAATTAGTATATTTATTTTTTTACTATAGCCTTGAACTCTTTTCCTTCTATGAATTGACTTCAATACTTGGTCACACACCGTGTTGTAGACCTCTCGAGCTCCTCCTGAGATCAAATGAAGCAAAAAGTCACTCAATGAATGATACTCTGAGCTTATAGATAAGGATCCACATCTCCTTTGTGGTAGGTGTGCGGAAATATCCCTAATGCAAAAAGTGGCTTTGGTGTAGACGGCTGCGTGATCAAAGGGAGGAAATATTTCATAAATATCCCGGACTGGTGACAAGGTCATCGGTGAATACACTTCACATCTGGTGTACATTTAATTTTGTAGCGCAAATGATTAGCTTCCCTTTGTGGAATGGTTGACAACACAATACAGCATGTTCCTGGACGGAGAATGGATGCCCCTGACTTCCAGACGTGATTCTTGTGTGTAAAACATATCTCCTTACTCGGTCGTCTTTCCCAGACGAGCGTGCTTTCGGGCGGTCATGCTTGAATACCTTAATAATTTTTAAATGGTTTAGAAAATTTAATCTTCAGATAAAACATCTGTGTAATATCCAGGGTCACCTGTCTCAGGCTTGAAAATCGCTTATGGTTACCAAGCATGAAAGAGGGCATTTTCCCATGAGAATGGAGCCACGATAATTTAGGTCAGGACAGGTTTATCTTCTAATTCCATGCGGGCAGTACTTTTTGGGGTCGCACGAAAATGTGCACCCTTTTTATCAATAGATTTGGTAAACCTTACCTAAAGATATATGAAAAAAAGAATATTAATGTGCACATTTTTGAGTTTCAACTTGGTAATTTCTGGAAGGAAACTGATTGTAACTTGTAGGAAAAATGTAAAACTGAGATGTGCAATAGCACACATGAGTCGATAAATCATGACTGAGGCTCCGTTATGGTATTTGGCAGTGGATTAAGATGATATCTAAGCACTCCAAAGTGCTTACGATATATTGAAGGTCAAGTAAATAAGTCCATTAAAGGGAATCTTTCATCAAAAAGTATTTTAAAATATAAACTATTATAAATGACAATGGTCTTAAATCAAACCGTAAGGTTTGGAAAATATTTAGGATTTTGTTGCTATAGAGAAAGGCACCTTTTTTTTTTCCTAAAAGCAAATCTGTCAGTGGGATTCTTGCTATTTCATCTAAGAGCAGCATAATATAGGGCAATAGAGCCTGATTACTGCGATGTAATTTACTAGGCTGTATTGTTTCAGCACAATCTGTTTTTATCAGTAGGGGATTATCACTGAAGGACTAGGTCTCACGTGCCTGGCAGTCAAGCTAATCAGCACAACCCCGCCCACATCACTGATTGGCAGCTTTCTTACAGTGTACACAGGAAGCTGCCAATCAGTGGTGTGGGCGGGGCTACACACAGCTCAGCATTCCGACCACGGGGATTCTATCAAATTGCACCAAGCAGCTCAAAGTGACACATCACTGAAATTGGGCTCGTTTGCACCATATGCTGTTCTCCGATTCCATAGCAAAAACATGTTGCCAGATTCCCTTTAAACATAATTTTTGTTTTTACATGGGTTATGCATGATGTGTACAAACAATGCTAATAAGAGTGTAACAGAACGTAAAAACCACAATGAGAAATTTGTTCCCAAACGTAGGGATTCCAAGAAACAGCCAAAAACAGTTGTTACTTTCCCATAGACTAACATGTTTGACTGCTAGATATGGAGAAATGAATATACTCATGTTCTAATTTAGCCCGCCATCAATAGGCTGCGTTTTAGCATCGGTATTCTGGCCCCACCTTCGATGTTTTAAGGATCTGATAGTTTGCGTTGGTAGGCACATACAGCCATAATATGGATGGTAAAATGCGCTTCTATTACAGCCTTGTATCAATTCCAAATTTTACGGCACTGTTCAGAGTTGTGGAGTTACATATTTCTACTTAATTGGGAGGAATATGGAATTTAAGCAAGAGAAATTGTTCCATTGGTCGCAGTTTTCTAGAGATTATCCCCTTTTGCGTGATCTATGGAAGCAGTCGAATATTCAACCATATGGCAAAACTCGGAGGACAAGACTAGTAGAGACTGTTTTGCCGCCATAATGCTTTGTGCATGCAAATCTGTCGTGCATTACTGGGTCACAAAATTGGAATTCAAGAATAAGAAAAATATATTCCCAAACATCCTCCCTTTTATCTCCAAGACAGAAGCAGGTAAGATATTTTTTTTAAATATATCTTGTTCTTTTTAAGCTTGTCTTTTACAGTCGTCTTAATCGTGACCTCCCTTTCAGTAGATTTGACCGGAGTTCTGCAAACCGCCTCCTCCCGGCTGGTATCTCTGGCGCCTCCTCAGATAGACCTGACGCAACGTTATCTACCAACGTAGACGCTGACCCCAGGGTCCTGTTAATTTTTTTTTTTATTTTTTGTCCTTTCTAATCGGAACACTGATAAAGCCCATGCTCGGCATTTTATTTTTAGGACAAAAACTAAGAACTCTGGTCGGATGAAAACTATCACTTGGCCACATTATAGTTCCACAAATATACATGTAAGTACGCCATGGATGTACAGACTGTCGCGGATATCTCCACAGGTGACCTTAAGTTCCCATAAATATCTGTTGTTTTTTTTTCTACATATAGTCATTGCGGTATACGGTATAAGCGATCGGATGATTGCAGGCTCAGTTTCCCTATAGAGACTGAAAAGAACAGTTTTTAAAAATGCTAACAAATATTGCAATAATGAAAATGTCGTATCTACTCTAAAATGGACACCAGCTCGCCACACGAAAAGGAAATCCCCACTTAGCTCCATTGACTGAAAAGTAAAGAAATATATGGTTCTTTTATAAAAAGGGAGGACATTTTGAAAAAAGGGTTAAAATGTTTTGCCCAATTTCCTTCATGTTTGCTAAGTTTTTACTGTGGCCTATCTGGCATGTATTGGTTCTGAAGAAAATTTTGCCCTGAAACCACACTTCCCTTTTTTACAGACCATGCTCCCTCTATGCCTCTTCCTCTTTGTTTCCCACCCCATCCATGGGGCTTTTGTCTGATTGGTGAAGCATCCCGGATTTGCTAACTTTTCCATGGATGGGGCCTCCGGGAGATTCTAGGAGAGTTGGCAAATATGGTCTACTAAAGGCTTTACGATGATGAATTTGAAAAATTCAGCTATAGACCAGATGAAATTCCATGAGTGTGAGTTTTATATGTTGCCTTCATCTTTGTATAAGGCTTGGAGATCATGGTGGCGCTATGTGCATGGAGCCTGCTCAACAAGTTATGGAGGATGGGCAGCAGCCTAGTATGGAGTCCTATTTCCTTCCATGTGGTGGTCCTTTGGGCACTGTGCCTACATCACATATGGTGCCCAATGATGCATGCTAAAAATGTTCTGGTGACTTTTTTCTGTATGGAACCCACTGGAAATTATCTCCATGAAAAAAATTTATGGGAGGCACCGAAAAAAAGCCCTACACGCTACAATGGCAGCTCTCATGTATGGAGCCTTAATACAGCTGGGTGCATAGGGCCTAAATCACCTATTTCTAAGCAATTCTTTGGAAACTCTCTGGTGATTCATGTACAAAAATATCTGCACATTATTATTGCTATGGAAAAATTTGGTTGCGCATTTCTCAAAAATGGTAGCGAAACTCTCCCATTTTCACAATGTTCTGTATTTCATTTGTTTGTCCTTCCGTGAAATGCGTGCCTACTGATCCGAGCTACTATTAAATGGCTTTATTCTTTTCTAAAGTAAAATCTGCTTAACTATAGGCTTGGATAATGAATATTATTGTTGGTGATTCATCCATAATAGTCTATAATATTATGTTATGAAAATCAAGCTGCTGAAGCGAAAATGTGGTTTTCCCGTAAGGATGAAAAAAGAAAAAAAAAATTGAGGTCCCTTCCTTGCCAAACCTCCCTAACGCTTTTTTTTGTTTGGTTGCTGGACAGACGTCTTATATTGTAATAGCTCCTTTCTAGTTTGGCCAGTCCACAAGTGAATGGCTGCTACTATTCTACAGTTTATAAAAAGATAACGGAGGTTTTATTGGGACAGATCCTATACACATTGGATATGCTTCAACAGATACGCCCAAGGACAAGAAAATTTGTCCACAATGTTCTAGGGCACATGTTCAACTTCTCCGAATATCCCTCTAAACCCGATAAATGCCAAGAGTGACCTTTATGGTGCCTGACAAGTGTTTCATATTTTTTTACGTGATAGCCTTAGGATAATGTGTGACATATAGTTGAAAATGTTGGGTTTTCGTTCAGTGCATAGGCTTTTAAAATTTCTCCAATGTGTGCACTAAACCAATGAAAAGGAAATCTGTGTTTTTTAAAGGCCCATTTACATGGGCTGAAATGAACTGTATGGGGATAAGGATTGATCCAGTTCCCCCATAGCGTTTGCCCGGTGTCTGCAGCCCATTAATAGTTTATACTAGTAGATGAGCTGCTAAGGAAAGAGTCAGACAGCTGTAACGAGGATCGAAATGCAATGCTCGGTCTTGCCGTTGGTTCTCCCAGCTGCATGTCAACCATCAGACTGAGTATTGCATTGCGATCCTCGCTCAAGTTATATGGCTGTGTGATTCTTAAGAATTGCCTTTTTTTTTTTCTACACAACCTATAATATTATATCAGTCAGCGGCCAAGTGATATGCACGCTTGATGGATGATACTTCCCATTTAGTCAATGATCTGAACTAGGCCGTTCGGCAAATTTGCTGCCCATGTTAAGGACTTTTTTTTTTTTTTGGGATTTAATTTTCATACAGTTGTGTATCTCACATATCCAACATTTCATGGTCCAATTCTAGACTGTGATATCCAAACGGCTGACTTGGACAACCCAACCTCAAAAGCCGCATATATTCTTGTGAGGTTGTCGAGTTCAAGTCTCGAGATCCATACTTGAACCGTGAATGTGAAATGTGTGAAAATGGCCTAAGGCTGCATCTGTTCCCTGATGGTTTTTAGGAGCCTGTTCGATATGGGTAATAAATCGCTTCCTTTCCAGGATTATATACTCATTTTGTGAACAAATAGGTTTTTATTTTTGTCGGAGCAAACACTTTAGTGGAGGTTTTGGTCATATGATATTGATGACCCATCCATACAATAGGTCAGCAATGGTGAACCTTTCAGAGACAGAGTTACCAAACTGCAACCCAAAACCCAATTTTTCGCAACGTGCCCACACTGCAAATGAACCTGAATACTGAGGTTTTTGTCCCCATCCTGGCATAATGTCCCACCCACCCCCTCCATGCTGATATTGTCCCTGTTCTGATATGTCCCCCATCCTCGGCCTGCTGTTCTTCTCCAGCACACATTAAAAAGAAACAAACAACTGAACTCAACGTCATCTTCTGTCACTGGTGCAAGAATCGGTAGCTGACTTCAGTTTGCCGTTATGGGCAGCACATGACTTCACTGCCGTCCACCGCATATCACTTGCAATCCACAATCCGCTACCGGCTTCTGATTGGCCTGTGATGTGTATTGCAGATAAAGATCTGGTGGGTCTCCGCTGTTGCACAATACAATTCACCTGAATGTGCGCCCGAGGACACACATCCAGGTGAAATTGATGTTGTCGTGTCCTCCTCCCGTGAGGTCCTTTTCGAGATTGCAATCTGTGACCGCAATCATCATATGCTTGGATGCTGGATTGCAGGGACGGTGGCATGCTTGCCCACAGAGAGGGCTCTGACTTCCCCCCTCCTGGTACATGTGCTATAGGTTCACCACCACTGCAATAGGTAATTACATTAGTATTAGATTGATGGGATCACTTAAAATGTGATATTTGAGTTCCTAGATGACTTAACATCCTAGAATCTATATTTGAATGGGATTTTTTTTTAAACCAATTCTATATAAGGGTACAATAAATCTTTAGACTTGACTTGTTGAGGCTTTCAAGTTGATGAGACTGATATCTTATAAATTAGATTTTGGTTGCACATTTTAAAGATCTTTTCTAGTAAAAAAAAAAATGTCATCCAGTTTGCATATACCTATAGGTTCTGGTGTTATCCTTTTTTAAAGAGACATTTTTCATATCCGCATGAGCTAAAAGAACAGAATTGAGGAATGGATACTATTTAGTGCCAGAGGCAGGTACTCAAGTTATGATAAGTATATGAAGCATAAACACATACATCAGTGTCCTTAGACTCAAGTAGACCATTCCTTGCCTCAGGTGACATTTCAGGTGAAGCATCAGATATCATGGCAAGTAAAAGTCATTTTAAAGGGCTTACTGATTTCCATTGATAATGCTCATGTCTTGAAGAACCTACCCATAGAGGCAGGACTAGATGGTAATCCCAAGCTCCATGGATCGTCTTCCATCATCCTTTTTATTTCTGGTGTTTCCTGGATATCATTGGTTGGATAAACAGCCAATGCCACACAGTAGTTAGTTTGAAACTGCCAAAGTAGGCCACCATTTTTAACTTAAAAAATAATATACTGTGGTACATCGGCTCACTTGGCTGCACATCGGGGTAGACACAGTAAGCGTTTCTATTTAAAGTCTGGCTAGTTTATTGTAGTCCTCATAAACCATGTCACCAGAAAGCGCAAATATAGCCTTTGTCCGGCACAAGGTAAAACAAAAAGGAACAAGTCCATATAATAGTGCTGGATAGCCCACGTGGCTTAGAGTCCAACTTATTGGCCCTTTTAGCAAAGGCATTCAAATCCTGGAGATCTGCCACCTGTACGCACACAGCTTTGGTGTTCACAACTCCAGGCACACCGAACACTGAATGACTCATAAGTAGAGTTGAGCGATACTTTCCGATATCCTAAAGTATCGGAATCGGAATGGTATCGCCGATATCACTAAAATATCGGCGATACCCGATACCGATACCGGAAGTCCCATGTAAGTCTATGGGAACAAAATATCGAAATTAAAAAAAACCCATTCTTGCCTTGTTGGTTAATTGTACATGAAGGAAAACAAGAAAGAGTAATGTAGAATGTATTGGGGAAGGTTGAGGAGACATTAAAGGCATAGATGTTTAAACCCAATCAAATGGAATAGCATAAAATATATATTTTTTAAAGATGTTCGGATTGACGAAGAAATTGACAATGTTAACGTTTTTTATATTTAGGCAAATATGTATATTACACAACTTCCATGCTCTTCATCTTCACCTTTTTAACTTTTCACACACTTTCTCCTTCATAATCTTCTGCAGCATCATCTTTTTCATCAAATTATTCTTCATCTTCACCTTCTTTATCTTCTTCTTAAACTTGTTGCTATTCATCTTTGTTAACATTACTCATATTCTTCTTATTAAACTATTATTCTTATTCATATTCTGCTTCATCTTCTTCATCATATTCTTATTTGTGACAGAGAATCCTGTACTTGTAATCTGTCAAAGTATGAATTTTTCATCCTTCCGTTCTTGCTGTCACAAAAGATTTAAATTACAACAGTATTTGTCCGTGTTCAGTTTAGCCTGCAGCAGCAGGCATTTTCCAGGGGCACCACGAGGAGGAACGGACTCACCCCCATACACTGCTTAGTCTTCTTCTGCTTAGAATTTAGAGCATATATTTTGCTCTTCATTTTGGTCTTATACTTCATGTTCTTCTGCTTTTAGATCTTCTGCTTATTGTTCTTGTGTCTCTTGTTCCGTATCTTGTATTTGTAGCACAATCTTGTACCAGCTGATGTTACTGGGACACGGTTACTAAGCAGGAGGTACCTGTGCTCCAAAGCACTACCAAGGACCAGCAGACGTTGCTGGAACTCGGATACCGAGATGGAGGCACCTAGGCCAAAGGCACTGCGGAGAACCAGTTGACGGTACTGGAACCCGGAGGGGCAGCAGAAGGAAAAGAGCCAATGGCACAACCGAGGACCAGCTGACGTTACTGGGACACGGTTACTAAGCAGGAGGTACCTGTGCTCCAAAGCACTACCAAGGACCAGCAGACGTTGCTGGAACTCGGATACCGAGATGGAGGCACCTAGGCCAAAGGCACTGCGGAGAACCAGTTGACGGTACTGGAACCCGGACGGGTAGCAGAAGGTACAAGAGCCAATGCAAGTAACGAGGACCAGCTGACTGTGCTGGAACCCGGAGGGGCAGCAGAAGGAAAAGAGCCAATGGCACAACCGAGGACCAGCTGACGTTACTGAACCCCAGTAACACAGGAGCAAGTGTTGACTGTGCTAACAGCACTTCCGAGCAACAACTGGCGGTGTTGGAGCCCAGGGTCAAGGAGGATGTTTAAATACTAGATCAAGTAATTTCCTTGTTACCTGTCAATTTTAAATGTCTATACTTCAAACAAGAGAAAGATAACCTTTACTACCATAAGATGATGATTTCATTTAAACTAATATCTAGATAAATAAAGAATTGACAAACATAAACACATACATTAACATGTTGAACAGCAATGCAAACCACAAAATAAATTAGTTAAGGAATCTGCTATACGGTTGTACATAAAAGCATACAAGTACATATCTGAATCCATTAATGATGGATAAGTAACAGTATGTACACCATTTTTATTGTATAGACAATGAATGTCTGACTTCAAAACATCATCAGCATTACAAGTTATCTGTGATATTACTAAAATGTTCCATTTGCTGAATAATGTCACTAAATATTTTATACAAAATTATACAATTTCCATCATGTAATACTCATAATATGTGGCAATAATCATTTTTATTAACAAACATAACCTTTCAAAAGTGCATAGTGCATAGTGAAAATTGCTATTTATGGCTGACTGTGACTGTCGACTTGGAAGCATGACAACAGATAGATAAGGTATATATAGATGAGACTGCATAGCCACAGATGGTGAATTGCGATGTAATACTGTACCTCAATAAAGTGTGCGTCACTACTACATAATTTTTTTTATTAGCTTTATAAACAGGGTACATGGATGTATGCTTGTGCCTTTGTTTTGACGCACAGACTGCCTTCCTGCTGAGACGCAGTGGGTAGTGAACAGTTGTGTGCAGTGTTCACTGCAGTCTCTGCGGAATAACCACACTTAGACCTTATAACTTTTCAGAGTTTCTTTATCAATCTACCAAGATGAAGAAGGCAGGGAGTAAGGCACGTGGTCGTGGA
Source organism: Oophaga sylvatica (assembly GCA_033576555.1). NCBI lineage: Eukaryota > Metazoa > Chordata > Amphibia > Anura > Dendrobatidae > Oophaga > Oophaga sylvatica. The sequence continues at coordinate 121,508,157 of JARQOD010000007.1, forward strand.
GTTTCTTCAGGGAGAGGACGTGGGGATTCTGTGGCTGCTGCGGCCCCCAGTGACACAGCATCCACCAGTTTTCCCCGTGAGCGTTCCTTTATGCGCACTTTTGTAGGAGCTCGGAGTACCCCCTGCTGCGGGAAGAACAAATTGAAGCCGTTGTTGTTTGGATGTCAGCCAATGCATCGACTTCAATTGCTTCCACCTCCTCTCAGGACCACAGCACTGTTGGGCAACCATCTGTCTCTTCACCGCCTGGCAAATTGCCCAGGCAGTCAGAGAGTTCTGTACAGGAGCCAGCTGAGTGTCTGCTTCTGTTCTCAGAATCTATTGGCTTGCAAACAGGGGCCCAGCCAAGCAGCATTCTGTAATGTGAAGAGGGAGTATGCAGTGATGCGCAACAGCTGTGTCTCTCTGAGTCTGAAGAGGCGGGTGAGACAGTGCCGATGGTCAGCACACCGCAGAACGCATCTGATGATGATGAGACCCAGGTGCCAGTTTCTGTTGAGCATGGTGCTGGCCAGACCACCCAACAGCAGGTGTTGGAAGAGGGTAGTGGAGATGATGAGGTCCAAGACCCAACATGGCATGAGGAACAGGAAGGTGGTGGGAGCAGCTCAGAGGAATAATAATAATATTTATTTATATAGCGCCATCATATTCCGCAGCGCTTTACAGTTTAGCCGTTTCAGAACACAAGTCATAAGTAACAACGTTAACAATACAATAATTTAAGCTAAATAAGTCGCCCCTGCTCGTGACAGCTTACAATGTACAATGAGATGGGGGAGATACAAAGTATAGGTGTTTATATACAATGGTGCATTTACAATGATGTTCCAGCCATCTTAAGGGACTGAGGGATGGAGATAGTGAATGGGCTAGAGACACACACACACTTACACAGAATATATAGAATGACTTTGATTAGTGAATGTGATAGGCCGCTCTGAACAAATGTGTTTTGAGGGAGCGCCTGAAACCATGCAAATTGTGGATAGTCCTAATTTCTTGGGGTACAGCATTCCAGAGGATTGGCGTAGAGCAGGAGAAGTCTTGGAGTCGGGAGTGTGAGGTACGTATTAGTGCAGAGGTTAGTCGAAAGTCGTTTGCAGAGCGCAGCAGTCGGTTAGGCCGATAGATAGAAATGAGGGAGGAGATGTAGGAGGGGTGCTGCACTGTGGAGAGCTTTGTGGGTGAGAACCAGTACTTTGGTTGAAAGCTGGGAGAGGCCTAGAGAAATGGTTAGTGATAGAAGGAAGATAGAGGAAGACATTGCCCCAACGGTACAAACAGGAGGGAGAGTTAGGCTGCAGACTCGGTTGCCTGTAGCCTCCAGTTTGGCACCTGTTCGGAGCAGTTGTCTTCCAAAAGTCAAAACGTGCGCTCCCAGGACTTGCACTGCGTGGTCCTTTTTTCACACACTTGCACATGATATTTGCTATGTGAAATGCAAGCTGTGTAATTAAAAATTAAAAATAGCTAAAAGTGTCAGTCACCTCAATACCACAAATATGTGGAAACATGTGCGGACAAAGCACGTAGTTGAGTTACAAAGACACACTAGAGATGTAGGCCAACCTACAGCAGCACCTACATCTTCAGGTTGTGTTGAAGCCTCTTCATCGAGCTCACACACAGCTGGTTATGCTTCCTCACAGGATCGCCATGGAAGAACCTCGGCCACTGTTGTCCAGAGACAAACTGTTATTCCACACACAGCAGCAAGTTCCCTGTCATCCTCTCACTCCCAGGCCACAAAACAGCCATCGGTAGCACAGGCATGGGATAAAAGACGGCCATACTCCGCAAACCATGCACGAGCACAGGCTCTGAATGCTGGCATTGCAAAACTCCTGTCCCTTGAAATGCTGTGATTCAGGCTGGTGGAGACAGACAGTTTCCGTAACTGAATATCATTGTCAATCCCACAATACAATGTGCCAAGCCGATTTCATTTCAGCAGGCAAGCCATCCCTGGTCTGCAAAAGCATGTTGAGGGAAAAATTAAACATGCGCTACTAAAAGCCCTCAGTAACAAGGTCCACCTGACCACCGATGCGTGGACCAGTACCCATTGTTATGATCTGCTACAACCAGTAAGGAAAGAAGGGAATTCTGTCCCTACAATACAACTAAGCTGAATCCCTACGATGTAACGGGGAACCTGATCCTGCGACCAGACCCGCTAAAGTCCTCATCTAGTGTGAACGAAGACCTATAGTTGCGAGGGAGTAATCCCTACAAGATCTAGGGACTGTGAGAAAAGGTGGACACCTCCTAACATAAATTGTAGCATGGATAATTAAACAGAAAAATAAATACTTTGTGATCCTAACATCAAGCAAAACTGACAGATTAAGGCACCTAAGCACCCGGCTAGCTTAACAGTAGATAATACAATGAAGTCAAGCAAAGCCAGAAGGGCGGAGCCAGACTAAATAGGGAAAAAAGGTCATGTGACCAGCAAACTGAAACAAAACCTAACAAGAGGGTTCTAACACCCATGGCCAGGGACAATACCTTTCCCTCACTGCCCATTGGGTCAATGTTGTGCAGCCGGGTACTGATCTTGCGAGTGGCGCTGTACGTGTTCTGCCAACTCCAAGGATTGCAGGAATCAAGTCTGTACACATTGATTCCTCCTCCATTTCCAGTTCCTCAGAATCATCGCTGCAGGAGCCGTCACGGTCTACCTCCACATGGACCCGTGAACGTTTACCTGTTGCGACCGATATGAGCACAGCCGTGTCCAAATGTCAACAGGCCATCCTGAAATTAATTTCCATGGGGAATCTTAGCCACACAGCGCAGGAGCTCTGTAATGCCATAAAGCAGGAGAGCGACGTGTGGTTTTTGGAAGAGAATCTACAGGCAGGCTTGGTAGTGTGTGACAATGGCCGAAATCTGGTGTCAGCTCTGGGCCTTGGCAACCTCACTCACATACCATGTCTGTCATATGTGCTCAACTTGGTCGTGCAGAGTTTTTTGAGGGACTATCCGGATCTTGATGCACTGCTGCACAAGGTCCGCCTAGAGTGCGCTCACTTGCGACGTTCCAGCATGGCCAGATCGCTGATTGCAGCTCTGCAACGCAGATTTCACCTTCATGAACATCGCATCATATGTGACGTACCCACCAGGTGGAATTCCTCGTTACATATGTTGGAGCGGTTGTGTGAGCAGCAGCCAACAGTAATGGAGTATCAGCTGCATCAGGCGCAGTCAACTCGCAATTTGCGCCGTTCACACTTCACCACTACTGAGTGGGCCTCTATAATAAGAATAATAATATTTATTTATATAGCGCCATAATATTCCGCAGTGCTTTACAGTTTAACAGTTTCAAAACACGAGTCATAAGTAACAACGTTAACAATACAATAATTAAAGCAAAATCAGCCGCCCCTGCTGGTGAAAGCTTACAATCTACAATGAGGTGTGGGAGATACAAAGTACAGGTGTTTATATACAATGGTGTTTTTACAATGATGGTCCAGCTATTTTAAGGAAGTGAGGGATGCATGGAGATAGTGAATGGGCTACACACACAGAATTACACATAGAATGACTTTGATTAGTGAATGTGATAGGCCACTGTGAACAAATGTGTTTTGAGGGAGCGCCTGAAACCATCCAAATTGCGGATAGTCCTAATTTCTTGGGGTAGAGCATTCCAGAGGATTGGCGCAGCGCGGGTGAAGTCTTGGAGTTGGGAGTGGGAGGTACGGATTAGTGCAGAGGTTAGTCGAAGGTCGTTTGCAGAGTGCAGCAGTCGGTTAGGCCGATAAATATAAATAAGGGAGGAGATGTAGGGGGGTGCTGCGCTGTGGAGAGCTTTGTTGGTGAGAACCAGTAATTAGAATTGGATCCTATAATGAATGGGCAGCCACTGCCAGTGTAATGAGTGGCGAATAACTCTATGAAGGATATCTGCCACGTTTTGCGTGCGTTTGATGAGTCAACGCGGATGGCGAGTGCAGATGATGCACTAGTCAGCCTGACTGTCCCCCTTATCTGCCTGCTTCAAAAAACACTGCAAGCACTAAGGCATGAGGTTTTGGAAGAGGTGGAGGATGAGGAGTCACAAATTCCATCACCTTCTGGACAGTCAGCGCAACGTGGTTCCTCACAAAGGGCTGGAGGACTTTCAAAGTACCATGCTGTATCAACAATTGAACCTCCAGAGTCGCTGTCTATATTTTCATAACCATTACAAACTTTTAATGTATTTACAAAGCACATAATGTACATTTTTTGTCTATCCTTTTGTAATGCTATTGTGTTTCCATAAACTGATGTTACAGAATTATGATACAAAGTTTTTAAATTTTGAGTTTTAAATTTTGTAAATTTATATGTATTTGAAGGACTTTGTGAGGAGGATAGGAGGAGTCAATGGAGGAGGAAGACATCGCTCCAGAGGGAGGTAGACAATGCTCTAGTCAGTATGTAGACCAAGGGTGGGGTGATGCACAGCAGGCGGAGATGACGCCTCTTGCAGGGGACAACGTTTCTTGGCCAGTTGGGAGTCTGCAGCACATGGTTGATTTCATGCTGCAGTGGCTGAGAAACGACCGCCGCATCGAACACATTCACACCACGTCTGATTATTGGGTGTACACCCTCCTAGACCCTCGCTACCGGGACAACTTACAAAGCCTCATCACACCGTTGAACCGGGAGCGTAAAATGCGGAAGTACCAAGACACACTGGTGCAATCCATAATGTTCTCCATTCCAGCCGAGAGCACTGCTGCTGCTACTGATTTACAAAGCAGCTCTGTGCGTCGAGGCAGTGGAGACAGCTCTGCAACAAGAGGGAGCACAAGCAGCGCCTCTGCACAGGGCAAGAACAGTATGTTCCAAATGTGTCGAAGTTTTGTGGCAGCGCCACCAATGTCTACACCATCCGAGACGGCTCCAGTCAGCAGGAGGCAACATTTCCGTAAGATGGTTACAGACTACATGTCTTGCCCTCTCAGTGTACTCTCAGATGGCTCTTCCCCATTCAAGTTTTGTGTCTCTAAGCTGGATACATGGCCAGAGCTTAGCCAGTATGCATTGGAGGTGCTGGCTTGATCTGCTGCCAGTGTATTATCGGAGTGCGTCTTTACTGCTGCAGGTGGTGTACTAACAGACCGTTGCATGCGACTATCCTACGATAATGTAGAACGGCTTACTTTTCTGAAAATGAACTAGGCATGGATCTCGCCTGAATTTGCCTGTCCGGTTTCAGATTAACTAACTGGTTGGCAACGTTTTCCATGTCTCCTGTTATGTTCATCTTTCTACCACCTGAGCTATACTCCCTGGGCTACAACACTGCCAGTTGCTGCTCAGAAGTGTCGTGTCCACAGACCAATACACAAGCTATAGTGATAGTGGGGTTCAGTAACGCCTGCTGTTCCCCTGCTGTGTGTCCGGCAAAAATTACTGCTACCTAGCTACACATGTTTAAAAAAACATGACATGTTAAAGTGGCTAGTGCTACACATAGATATCAGGCTACACCCTTATTTCTAAGCTGTAAACAAGTGAAACGTCAAATTTAAAACCATTCAATGATTAGTGTTGGTAACAAATCTGTAACTAAATAATTGTGACATATTATGGCAGATATCCACATGTCTAACACAAATGCTAACACAAAAGCATACTTATGCTATAGGGTACTGATGGTGAACCTTCTCACTCCATAACTTTGACCAATCCAACTCACATCATGCCTCAAATGCTGCAATGTTGGAAGTGCATAATGTGGGTTGAACTTTGACAACAGCTGCAGTGCGAAGGTTATCCTTCTGTGTTCTTGGCTTTTAAATAAAAGCATACAAGTAAATATAATAATACATTGTTGATTAAGGGACATGATGTACACCTGTAATATTGTGCAAACAATGGATGTAGGACTATTCCTCTTCAACATTACTTATATTTGTGTCATTTGAAAAAATACATATTTTAGTTAAAAATTAAAAACCCATGTTCAGTAGCTGTGAAAGGCCCGTTTGTGTACTTCTATATTGTTTGCAACCAATGTATTGTATACGGATGGAAGCGCGTCACACTAATAGATTAGATTTATTTTAAATGGAATGTAGCAGAACCAATTGGAGATAAATGAAAAGGATGAGCCACTGAGACACGCTCAGCAGAGTACAAGCAGCAGTGCTTGAACAAGTAACTGGAGCGTGATCTGCACTCAAAAAAGTAAAAAACACAGACTGAAGTGAACACTGAAACACAACTGTCCACAATCTGTGAAAAGCTCCTTTCTGTACTTCTATAGTGTTTGCAACCAATGTATTGTATACGGATGGAAGCGCGTCACAGTAATAGATTAGATTTATTTTAAATGGAATGTAGCAGAACCAATTGGAGATAAATGAAAAGGATGAGCCACTGAGACACGCTCAGCAGAGTACAAGCAGCAGTGCTTGAACATGTAACTGGAGCGTGATCTGCACTCAAAAAAGTAAAAAACACAGACTGAAGTGAACACTGAAACACAACTGTCCACAATCTGTGAAAAGCTCCTTTCTGTACTTCTATAGTGTTTGCAACCAATGTATTGTATACGGATGGAAGCGCGTCACACTAATAGATTAGATTTACTTTAAATGGAATGTAGCAGAACCAATTGGAGATAAATGAAAAGGATGAGCCACTGAGACACGCTCAGCAGAGTACAAGCAGCAGTGCTTGAACAAGTAACTGGAGCGTGATCTGCACTCAAAAAAGTAAAAAACACAGACTGAAGTGAACACTGAAACACAACTGTCCACAATCTGTGAAAAGCTCCTTTCTGTACTTCTATAGTGTTTGCAACCAATGTATTGTATACGGATGGAAGCACGTCACACTAATAGATTTGATTTTTTTCTAATATAATGGAGCTGCACCAATTCCACTAAATAAAATAAAAAAAAAAAAAAAAAAAGGGACACGTGCAGATGCCTACAAACAGCGGTGGATGCAGAGCAAACTGCAGCGTCACCTGCACTGTCACACACACACCTTGCACAGAGCTGTTAAAACAACACTGGCAAAATGAAGCTTTACACAGCGGTTGGTAAACTAGCCTGCCTCAAGCACAGTAGTACACAAAATCGCAATATCTAACTGTCCCTCAGAGTCAGCACAGCAGCGTTCTGTCCCTAACTGAGTTCACAGCACAGTGACGCTAAAATGGCTGCGGCGCCTTTTATAGTGCATTCTGACATCATTTCAGCAGCCAATCACAGCCATGCCATTAGTTAAGATGACCGCATCATTACAGGATGTGCCCACACTTCGTAGGATTCCTCATTGGCTGACTAAAATCACATTGCCTCTCAAAGAATTATGGGAACTTCCGATTCCGGTATACGATATTGAAAAAGTATCGGAATTAAGTATCGGAATTCCGATAACGCGAATATCGGCCGATACCCGATACTTGCGGTATCGGAATGCTCAACACTACTCATAAGGCTGACTATTTGCTTTCTAAACCCCACTCTAAGGAGGAGATATGCGCAACACTCCCACCTGCTCTTCAGCTGTTCACTTGAAAATCTAGCCCTTAAAATGGCTGATTAACCCTTCTCAGCACTTCGTGTGCTAGAGCAATTTCCCTAGGTTCATATCACTGAAGCTAACAACCTCAGTGATACATAACTCTCACCCAGTACTTTACCAGCGACTTTGGCACAATATATATTTACTTAAATTGTGCGTTTAGGTTTCAAAACACATTTTTGTATTCGCTATTAGGAAATTTAGAGTTAGGAGGGAATCCACTGTTTAGGATACTCCTTTCTTGGCCAGAGTGGGGAACTGTTACAAAAAGTGCCCCTCTCTGGATGACCTGCCCTGTCCTGCATTACACAGACAACGAATTAAGCTAAATACCCACTATGTAATACTTAATTTTCCCTGTGGTGGCACTGCAGGGAAATTCACCACTTAGGGTCTGTTCTATCCACAGATAGCAACTGATCGCTGGAGGTCTTGGCAAGTGAGTAGACTTTAATCAGTCTATTGTTAAAGGATTTTTCTTAAATAGTTTTATTTTTCAAGAATTTTCTCAGAACGTAGTGGTCTGATATTGGCTTCTACACTATGGGCATTAGATGAAATCCCTGCAAAACCCATAGGGAATGTCTTTGCGAAATGGCAGATGGAAGGGTTAAAGCAGTTTTCTAGTGAAAGCTTGTTGACTGGTGGGGGTCCAATTGTTGGGAACTGGATCAATTTGAAGAACAGGGAGCTTTTAGCCCTGTTCTCAATTTATTCTATATGGGACTGTTGAGCACTGGGCTTTTCTTTTTCCGGCAGCCTCATAGGGAATGAATGGAGTGGTGGTTGGGGGTCCGATCTGCCGCTCAATTTTCTAAATGGAATAAAAAATTGCCAGCTCAGCCTATCAGAGCTGGTTTCAGCGGTTGAATACCTGCTAATCGCTCGTCATGCGGATAGGTGATAATTTACTGGACAACCCCTGTAAACCCAATTCCTCTTCCCCCTTTAACGGTGCAAACTTGCAAATTATCTCATCTTCTGGAATATGTCTAAGGCTTATCAATGACAAAAAAAAAAAAAGTTTGGACTGTTGCAAAAAGTCTGAACAAGTAGAAGTTTTTGTTCTCAACTTTTTCCTAAAGGAAAACATGGGGATTCACTGCCTGAGGCTTACAACAATAAACAGTATGGTGGCGGGAGAACCAGCAATTGAAGGAGGCCCCATAAAGGCTTTTCCGATAGGTCTCTTCCTATACTTTAGTTTTCCATATTTGCTGAGAGCATTGTCTGACAATGGCTCAGTCAGACACGGTGAAGGGAAAAAAAAATGTACGTTCGTGTTAGACATGGGGTATAAATTTTCTTTTCATCTCATGGTAAAGTTGAATATATTATTTAGGAACATGAACACTATATATTAGGCTTGTATAACAAATAATATGGAGCTTGTGTGCATGTAAGAAAATATACCACTAATCACATGGCATCACTGGTGATAGACGGCCGGTTAATCTCACCACCTCTAATTACAGTGTTATCAAACAGACCCTATTATCGTCAATGCTTGGAAATGTCAGAAAATAACTACTGGTCAATCCTCTTCAGAGGAAGACTCTATGGCCGGTTAGTCATATATGTGCATGTTTCCTGCTCATATATAAGCTCCTTAACTTCTTCTTGACCTTTTTTGCAATTTTTTTTCGTGCCTTCGTTTTTTCCACCCTTTCGTCCAAGAGCCATAACTTTTTTTTTTTTCCGTCCCCATAGCCTTTTGAATGACACCATTTATTTTACCATATAGTGTACTGGAAAACGGGAAAAAACTCCAAGTGTGGTGAAATTGCAAAAAAAAATGCAATCCCACAATTCCTTTTTGGGTTTTTTATTTACCACGTTTTATTGCAATCGCTCAAAGGTTTTTGTCTCCTCGCGAATCTGGTGGCTGCCGGTCACAGCTTCTCTTTTCTGCCATGTCCAGGTTGGTGGCTGCTGGTCACCGCTTCTTTTTTCTGCCATGTCCAGGTTGGTGGCTGCCGGTCACCGCTTCTTTTTTTCTGCCATGTCCAGGTATTGTACCAATGTTCCTATAACTTTGAACTTGTGACCTCTTCTTCCAGCTATATCTCTAGGAACGTTCATTCAGCCTAAGTACAATAGATGCTTGTCCTGAAGGGGGAAGAATTCTGAGATTGCGGTAGTCGGAGGCATTTTGGAGGAACCACTTGTGATATTAGTTGTGCTTGGTTCTTTCCATTTTTCTTGTGTCATTTATTGCAAAGTTGTAAATGTTGATAATAAACTTAACTTGCAATGGGGTTGAATAATTTTTATTTTAACAGTACGTCCAATTAATTTGAGCAATGTAGGAACAGTGAAGTTAGTGACTTGCATCCACCCAACCCCATAAACCTGTTACCCCCGAGCATTTTCAGTTTTTGTCCTTCTGTATTTGCGTTCATTATGAATTATAACTTTTCTCTTTTTTTCTGTATGTACAAAGGTACATTTACAGTGGCACGCTGACAAATGACACATCCTGTTTATTCACCCGAGATGCCTAGCGCCTATCTAGACTCACAGGACTATTACAGCGAAATTCACATTGTTTCATGCGATCCTACAGTGTTTTATTGCCGCCTTTATGGTACAAATCTATATCCTCAATAGCTGTGTTTATTACGTTTTATGTTTCCGCCTGGAACATGATGAATTGCCTGAACGTGTTTGCACAGACCTAGTATATACAGTATGTGTACGGAGAGGAAAAGGCCAGCAGTCATTGAATGTGTATGAGCATCTTAAAGGGTGTCCAGGACTGGAATATTCAATCTTTATTTGACTATTGGGGGAAAACTCCCAGCACCCCCCTAAGATCAGTGGTTTGCTGCTCTCATGGCTGTCCACTGTGCTCAGAGACAGTACTGCACAGCTCGCACAATATATAGAGGCCGTTTTTGGGTACTGCTGCTCTGCTCCCGTTCAACATGTCCAATTTAAATGAATGAGATTAACCTATTTAAATGGGTTGTCCACTCCCTTCTCAATCTGTATGTTTGCACCCATTACAATTAAAACAGTAATACTTGCCTCCCCATGTCTGCGCTGTCCCAGCAGTGTCGTCACTCTCAATTCCAAGATTCACGTGAGCTCATGTCAAGTTAGCCTTGCGCCCGATCAGTGCTGGTGTCACTGTCCCCTCCTTCAGATATGAGGAAGGGAGTTCCTCCGCAGCGCCCACTTCCTCTTGAATATGTATTCGGACATATGCAGACTTGTAAATCCTCAGTGCATGCCATCAGGACTTTCTTGCGCTGGCACCTGTGACGCCAAATATGCGATACGCACATTCTAGGCCACAGTCTGACTAGACTTGCACAGTCATCTAGTTGGACTGTGGCTGGAAATGTGCATATCGCATATTTGCAGTCAAATGACCGCCGTTTCTTGCCACTGGCACCGTAAAATCTTGCACGATGTTCAGATTCATAATTCTGCAGTCATATATAGTGTCTGCAGACTTTCATGCCAACTCCGGACAACACCTTTTTTAAGACTCTCCAACTTGTGCGGATAATCGACCAATGTATTTAGGAAAATTTTTGTTTCTGACCATTTTCCCGTTGAACATTTTTCACTGCTCAAATTGCATACAGGTAAATGATTAATTGTATTAATATTTATTGCATGACATTAAATTTCTGATTTCTCTTACAACATTTTAATCTAAGTAGTGCACAATACTATTCTGGTTCTAGTAAGGTCAAGTGCCAATGTTCGAGATATCACCGGCTTGCTATGTTGACCTGCCAGTTTCAATTATCCAATTAATAAGGTATAGGAGGGCTTGTGGATAGCCGCCAATGATCAGGGAGGAACTGGTCTGGAGTCATATCGCAACAGAAACTGCATGAAAGTTTATAGCTTGATAAGAATGAAGAACTTGCTGCAGGAATCCAGCTCAGCTTGGGCAATGTTATATTGTACATTACTGTTGAAATAATATTATGTGCAAAATGTCCAGCCGCACAGTCCCTAACCAAAACCTAATCTGAAAAGCTCAGATTAGGGCTGATTTTGCCGGGAGACGGCAACCATTCATTGTGTATGCGAGTACCAAAATTTCCCAGGACTTGAGATTTCTGGGGAAAGAAGGATCAGGCTGTTCAATTTTGTCATGCCCAGTTTGTGGGCGAGAGGCCACGACCCAAAGTGGCTACAAATTTCCCTTTCTTATTTGAGACCACATGCCAAATGTGTAAGAAATCCAGGAACCAGGGCTTCACCCATCCTCCTTTTTGGTAACTTTATTGGTACAAAATCACAATGTTTCGGTCATGCAGGGCCTTTATGAAGCCATAAAAAAAGCATCTCCCGCTCTTTTTCTATGGCTTACTAAATGCCCTGCATGACCGAAACATTGTGATTTTTCTGTGCAAATAAAGTTACCAAAAGGAGGGGTGCCCTAGTTCCTGGATTTCTCTGTTTTGCTATAACATTGTGAAGTGTTGTACGAAGTGTGCATGGGCAATAAAGTGGTGCATAGGACTCCTCTGTTGCAAACATGCCAAATGTGAGTTGGCTGCAGGCTAGATAAAGCATTTAAATAGCAGTAGAGCTGGTGCAAATCGATTTGTGGGACCCAATCTATTGGCACTGTCGGTTATCTATGTCTGCCATATGGGAGCCTAGTGTAGTGCCTCCCACCTATCACATCTGGACCTCTTTTTTATGATTAGCTGGCCTGATCCGACGTTAAATGTGAATTATGCCACAACAATGACCCCTCACTAGTCTGGCTGATCAAAAGAGGAGCCATGGATGCAAAGAGGTAGAAGGTGGCTCGCTGGTCTCCTGTGACATCCAAAGATTACTGATCTGGCTGATGGTCCCGATTCTTCATATTTCTTTGCACCAATTCTTGACTAATGTCATGCATTTATATTGCATTTATAACTGATTAGACATTACTCTTACTATGAATATGTAGTTTTATTTATTTTTTACATAGTGTAAATGATACTGTTCTCTACATCGGCCATTGTATGTTTTTCTTGTGACTCCGCTCCTCTCAATTCGTCAGGTATGGTCCTCTCGTCTCTTTAAAGCTAGCATTTTTAGCCAAGTTGGTGTGGTCCTCAGCTCTTCTCCGTGACTTTTTAGAACCATGCCCAGTTGGCAAAAAAGATTAGAATCCTATACAGCAAAGGGGTTAATTTTCAGTAGTTGAAAGGTACAAGAGCAAAAGAAAAACATTGCCACATTCAGGAGAACAGCAGCTACACTAGGTAAAATATATTTATGGCAGAGCCTTAAAATTGCTAATCCATGAAATTACATTTAGAACTTTGCCCCAAAACATATTCCAGATGACATTAATGAGGTGGCCATGGGCAACACAACAACACATGGTGTACTAGTCGCAAAACGACATAGGCTGCACTAGGTCTTCTTATCCTTTTTGGGTGAGGCCACATTAGCCTAAACCTAGAGCTGCCCGGGCTGTACTAATGGTCAAAGTTGGGGTTAGACTGGTTCTAATCCAAAAATAAGTCCCGTATACATCATGACCTCAGAGGTGAAGCAGAAGACAACCCCTTTTGGAGATGGAGCCAATCACTAACTATTTGGGTCTATTTCTTATAAAGTAATTTACAGATAACCTTTTAGATCTTGATTTAAGACAGAGTTATGTGAAGTATTTTATCTTTTGACAAAGCCTCATCAGCTGAACCTTACCAAAAACTGGTGGATGCCTCACTGGAGAAAGACCACCAGTTTGAGATGCACTGGTCTATGCTGGGCAACTACTTGCTAAATAAAGAAGCAAAAAAAGAAGACCAGCTCACCGGGTGTAGATAGGCTTGAGCCAAGGCACGGGCCATGATCATGTGTAGCATTCCAATGAAAATCCGAAAACGCACCCAGCCACGAGGATGGAGCATAAAATCATCTTTAGTGAATAAAAACTTATTGTAACATCCTAAAATGAGGTAAGGAGCCTAAGCATTTCGAGCGGCTTACCCACTATTAATCATGGTATGATTGTGGCTGGGCTAAAGATGTATTTTTTGGACTTAGTAAATACAACTCTTCCAAAAGTCAATTCAAAGCGTTTTTATGAATATATTACTTTAGTAGCTATGACAACATCTGGGTATTTGGTAAATTTAGGTTTACCAATTACAGAATTTTGGAATATCTTTGTGAATACGGTACATGACATTCAGGGTTTGCTGATCCAAGCATACGCCATGTTTGCCTATATCTAGAAATGCATACAGAATTATTAAACCTATATTTTTATGAATTTTGACATGGCTAAAGTGCAGAAATGTAAAAAATGTGCTATAAAGCCTTACACTTAATATATGACCTGCTGATGATCAGTTGATCACTTGAAACACCAGTGATTGAGGCAAACTGCGGGTGAGTTCAGTTCTTCCTGCAGTGGCCACTACAGGTGAAGTGAGGTATTGCATATCATTTTTTTTCGAAATGTCCAATACTTGATCTCACTTAGTTTTCTTAGTGTTAGTTCTCCACCCTGGCTAATAGAGGAAGACCACTTCACTGCACAATGTCCATATGCCATAACTGGAAGATGTATAGGCACAATTCTGCTGTTTTTATATTGGCTCAGTTATGGATAGCCTGTCATTACATAACCTCTCAGTCTGCGTTACAAAGTCATTCTCTGTTTGCCGTTCTAAGAAGATGCTTTTTTTTTTTTTCAGAGTAGCGTGATCATAATAGACAGCAATGTCCATTTATTTACACAAAAAGCATTTTATGGACCGAGGCCTGTCCTAACTTGTGCTGTGCCATAAACACTTCAACTCCCATCTGTTAAAAGCTGAAAACTTAAAAGAACTTTTGTTGTAATCTCATAATTCACATGAACATTTTACGCTTGTGAACCTTTCCTGACCTTGTGAAGAGAAGAGGAAAATCCAATTTCTGGGGAACAAGTTTCCATCTTGTTGAAGAGCTTGAAGAATAGTGTTTCAAGAATAATTAGCCACAATAAATTGATAATTACTGTTGGATAATGCATCGTTAATCATTCTTAGAAAGGCTTAAAGGATTTTCTTTCTTATCTCATAAACAAATGTTGTCATCGGTCCATAGACCTCATGACCTGAGTGTTTATTGGAGAGTTTCGAGAATTGTTTCATCAAGATCTACTGTAAATTGGGTCTAAAGACTAAAAATGCCAAACTATAAATCTACTCCTAGTTACCATTATCTTTAACCTATTGAATTGGATAGCCCTAGTTTATATAACAATGAACTGGCTAAATTGTTAAGTGAATAAAATGCTGCCTGTGTCTGTACAAAGTGATTCATGTATATTGTGCCAAGTACTGCTTATATAAGAGATTGGTGGCCCACCGGAGGATTCTCCTGTTGTCCTGTGGGACAGTCCAAGCCTGCCTATGTACCAGTGGAGGCATATAGGGACACATCTGCTGGCTCAGATGGTTTATCCAACATTGGTAGCTACCTGTTAATTCTTTTGTATACAGACTCCATGTCTGCTCTTCACCAGATAACCTGTTCACAGCCGGGATGCAGCCTTTGATCTGTTTAACCCCTAATGCATACCTTCACTGAAGACCTGTATATACAGAAGTCTGTGTCTCCTATGTCTTGTATATAAAGCAGTCTGTGTCTCCTATGTGTAGTATACATCTGTGTTGTGTGCAACTTACTAATGCAAGTTCTTTACAAAACTTATCATTGCAAAAACTTAACACTGCTCCAAACCTGGAAAAACCGTTGAGTAGCAAAGTCATCAATGCCACCGAACGGCACACGTCTCGCCAAAGAGAAGCAGTAGAGTTAATTAAATGTTTGACCAAATATTGCTGGGTAATTTTTAACTTAATAATCTCTTATGGTCTGCAAATCAGGTTATAAATATCCAAAAGGCCCTTGGCAGAAAAAAAGATTCCCACCCCTGACTTAAGAGTCTTAAATCACTGTAGGATCTAATGATCCTTCTTGATATCAATAATGAAGACCCTAATAACAGATTCTTTAATGCCCTGCCAATGCAGATGGAAAGCCTAAAGATTCGGTATGATGTTGATGAAGTCAAATTCCTAATAACAAGTCCGTTGCTTTGCTTATTACTGGATGTTCTACATGATATATTGTATGTCTGTGGATAAACCTCTATCTATGTATTGCTTGATATACGGTATGCATGTGAAATAGTGGAAAACTAATGGAAATGACAAGTGTAAGATGTAACAGTTTGGCAAATAATAACAGAGCATAGCTGTTACACTTGTTACACATCTGTACAAACACAATGAAGGCTTTGAAAAGACCTTCCCGTCCCTGATAAAAATGTGCACCATCCTTCTTCCAGACAAGCTTGGAACAATCGTATGAGTTTACATGGACCAAACAAAAGTCTCTAAAGTTATGCCTATTATGTCTGCCCATTCTCCACCGCTCCTTGAAACATTGGCACATCTGCTAATTGTATTAGTCACTTGGAAGAAAACACGCGGGACCCAATTGGTCTTATTTTAGAACAATGTTTAGTTTAGCTTGTGGAAGCCTGCTCCCAGATAATACTTCACATTCCACACGCATGCCACCTCTCACCATGTATGCTTGGATAAATAATGAGCACAATATATGACTACAAATAGTTTTACAAAAAAAAAAAATTACATTGTACAAATAGAATGCCCAAAATACTTTGGCAACCTCTCTGTAAAAACTCTTACTGTCGCTCTTATTCAGTCTCGACTGGGTTACACCAACTGTCTACTGACCACTCTCTCTCTTGCCAAACTTTCTCCAATCCATCCTGACTGTGCCTTCCAAGGGCGTATTTCTGTCCAGCCACTACACTGGTGCCTTCTTCTTGCACCAGTCATTGCACTGGTTGCTCATCAGCTACAGAATACAATATAAACATATCTCTTTCACCCATAAAACTCTCCACAGTTCTGCACCACCATACATCTCTGGAAGAAGCCATCTGGGGGCCATTGCCGGACTGGTCGAGTCTCTTCATATAGTATCCAAATGGCTTCCTGAACTATATTTTCTCTTGACACGTCACAATGTATCAAAGAATAATACACCTGACTGCAATCATGCGTCCTGGCTGTGATTCTTGCTGCCCATGGTAGAGGCAGCATGAATTGAGTGAACTTTTCCCTTTTAATGTACTTTTATCAACTGATAAAATCAAAATGTCATAAAATGAGATTCTAATTAGAAAAATATGGAAAGACAGAAGCTTCAGAAATACCCAGCATATCAGAAATTGTAAGCCAGCCCTTTGGTACAGATATGTGATGCATTTTACCAAACTTTCCTCCTTTACCTGAAAGGTTTTTACTGTAATTTCCACACACAGCTCGGCACACGGAGGATAGGGAAGTGAACTTTCCTTCTTGGTTAATGATTTCTTACTTATCTACATTCTTAGTACATTCCATTTTATTTATTAAGTAACTTCAAACAGATGAGGCTTACTGTGATCCACCCTTCACCAGCACGGAATTATATATATATTTATCCTCAACAACGTCTACAAGGTGTTTACCCAAACTTCAGATGTGGAAATGGAACTATTGGGTTTCCAGTGTCTTCATTACTTTTTCTCCAACATATATGTAATATTACCATAGTTGTTTATAGATAATAATAATCCACTCTTGTCCTACACCAGAATAGTTCCCGTTTTGTGCCTTCCATGGTAATAATGGTCCCTCAGAATTAAGTGCCTTCAAACAGTAATAGTTCACCAAATGTGCCAAAACACACTAATAATGACCCCTCTTTACCCCAAATGCTTGTAATGTCCCCTTGAAGCTTACTTTCAATAATAATGCCCCTTCAAGCAGTAATAGTGCCCCTTTTTTGCATCTAATACCAATAGTGCCCCATGTTCTTCATTGTCTTCAGTCTGTTTGACATTCTCTGGATGCTTTCAGCCTCTGGCAGATCACAGGCCTAAGGCCTCATTCAGACATCCATTTTTCTTGTACGTGGTTGGCACTCGTACTGATGATAGTAAACGGGGCTATTGATATGTGCGTGATTTTTCACTCACCAAGTGGTCCGTAGAAAATCGTGGAGACATGATCAGAAGACTGGGTCAAAATCGGCAATGCAAGTCTATGGGTCCGTGAAAAAATTGGACTGCATTCAAATGACATCCGACCACGGTCCGACTTTCATGGTCTGTCGGGAAAGGAGAAGGTGGAGAAACTTTTTTTTCTTCTCCACGTATGAGAAAATCTGATGACAAGCTAATCAGAGTAATAGATTCCTTTTTCTCGTACGTGAGAAAAACGGATGTTTGAATGAGGCCTAAGGCAGTATTCAGCTTACGAGAGTAAGCGGAGGGGCATGAAGCCATGTGCTCTCTTCTGTCATAGTTCTCAACTGTTTCTGCATCCTGAGAACATGGATTCATTTTCAATTGGTGCTCACCTGTGGTTTTAACTATTCATCCATTCATCCACCCTTCCATTCATCTATCCATCCATCGATCCATCCATTCTTTCATCCATCCATCCATTCTTTCACCTATCCATCCATCCATCCATCCATTTCATTCATTCATTCATTCATCCATTCATACATCATCCATCCATTCATCCATCCATCCATTCATCCATCTATCCCTTCATCCATTCATCCATCCATCCATGCATCATCCATCCATTCATTCATACATTCATACATCATCCATCCATTCATCCATCCATCTATCCATTCATCCATCCATCCATGCATCCATCCATCCCTTCATCCATCCATCCATCCATTCATTCATCCATTCACCCATCCATCCATTCATTCATTTCATTCATTCATTCATTATATTCATCCATCCATCCATTCATCCATCCATCCACATCCATCCATAACTCATCCACCCATCCATCTATCCATCTATTCATTCATTCATCCATCCATCCATTCATTCATTCATTCATTCATCCATCCAACCATCCATCCAACCATCCATCAATTCATCCACCCATCCATCCATCTCTTCATCCATTCATTCATCCATCCATCCATCCATTCATCAATTCATCCATCCATCAGTTCATCCATCCATCCATCCATCCATCCATCCCTTTTTCTTTCTTGACCGTGATATTGACCTATCCATATGGAAGCACTGTTTGCTTTATCTCTAGCTTTATCTAACCTAATCCTCTAGTTCTTACATTGCATTCATGAACTATCATGAACAGTATGCCTTCATTTTTTAATAAATCCCCAACAGTGTCACCAGCAAAGCACCCCCACACCATCACACCACCTCCTCCATGCTTCACGGTGGGAACCAGGCATGTAGAGTCCATCCGTTCACCTTTTCTCGTGCAAAGCAGTAATCAAAGCAAAAGGTGGCTACTTTGAAGAACCTAGAATATAAGACATATTTTCAGTTGTTTCACACTTTTTTGTAAAGTGTAATGTATAATTCCACATGTGTTAATTCATAGTTTTGATGCCTTCAGTGTGATTCTACAATTTTCATAGTCATGAAAATACAGAAAAATCTTTGAATGAGAAGGTGTGTCCAAACTTTTGGTCTGTACTGTATATGTGGAAAATACTGAGATGTCGCTATAATTCTCAGGGTGGAAGGCACGCTGAATGATTACAGGGCGGAGGGGCATAGAAAGTGTTTATTTTGTTTCTTTTAGCCACTGTTTCTAGGAGTGAATACAGATGTCTTACACCAGGTTCCGTATTTCTCTTTGCACCGGGGTCTGAGAAGGACACCGGTGCCATCGGGCGTCAGCATTGGATGATCAGACCTCCTGTTTATTTTTCCATAAGCTAATTACTTTACTGTTATTTCTTATAATTTGCTTTTTTGAGGCCACCAACCTCTTGATTGTGCCGTGCCACAGCCTTTACCATGAACCACCCGTCTGACTGTAGAACTCTTTATATTCAACTAATGAGACTCAGAAAGTTTACAAGTCCAGATGTGGTTTCGCTTCCATCCAAAATTACACTTTTGTAACTGTCTTGCTTATTTAGAATGATGGCCGTAGCTCTTGACTTATCCCATTAACATTAACTGCTAGTTTTGGCCTTCAGGACATCAAGTCATTTTCCATTTTTGCCTCACTGTTTGCATTTTTATTACATTTTAAATCACTGTTCGCTGTCTTTTTTTTTTTTTTTTTTTTAGTTAAGCACCAAAGTTTTTTCTTATTCTGTGTAGTGTTTTTGTTTTTTACATTGTTGTACAGTTGATACATTAACTTTTATTATGACAGCTGTTACAGTTATGAAGTTACCAATTATTTAGATTTTTTTTGTGGCAATTTTTCAAAAAAATTTTTGTTCCCTTTAATATTTTTTCATGGATTATTTACTTGCCAATTGTATTATAAAGCTTGGACTGGCCCACAGGAGAGCAGGAGAATCCCCTGGTGGGCCCCTGTGCAGGAAATTTACTGGAAGGCCTTTGGCTACCCAGTCCAACACTCGTTATAATGCTTTAGTAGAGACTACAGATGTACTTGCACATTTATATAGCTCTGAATCAAACCTTAAAGTCAACTCTTTACGTGACCATTTATGTGGTTACAATGGGTAGAAAACCCAGTGCCAGCAATGATGTCTCCCTTAAGAATGGAAAGATTGCGTTTTTAAATGTAAATTCCCCATCCTATTCTCCCCCAAAGTATTCTGTTGGGAGTTAGCCAGGAGGCCCCTATACACACCACATGGGTGGTTACTCCTTCCAACTCTAGGTGGTTTGGTTGACTTCAACTAATGTGCTTTTGGGCCTTTATAGTGTCCCGTTGATAGCACCACTGTGGACTTTTGTTTTACAGTGTTCTCTATGAGAAAGCCACTGGCAGACATGTCTGGTGGCGTCTTACCCCCGGGAAAACAAAAGCATTGGCAGTGTGAAATCAGATGTGTTTGATCCTTTTCCCCCTGACAATCAATTGTTGGGGGCTCCCATTCACATCAGACTGTTGGATGACATTAGTCTAATGTGTCTGGGGGGCTATAGGCTTGACCTACATCCCATCGATGTTTCTGAATCCCCCCAAAATTGGGATTCATACCAGTTTCTGAATCAGCCGTTGTCTTCAATATGAAACTTTGGACTCTATCTGACTTCCTCTCTGTGGTGTCCATCTTTTTAGCTGAATATAATGACGTAGTCTACTGTAGAAGACAGTCACGGCCAGTAAGGATGCTTTCACATTGCATTTAGGGACACACTTGGTGGCCCCGGCAGGACATGCATCTGACCCTCAGCAAAATGGAATTGTGGCATATTTGCCGATGGAGCCATAGACTGAACTGGTGCTGGCAGAGCGAACGTGTAGTAGACTGCTGCTGGGAGTCTGCCTCCAGTAGGCGTACATTGGTGAAAATGATGCACGTCAGAGAGCACGTTGGCTCTGAATCCACCATTACAGTCTATGACCCTGTCTGCGCATATGTCCGTGCTGGAACCATTACAGTCTATGGTCCTGTCGGGACAAAAGTCCGAATCCCATTTTGCGGGACGTTCGGACATATTTTCCACCATGGACACCGGGCGCGTCGCTAAGCGCAATGTGAAAGCACCATGAGCAGGTCCACAGGAGTCAAAAGTTTTATATTTTGGACTCTTTGCCGCATTAAAGTCAGTGTCTTCCAGCGGATCCCAGCCACTGAATGACTACTGATCGATGGTCGGTTACTGGATGGTTTACACCGGCCGACAAACATTCTGTGTGCACAGAACGATCATTATTCAATGTGCTGCCAATAATGCTGATTTTTAAGCCAACTTGAAAACCATAGCACTCAAATAATGAGCGTTTTACTTCCCCAGTTTAGATGGGCTGATAGTGGGGAACAAAAGGGCCATAATTTCCATTAGAAGAATATTACCTTCCCCTCCAAGGTTAATTCTTCATAAAGAGAAAGTGTAATAATGTATCACAAGGCTCCTATAGAAGGAAGAAGCTCATTGCTTATCCCCAGTCTTCCAGAATGTCAGTGGTTATCTTCTGTTTGCTTTGTATCTAATAGATAGCTGTTGGGAAGACCTCTGGCCCCTATGACCCAACCTCTTGCTAATGATAGATGGCTGCCATACTGGCTCTATACCACCCAGCTGCTGGAGTGTACACATAATAATAATGAAGAAGATTATTTCTATAGCGCCAACATATTCTGCAGCACTTTACATTACAGAGGGGACGTGTACAAAGACATTACAGAGTAACATATAATTCAACAGATACCAAGAGGAGTGATGGCCCTGCTCGCAAGCTTACAATCTATGAGGAAATAGGGGGGACACGAAGGGTAAATGGTAAAAAGAGCTTGTGTTGTATGGCCCGGCCGTCAATATAATAAATAGGGGACAATATAAATGCTTTTGTTAAACCTCCTTTGTACAGTAAAACATTATACAGGGCTGGTTAAGTTGGGAATTTACTCTTAAAATAAGTGAATGCTGCTGGCTTGGAGGCAATGGGGACCTGACAGGTTAATGCCCTGTGCAAGGGCCTAGGAAACAGTGTCCACATTGTGCCCATAGAAAGTAATAATGCACCTTACAATACTCTGAGTGCCCCAATAATCCTTCTTAAGAGCTAATTTAATATTTAATAGCATCCCGAGTCACCCCACGAACAGTTCTCCTATATACAGTATGATGTCCCACAGCTCCATATACACAGTATGATGAGCCCACTGCTCAACTCCCCTATACACAGTATGATGAGCCAACTACTCCCCCTATACACAGTATGATGAGCCAACTACTCCCCCTATACACAGTATGATGAGCCCACTGCTCAACTCCCCTATACACAATATGATGAGCCCACTACTCCCCCTATACACAGTATGATGGGCCCATTGCTCAACTCCCCTATACACAATATGATAAGCCCACTACTCCCCCTATACACAGTATGATGGGCCCATTGCTCAACTCCCCTATACACAGTATGATGAGCCCACTACTCCCCCTATACACAGTATGATGAGCCCACTACTCCCCCTATACACAGTATGATGGGCCCATTGCTCAACTCCCCTATACACAATATGATGAGCCCACTACTCCCCCTATACACAGTATGATGGGCCCACTACTCCCCTATACACAGTATGATGGATCCACTACTCCCCCTATACACAGTATGATGCCCCACAGCTACCCTATGCACAGTATGATGAGCCAAGTACTCCCCCTATACACAGTATGATGCCACATAGCTACCCTATGCACAGTATGATGGGCCCACTACTCCCCCTATACACAGTATGATGGGCCCACTACTCCCCCTATACACAGTATGATGGATCCATTACTCTTCCTATACACAGTATGATGCCCCACAGCTACCCTATGCACAGTATGATGGGCCCACTACTCCCTCTATACACAGTATGATGGGCCCACTACTCCCCCTATACACAGTATGATGGATCCATTACTCTTCCTATACACAGTATGATGCCCCACAGCTACCCTATACACAGTATGATGGGCCCACTTCTCCCCCTATACACAGTATGATGGGCCCACTACTCCCCCTATACACAGTATGATGGATCCATTACTCCCCTATACACAGTATGATGGGCCCACTGCTCAACTCCCCTATACACAGTATGATGAGCCCACTACTCCCCCTATACACAGTATGATGCCCCACAGCTACCCTATACACAGTATGATGGGCCCACTACTCCCCCTATACACAGTATGATGGGCCCACTACTCCCCTATACACAGTATGATGAGCCCACTACTCCCCTATACACAGTATGATATCCCTCAACTCCCCTATACATAGTATGATGAGCCCACTACTCCCCCTATACACCATATGATGAGCCCACTACTCCCCTATACACAATATGATGAACCCACTACTCCCCCTATACACAGTATGATGCCCGACAGCTACCCCATACACAGTATGATGGATCCACTACTCCCTCTATACACAGTATGATGGGCCCACTACTCCCCCCTTGTACACAGTATGATGAGCCCACTACTCCCCCTATACACAGTATGATGGGCCCACTACTCCCCTGTACACAGTATGATGGGCCCACTACTCCCCCTATACACAGTATGATGGGCCCACTACTCCCCCTATACACAGTATGATGGGCCCACTGCTCCCCCTATACACAGTATGATGGACCCACTACTCCCCCTGTACACAGTATGATGGACTCACTACTCCCCCTGTACACAGTATGATGGGCCCACTACTCCCCCTGTACACAGTATGATGGGCCCACTACTCCCCCTATACACAGTATGATGGGCCCACTACTCCCCCTGTACACAGTATGATGAGCCCACTATTCCCCTATACACAGTATGATGGGCCCACTACTCCCCCTGTACACAGTATGATGGGCCCACTACTCCCCCCTATACACAGTATGATGGGCCCACTACTCCCCCTGTACACAGTATGATGAGCCCACTATTCCCCTATACACAGTATGGTTTTGTCTCGACCACGCACCACAATTGTGGGTTACCAGGACAATGGGGTACTCAGAGCCGAGCCCATGGAAGTCTATGGGGTTGTCACAGGTAGCGGTGGCTCGGTCTGTGGCCCTGGCGGTCAGGCGTATGTTGGGGGGTATATTTACAGGGGATAGATTTATATACAGTTCGTGACGCCACCTGTAGTTCTCTGGTAATTTGTACCAGCGCTGCTGTAGAGCTCTGAGGGGATGGTGAGGCAGCTAGATGTCGGGTCCCCTACAGGTGGGACTTTTCCCTCAGGTCGATAGTTATGGTGGGGTTGTGCAGGGATGCAATTGAATAACACAGTCTCACACATCAGCGTCTTTCCATACCTTTTACTTCAAGTTGTTCAGGCAGGTCCCAAGGAGGCTGATCCAATGGAGGATGTGCTTTGAGGTAGCAGCTGAACAAGTTAGGGGCCTCCTTTACTTTCACAATGATGATGAGTCCAACCAGCATAAAGCGTAGTTCACTCCAAAAACTCCAGCTTCTCCAAGCTGTACTGCCCGGTCAGTTTTGTGGTCGGAGCCTTCCAGTGATGGAACTAGGTTCTTAATTTTGCTGATCAGGCTCAAAGTTCCTATTCCACCTGACCCTGTTACGTACTGACACTCCAAGGCTGCTTGCTGCGACCTAAGGTCCAGTAAGACTCTGGTTCTTTTATCACTATGCCTGAAGCTATAGTGACACTTCGGTCCCCAGTGACCGGTGACAATGTGCAGGACTTCTTCAATCCTAAAGCACTTCTAAATTCCTTCCACTGTGCCCTTCGCCTTGTCCGCGCTTGTAGCATAAGCACTCCACACTTCCAAAGGCTATGCAGGTTAGTCCCTTCTTACTTCTTTCTGGGAGCTTGCTGACAGAATCTCAGTATTCCTCTAGGCAGGAGCACGTCTCTGAACCTTCACTGTCCTTGGGACAGGCGTCTGAAGTATCTGCAACTAACTCTTCTCTCTTACTGCACAGACTGCACACTGACTCATCTCCTCTGTCCGAAGACAGGAAGCTGACTCCTCAGAGTCCAGACTAGACTGCTCTGTCCGAAGACAGGAAATGAACACTGTCTGTGCTACCTGACACTGGCTTATATCCCTATGGGTGTGTCTAAGTGTGTGATGGAGTGAATGTTTATTGAGCATTGAACTGCTATCTCTCCGCACATCCTCCAGGGTACTGCGTGTGCCTTCACACCAGGGCTACACATTCCCCCATGGTAAAACACAGCACTCCCGGGCTGTAAAATACAAGAAGACAGAAATTTTTGTTTTTTGCAATAAACATTAACTCGTCCCATCCGGGAGGTAAGGATTTCTTGAACGTTGCATTAAAACATTAAATATAGAAAAATACAAAATATTAAATAGACATTTTCATATACATAGACGACAATATTCTTGTGAAGGACCCGCACCAAACCTTCAACGTGGGTCCTGGGTGGGCTGCAGGACATATGAATGCAGACCTCACTCAGTGCCACACCACACGGGTTTTGTATTCAGAGGTAGTTAAGGTGGTTTCATGTAAAACCAAGATAATGCACCGAAGCGCAACTATTTACAGGATAAGTTCTTGGGCTGGCTCAGTCCTCAGCCTCTGAGTCCATTATAAGAAAAAGACACATATTTATATCACATCACAATAAAGTGCAAAAACTCTTTATCTGCTTACCCAGCCGGGTATTCTACTCAATATATAAAACTATGTAAACATTATGCATAACCATAAAGTGCAAAACAGCAAATATTCCCTTTTCAAAAACTTTTTACAATTTTCTTAGTTGCGGTAAACCCTGTCTGGGTCCTACCGTTCTTCACATTTTCTTGCAGGCTTCCAATATACTTTCCATCCCGGGGGCTGGAACAATACGATGATCCTTAGATCCCATGACTAACAAGTCATGACCTGCTATCAGAGTTTGGGTCGCTACAGTTCTTGTACGAACCTCTAGGGGCGCAACGGGTGCTTTCGCTTTATGAGACGCTGTTTGCGTTACTGTAATGGCCACTTGCTCTCGCGATGCAGAAATAGTCGCTGTGCGCGATGTCGTGTAGACTGCTGATTGCGATGTGGAATGGGTCGCAAGTTGCGATGTAGTAGGAGAAGGTAGTGAAGAGTATACAGGCGGTGCTTCCATTCGCGAGGAGCCTGCAGGGGCGTCGCCGGGGCACGGTCTGATGCAGCGGGCGATTGTGACTGGGATGCGCTGGCAATGGTGACGTTACCTGCGCCAGGGACGGGGTCACGGACGATTGTGACATTAAGGGCATACCATCCCTTCATACCCCAGTGCCGTGTATAATTGACAATGTCTCCATTAACTAGGTCCCTCCCGGGATGACCGATGGGCAGGTGGGATTCTACGTCCCTGCGACTGACAAAGACCCCTGGGTAGAGGCCCGGTTCTCTGATGAAGCCCCAGCCCTTCCGGAGCTGGAACTCTGTCACAC
The DNA here is from genome assembly GCA_033576555.1 of Oophaga sylvatica. Taxonomy (NCBI): domain Eukaryota; kingdom Metazoa; phylum Chordata; class Amphibia; order Anura; family Dendrobatidae; genus Oophaga; species Oophaga sylvatica. The sequence goes on from JARQOD010000007.1 coordinate 121,534,635, forward strand.
ACCCCTGCCGCCGCGGTTCCCTCAGAGTACCTTTTTCTCTGCGGACACTTTCCTTGTCCGCGACCAGCTGCTCGTACTGCCGCTGCCGGTTCCGCTGCGCTTCCCGCTCTTCCTCCTGCCGGCGTCGCTGTTCCTCTTCGCGACGCTGCCACTCACATTCCCACTGGGCGGTGTAGGCGACGTCTTCCAGGCGCGCCATCTCGTCCCAATCCACGTCTGGTAATGACGGACAGGACCCCTCCGGTGTCCCTGTCGGGGATCGATCATCTGCTGCGGCCTCCTGGCCGGGCGGGCGTTCCGGAACTGGCGGTACCTCCTCAACCTCCCTCGCTTCCACCGCTTCCTCGGTAGGTTCAGGGTCGGTCCTTTTGGGGGTAGCCTCCGGTTGCTCCTTAGCCTTGGGCAGCAGAAGTTTCGGTAACTCGAATCGTGGGGGGTCATCGAAGGGAGAGATCACCGCGTCCCACAGCCGCCGCTGCATCAGGGTACGCCGGCGTCTCTCGATCTCTTCTTCGCCAGGTTGTTGCAAAACCATCTTTTTCAATCTGGCATTCTCCTCTTTAATCTCCAACAATGCTTGCTGCAGGTGCAGGACCACGGATGGTTCCGGTTCTAGTGGCAGCTTGGCTGGGGAACGGGGCCTGCCTTCCTCCGCTTCCCTGCTCGGCTGCACACGTCCTGCTTCCATGATGTTCCAGAACCCTCTCTCGTCTTCTTTTAGAACAGTCCCGTCTCTTCCGTGGAGGCGGGGTTTGCGTCTCCTCCTCTTCGCAGGGAAGGTGAAGAGGAGGCGGACCTCCTTTGCTGTAGGGCAGGATCGCATATTGTAGTAGCACTTTGAGAGGGCAGGCATTTTCTTCGCGCCACAGGGGGGTACACGCCCACGAAGGTACGCCCACCTTCTCCAGCGCCTGAGGGCGCGAATATGGCGACAAAGATGGCGATTTTTGGCGCCAAAAGTGCAAACAGTCCTTTTTCACAAAAACAACTCCACAGGCACACAGGGCTCGCAATTTTGCGAGTTTCGTATCCTGTTCGTGACGCCAAAGTTTTGTCTCGACCACGCACCACAATTGTGGGTTACCAGGACAATGGGTACTCAGAGCCGAGCCCATGGAAGTCTATGGGGTTGTCACAGGTAGCGGTGGCTCGGTCTGTGGCCCTGGCGGTCAGGCGTATGTTGGGGGGTATATTTACAGGGGATAGATTTATATACAGTTCGTGACGCCACCTGTAGTTCTCTGGTAATTTGTACCAGCGCTGCTGTAGAGCTCTGAGGGGATGGTGAGGCAGCTAGATGTCGGGTCCCCTACAGGTGGGACTTTTCCCTCAGGTCGATAGTTATGGTGGGGTTGTGCAGGGATGCAAATGAATAACACAGTCTCACACATCAGCGTCTTTCCATACCTTTTACTTCAAGTTGTTCAGGCAGGTCCCAAGGAGGCTGATCCAATGGAGGATGTGCTTTGAGGTAGCAGCTGAACAAGTTAGGGGCCTCCTTTACTTTCACATTGATGATGAGTCCAACCAGCATAAAGCGTAGTTCACTCCAAAAACTCCAGCTTCTCCAAGCTGTACTGCCCGGTCAGTTTTGTGGTCGGAGCCTTCCAGTGATGGAACTAGGTTCTTAATTTTGCTGATCAGGCTCAAAGTTCCTATTCCACCTGACCCCTGTTACGTACTGACACTCCAAGGCTGCTTGCTGCGACCTAAGGTCCAGTAAGACTCTGGTTCTTTTATCACTATGCCTGAAGCTATAGTGACACTTCGGTCCCCAGTGACCGGTGACAATGTGCAGGACTTCTTCAATCCTAAAGCACTTCTAAATTCCTTCCACTGTGCCCTTCGCCTTGTCCGCGCTTGTAGCATAAGCACTCCACACTTCCAAAGGCTATGCAGGTTAGTCCCTTCTTACTTCTTTCTGGGAGCTTGCTGACAGAATCTCAGTATTCCTCTAGGCAGGAGCACGTCTCTGAACCTTCACTGTCCTTGGGACAGGCGTCTGAAGTATCTGCAACTAACTCTTCTCTCTTACTGCACAGACTGCACACTGACTCATCTCCTCTGTCCGAAGACAGGAAGCTGACTCCTCAGAGTCCAGACTAGACTGCTCTGTCTGAAGACAGGAAATGAACACTGTCTGTGCTACCTGACACTGGCTTATATCCCTATGGGTGTGTCTAAGTGTGTGATGGAGTGAATGTTTATTGAGCATTGAACTGCTATCTCTCCGCACATCCTCCAGGGTACTGCGTGTGCCTTCACACCAGGGCTACACAATGGGCCCACTACTCCCCCTGTACACAGTATGATGAGCCCACTACTCCCCTATACACAGTATGATAGGCCCACATATCCCCCTATACCCAGTATGATGGGCCCACTACTCCCCCTGTACACAGTATGATGGGCCCACTACTCCCCCTATACCCAGTATGATGGGCCCACTACTCCCCCTGTACACAGTATGATGGGCCCACTACTCCCCCTGTACACAGTATGATGGGCCCACTACTCCCCCTATACACAGTATGATGGGCCCACTACTCCCCCTATACACAGTAAGATGGATCCACTACTCCCTCTATACACAGTATGATGGGCCCACTACTCCCCCTGTACACAGTATGATGGGCCCACTACTCCCCCTGTACACAGTATGATGGGCCCACTACTCCCCCTGTACACAGTATGATGAGCCCACTACTCCCCCTGTACACAGTATGATGGGCCCACTACTCCCCCTGTACACAGTATGATGAGCCCACTACTCCCCTATACACAGCTTGATGGACCCACTACTCCCACTATACACAGAACTTGCAAGCACTGAGCACGTTCTGCTGTCTAGTAGCGGTGGTCGGTAACCTAAGTAACGAGCTGTAAACAAAAGAAAAGCGTTAATATCTCAAGAATAGCTGGAAAAATATTTAGAATTGAGAGTCCTATCTACTGGCTAACACGATACTAAGATATAAATCTTTACTGTATCAAGAATAGCTGAACATTTTAAAAAACAGTAAATTGCAAAATATCTTGTATTTACAAGCACAAGTTATGAAGATGAGAATAACCCTTAAAACCCTTGTGGAGAGTGACATACCAGCTCTGGCGTGTCGAGGTAAGGAGGCTTATTCGCCGTGCAATGCTCCTCTGGGAAATTTTAATATGCAAATTGCCTCTTCAAACAAAGAGGACTTGTACTCTATAGTGCCACCTATTGGAAGTAGCAATCCTACAAGTCACAATCAACCCTTTAACGAGTCTTGTAATATGACTTAGGATAAAAGCCAAATCAGATTCTCCTTAGATCTGCCTAAATATCTGTCTAGATCCTAAAAAAATACCCTAATCTAACAATAACAGGGTTTTAAGGTGCAAATTGCCTCTTCAAACAAAGAGGACTTGTACTCTATAGTGCCACCTATTGGAAGTAGCAATCCTAAAGTCACAATCAACCCTTTAACGAGTCTTGTAATATGACTTAGGATAAAAGCCATAGAATCTGATTTGGCTTTTATCCTAAGTCATATTACAAGACTCGTTAAAGGGTTGATTGTGACTTGTAGGATTGCTACTTCCAATAGGTGGCACTATAGAGTACAAGTCCTCTTTGTTTGAAGAGGCAATTTGCACCTTAAAACCCTGTTATTGTTAGATTAGGGTATTTTTTTAGGATCTAGACAGATATTTAGGCAGATCTAAGGTTTGTCATCTGCTGTAGGTTAAATCTTTAGGATTAGAAGCAATGTCCAGAAGGAAATCCTAAGAACACACCACAAGCTCCTTAAAACAACTTCCAGTAACCTGTTTGACATGGAACTCTGACCTGGCATACCTCCTGCCACCATTACCATGATGTACTGCAGAAGTCCGACACTTCACCTCCTACAATTGGCAGAACTTCCCACTGAGCAAGTACTTTGGCAAATGTAGGTACCTGTATAAGATTTACAGACACTGGGCGTATGGGTGATCTTCCTGGAATTTTCAATGTATTTCTGGGAACAGGAATGGGATATGCTTTTCAAGATTTAAAATGGAAAATTTAAGTTTTAACATTTCTCTATATTTTCCTCTAGAACACATAGAATAAGCTACATCTATGTAAAGTATTTTTTTTCTGGAAATGTAGGATTGTTAACCTAAGATACTTAGGATAGTCCTAATAATCTGATTGATGAGGATCTGACTCCCAGCACCCTCTGCTGATCAGCTGAATAAAAATGCTGTACCTCACCTGTGATCCCTGCTATCTACGACACAGTGACGCTGCAGGCACAGGAGTATTCTCAGTGCGTAACTAGAGTCTGATGGGCCCCGGTGCAAGATTTGGACCTGCCCCCCATTCTGATTATATAGCGGCATGTAAAAGTTTGGGCACCCCTTGTCAAAATTACTGTTATTGTGACCAGTTATGCAAGCTGAAGATGAAATGATCTCTAAAAGGGCTAAAGTTAAAGATGACACATTTCCTTTGTATTTTAGGCAAAATATATACCGTATATACTCGTGTATAAGCCGAGATTTTCAGCACCTTTTTTCGTGCTGAAAATGCCCCCTCGGCTTATACACGAGTCATAGGGCAGAAAACAGTGGGGGGAGGGGATGCTGCGGCAGGAGCCGGTGGCTGGGATCATACTCACCCCTCCCCGTGCCATCGCTGAACGTCCCTGCAATCCTGCGTTCTCCCCGGCTTCCTGCAGCTCTCCAGCGCTGAGCGGTGACGTAATACCCGCTCATTAAGGTCATGTAATATGGACGCGACGCCACTCCCATGGGCGTCGCCTCCATATTCATGGCCTTAATGAGCGGTATTACATCACCGCTCAGCGCTGGAGAGCTGAAGGAAGCCGGGGAGAGCTGCAGGATTGCAGGCAAGTTCAGCGATGGCACGGGGAGGGGTGAGTATGATGGAGGAGAGGACAAGGAGCACGAGCAGGATGGGGAGGAGAACGGTGGACGGGGGAAGCATGGAGCAGGACGCGGGAAGCATGGAGGAGGACTGGGAGGAGAACGGAGGACGGGGGAGACATGGAGCAGGACAGGGGGGGGGAACGGTGGATGGGGAAGCATGGAGGAGGACGGGGAGGAGAACGGAGGATGGGGGAAGCATGGAGCAGGACGGGGGGCACAGGAGGACGGAGAAGGAATGGGGGAGCACAGCGGAGGACGGAGCAGGAGGGGGGGAGTACAGAGGAGAATAGGGGAGCACAGAGCTGGATGGGGGAGCAAGGAGCAGGACGGGGGCAGCACAGAGCAGGAGGGCAGTTTATACACCCGGCTTATACACGAGTCAATAAGTTTTCCAGTTTTTTGTGGCAAAATTAGGGGGGTCGGCTTATACACGGGTCGGCTTATACACGAGTATATACGGTATATATATTTTCATGTTTTGCATTTAAAAACGACAAAAAATAGAATTGGCAAATGTTTGGGCACTCTGCATGCTTAGTACCTAGTAGCACCCCGTTTTGAAAGTATCAGAACTTGTAAACTCTTTTTGTAGCGAGACAAAAGTCCTTTAATTCTTGTTTGAGAGATTTTCTTCCATTCTTCCTTGTAAATTCCTTCAGTTCTGTGAGATTCCTGGGTCGTCTTGCATCCTCTGCTATTTTCAGGTCTAGACACAGATTTTCAATGGTGTTCCGATTAGGGGACTGTGAGGGCCATTATAAAACATTAATCTTGCGCCTTTTGAGGTCTATTGTGTATTTTGACTTGTGTTTAGGATGATTATCCATTTGTAGAAGCCATCCTCTTTTCAACTTCAGCTTTTTTACAGATGGTGTTATGTTTGCATCAAGAATTTGTTGAAATTTCAATGAAACCATTCTTCCCTCTACCTGTGAAATGTTCCCAGTGCCATTGACTGCAACGTAACCCCAAAGCATGATTGATCCACAGCCATGCTCAATGGTTGAATAGATGGTCTTTTCCTAAAATTCTGTGCTCTCTTTTCTCCACACATACCTTTGATCTTTGTGGCCAAAGAGTTCAATTTTAACCTCATTGGTCCACAGGACTTGTTTCAAAAATGCACCAGGTTTGTTTAGATGTTCTTTTGCATACTTCTGATGCTGAATTTCATGGTGAGGATGCAGGAGAGGTTTTCTTCTGATGACCCTTCCATGAAGGCCATACTTGTGCAGGTGTCTCTGAACAGTAGAACAATGTACCACAACTCCAAAGTCACTAAATCTTTCTGAAGGTCTTTGGCAGTCAAATGGGGGTTCTTATTTACCTCTCTAGCAATCCTACGAGCAGCTCTCACTGAGTTTTTGCTTGGTCTTCCAGACATTATCTTGACCGCCACTGTTCCTGTTAAGTTCCATTTCTTAATTACATTTCAATCTGTGGAAAGGGCAACTTGAAAACGCTTTGCTACCTTCTTATAGCCTTTTCCTGCTTTGTGGGCCTCCACCATTTTCATTTTTAGAGTGGTAGGTAGCTGCTTAGAAGAATCTATGGCTGCTGTTTTTTTTACACAAGGTTAGATGCTGGGTATTTATAAAGCTTGGAAATTTGCACCATCTGGCCTTTCCTAACGATGATAGTGAACAAGCTATAAGCCTAGCAGACTAATTAACTTTGACCAAGGTTTCAGACCTGATCTCAGCACATAAATCTCCAAGGGTGCCCAAAATTTTACATCAGCCCATTTTCCTTTTTGTAATTTTTAACATGAAACAAAAATGACAATACATACAGTATATGGTATATTGCCTAAAATACAAATACAAAGGAAATGTGTCATCTTCAACTTTGGGCCTTTTATAGATCATTCCATCTTCAACTTGCCTAACTATTTACAATTACAATGATTTTGACCAGTGCTGCCCAAACTTTTACATGTACAGTCATGGCCAAAAGTTTTGAGAATGACACAAATATTAATTTTTACAAAGTCTACTGCTTCACTTTTTCTAATGGCAATTTGCATATACTCCAGAATGTTATAAAGAGTGATCAGCTTAACAGCAATTACTTGCAAAGTCAATATTTGGCTAGAAAATGAACTTTATCCCCCAAAACACATTTCAACATCATTGCAGCCCTGCCTTAAAAGGACCAGCTAACCTCTTTTCAGTGATTGCTCCATTAACACAGGTGTGGGTGTTGATGAGGACATGGCTGGAGATTAATCTGTCATGATTAAGTAAGAATGACACCACTGGACACTTTAAAAGGAGGCTGGTGCTTGGCATCATTGTTTCTCTTCTGTTAACCATGGTTATCTCTAAAGAAACACGTGCAGTCATCATTGCAATGCACAAAAATGGCCTAACAGGGAAGAGTATCGCAGCTAGAAAGATTGCACCTCAGTCAACAATCTATCGCATCATCAAGACCTTCAAGGAGAGAGGTTCCCAAAAAGGCTCCAGGGCGCCCAAGAAAGACCAGCAAGCGCCAGGACCGTCTCTTAAAAGTGTTTCAGCTGCGGGATCGGGCTACCAGCAGTGCAAAGCTTGCTCAGGAATGGCAGCAGGCAGGTGTGAGTGCATCTGCACGCAATGTGAGGCGGAGACTCTTGGAGCAAGGCCTGGTCTCAAGGAGGGCAGCAAAGAAGCCACTTATCTCCAGAAAAAACATCATAGACAGACTGATATTCTGCAAAAGGTATAGGTAGTGGACTGCTGAGGACTGGGGTAAAGTTATTTTCTCTGATGAATCCCCTTTTCGATTGTTTGGGACATCAGGAAAACGCCTCATTCGGAGAAGACAAGGTGAGCGCTACCACCAGTCTTGTCTCATGCCAACTGTTAAGCATCCTGAAACCATTCATGTGTGGGGTTGCTTCTCAGCCAAGGGAATCGGCTCTCTCACAGTCTTGCCTAAAAACACAGCCATGAATAAAGAATGGTATCAGAATGTCCTCCAAGAGCAACTTCTCCCAACCCTCCAAGAGCAGTTTGGCGATCAACAATGCCTTTTCCAGCATGATGGAGCACCTTGCCATAAAGCAAAGGTGATAACTAAATGGCTCAGGGAACAAAACATAGAGATTTTGGGTCCATGGCCTGGAAACTCCCCAGATCTTAATCCCATTGAGAACTTGTGGTCAATCATCAAGAGACGGGTGGACAAACAAAAACCTAAAAATTCTGACAAAATGAAAGCATTGATTGTGCAAGAATGGACTGCTATCAGTCAGGATTTGGTCCAGAAGTTGATTGAGAGCATGCCAGGGAGAATTGCAGAGGTCCTGAAGAAGAAGGGTCAACACTGCAAATATTGACTTGCTGCATTAACTCATTCTAACTGTCAATATAAGCTTTTGTTACTCATATGTTTGCAATTATATATTTCTGTCTGTGATAAAAAACATCTGTCAAACACACATAAAAACCAGAGGGCAGCAGATCATGTGAAAATATAATATTTGTGTCATACTCAAAACTTTTGGCCATGACTGTATTTGTGTGTGTATATACAGTGTATATATATTTAGTTTTCTTTGGGGGGTGGGGAATTAGAACTTCTGCTACGGGGCCCCATGATTTCTATGTATTCCCATATACACGCAGCTCTACTATGTCCACATACAAGGTTCTGGAACATCAACACACAGCTCTTTTACATCAACACACACTGCTTTGCAACAACCACACACAGCTTTGCCACATCAACTTACGCAGAACTCTGCTACATCCACGCACAAAGCTCTGGTACATCAACACACAGGTCTTTTACATCAACACTAATTGCTTTGCTACATCAACACCCACAACTCTGCTACATCAACGCACACATTGCTTTGGTACATCAACACACAGCAGTGCTACATCCACCACAGCTCTGCTATATTAACGCACACCTTAGGAATCAAAGATGTGCGCAGTAATTGTAATGGCTACGTAGAATAAAATCATCATGTCATTTATAGCATGCTTTTAACAATATAAAAACAAAACCTAAGGCTGACCCAATGATTAGATCCTCTGCTAAAACATTGAGAAGTGGAGGACAGTGTAGTCGGCATGCGGCCGCAAGTATGCAAATTGCATATAAGTGGTCATGTGACCAACATTCACATGGCGAATACTTGGGAATCGTGGCAGTAGACTTTTTTTCTTGCACTGGACAACCCCTGACTGAGCTGCAGTACCAAACACAACCTGAAGACAGGTGTGGCACTGTTTTCTGAAAAAAAAAGTTTTTTTTTCTAATCTTTATTATATACCGGACCCTTTAGTCACTGACATTCCCTGGTCAATGCTCCTTTTTCTAGAATCCCAAAATGCATTTTATTTTACATCACAAATACGCTTTTGAGACAAACAGATAAGTACAAGGCCAGTAATGTGTTTTGTGAGTAATGCATGATAAAAAAAGGTTATTTTCCCAGTAAAATTCGCAGTAACCTGACATTTTGTAACCTCGTAGAACTATGTTCCAGCTCTCTTGGAGACCTTGTAGCATCACCATACCTTTATTTATGACAGTGAAATGGTTTCCATGGCAACACATTATGTCGCTGCTAGATTATAAATTCCCAGCGATAGAATGCATTCAGCATGGGCAGACGGTGCACCAACTAAAACCTTCTGGCAAATTTAGATCACAGGCATAATAAAAGCAAGGCAATGTTATTACACAGGCAGGACGATCAGTACATGCGGTGGCTAAGTGCCATCTGACTTCAGTATTTCTACACTCACTTTACTAATTTATTCTAATTATACGTAGTGTATGGAAAACTGCATATGGTTCTAGTTTGTAAGGGTATGTTCACACAGTGCTTTTTTATTCAGGTGTCTTTTTTTAGCAGGAACACCTGAAGAAGCGCTCAGAAACTACTGAAAGTAATTTTTTATTCATTTCTGTTGAAAAATGACTTTGTTATTCTTACGCTTAGGATTTTGAGTGTGGATAAGTCGTGGAACCATTGGTACAGCCATTTCTCCAAAGTGTCCCAAGCTCCGATTCTAAACAAGGCAATGCCAGACTGCATGTTGGTCATATTACTGTAAGCAGCCTGAGTGGCAAAACATTCTACCATTGCCTGCAGCGTTTCCAGACTTCTCTCCCATCGAGCACATTTGAAACATCTTTGGGCATAAGCAAAAGGAGCTGCCAGCAGTGGATCTTGATGATTTGTTCAAGTGCAGTCAGAACATTCCTCAGACAACCATTAATGACCTCATTTATAGCAGCCAAGACTGTAAATGTTGGTATTTCTGCATGTGGCGCTCATACTCAATATTGAATAAATTGAAATGTTTTGAACACTTTGCTTCCAATCATTTATCATTTGCATATCATTAACATATCTATCCATCCTGTGATTTCCGTAATTCCATGACTGTTTAGGAGTGCATTTTCCTTGATAAAATTAGTGTCTTTTCTCGAATAATAAAAAAATTTGAACCTTGGGAAAACTGGGACATAAGGAAAATAGCATATTTTCTTGCCAGGAGGCAGCTTTCTACTCTTTGCAACGCTGACCAGGCAAAGCTAAAATATACTTGCTCGTTCTCCTTAAAGGGATATTCTCAAATTTGAAAGTTATCCCCAATCTACGGAATAGGAGATAGCGTCCCTATCACTTGCACTGAGACCTCCATATTTGCTGAGAATTGGGGCTCTTGACAGCCTTACGTGAATGGAGCAGTTGTGCACTGCAGCTCCATTCATTCTTATGGGAAAGGCAAAGACCAGCAGGATGCAGCTCTCAGCTATCTCTGGCAGTCCCATTAAAGGGAACCTGTCATGTCAAAAAACACTATTAACTTTCAGATATGAGGTTAATCTGCAGGATAACAGCATTCCAAAACCAGGCAACCACTGCACTGAAAACAAGGCTGCCAGGAGGAAATTAACTTTATTTTTACCTGCAGTCATAGAGGCACTGCTTCAGTCACCCCTCAGTACATATTGAGAGGTATCTATAACCAGAATGAGGCACTGACTGACAGCCGGCTCAGCACTGATGCACTGTTGAGCCGGCTGTCTGTCGTAGGTGGAGCATGGTTTCAGTCGCCGCTCACTATGCACTAAGCAGTGACTAAAGCCGCGCCTCTATGACTAAAAGCCGGAGGCTGCTGAGAGGAATAAAGTACATTTCCTCCTAACCTTCAGTGCAGCGGCCGGTCAGCTTTGGAACTCTATCAAGTTGCAGATCAACCCAATATCTGCAGGTTAATAGTGTTTTAGGGCATGACAGGTTCCCTTTAGATTGAATGTGCACGCAATTGCCCAGAGCTCCATTCACATGGAGCTCTTAGAGCCTCATTTCTTGGGATTGATAGGAATACCAACGGTCAGAACCCCAGTGATTGCGAAGTTATCCTCATTTCCACAGGATAGAGGATAACTTCCAAATTCGAGAATACCCCTTATCTTCATACAAACCTGCTATACCTGGAAGTCTGTCTGTCTGTTTGTCTATCTATTGTCTCCAGAAAAACACATACACTATGTGCTTTGTGTGGACACATTTCTGCCTTTGTTACTATGTATGTGCACACTACGTGTATCTATGTTTAGCCTCGTTTACACAGGCTTATTTGTGGTCTGTGTTCTCTCCGCATACATTTTTCCAAAAACAGATCTTAGCAGAAGGAGGCAGGAAAATCTTTATGGGGAAAACGTTTTCCATTTTTCCCTCCTCTCTCAGGAAACATATCGCTGTTCAAACTAGTCTTATGTATGTATGATGACACCTAGGACTGCTTAAATGTTATGTGTGGACCTCTAACGCTGAAGTCCACACAGTGGGGGAGATATATATATAATTTTCCTAAATTCTAGCGCAACTTGTGCCCCTACAAAAAACCCTCGCGTTTTTCATGACTTGCACTATTTTTATTAAATCTTTCCACGCCTTGTCCTGCAAGGGGGGTGTGACATCACTGAAAAGAGGTGTCGTTAAATGGAAAGGGGCATAACATAAAATGTTACACTATGTACCATTTTGGCATAAAGTAAGCCAAGTAGTATCATGAAGCACTACCATAAATCTGGCATATTCCATGACTGTCTAGTCTAGTTGCATTTCCTAAAAATTTGACAATGTTTATAAATCTGTCCTAATGTTTCAGGTTGACCTTTAGCATACCTCCCAACTTTTGAAGAACAGAAAGCGGGACAAAGTATGGGTTGAACACCCATGGCCACACCCCAATTCCATTTCTTTCTACCCTGGCAGGAAGAGATGTCAGGTGGCGGTGCCAACGAGAGAAATTCAGCAGACACCCGAGGCTTCAGGGCGTAGACCAAAATCCGTAACTGTTCGCTGGATCCTGGACAGTTGAGACTAAAGAGTGGATAGGTTCACACGACTCTGGTGTAGCGTCCAGGTCAGTGATACCTGGTGGGTGGACTTGAGTCTTTTGAATCTCTTACCCTCCGGCGTCCCCGTCGCAGCTTTTGATCACCCAGTCACACAATCTAATCGCTGTGTTGTGCGTATCGTTACGAGTGCAGGGACACCAAATATGTCCTTGATTTATTTGCTGCTTTGTTATGTTTATATTTTTTTGAAAAAGCACATTAATAATGACATTATTGTATTTTTCATTATTTTTTTTAGTAATTTTATAGGAAGAAAAAAAATCTCTTTTGTTTTCTCTCTAGAATACCGATAAATACATTGTACATAGCAGTGCACTTCTATCAGTATAATCTGCCTGTGGAGTCACAGCCTGCAATACAGATCAAGTGCACAAAATTCTCTTGGTGATCTCACCAGTGTATGTGGCTCAATAGATTTAGCTCAAGTATGTAATGTTGAAGCTTTGGGGTTTGAGGACCAAGTACAGTCACAAAAAAATGACATTTTTGTAATTGCTTTTTATAACTTTTAGTAGTTTTATAGGAATAAAAAAAATCTGACTTTTTTTCACCTCTAGAATACAGGGAACATAGAAATACACTGTTATATACAATGAACCTCTATGTACATGTGTAATCTGCCTTAGGCTTCCCTGCCTGCTATACAGGTAAAGATTACCAAATTCTCCCACCAACATCGTTATGGTCTTTAGCTCAAAGAAAGAGCTCCTGCCTTTGAACATAGCAACATAAGTTGGAGTCCTGATCACAGGAGAAGTGAATAATTTAATTTATGTCAGTGCAGAGTGATGTGGAACCGCCCCCCGAGAAGGATGCGCATTGGAGCGATGACGCCATAGGAATGAGAGAGGTGAGTATATGAGAAGTCGGGACAAAGCCCTGATGAGCCTGGACAGTCCCGCTGAATCCGTGATGGTTGGGATCTATGCTTTGGTCATAAATTAAAGGATTGACCACTTTATCTTTATTTTGACAAATGTGTTGTGGAAATTATTTTGGCGACACTTATTAATATCTAAGCGTTACAAGTTCTCCTCTTACACTTGCTAGTACAGCCTTCCTCGAAGATTGCACAGCCCTTCTGTTCTCAAAATGGTATGTGATGAAGGACCAGGAGCATGAGACCAGATCTGCCCATCACCTCCTCCAATAGAAAAACAGCATTCCATGTACAGTGTTATTTAATTGGAGGAGGCTGAAGGACAGGTCTGGTCACATGCTCCTCCATCAAAATTTTGATAGCAGAAGAGCTGTGCAGTCCGTCAGGAAGGAGGAGAACCTGTAATACTTATATGTTAGTAAGAGTCACAAAATCATGTCCCTAACACATTTTTAAAAATAAAGATAAAGTGGGACAACCCCTTTAAGTCTGTTTATGTATGTGGTAATACTATATAATGTCTAGTAAAGTGACTGCAGTTTCTCTTGCTCGGTGTATATCGTATTGATCAGTAGTTTCTTGACCCCAAGTCTGCACCATTAATCGATTTGCAGGTAAATAAGAATATGGAGCTGAACGGGAATGTAACTGAGCATTAAGATCTTGCAAAAGTCATTCATCATCTACAGTTTACCACAACAAGTCCCGAGAAACTCGTCATGCTTTTGATAGAGGCGTAACATGGTGCGCGCAGCCTTTCATGTGGTTTGTTTGTAGACCTTTGGAATAGTACTTTTTAAACAAATAGACACATCCTGTTGAACACACCTCTACATGTTTATATTGTCCAACGCCGGGCAAAATATTTCATCGTAGCTTTGGGGTAAATTGTAATTCTTGAAGTGCTTGAACTTGTATTGCCACTTTAAACCCTCTGGACCAGGGGATGGCAGCAATAACGCATTTGTCCTCCTCCTGAAAGCAGGACACTGTCTTGGGATATAACCCAAGAAAGTGATTGTTCTGTTTCTCCTCCACCATTTTTTTATTGCGGTACTCTGCCCCGGATTTCTCTTTGTGTCTTCGCTCTGGTCCCTCAGCCTCACAGTGCCCAACTACACGACCTCCTTGATTATTAGTTTGGTTTATCTTTCTTTGGCTCTCTAATTACTTAAAGAGATTGTCTGTGACTTTAACATTGATGACCTATCCTTAAGATAGGTCATCAATGTCTGTTCAGTAGGGGGTGCGAAACCTGGAACCCTCGGCGATCAGCTTCTTCTGACGGCGGCGGGAAGTGCTCAATTTTGGGGCTGCACAGCTCTGTTGATGGAATAGTGGCCGCGGCCAAGTACTGCACATCCAACACCTATTGATTTGAATATGGGGCGGATGTGCAGTACCCAGTTGCAGCCACTATACAATCAACGAAGCTGTGCTGTGCAGTTCCGTAACTGAGCAGTTCCGGCCGACACCGGGGGCAACTGATTGGCAGGGATTCCAGGTTTCGCACCCCCACTGATCAGACATAGATGACCTAAGGATAGGCCATTAGTGTTAAAGTCTCGGACAACCTCTTTAAAGGTAATCTTTCACTAGTTTTTTGTTATGTAATCTGTGAGCATAGACAAGTGCACTGAACATAAGTCCATATGCGATTTGGCCACACACAGTAAAGGGGAAAAGCAGTAAGGAAAGTCAATGCTGGTGGTCGGACCACCACCAATCATAAAGTAATGATATGTTGTCACTTTATGTAATGGGAAAGCCCAATTTAACCAGGGAGGCTCTAGTGACAGATCCACTTTAATATTGAATTTACCTTTAACAACAATGTTCTATAATTATTTTATTTTTACAACTTTACATTGTGCATTTTTTCTATTATTCCTTGTGGAAACGTAAAAATAATTTACTGATACTTTTGTCCTGTAATCATGATTCTTTCCTAAGTAGGTTTCAAGAGGAATAACATAAGAACTGCATAGCGCAAACTAGCAAGACAGCTGGGCGTTACCACTTTGGCATGTGACCTTAAGCAATAATACAATGCCCAATCAGAGCTGACTCCGTAAGGACACACCCTTTGACAAAGAGAATCGGTAACTCCCACTTGGAAATTTGCATCTAGATTTCTAGGAGGAATAATAGAGGAATGGAACAACACACAGATATCCCAGTATAGTAGTATATATTTCATGGAGCATACAAATATTTACTAAAACCGGGAGGATCTGTTTCCTTTAAAAACTTGGAAACCGGTTACGATGTTCTCCTCAATTAACTAAAAACATTTTCAGTAAAAAATTGCCTGTGTTGTATGTTTCTTGGTGCCAGTTCTTCATCACTTTACTATTCTCGATGTTGGAGTTTGGTTCATGCAGAACTAATTTTGTATTGGGGTGTTTGTGTGGAATTTAGGTAACTGGAGCACAGAGGTGGAACAGAAGTAATAACAATCCCGGAGATTCTGACCCGCTCCATGTCCATATACAGTCATCACTACCCACACTGAGCCTTTTGATACCTTACTTGACTTTAGTGTCTGCAGTTTAAACATATGACTCAATATAAATATTTGATGTACAGAAAAGACAGCATAGTTTCTAGGATCTGAAGTTCTCGAGGGGAATGTCAAAGAACAAACCACACTTAATCCCTCAATGCCTACCGGCAATTATTTGACCAGACGGCTCCATTGCATATAGTAATGGGTCTGTGAATCCAGTCTCAGTCCGGGGGATTCCACAGACACACGCTTATGCAACTGCACGGCAAGTGTAAGGTCCGAGCTCCGTAACTTGTGGAAGCCCATCATGTTGTATTGTGACTAGGAGGAGATTAAAGTGCTTTCCACAGTTAATACATATCTTACTGTTAAGTTTACGCATCTATTTGAATACATTTCACATACAGTACAGACGAAAAGTTTGGACACACCTTCTCATTTAAAGATTTTTCTGTATTTTCATGACTATGAAAATTGTACATTCACACTGAAGGCATCAAAACTATGAATTAACACATGTGGAATTATACATTACACTTAACAAAAAAGTGTGAAACAACTGAAAATATGTCTTATATTCTAGGTTCTTCAAAGTAGCCACCTTTTGCTTTGATGACTGCTTTGCACACTCTTGGCATTCTCTTGATGAGCTTCAAGAGGCAGTCACTGGGAATGGTTTTCACTTCACAGGTGTGCCCTGTCAGGTTTAATAAGTGGGATTTCTGGCCTTATAAATGGGGTTGGGACCATCAGTTGTGTTGTGCAGAAGTCTGGTGGATACACAGCTGATAGTCCTACTGAATAGACTGTTAGAATTTGTATTATGGCAAGAAAAAAGCAGCTAAGTAAAGAAAAACGAGTGGCCATCATTACTTTAAGAAATGAAGGTCAGTCAGTCCGAAAAATTGGGAAAACTTTGAAAGTGTCCCCAAGTGCAGTTGCAAAAACCATCAAGCGCTACAAAGAAACTGGCTCACATGAGGACTGCCCCAGGAAAGGAAGACCAAGAGTCACCTCTGCTTCTGAGGATACGTTTATCCGAGTCACCAGCCTCAGAAATCACAGGTTTACAGCAGCTCAGATTAGAGACCAGGTCAATGCCACACAAAGTTCTAGCAGCAGACACATCTCTTCAACAACTGTTAAGAGCAGACTTTGTGCAGCAGGCCTTCATGGTAAAACAGCTGCTAGGAAACCACTGCTAAGGACAGGCAACAAGCAGAAGAGACTTGTTTGGGCTAAAGAACACAAGGAATGGACATTAGACCAGTGGAAATCTGTGCTTTGGTCTGATGAGTCCAAATTTGAGATCTTTGGATCATGAAAATACAGAAACATCTTTAAATGAGGTGTGTCCAAACTTTTGGTCTGTACTGTATATTTTCAAATACCTGGGCAACTTTGTCAATTTTTATGTGGCCCTTAGCCAATGTATCAGTGCTTGATGTTTTTACGATAGGCTTACAGGGGTTGTCCAGGTTTGAGGATCCTACCAGAGTGCAGTGTACAGGCTGTCACAATTCTCCAGTGAACGTAACTGTGCAATTTGCATACATGCGATCACATGCCGACTAGACTTTCACGGCTCGCTCAATGTAAGTGAATTGGCTGGATAAGTCTAGTTGGATTGTGGCTGGAAGTATGCAAACCGCATACATAGAGTGACTGCAGACTTTCTTGCAAAACCTGAACAACCCCTTTAAGGCCATAACACATTACTTACAAAGAAAACATTTTGGATTTGACTTTTTGTCATCTTGTTACATCAACATTTCCTTCCTATAGTAATCTCCAATGATTTTTCTTGTCATATTTCTGAAGACCTCTTTGAGGCCGTTTGTTAAATTAATACTGACATTGTTGTTCCGTCTTCATGCGCTGTGTTTGCGGATGCTAATTTGGTATTAAAATAGAGCTCAATATGAAGCAGTGTTATAACAGGCAGGCTCCTTCCCATGATTCCCCTTTTGCTATGGTGCTTCTTCTCATGTCTTTCTGGAAACATACAGAGCTAATCTGTGGGATATTCCTTTTATAGGATTGCTGCAGAAATTTCTCTAATATGGTTACTGGGGCACACACAAAAGACAGTTCCTGATATGCCAGAGTTGACTCGTCTGCTTTGCTGTATAGAATGGAACAGAATCAGCAGAGCCATCACAATATCATTAGATGCATTGGATTCAATGACAGTTGTATTGTACTGCTTGAGGCCAAAAATAGCAGGTAAGTAAGAGCTGTGTATGCATCCTGCCTCCATGACATTTCTTTGTTAATTGCCTCCCCATATTTTTAAGATGACAATATTGCATTACCACCTGGAACCAAGTGATTGAAATGTGATGCCACCAGTTGGGCACAAAAAGAAGTTTCTGTAATATTTGTGATTAGATTATACTGCACTTTTCCTAAATTACAGACGAGGCGCTAGAGTGGGGTACAAAGTCAGGGTAGCACAAGAAATGCAAATTAACATAAAAGTGGTTAAAGGGGTGTCCACTTTTATCTCTATTTTAACATATGTGTTGGGGAAAAAATGTTGTGTCTCTTACTAATATTTGAGTATTAAAGGTTCTCCTTCTGCACTTGTTAGTGTCGTCTTCCCCCCAGACTGCACAGTTCTCCTGTTTTTACAGTGGCTGCCGGTGGAGGAACATGTGACCGGGCCGGTCCACCACTTCTTCCAATTGAAAATCGCTACACATGGGAAAGCAGCTTTTCTTTTTCTATTGGCTGAGACTGATCACAGGTCTGGTCACATGTAGGGATGAGCGGACCCGTGGATGTTTGAGTTCGCTGGGTTCGACTGAACTGTAGTCGAAAGTTTGGTCCGGGTACCAGAACTCTACCCGAGCTTAAACCGTAACCCAAACCCTATAGAACTTAATGGGGACTCGAAACTTGGTGCTGTAAAATTGTTGTAGTAAGGGCTAGGGGGCTCCTGGAAGTCCGTTTCAATGTTTGGAGTTACGGGACTAGTACGGGTTTCCAGCTCAAAAGTTCTGGTCCCCATTGTTTTCAGTGGGGTTCGGGTTCTGGTTCAAGTTTGGGTAAAGTTCTGGTACCCATACCGAACTATGCAATAAAGTTCAGGTTGCGTTCCAGAATCCGAACTTCCAGAAGTCCACTCATCCCTATCCATGACTATAACATTGATGGCATATCCTAAGGATAGGTCATCATTGTCTGATCGGTAGGGGTGCGACACTTGGTTCTCTTGCAGATCAGCTATTCCTGGTGTCGATGGAGGCTGATACTGCTTAGTTACAGAGCTGTACAGCTCTGCTTTGTCGATGTATAGTCAAATCAAAAGGAGGTGGATGTGCAATACCTGGCTACGGCAACTTTTACTTTTTTGTTGATGGAGCTGTGCAGCTCCATATTTGAGCAGGTCCAGCCGCCAGCGGGAAAAATTGATCTGCGGGGTGCCAGGTGTTGCACCCCCACCAATCAGACATCCAAAGATAGGCCATCAGGGTTAAAGTCCTGGACAACCCCTTTAACAAGTGCAGGAATGGAACCCTTAATACTTTAACTGTCACAAAATATCCCCTAATGTCCCCTAATATACAAAATGCAGAAACCCCTTTACGATTTTCTCTGCAGGTATTTTTCACATTTTGTGTGACTGGCTACATTCAACATGTTGTCTGGCAGAATTGTGCAGTTAGCGTGAGGAACTGGGATAGTGGAAAGATTAAATAAGGACACAAAACCCACACTAGGTGTGTCAGGAAAAAAATTATAGAGCAAGATAAAACCTGTGAAGGCAAAAAAAGAAAAGATGAAGCTGAAAATATTATTACATAAAAAGGTGACATTTCATTTCCGTAGGTTGAGGCTTGATATCCTGTATCGGTGCGTTCTGATATATTCATCACCTGAATGAGAGTCACCGGGGTCGGAAACTGCTTTGAGTTGAGAGATGAGAGTGCATAATCCAAGCCTAAACTGAGTTACAGAAGTCAGTGAAACTAGTTTCAGGTTATTGGGGTTTCAGGTCTTGAGCCGAGTGTTGAATTTGTAGTACCATAGGCCTACATCTAATTCTACAATACTGGTACCCCTCCGTTGTACATTTAGATTAGGCTATACTGGGTGTTGCTGCTTTTTCTTCAACAAAAAGTTATCTGGCAGGTGTTTCACCAGATCAGCACTTCCTCAGGGCATGCCTTGATGCCTTCAAAGAGCGCATCTCGGGTGAAACGGCTGTAGGCTATGTGTAAGTCCGACCCTGTGATTTTAATAGCATTGTGTGGCACCGCTAAAATAAGTGTCTATTCCGTCGTAGACTTTTGCAGAAATTTCTTATTGGATAATATTTTAGACAAGAGTTTGGCAAGGTTTTACTCAATGTTATACCTGGCAGTTCTGACCGGAGACAGGATCATTTTGTGGTTCTAAATTCCAGATGGTTCTAAATACTGTGTGATTATAGATCAGTGATTCATGGCCGTCTGTGTCATCTCCAGCACAGAATAAACATCCCTCGTTCCATCCTGTAGACACCTTTCCGACTCAGAGCATAATGAGATGTCTATTGAAAGTAGTAAAAAGCCCAAACACTAGAAAAGGTGATTTTTATTTTTTACTATGACTGTCATAAGCCATTATTTCTTACACAGAGGCCGTAATATGACATCTTTACATTTACGCAATGTCTGTGATGCAGTTACGCAGTCAGTACTAGTGGGGTTGTAGACATGTGGAGCTCCTGTGAAGCTCAACAGAGATCCGGTTCCCCCTGGAATAAGACTATCGGAAGAATCTAGAGGGAAAAACTAAAACTGCATGCAAACTCCATAGGGTGACTTAATATATCGATACATACAATTCACATATCATTGCCATTTTTAAAATAGTTCTATCCCTGCTAATTAGTTTATGGCACCTAATATTACCACGGGCAACCAAATGCGCTTACTGTTGAGCTTCATAGGGGCCCAGTAGGTTATTGTTCTTCTACTACCCTAAATACTGGAAGTAGCCCCTCTATAAAGTTATGAGTGTATTTTTTGAGAAACATAATAGGGGGCTCTATTTAAGGATATTGACAATCAGGGTCAGTCTTCAAGTTATCGGAAGAATAGGACGTCATTTTTCATGGTTGCTGGAGCTTGGATCTGGCCATGTTATTCCTCGCGATTACTAAATGAAGAGCCATTTTGCTATGGTTGCATAGAGCACATTTCTTTGTAGCCTTCATTAAGTCAGCAATTTCTAGCTTCTTATAGGAGTTGTACTAAGTTTGAAGGCTATTCCCTATAAATGTGAAAGGGGATAAGATCCTGATCGCTGGAGACCCATGGTGATACCAAGAACTGTGGCTCTCTAGAACCCTGTGTAATGCAGGTAAATTGGATGCAGCAACACAGAGACGCAGAGCAAGGGTTAACAGGGGGTTGGTTTAATTAAAACAAAGAGGATTGTCCTCTCAGGGAGAAAACGGGTTAAACAGATTTTAGCTAAAGAACGCAAAGAACAGGATAACAATGACCACAGTCTATGCATTTAACTGTTTCACTTATCGTAGGTCTGATGCTGATCACTTCTCCAAAGATGAAAGTTGAAAGTCGGCTGATGCCGGTGTTGCGATCTTCAGGCTTCCCCACCCAACAGATCTGTGTGGACTCTTCTGGCGGGAATGGGCGGTCACCGGTCTGACCCGTTGAGCCCCTAGTCCATCACACTGCTCTGCAGCCTGGCGTCTTCCACCACAATTTCCCGCTCAGCGTGCTCTGTAATCTGGAGTTCTGCACAACATTTTCCTGCTTGGTCCTTCCTGCACTCGTCCCCTCTTGCTAGCGCGTGGACTGATTCTACCCGCGGTGTCCAGCAGGTCCATCCTCTCTCTTCTCTCTGGAGGGAACTCTGTCTGTCTTCCCACGCGAAATTCCTGGTCCCTACTACACTTACCACTCCCTCTCTATGCAGATCAAGGGTGCTCTCATCCTCAATTTCCTTCCCCCCTGCAACAATGGGCGTGGCCCCAGCAATTCTGGACCCGGTGCTTTGT
Organism: Oophaga sylvatica; assembly: GCA_033576555.1. Classification (NCBI taxonomy): domain Eukaryota; kingdom Metazoa; phylum Chordata; class Amphibia; order Anura; family Dendrobatidae; genus Oophaga; species Oophaga sylvatica. Next base: position 121,556,337 of record JARQOD010000007.1, read on the forward strand.
CGGCACCCGCAGCCCGGTCTTCTTCCTTACACATGTGTGAATGGAATGATCGTGGATCATGTACACTTCTGCTCCATTCATTTTCTGTGGGAATGCAGTTGACAGTCAAACACAGCATTTGACTGGCCTTGGCACTCCCATTAAGAATTTCGAGATCGGTGGGGATCTCATCAGTTGGACCTCCAGCGATCAGGAAGTTATCCTGTATTCTATAGATGGGGATAACTTCCAAACTTGGGGCAACCTCTTTAAAGGGAACAACTCCTTTATTGCAGCCATGTATTTTTACTCTGAAATGCTTCAGTGTTTTAGAGAAAACATTTTGAAAAGGCAGCCAGTGATAATGCTAGTCAGATGACTAGGCCGAGGCAAGTCCCAGCAGCTTCTCATCTTCCCGGATCCCCTAGACTTACAGGTCTCTCCCTATATTTGGGGACATGCCTCTTGGACTAGTCACATCTGTCATGACTCAGGACGGCGTGGTTTTGGCTCCGTCCTGGTCAGATCAGAGTTAAGTCTGTCTGCCTCTCTTTGGTTCTGCGGCTATTTAATGTTGGTAGTTACTGGGTCCAGTGTCGGTGATACTTCCATCTACTCGGTTTGAGGTCGCTGACCCTCTGACTCTCTGTATCGTTGTTCCTCTGTGTGTTTGTTTGCTGTGTATGACCCGGTTTGCCCCTGACTATTGTCTCTGTCTTTCTGCCCAGTACTGATTCGTCCCTCCTGGTTATCTGATCCCTTGGCTTGCCTCTGGTTACTCGTCTGTCTTGTCCCTGGTTACTTTGTTCCCGTCTGGCTTCTGACCCTCGGCTTTGCTCTCTGACTACGTTATTGGTTTTGTCCTTTGTATTCTGTGTCCTCGGCCAGCTCCCTGTCCTCGCATGGGTAGCTCCGCCCCCTGTGGTCACGTGACTGGCTAAGCTTAGGTCCTGTGCACACTGCGCTCCTCGGTATCCGCATGCCCTGTCTATTGGCGCACGTCCCCTGTTAGCACCCCCAGGCTTAACCCCGGTGACACTGTCCCCATGTCACTACAACATTGTCCTATACCGCTTTTTCAAAATACGTTTTCTCTGAAACTCACCAGTGTTTCCTGTTTGAAACATCCATAGCTGCAATAACGCAGCCAGTATCTACATGTGGTTTGGACAGTATGATTCAGATGACAGGTTGCCGTTAAAGAGACAAGCAGCATGACTGGTGGTTATTGTAGTATTGCTATCTCTGGCTAAGTAGCGTGCACTCCTCTATTAGTAAGTTCTGCTGACAGAAATATGACATCATTAGTAACATGTCTGATCTTAGGTGGTAAATTAATCACTTTCTTGAGTTAGGATGAATCTCTCACATGCAAAAACAACCTATAGGAGACCACATTAAAGAAGACATTCAATGGTTCAAAAATATCTTTTGTTCATTAGGATTTTTTTTTATTTCTTTGGCTTTTAAATAATTCCATGACCTGCTTTCATTCTTCATGGACACCTTCAAATTATGATGCATTTAAAGGGATTGTCCAGATTTGATGCCCCCAGATCCAGATATGAGCAATGAGGCCAATTGTATGTCAAGTGACCTCTCTAGCCACTGATTGGCTGCAGTGGTCACATGCTGACTGATTGTAAGCAAGGATAATTGAAGGAATGTCAATTCCTTTTGAGCAGCTCTGTAAAGGGTTTGCCTGGCGAGATGGATTCTCAAAATCTTAGTTCAGGGTTAACAACACGGATCAAAAGCAAATGCACAGTGAAGCCAGATTGCACATGTGTGTCGACCCGCCACCACAATTGTGGGTTACCAGGGCAATGGGGTACTCAGAGCCGAGCCCATGGAAGTCTATGGGGATTGTCACAGGTAGCGGTGGCTCGGTCTGTGGCCCTGGCGGTCTGGCGTTTGTTGGGGGGGAATATTTACAGGGGATAGTTATATTTACAGTTCGTGACGCCACCTGTAGTCTTCTGGTAATTTGTACCAGCGCTGCTGTAGATCTCTGAGGGGATGGTGAGGCAGCTAGATGTCGGGTCCTCTACAGGTGGGACTCTTCCCTCAGGTCGGTAGTTAGGTAGGGATTGTGCAGGCATGCAATTAAATAACTCAGTCTCACACCGTCAGCGTCTTTCCATACCTTTACTTGCAAGATGGTAAGGCAGGTCCCAGGGAGGCTGATGGGGTTGATGGAGGATGAGCTTTGAGGCAACGGTTAAGCAAGTTAGGGGCCTCCTTTACTGTCCAATAATGATGAGTCCAACCAGCTTGAAGCGTAGTTCCCTCTATAATTCCAGCTATTCCAAAGCTGTTCTGCCCGGTCAGTTTTGTGGTTGGAGCCTTCCTGTGAGAGAGCTGAATTCCTATCTTGTCGTGCACTGACTCAAGGTCCTCACTCCCTCTGACCCCAGTTACGTACTGACTCTTCAGGGCTGCTTGCCACGACCTAAGGTCCGGTAAGCCTCTGGTTTTCTTACCACTAAGCGTGAAGCTTTAGTGATCCTTCGGTCCCCAGTGACCGGTAGCAATGTGCAGGACTTCTCCAAGCCAAAAGCACTTTTAAGTATTCCTTCCACTTTGCCCTTCGATTTGCTCGACTCTTAATAGATATCTCAGTCTGTCTTCCAGTGGGGCACAGCTCTGACTAGGCTGAGGTGAACTAGGCCACCTGTACTAGCCTCCACTTTCTGAACTGCTAATAGGCTCAGACTGGACACGTCTACTCTGTCCAAGGACAGGAAACTGACTGAATAAATCACCCCCTTCCACACCCCTGCTGGGTGTGTCAGAAGTGTACGTGATGTCATGAAGAGCCCTTAACTGTTACCTCTCCACTCATCCTCCTGGTATTGTGTACCAGGGCTACACACATGGATCAGCGAAGACCAGGACACCAGGGTATGCAGGACATCAGGCAGACAATTGGAGCAGGAATCACCAGAAGACAAGGAACTAGGGGTGTGGATATACTAAAAAACTGAAGATGAATAGCCAATTTAGGACTTGCAGCGGACAAATGTTTAAAAGCAGAATTGTATGCCTTCTGAAGACAGACAGGGAATGGCAGCAAAATGATATCAGCAAATAAATGGTTAACTGCAAGGCAGCAGTGATGAACAGGGAAACTGGTTACTAGTCTGCAGAGAAGATTGCACACTGTTGCAGTAGATTTATGTGAACAGCACAGTATTATTAGAGAAGAGTTTGTTATGCTTACAGCAGACAAATTGTTAACCACAAGGCAACAATGATGTACAGGCAAACTGCATGCTTGCTTGCAGAGAAGATTACATACTTTTTCAGCAAAATTGAGTGAACAGCACCATTGATAGCAGATACAAGTTTTGTCATGCTTACAGTAGACAAATAGTTAACCACAGGTCTGATCTGGGAAGTAAATGCAGATAGTTGATAAACAAGCAGGAGTTCACTGCTGATTAGACAATTGAGTGAAGTGGATGGTGAAGCCAACTCATGAAAAACATGTGGTAACTGAATACTATGCTTCCTGAATACAAAGACAGCACATAACTGTCTGAGTTAGTCTAAAAGACCTTTGGATGATGGTGTCAAAGGTGGTTGCATCTTCTCAAAGGAGCTTCCACAATGGGACCTGGCCCTAGGGGAAGGAACCAAGAGCTGGTGCTCTAAAGTTTTCCTATATACCTGGAGGTAACGAATGCAAAGATGAGGAGAATATATGAATGAATATGCCACCACATACGGTAATTTCTGGAGACAGGGATACATCCCTGGTCTCAATACTGGGACTAGTGATGCCACCACAGCTGTTTGTGTCATCACTTAATATTAGAATATCAGACAACTGACTGGCTGGAAATCAAGAAATGAAAACAGAATTTATTTATTATTTTTTTTTATAGAAAAACTTACTATTAGCTATAGCAAAAGCGTCCCAATAACTGTTCTTTCATGGGACCAAGTGAATTTTTGTGGCTTCCCCCTCTCCCTATCTGTTTCTGTACATTTTGCCTTGTATCCTCATGCTTCTCCAACATGAATGCCTCCAGCACATAATTGTGGGGCAATGTTAACTAGCATTCGTATGCTTTTATGATCTAATACTCTTTACTAAACCCCAGAGAACCCCAATATTTGCACTGTGCAGGTGGAGAATAAATTGATGCCAAACAAAAATATTTTCTTATAGCCTTTAGAAAGAATTTCCCTTTAAGGATCTTGCAACATCTTAATTTCTGCTTATGATTACTTATATGAAGGTCACAGGACCTAAGTTAGAAACCTGTCCCCAGTTTGACACTCTTGACCCCAAATAAACCCAGCTGCATATTGATCAACAGCTCAGCGTCCCTCCGATGTGGAGGCCTCAGAGGATTCCTGGCAGGGAATCAAACAAGCAGTGTCCTTTTCTATCTTTATTGCCACTAATCAGATCATTGCCAGGAAGCCCAATTACATCTCCTGGAGAGAAACACTAATATCTATATCTGCCAGAGACCATCCTGCAACATGTCTTGGTGTAGATGTCACGGAGCTCACTGATGTGTATCGTTTCTCCTTGCCCAGCGTCATTTTGACCTGTTCATGTCATACCGATACTGCTGGAAAGGCTACAAGACAAATAATGAGTGCATGAATGCTGTCTTCTTCCATGGATTTGGGAACGAGCACAAGTTGTTCCCATAGAATTATATGTATTCCATGAAATCTATGAGAATGGACATCCTACTGTCATCATACCTGTAATTTGAGATGATCTTCAGACTCCCGATACGTATTCCATGAGCGGTCAACCATTGATGAACTGCAACTTTCAGCTGGTTTGGCTTCCTATGGACTCTTTTCAATTTGGTAGTTTTCAGAGGTCCAACATTTCTTTCAGTACCATGTATTTTTTAACAACCCATGATGACCCATCTACAGGCCTTCAATATCTTGAAAAAGGGAAATGTGCCGATTCAAAAGTTTGGGCACCCTTGGAAATTTGTGTGCTCAGATAAGTTTGATCAAGGTTTAGCATGTTAGTGTTTTGCTTGTTCACTATCATTAATCCTCTCCTAAGCTGAAGCTTGCATTTATGGGTAGGTAAGTTACTGCTGCAATTACCTACCCATAATTGGCGGCTTCAACCTAGGAGAGGATTCACATTAGGTCCCCAGCAACTGGAGAGCGCCTGGTCGATAGCTGCTGGGCACACATGAATTGGCCAAATTATGTGCTAAGGATCTCCATTTTTTTCTTATTATCTAGAGCAATAATACTATTCATATTTCATATTTTTCATGTTTACATGCTATAGCACTACTGAGTGCAACTTTATTTGCTTGTTATTCACTATCATTGTTAGGAAAGGCCAGGTGATACAAATTTCCCAGCTTTATAAAAACCCAGCCTCCTCTAACCTTGTGCCAAAAGGCAGCAGCCATGGGTCCTTCTAAGCAGCTGCCTAGCAGTCTGCAAATGAAAATGGTGGAGGCCCCCAAAGCAGGAGAAGACTATAAGAAGATAGCAAAGTGTTTTCAAGTTGCCCTTGTCTCAGTTTGAAATGTAATTAAGAAATGGCAGTTACCAGGAACAGTGGAGGTCAAGATAAAGTGTGGAAAACCAAGCAAAATTTCTCAATGAGAGCTTGTAGGATTGCTAGAGAGGCAAATCAGAACCCCCTTTTGACTGCAAAACTCCTTCAGAAAGATTTAGCAGACTCTGGAGTTGTGGTACATTGTTCTACTGTTCAGAGGCACCTGCACAAATACAATGGGTAAATAAGTATTTGATACAACGCCGGTTTTGCAAGTTTTCCGACCTGCAAAGAGTGGAGAGTTCTGTAATTTTTAGCATAGGTACACTTCAACTGTGAGAGACAGAATCTTAAAAAAATCCATAAAATAACATTGTATTATTTCTAAATAATTAACTTGCATTTATTGTATAAAATAAGAATTTGAAACAATAGAAAAACAGAACTTAACATTTGGTACAGAAACATTTGTTTGCGATTGCAGAGCTCAGGTGTTTCCTGTAGTTCTTGACCAAGTTTGCACACACTGCAGCAGGGATTTTGGCCCCCTCCTCCATACAGTAAGAAACAGGCAATCTCTGCATGTGTTGCGGCTGTCGAACAGCCATGAGACAAGGAGCTGCGGGACTTGAACATATTATTCGAGCATGACGAACACCCGAGCATGCTCAAATTACACCTTTTCTGAGCACATACGCTCATCATTAATGAAAACGACTGATACTCCTATTCCCTAGGGAGTTCCTATCTTTCACCAAAACTTTGAGCTTATGAAACATATGGAGTCTAATGTCGCATGACATATTTAAAAAGAATGAGGCAGATAAAAAAACATTCTTATGCCTCCAGAGAAGTAAAAGAGCATAAGGAGGTACAACTGACGCCTTTTGAGCCTGTATAGCAGCCATATTTTAGGTGTCTGTGCAAAACGAAGCTGTGTTGCGACCCTGTGCATGATCCTTACTGTTGCTTGACACGTTCAAAGGGGTTTAGCGATTATTTCCCTTTATATTTTTCATGGTATATAATTTGCATAGGACCCAAAAATTTAATTTTTTGGTGTCTAGTTATGTCACTGCGCATGTGGACACTCTGATTATAGAATTTACGAGCGTGCGGTATCTTTCACGACCACTGATACCAGCTTGGGTGAAGCAAAGCTTTCCAGATTTTATACATGTGGTGAGCAGGTTGTTATCACACTTTTCCTCATCCAAGAAAGTAATTTTCCCACTGAGCTCAATAAAATGGCATGGCAAGTGAAATTATGTTTAATGGTCTGATCCATAATCATTCGAATCCTTAATCTGGCCAATACAGGCCGAAAGCTAATTTCCTGTAAAATATGCACCGACTCATTTGTGAAATGCAATGATTTACTCCTCTAAGAAGGTATCAGGTTGCAATTCAGAACCTCGGACGTTATGTGATGATGAAATTGATTAGTGGATTTTTCTAAAATATAGTTAATGGAATTGCAAGGCTGAATACCCAAATTATGATGCTAAATGGGTTGTATAGGATTGGAAAAATATCTTCCAGAAACACTCGTACGCATGGTTTGTGTCTACTGAAGTGAGTAAGGCTGTGCTAAAACATGAAATGACGGTCACTATTTTTGGAAGAGAGCAGTCATGACACAGAGTCGTACAAGAGACAACGGCTTGGAATAAACAGAGGTAGACAGTCGGTAGCTTCAACAGTGATGGGCTATCATTTGGAGAATTTCACACAGTCTGCTGGCAATCTCTTCAGCAGCTTTTTTTTGTAACGTGTCATGATCTGAGCACTGACTATTAGGCCTCCTGGCCCAATCTTGACAGACTCATATATGCCTGTTCGACCTCAGGTTGGGAGACCGGTCAATGGTCCATGAATTTGAGGCACATGGATGTGTGAATGCGAGCGGCATTAGGCACCAGTCACTCGGTCGTCTCTGACATGGCTCTTCTCTTCGCAGTCAAACATGAGCAGGCAGACTCCCTCCTCACCCTTTGTGAGTGGCTAAAATTTGTCTATTTGTCAATGTCACTCTTCATTCACAGTAGTAACCCCTTTTGCTGCCTCTGTGGTCCCAATTAGTGATGAGCGAGTATACTCATTGCTCGGGTGGTCTCCGAGTATTTGGAAATGCTCGAAGATTTAGTTTCTGTTGCCGCAGCTGCATGATTTATGCATTCAGGCTGTCAAATGGCAGCAAATCATGCAGCTACGGCAACAGAAACTAAATCTCCGAGCACTTCCAAATACTCAGAGATCACCCGAGCAACGAGTATACTCATTCATCACTAGTCCCAATCCTTGTCTTGTCACTCAATAGTACGGATACTCTCATGCAGGTGGTCAGACATCACTGACTTGAGCTTTTGATTAGCTCCTCTGTTGCCATCTCTGAAGTCCATAAGATGAGCACATTTTATAGGAAGTGTTACTCACCCCTACTTGCTAGTTAACTATGGCACAGGTGATTCTCTGCTGTTACAAAGGGTTTTTTTTTTTTAGACGGGTTGAGCCTGATGAGTTTTTTAAAGAGGAAAACTCTTCAGGAAACACTGCAATTTTTTGTTTTTTAACTAAAGTTTCTTTTTTAGCATTTTTTGGGAAGTCATTCTCTGAGCGCTTGCTTGACATTATTGTTGCCATCATTTTCAGGGTGTCTGTTTTACTGGCGTTTTACAGACTTTTTTTTAAACTTCATTTAATAATGAAGAAATCGTTGCCTAGCACTAGCAAGACACTGAAAAAAAAAACCTGTGCGTTTTCTGAGCATCTTCTGAGCTTTCCTACTTGTTTGGCAAAATATAGAAGAGCATCTTCAGAGTGAAAATCACCAGTAGAATGGGAAGGTCTCTTCTTTTAATCGATGGCCGTCCTTATAAACCTGAAGAGGGTAAAAGATGTTCAAAAGACCGTTGTTTTTACGTAGGAATATGTATATGTAATATTCATTTTTCTGGAGCTTTTAGTTATTGCTTTTTCATGCGGTTTTCATAGTGGAATCTGCCTGAAAAATACATTGTGTGCACATACCCTACTGGTGTAATTCAGAATATGAGCTGCTCTAAAACAAGACAGTTCTTATATTAGGCCGGCGTCACACTGCCGAGTTTGATGCGAGTTAGTCGCATGACTTTCTTGCATCAACACCCGGCACGGCCCCCGCTCTCGGACCCGAGTGCGCGGCGGCATAGAAATACATGCAGCCACACACTCGGGTCCGAGAGCGGGCGGCCGTGCCGGGTGTTGATGCGAGAAAGTCGTGCGACTAACTCGCATTAAACTCGGCAGTGTGACACCGGCCTTAGACTGTTATGGTTGCCGATAATGAGGCAGCGATAATGATATTCCCAATAAGAATCTGCCTGATTCTAGTCTCGGGGTGAAATATTAAACATGGATTGGGGATCCCTTCAATTCATCAAGTGAAAAAAACAAGGCTTGTAAAACAAAAGGTGTAAATTAAGAGAATAAAAATTCATGGAAATTGAAAAATATCCAAAAAGCCCCAATTAATGTTATGTTTTGTTATATTTAGGGTCACAGTGTGCGTTTCCAAAGCCCAACAAGACATAATTTTCACCCCAATTTTTTGTTTCTTATTTTTTTCACATTAGATTAATTATCATAAGTAAAAATCTCATGAATTGGATGGTCTTAAAATTACCATGTCTAAAAATTTCTGCCGTTCGAGAGCTTAATGGGTCTGAAATTGTGCATGTAAGCGGCAACTGGCCGTGTCGTTCCCAAATAGGCCGTGCAAACACTGCTTACATCTAGATTTTGGAAATAGAGAAATATTTGATATTTAGTGCTGCCTAATGAATAAGAAAAACTAAAGTCACATAATGTTGGAAACCTGGCTGTCGATAAATGCTGTAAATGAGGACTGTGCTTCTTTGTGTTTTCTTTAGGTTGTTTGGGTCTTTGGCTCTAATGCACAAACTGAAACAGGGGCCCCTAAAATTACTTGGAATTTATAGCACTGGTACCCATTTAAGGGAAAGAAGAAAGGTGTGATTATAATTAGTCATGAGTGAACATGTTAGGAAACACAATGCTAGATGCACATAGTTTAGAGGACATATCAGGCTCTCTCCTCTTGCTAATCCATACTCCCGAAGAGTGACGGACCTTTGGTCATGTGATCTTGATGCCAACAAAGGTCCTTCTACATTTTTAACATGGTAACTGTACTGATGATAAAGGACTGGCATAAACAGTGGAGTTTCTGATTCATACAGGCAGACCGCCACAGACTGACCGACCCTCTAAACTTGCCGATCTGTAGGGTCTCACGGGGGGTCCTGGGCAATTTCCCAGTTTACCACCCCTAACATAAACCCGGTACACATATAGCACACACTCTTAATAAAAAAAAAAGTCGGGGGTGTAAATCTAAAAAGATAGTGATCACCCTTGCCATTATGAACTATATGTTTCACCCTGTATTATTAATGTATATTTCAGCTTTTTCCATAAGAATAGAGATTTGTATATAAATCACAGCTGTCAAGGCTGCGGATCCTGATGTGTGAGATCTGGGTGCTGGGGCCACAGAAATGACATCTTAATTGAATAATACTGACTTCAATGAGGTATTGAGTAAGTGAGAATGATGGGAAGGAAGCTGGGAGTGGGAGACAATACATATTACTGAAGTGACATTTGACAGACTTGTATAACTATATTTACAGTCTGCATTATTCTGCCATTTTTTTTTACATTGAAGGTGACTGACACATTATGATAAGATTTCTATGCATTTAGAGAGAAAGGAAAGTTAGTGAAACAGATATTTGTACTAAGTAGTTAGTTATGTGGAAGTATGGTGCTGATGTATGGAAGAATGATGGATGCAGAGGTTGCAGTTACAAGGCAGTGGTACATATTTTCTACCGGGACTCAGAAGCTTCAAGTTTCGCCTTTTGGAAAAAGTAATAATAATAAAAAAGTTTGGGAAAAACTAACGCATCATGTTATGAGAGGTGCAAGGTTTAAATGGGAGAGGGATCGTTTCTTTGGTGTTATTCCTGTTTTATGCGCTATCGAGTGGTGTAACTTGAAGCTCTTGGGCTCCCCAACTATAAGTCTTTAATCATATTGGTCTTCTTATACGGGCCTAAGGGACCTTTTGTCCCCACTAGGCTACAGGTCTAGGGTGCGACTGGAACCCCAGCACCCACCGTAATTACGTCCCTGGTGCCACCCCTGCTGGTCCGGCACTGGGATCATTGGTTTGTGCACCCAGCCACATCCTAATGAACGTTTATTTTTTTTTTTTTATAGTAATCAATTAAGCATTTAAATGTGTGCCCTGACGATAATTACTTATTTCTTGATTTAGGCATTATCTATGTCGCGCAGTAAACTTTAGTTTCATTGGATAGGTCACCAGTACGAGACTGGTAGGACACCACCACCCGGCACACCCATAAATCAGAACTAAAGCGATATACGGGTAGAATACAGTAGCCCTGTACATTGCTTACTGACCGCAGCCCAGTACTACACTTTGTCACCCATTGCAGTTAATGTACTGAAGTTCTAGGCAGCGGCCACCAAGCAATGTATGCGAAAGCTGTGTTCTTCCCGTACGTTGCTTAGTTCGGCCACTTAATGCTGAAGCAGTTTTCAGTTGATCGGTTGGGTTGTTGGATCCCCACTAATCTCATATTGAGCAAAGTTATAAACCGTTAGGTCTTGGACAACCGTTTTATCAATTTTTGAGGTGCGTGTCTCCAGGAACACAAGATGAGCACAATATACTGGGCACTAAAATTCCATATTTCTACTTTTCATCTTAACATCCACTCAGGTAGCCAACTTGGCTTTTGTATTTTTTTCTGGACAGCTTATCAAAAATTGACGGCCACATTAAATTCTTTTTATGGATAGAGCAAAAAGTGCCCACTGTTTACGGATTGTCCTGGAATTTCTGGATGGTTGATAACCTTGCATCCACTGCATACCCTTTTCTGGAAAACATCAGACATTACAACTGTAGATGAATTCCCTGACAGTAATTTACAGAATCGGTCACTTTTTTGGGAGGATTTCTGCTGTTTTTGCATCTTAAGGACTTTTTCAAATTTTGCCCTCAAACTACTTCAGGAAACTCCCCAGAAGCTAAATGGTGCTCCTTCTCTTCTGGGCCCTGCTGTGTGCCCACATAGTCCTTTTCAGCCATATTATTATTATTATTATTTATTTGTATAGCACCATTGATTCCATGGTGCTGTACATGAGAAGGGGTTACATACAAATCACAGATATCACTTACAGTAAACAAACTAACAATCACAGACTGATACAGAGGAGAGAGGACCCTGCCCTTTCAGGCTTACATTCAACAGGATTGTGAGGCAGGAGACAGTAGGTTGGGGGGTTGCAGCAGCTCTGGTGATGGTTGAGGCGGTAGCTCCGGTAGTGGTGAGGCGGTAGCGGGGTCATTGCAGACTGTAAGCTTTCCTGAAGAGATGGGTTTTCAGGTTCCGTCTGAGGGATCCGAGAGTGGTTGATAGCCAGACGTGTTGGGGCAAAGAATTCCAGAGGATGGGGATATTCGGGAGAAGTCTTGGAGGCGGTTGGGAGAGGAGTGAATAAGTGTGAAGGAGAGAAGGAGGTCTTGGGAGGACCGGAGATTTCGTGAGGGAAGATATCGGGAGATTAGTTCAGAGATATATGGAGGAGACAGGTTATAGATGGCCTTGTAGGTCAGTATTAGTAATTTGAATTGGATACGCTGAGGGAATGGGAGCCAGTGAAGAGATTTGCAAGGGGAAACATGTGGAGGAGTAGCAGCGAGGAGAGAAATGAATTAGTCAGGCAGAAGAGTTAAGGTGGACTGAGAGGTGCGAGGGTGTTAGCAGAGCCCAGAAAAGGGGTGTTGAGTAGTCAAGGCGGTAGAATGAGGTGGCATGCACAAGCATTTTGAGTACAGTCATGGCAAAAGTTTGAGAATGACACAAATATGATTTTCACATGATCTGCTGCCCGTCGGTTTATGTGGTTTGGACAGATGTTTTTATCACAGACAGAAATATATAATTGCAAAATTATGAGTACAAAAGCTTAATTGACAGTTAGAATGAGTTAATGCAGCAAGTCAATTTTGCAGTGTTGACCCTTCTTGTCAGGACCTCTGGCAATCTCCCTGGCATGCTCTCGAATCAACTTCTGGACCAAATCCTAGATGATCAGGTCCATCTGCTACAATCTATGCTTCATTTTGTCCAGCAAAGCTTTAGTTTAGTTGTCACCGTCTCTTGAGATTGACCAGACTTCAATGGGATTAAGATCTGGGGAGTTCAGGCCATGGACCCAAAATCTCTATGTTTTGTTCCCTGAGCCATTTAGTTATCCCCTTGCTTTATGGCAAGGATGTCCATATGCTGGAAAAGGCATTGTTGTCGCCAAACTGCTTGGAGGGTTGGGAGAAGTTGCTCTTGGAGGACATTCTGGTACCATTCTTTGTTCATGGTTAGTGTTTTAGGGAAGATTGTAGGGCCGATTCCATGGCTGAGAAGCAACCCACATGAATGGTTTCGGATGCTTAACAGTTGCATGAGACAAGACTGTGGAAGTGCTCACTATCTCTTCCGAATGAGGCGTTTTTCTGATGTCCCAAACAATCGAAAAGGATCATCAGAGAAATAACTTTAACCACAGTCCTCAGCAGTCACTGCCTGTACCTTTTGCAAAATCATCTTTCCATGATGTTTTTTCTGGATGAGAAGTGGCTTCTTTGCTGCCTCTTGGACCAGGCCTGCTCCAAGAGTCTCCGCCTCACAGTGAGTGCAGGGTGCACTCACAACTTGCTCTTGCCATTCCTGAGCAAGCTCTGCACTGCTTAGCCCGATCCTCCAGCTGAAACACTTTAAGAGACAGTCCTGACGCTTGCTGGGCTTTCTTGGCGCCCTAAAGCCTTTTGGCAACAATGGAACGCATCTCTTGAAGTTCTTGATGATGTATTGATTGTTGACTGAGGTGCAATCTTTCTAGCTGCGATACTCTTCCCTGTTAGGCCTTTTTGTGCATTGACAATGATGAAGCAGAGTTTCTTTAGAGATAACCATGGTTAACAGAAAAAACAATGATGCAAGCACAGCCTCCTTTAAAGGCCATGTGTCATTCTTACTTAACATAGAAGATGATCTCCATCCATGTCCTCATCATACGACCCAACTGGTTAGGAGACCATCACTGAAAAGAGGAGCTGCGTCCTTTTAAGGCAGGGGCTGCTGACTTTGGTATGCAAAGTGTTTTTGGGGGATAAAGTTCATTTTCTAGCCAAATATTGACTTTGCAAGTAATTGCTGTTAAGCTGATCACTCTTTTATAACATTCTGGAGTATATGCAAATTGCCATTAGAAAAAGTGAGGCAGTAGACTTTGTAAATATTAATATTTGTGTCATTCTCAAAACTTTTGGCCATGACTGTAGATTGAGGGTTGAGGAAGGGACGGATTCTGGAAATATTTTTGAGCTGGAAGTGCCAGGAGGTGGAGAGAGCTTGGATGTGCGGTTTGAAGGACAGGGCAGAGTCAAGGGTTACTCCGAGGCAGTGGACCTCCGGTACGGGGGAAAGCGTGATGTTTTCAATTGTTATAGATAGGTCGGGTAAGGAAGATCTGTGAGATGGAGGAAAGATGATGAGTTCAGATTTGTCCACATTGAGTTTGAGAAAGCGGGAGGAGTGGAAGGAGGATATGGCTGATAGACACTCTGGGACTCTGGAGAGCAGAGAGGTGACGTCTGGGCCAGAGAGGTAGATCTGAGTATCATCGGCATAAAGGTGGTACTGGAATCCATGGGACTTTATGAGTTGCCCCAGGCCAAGTGTGTAGATTGAGAAGAGTAGGGGTCCTAGAACAGAGCCTTGGGGGACTCCAACAGAGAGAGGGTGGGACGAGGAGGTAGTGTGGGAGTGGGAGATGCTGAATGTGCAGTTGGAAAGGTATGAGGAGATCCAGGATAGCGCGAGGTCTTTGATGCCAAAGGAGGAGAGGATCTGTAGTAGGAGGCAGTGGTCAACTGTGTCGAAAGCAGAGGACAGGTCTAGAAGGAGGAGTATAGAGTATTGTCCGTTAGCTTTGGCTGTAAGTAAGTCGTTAGTAATTTTGTTCAGGGCTGTTTCAGTGGAATGATGGGGACGGAAACCATATGTAAGGTATTGCTGTTTTGGGGAGAAATAGTGTAATAAATTACAGGATACTTTTTGTCTTACAAGCCATACTAAAAACAAAACACTTTGAGATAAATCTACTTATTGTAAAAAGTGCAATTATTTTTATTTTCCCAAATCCCAATGGTAGAGAACATGGTGAAACATCTGTAGTGTAGAAATTCTGACTACTTCAATAGATAAATTTCTTGAAATGTAAACCAACTCTGGTAACTAGAGAAATTAAATTATCCAAGTAGGTTGGTCAATCTCTACATCAAGTTTATCCTTTATCTGGGTAGACAAACTGGAGTAGAAGGTAGTCAATAAAATTTTGTTATTCCAGGCTATCTCTGATGCCAGGGTACAGAACCTATTGCCCCAAAATTAGTTCCTTGTCTTAACAGCAATATACAGTCAGTGGTAGAGGGAACTAGACCTTCATCCAACACTCTACAGAAAGCCAAAAGAAAGGGCAAAATGGAGTATATAATAGGGTTGTTTCATTTCCTTAGAGCTGTGGCTCAGCCCAAGGATACCACAGAGATCAAAGAAAAAAACATAGGCCACTCTTGGCCAGCAAGAAAAAATTTTTATGGGCAAAGTTCAAAAGCATGGTATACTGGATAACTAACTCTGGCAGACCTTAGGATCCCAACAAATTGAGCTAGGGTAGGCAAATGTGGAGCTGATCCTCAAGACAAATGCCCCGCCTAATCAAAGGATTGAGACAAATGGTGCATAACTGGAAGTCACGCACCAAGTGTTTGAGTGATTTTGTCCAAATGGGCAGAGAGGTCACACACAGCCTTAATGACCTCCTGTGGACTCACAGCAAGTTACGCTACCAGTAATGGTAAATACTTGGTATCTAACGTCAAAGGTGTTGATGCAGCTGCACCTTTGGAATCCAAGGCTAAAGTAATCTGTTATAGCTCACTTGGTGAGGTGGATATGCTAAACCATAGGTTTGGAAGGACAATTCTGATGGGAGGTATTGGAGCAGTGAGATACAGTGGAGAAGGATCAGACTGCACATGGAATAGTGGAGCTGGATATGCTGGATGACACTTGGCGCAGTGGAGCTGGGTATGCTGGATGGCACTTGGCGCAGTGGAGCTGGATATGCTGGATGACACTTGGCGCAGTGGAGCTGGGTATGCTGGATGGCACTTGGCGCAGTAGAGCTGGATGTGCTGGATGGAACTTTGTTGTTCTGATAGCACCTAGTAGTAGGGTGGAATAGGCAGTCAAGCACCTTGATATAGCAGAACAGAATGTTTGTACAAGTACCTTGCAACAGCAGATCCGGATAGGCAGTTATGCACTGACATACTGGCATACGGGCCATAGGCTATGTATTTCCTTCGGTTTGCATTGGCCCTACATGATAAAGTCAGAAATTTCCCATCACTTGTGGTGAACCAGGATGAAAGATTAGATTATATTTTTTCTTATAATTATAAATGAACAATGACTCCTGGGAACAAACACGTATATATTGGGACTAACATCCAACCACAGTACAAGTTCTACAATAGGACACTGTCTGTAATCTTGGAGCATTCATACATTTCATTCGCTTTGTTTGCCATGGATTATCATGTGAGGAAGACAGGTGTTAAAGAGCTATTCAATGACAGCACCTTCCACCTGTATTAGGCTGAATGAATGTGATCTGACAAGCTCACTGAACAAGTCATCAACAAACTGGAAGAAATCCGAAAGAGGATATATAACTCATGGGGTTATACGCTTACAATCAGTCAGTCAGTCTGCAGGAAAAATGTAAACAAAACGGCTTTTAATAAAGCGTAATGCATAATTGTACATATCATTAAATCCAGAAAATAGAATAAATACAACTACAAATCTAGTTTTCTATCTATTATCTAACTCTCATCACTGTCAAACTGGAGATCTCGCAAAAGATCTGAAAAATCTCACGATTGCTCCACATGTTGACCTCACCATGTGTTTATTCATCACCCTAATCTTGTGTGTGGGACCTCCACAGAAAACATCCCATGTGAATTACAAAGTTTCTGTGGTGTTTAGGATCAGAAGGAAGCACAAGAACATGGAGAGATGCGTTACTGAATGTCTGCCATAAAGTTTGTTCAGGAGTAGATTTGGGTCTAGTTTGGGGTCTTCATACATGTGTTAAGGGCTCACCTGGTTTTGTGGATTCTCTAAGCCATAGGTCTGGGTGAGCAGCATGGACTGGAGGCAATGGAGCAGCGCAACCGGTCTTGACATATGGATCAGCAAGGACAATGACATGGAGGAATGCTAGATGGTAGATAAACAAGGTAGCACAGATATAAAAGAGTCAGTTGCACAGATACACACTGTATAAATAACTGTATAGAAAACTGGTATATTCAAGCAGGCATTCAGTTAATCACAGGAATACCACCTAGTATCTCCCAGCAGGGCAATAGTTAATCACAGATATGCCAGAGAAATAAATGGAGTTTGTTATCCTCCAGTAGGGATGAGGTAAGTAGCAGTGATGTATGCAAACTGGGACTAGTACGAGGAAATGGTTTAAAGCAGTATAGTTTAGGCAAACTGGAGACTTGCTTGCAGAGATGTGTTACCTTGATTGCAGAGGCCAGGTGTGAGCAGCACCGAGAACAGTTGCGTGAGGTTGGAAACTTATGGTACTTTCTGAGATAAAAGAGCAGGCATTCATGTAGCACACAATTATTATACAGGTAAGGCACTAGAACATATCGTCCCCCCTTACAAATAGATTACAGAAGTTAGATATAATCAAATGGGGGAGAACTCCAAAACATATTGACAGAAACAGCAGAACAAAAGAGTCGCCATCAACCACCAATAAAGTTAAAAGTTAATTTATTGAAAAATTAATTAAAAGTATACAATACTGTACATGTTAGTCCAAATACAGAGGAAAAAATGGGGAGCATCAAAACAGTCCTATATACATAGCAGCATTCATGAAATAAAGTACACTGAATAAATCACAAAAAAACGCATATAATCAAAAAGGGTCAAGTGACCATTTGTAAAGAAGTGGGATAGAGAAAGTAGGTTACATATAGTGCTTACCCATGATAGGAAGGGGCAAAATGAGCCCACTATGGCTACGCTGCCCCAATGCGCATGTCGTGTGTAGCTTTCTCAAGGGGAGGTGTCATATGATGATGTCCTCTCTGGTATTTATGTGCTAGCCACAGGTGCTAACTTAAATGGCGCATGGGTGGTTTTGCTCGCGTAGATCTATTGCTTCCGCCCGCCATCATCACACCAGCAGCAGCACCCAGCCATATTTCTGAAGTTCACAGTGGGCGGCCATTTATAAGACTGTCTCCATATAAGACATAGAGAGATCATATTTAGAAGCGACTCGGGGACAAGAAATGAAAAAGTTGGGTGTAAAGAGGTAGAGAGGGGGGAGGGAAGAAAGGACATCAAAACTGAATGAATCCAAACATTTAAGGATGTAAGTAATAAAAAAGTGCAAGTATAAAGAAAAACAATTGGAAAAAAGTATATGGTCATCAGTGTGTTCAATCAAAAGACAAGATAAAGTGCAAAAGTGAAGTTATAGTGAAGAAGAACCAAGACAAGTGCAGGTTGTCATCAGGATATGTGACAATACAGCATAAAGAATAAAGAAGAAATAAGAAGGAACTGAAGAAGACACGTGCATTGCCAACACACAGTGAAAATTACAGACAGGGAATATTCATTCTATCAAATGTGACCAGATCGAGATGGAATACATGATCTGATCATGTCAGATAAAGGACAAGCCCAAACCAACCCAACTATAAATACTTGTTGATCTAAAAATCACCCTCACATGGAGAGAGAAAGCAAGAAGCTCACCAAAGAAAAAAAATTAAATGAAATAAAGTCCCCAAAATGTCTTACTGGTTAAAATACAATCATAGAGAATATCATTCTTCAAACCTCAGTATACTATGAGGGGCTGCATTATACTCTGAGGGGGGCTGCATTAAACTCTATCAAGGACCATGGGGAGTGTATTATACTGTATGGGAGCTGCATAATACTGTATTGAGGACTCTCTGTCCCCATCATTTTTCCTCAGTCGGAGTAAAGAGTCCTGGAAACAAGCGTCAAACGACATCATTAATGTCAATCACGTTCGTTTAACGGCCTGAACTCAGCGTATGTAAATACAACCTAAATGTTTCTGTGTGATGGTGCAATATAATTTGGGGCCCCACTTTAAACTTTTGCCCAGGGCCCCACTTTGTTTAAACCCGGCCCTGAATACAACCCATAGTTAATTGTGGAATAATTGAAATTTCATGAACTGACTTGGTACACCAGCGGCATCCTACTATGTTAACATGCTCGTATTTAGTGAGATCTTCAGAATGAGCCATTCTTCCACAAGTGTTGGTAAAGTCAGACTGTGTAATGTATGTGGTACAGTTCATATAGCGTCTTGTGCTTGGGTGCGATGAAAATACTTGAGACACAGGTTGATAAAGAAAGTCTTGTATTGCTTCATACAAATTGGCAAAAATAAACACACAGGTTGCAAACACAGAAGCAGGAGACACAGCAGGCCAGAGTAATCTAAGCTCAGCAATAACTCTCCACAACAGATTCAGATCTTCTTCTCTGTTACCGCAAGTCCATGCAAACGTGAGGCTCTCAAGAGCAGAGTTCAGAGTCCACAAGTGCTTCAGAGTTCCTCAGTAGGAATGGCTGGAGTACAAGGTCCAAGGCTTCAGGAGTCAGAACACAGGTTCACTGCAGGCTAGATTCTGAAGCACTGATTGCTCAGCTGTGGCTGTTTAAGAAGCAAACGGAGAGAATCAGGGCGGGAACATGCAAGCTGGAAAACTCCATTTTGACTGAGGGCAAGATAGCTGCAGCAAAACAGAAAGCAAAATGGCCGACGAACAAACTGAGTTTCAGAAACAGATACACAGAACCTTACATTACTCCCCCCTTAGGGACAACCTCCGGATGACCTCAGACCAGCTTGTGTGGGTACCTCTGATGAAACTGACGGAGCAAGCGAGGAGCATTAACGTTATTGACTGGCTCCCATGAGTTGTCCTCCACTGGGTAGCCCTGCCATTTAATCAGATATTGTAACTGATTTCTATACAACCTGGAATCTAAAATCCTTTCCACCACAAATTCTTCCTGACCATCGACTAGCACTGGGTCAGGGCAAGGAGAAGAACGTCCAGGAAACGTATTGGGTGTCGCAGCCTTTAGTAGGGATACATGAAAGACAGGGTGGATTCTCATAGTTCTGGGCAATTGAAGACGACAAGCAACGGCACTTATAATCTTACTGATTTTATAGGGTCCAATGTACTTATGTCCCAACTTAGACGATGGAATCCTTAACTTAAGATTTCTGGTTGACAGCCAGACCAGGTCTCCTACCTTAAAAGCTGGTGCAGGTTTACGAAATTTATCTGCTGCCTTCTTGTACCTTTCCTGAGCCGATTCCAGATTCTCCTTTAGAAGATCCATATTCTTCTGTAAAGTCGTGACTCTTTCAGCCACTGCTGGCAAAGGCGTCTCTATGGGAAATCGTGGTAGAATGTTAGGATGATAACCTAGATTAGAGTAAAAAGGAGACTGTTTAGTGGAGGCACTCTGAGAGTTGTTGTAAGAGAACTCAGCCAATGGAAGTAGATCCACCCAATCATCCTGTAGGTGGCAGATAAAGCAGCGGAGATACTGCTCCAGGGTTTGATTGGTTCGTTCGGTTTGTCCATTAGTCTGGGGATGAAAAGCAGAAGAAAGGTTTACTTTAATGTCCAATGCTGCACAGAAATTTTGCCAAAACCTAGAAGTGAATTGCACCCCTCGATCCGAAATAACCTCATCCGGTACTCCATGTAAACGAAACACATCTTTAATCATCAAATCTGATGTCTGTTTTGCAGTGGGTAAGCCGACACAAGGGATAAAATGAGCTGCCTTTGTTAAACGGTCAACCACCACTAGAATAGTGTTCTTCCTTGAGAGGTTGGTAATTCCACAATGAAGTCCATAGAAATGGATCCCCACGGGCGGGACGGGGTGGGAAGAGGCTGTAACAGACCAGTTGGTGAAGAGCGAGGTGTTTTGCATCTTGCACAAACCTCACACGAAGTGACATAGTCCAAAACATCCTTCCTACAAGTGGGCCACCAAAAGAAACGAGAAAGAAATTCCTGTGTCTTTAGAATTCCTCTATGCCCGGCTATTTTGGAATCGTGAATGAGTTGCAATACTCTCAATCTGACTGTTTCAGGTATATACAGACGTTGTCCCAGAATCCACACACCATTCTTAAAGACAAGACTTACGTCCCTTGGAGGTTGAGCCAAAAAAGAATCCGCATGGTATGCTTCCTTGATGTCTTTAATTAGGTCTTGATGATGAATCACTCCTAGGAATCTAGAGTCAGGAAGAATAGTCTTAGGAGGAGTAATTGGACGTGTCTCTGCTGAGTAAATCCTAGAGAGTGCATCAGCCTTTCCATTGCGCGATCCTGGTCTATAAGAAATAATAAAATTAAATTGGTTTAAGAAAAGATTCCAGCGAGCCTGGCGAGGAGTCAGGCACTTAGCCGACCTGATAAACTCAAGATTACGATGGTCTGTCAGAACGACTATTTGCTGTGCAGCTCCTTGAAGAAGGTGTCTCCATTCTTTGAAGGCGGCAATAATGGCCAACAACTCTCTATTGCCCACATCGTAGTTCTTCTCAGCCGAAGACAACTGCTGGGAAAAGAAGGCACAGGGATGCAAGACATTCTTCTCACCTGTTCTCTGAGAGAGTATAGCTCCCACGGCACAGTCTGAAGCATCCACCTCTATTATGAAGGCAAGCTCTGGGTTGGGATGTACTAGGATAGGTGCAGTGGTAAATTTATCTTTTAGACGGGAAAATGCTTCCTGGGCTTGGGGAGTCCAGGAGAACTTAGACTCTTTCCGGGTAAGTTGGGTGATAGGTGACACTACCTCAGAGAAATTTCTAATGAAACGTCTATAGAAGTTTGCAAACCCGATGAAGCGCTGTACCTCCTTCACATTTCTAGGACTTGGCCAATCATTGATGGCTTGGGTTTTACTTCCATCCATACTAATTCCTTGTGTAGACAGTACATACCCCAGAAATTGAATTTCGGTCTTATGGAATTCACACTTTTCAAGCTTGATGTAAAGATGATTTTGTCTTAGACGTTCCAAGACCATTCTCACATGTCCATGATGTTCCTCTGTGGAGTTAGAAAAAATTAAAATATCATCCAAATAAATTACCACGAATGTATCTAGGAGATCCCTGAAGATGTCATTCACCAAGTGTTGGAAAGTGGCTGGGGCGGTACTCAGACCAAAAGGCATAACCAGATATTCAAAGTGTCCATAGCGTGACCTGAATGCAGTCTTCCATTCATCCCCAGGTCTAATACGGACTAAGTTATAGGCCCCACGAAGATCTAGTTTAGAAAAAATTTTGGCATGTCGCACTCTCTCCAATAACTCAGGGATTAAAGGCAATGGATAACGGTTTCTAATAGTAACCTTATTGAGTTCCCTATAGTCTACGCATGGTCTCAGGGATCCATCTTTCTTCTTTACAAAGAATATGGGTGCCCCTGCAGGAGATGAAGAGGGGCGTATGAAGCCCTTGGCTAGATTTTCGTCTATGTACTCTTTTAAAGCCTTCAGCTCGGGCCCCGCCAGGGGTAGATCTTACCAAAAGGTATCTCTGCTCCAGGCAATAATTCAATTGGACAATCATATGGACGGTGAGGAGGAAGCTGGTCAGCGTTCTTCTTGTCACATAAATCCACATAGTCCTGGTATACAGCTGGTAGTTCAGGGACTGACATGGTTCCTTTAGGAACAGAGCAAGCTGAAATTTTTGGACTCATCTGTTTCTCTGGAAAGTGTAATTCCTTGGTCTCCCAGTTAATGGTAGGATTCTGAGCCTGCAGCCATGGTAGCCCTAGAATAATGGGAAAGTGAGGAGAAGAGATAAGCATAAAGGACAGTTTCTCTTGATGATCTTTACCCATAAGAACCTTTAAAGGCTCTGTTTCCTGATCCACTGGTCCAGAGGTCAGCAGGGAGCCATCCACAGTTTCCATCTGTACTGGAGTAGCCTTCTTCACTGAACGTATTCCCTGTTTTAGAGCAAAGGAGACATCCATAAAATTTCCACTTGCACCTGAGTCGATCATAGCAGAGCTAGACACCCAGGCTGAGTCAACCCAGAGTTTGATGGAAAGAAAACAGTGAGAATTGTTTTTCTTACAACTCAGCTGGGACACCGCTGAGGAAACTTGAAAGATTGCAGCATTTACACAGTCAACGTCCTCAGAGGTAACGGAGTTTAAGTCCCAGAAATCAAGATCTGTTGCTGCAGCTCTCTCTGGAGCCTGAGGCTCGGACCTGACAGATCCCCTCTCGCAACACTCACAATGAATGAGTGCTGCAGTAGTCTTGCGAGAACGGCTGGGACAGTTAATAATAAAGTGCCCTGACTTACCACAATAAAAACATAGATTCTCCTTAAAACGATGTTCCTTGCGTGCATCACTAACCCGTCGTAGTAAAGAGTCTACCTGCATGGGTTCAGGTTCAGGTTCCCGTGTAATCCTATTCAAAGGTTCCTTAGCTGGAGAGGAAGGTAGGAAAAGGTTAGTACAATTGCTTTCGAACCATCTCTCTTGCCTGCGTTCAGTTAAACGAGTATCAATACGGATGCAGTAGTTAATAAAGTCACCTAACGCAGTGGGAGGGTCGGCACGAGCAAGTTCATCCTTAATCAGTGGGGATAACCCCTTTCGAAAAATAGATTTTTTGGCGGAATTGTCCCAGGTGGTATCAAGGGCCCATCTCCTGAAATCCAAGGCATATTCAGCTACCGAGTGCTTACCTTGGCGCAAAGCTAACATGGCTGCTTCAGCTGTTGCACCTCGATTGGGGTCATCAAACACCTGCCCCATGGCTGAAATAAAATCATCAAGGTGATTCAAACAATCATCCTCAGTCTCAATCAGAGGGTTTGCCCATATCAAAGCCTTGTTGGTAAGCAACATAATTATAGTAAGCACCTTAGATCGTTCAGTAGGAAATTGTGAAGCATGTGCAGAAAAAAAAAGATTACATTGATTAACAAATCCCCTGAATTTTTCACGTTCACCACCAAAACGAAAAGGGGGCAACTTGGGAATCCCAGAACTCGGGGCCACGGCAGGAGCCTGGACTCGCCCCTCCAGAACCTCAATCCTGGCTCGCAAATCCTGGGTAGTCTGTCCAACCACTTGCAAATTGTGATTATTTAGGTCCTGAAGATTTGTAAAACGGGTCTTTATATTCTGCAAATCTGCAAGGATATTATCAGTCACTCCACAAAGTTCCTTTATGCGGGCCTCCATTTTCCAGATCTTTTAAGACAGGATACTGGAAGAAGAGGAGAGAAAAAAAAACAATAGTGTTCACCTGTGGCAACACTGAAGAAAGAAAAAACTTTAAGGGAACTGCTCACCTGGAATGGTTGTGAGAAGTCACAACCACTATCATCACAGAAAGCTTTCAACCAGACATCTGATATCCAGAGTTTCAGCAGACAAAAAGAGAAGAGAAAAAAAAAAAAAAAAACAATAGTGTTTACCTGTGATAACACTGCAGAAAAAAAAAAAACTTAAGGGAATTGCTCACCTGGAATGGTTGTGAGAAGTCACAACCACTGTCATCACAGAAAGTACAACCGGACATCCGATATCCACAGTACAGCAGACAAGCCTTTCCAGACCCAGCAGACACTAACGTTTGGCTTCAGAATCTTGTAATGTATGTGGTACAGTTCATATAGCGTCTTGTGCTTGGGTGCGATGAAAATACTTGAGACACAGGTTGATAAAGAAAGTCTTGTATTGCTTCATACAAATTGGCAAAAATAAACACACAGGTTGCAAACACAGAAGCAGGAGACACAGCAGGCCAGAGTAATCTAAGCTCAGCAATAACTCTCCACAACAGATTCAGATCTTCTTCTCTGTTACCGCAAGTCCATGCAAACGTGAGGCTCTCAAGAGCAGAGTTCAGAGTCCACAAGTGCTTCAGAGTTCCTCAGTAGGAATGGCTGGAGTACAAGGTCCAAGGCTTCAGGAGTCAGAACACAGGTTCACTGCAGGCTAGATTCTGAAGCACTGATTGCTCAGCTGTGGCTGTTTAAGAAGCAAACGGAGAGAATCAGGGCGGGAACATGCAAGCTGGAAAACTCTATTTTGACTGAGGGCAAGATAGCTGCAGCAAAACAGAAAGCAAAATGGCCGACGAACAAACTGAGTTTCAGAAACAGATACACAGAACCTTACAGACTGCATGGTGAGGGGCTGGATTTTATACACTGGTGACAATGAGAAACCTTAATTAAATTATTGGGAGGTGTGTCCCAATACTTTGCTTATGTAGCGTGGATACAAAATCATTGGGTCCCAGTAGAAGAGACAATAGCGTCACATTTGTGTTCACTTATGGTTACAAACCTAAAATTTTGTGGGCCTCATCTTTGTCCATTATTGCCAAATAAAATTATCCCAATCACTTGTAATCCCCATAAATTCCCTCTTGGGCGTTGGGTTGTCACTGACTTCAATGTGTGAACTCGAAGGCTTGACCCATAGCTACAGTACTTCCAGTATTGTCCTTTTTGGTGACCAACCATGCGTGTGTTTTTTTTATTGCGCAGTGAGTGCTCCACAGACAAAATGAATATGGATAACCTGTCTTGTTTATGCTTCATCTCTTAGAGTAGAGGAAATGTAGGTCCACTTCAGTTGCTTCTAAGACAGAGTATATCTTTGTAGATCAACTAAAGTTTTTGTGTTACATTTTTTTGGATTATCCTTACAGTATAAAGAAATTTGAGCCAACAAACAAATCCAGTGCCGAAAACACGTCCTGAATTAGCTTTATGCCCATCCCTCATTGAGTAGGTCCTTGCCAACTCTCCGATGATGCCATGCTAGTAAAACAAAACCAAATGGAATCAGCGGCAGTTGGGAAGGAAATAAAACGCATATAAAAATAGCTCCTGTGGCCCAAATGAAAGTCTCATGATGATCTACGCCATGTTATTGACACTGAAACGAAACCTCAGTGGGTCAATGACGGTGATAAAGTGAGATGTGCAGCAGTCAGGGTCCAGGAAAACACACTGTGATGACAGCCGATGACTTACAGCCATGGCACTTCTCCACAGCCGTGATTAGAATCAAGTTGTAAATTACAGACAGACATCAGATAATTGCCAGTCAGAAAGCAAGAGACCAGATTTTACGGGTTCAATCTGTTTATTGGATCTGGGGCTGGTGAGTGTTCAGCTGCTCCTGTCTCGTAACTGAGAAACCACATTTTCTCCTCCTGAAAAACAATTAGTTCTCAATATATACAACTTTTAAGGGATAAATAAAGGTTACTTATAATTTTGAAGTTGTAGGACTCTTAAGAAGTTAGTCGGAAACCAATACGTTTGTCCTTGGAAGGTGTTCTTCACCCAAGGCAAATATTCAGTTTCCTTTTCTAGTTCTGTCTCTAAATCAAGTGTCGTTGGTGCTTTCCTGGAACTGAGCAGGACCGATGGAAGAAGTATATACTCGGAAATGATGTACCTGCTATATTTTGTAAATTATGTCTATTGCAAGATTTTAATTTAAAACATGATAAATGCAGAGAAAAAATAAAGCCAAAAGTTTCAAAAACAGCAACAATTTTGAAGAAAGTTTGACCATGTTCGTTCCACAGCTTTACTAAATACACATTCATTTAGCCAGCAGCTAGTCTTACCTTATGCATAGTGTTGTTGGTTGCGTTTGCATCCTTATTTCAATATGGATAGGAAAATAAGCCAAGGTCAGGCCCCATTGACTTCTCGTTAGTGAAAACAAATGATCAGATGTTGAAACATAAGAAGCTCAATGTCTCTTTGTCCCGACACCTTCTGTCAGTGAACAGTATGGCTAGCTTTAGATCAGTGGTCTACAGCCTCTGGCTCTAACGCTGTTTCAAAACTACAACTCTCTACATAATGGGAATTAATGGTTGCCAAAAAGGCTGTGCTCACATGACATAAGGTGTTCACATGAATATCTGAGTGCGGTCCAATTTTCACGGGCACACTGCATGTAGAGGTGCAATCCTATGTTTTCCATGAACCCAAAGGCATGAATGGCCGAGTGCCATCCAACTGTTGGAGGCATGCTGCCATTTCCTCGGACATATGCACTGCCTCATTGAATAATATGAGAATGAGTGCCATCCGTCAAAATCTGTCATGTGCAAGAACCCTAAAGATGAGCAAATCCAAATTGTTTGTCATTTGATTTCCTCAAATGCAGCAAATTGGATAGGGGATATATTGCTGTTTGCTCGGGATCCAACCTATGGGACTCCTAGCACACTCAAATTTGGGTTTTTCTGAACCCTAATCATAGGGTTCTGTGGTCACTTCATGAATGAAGGGGAGATGTGCATGTATTGCCTCCACACTTTAATACTTGTGTCCCCACTTGCTTACTCATCCTTCCCCCGTCAGGGACATCAACATGCTCACTGCCATGATCGCTCGGCAGCATCTCTTGCTCCGGCTCCTTCCGCAATTTCCAGTTTCTTGTGCCCACGCACGTTGCGCAGGTCTCCCAACAATGTTAGGGCACACATGGGCTCCCCACTTCTTAAAGGGGCAGCACGTGCAGTACAGAAATGTCCTCAGTCTATAGCTGGAAGGCATTTTGTATTTAAGGCACCATCCCTGCAGGGAGGTGCCTGAGCAACTTTAGTTTAGTCCTTTGTTAGGTCCCTGCTCCTCTATCCATTCTGTGATCCTGCACCAGTACCTGTACAGAGATCCTGAGGTCATCCTGTCTGTGCCCGAATCCATTTTGTCTGAACCCACACCAGTACCTATACTACCAGTGATCCTGACCCTGTCTTGCCTGACTCTCCATGTCCATATCTGTGCCCCTGACCCCTGGGGGTCAGCTGCTGCAGTACCAGGGTCTGTCCTTGAGTGATAGCTGGAGGCTACCTGCAGCACAAGCCTAACCTCACCATGAGAGGCTCTAGTGAAGAACCAGGTAGCTGCTTAGTTACTCCTGGCCCATGGCGCAGTGGGTCCACAGCCACCAGTGTGTCACACTCCATTCATTGTCCAAGGGAATGCTGAGTACAATGCTCTACTATTTCCAGCAGGCTCATAAACAATGAATGGAGCAGAGGCCACGCAGGGACAATTCCGCTCCATTGCTGATCCATTAGAAGGGGTCCCAACGGTTAGACCCTAAGCGATTAGCAAGGTATCCAGTATCCTGGAGATATAGGACAACTTGAGTTTTGGGGAATAACCTGTTAAAAATTACATGTTTCTTTGCATGATTGTTTCAGATTCTTCGAGTGACAAATGAGATTTGTAGCCAATTTACACTCTTGCCAATGAATTAGGGTCCCGACCCTGTTACTAGATTAAGTACTGAAAGTATATTCTAAGCTCCACTAGGATGTTATAGCTTTATTAAAATAATTATGTCTTTAACAGAACACGGGATCATTGCGCAACTTGATGCAAAAGTGATAATTCAGACAAACGATCCCCATGATCCTGTGAGTGCTCAACATTTCATAGCACTTGATCCATTCTGCTAACTTTATGACAAATTAGGACAGAATGGATAAAGCAGGCGAAAAATGCTGGCAATTTTCTTCTATCTACTTGAACCTCCAAGTCTTTGATGAGCGGTTTTAGAAGCTGAGGTTTTCGTGGTTTCTCTATATTTTATTTTTCCATTCCAGGAGCAGAGAGAGAAAACACAATTTTATGGTCAACTTTCTGACACCTGTTTGGAAGTCATATAAGGTTAGTGGAAAAAAAATGTCAAAAGAATGTATCTGTGAGGGAGAAATGACAGAAATATTTAAAAAGGAGTTAATGCACGAGGCCAAACTTTTAAAGGATTAGTGAATAATGAAATATCAGCGATGGAATCCATTCCAAACAAAACCGTGCAGTAGTGGCTGAAAACTGGGAATATACAGGTTTTTCTTACAGTGATATTATTTTTTCTTCTTTTGTGATTGTATTTGCACCATTTTTACAACCATTTTTATTTTGCTATCAATATGAATAAGCCAGTTTTGCCCAGCCTGACATTTGTTTGGGTGCAGAGTGGCAATGATGTAACTTTATGGCTCACCTGAGTAGACAACTGACAGTAGAGTTGTGCAAAAAGATTAGAAGGATCCTGGTATAGCGGCAATTTGGTGTTACGCACCTGCCCCGGGCATTCCAGACTCTACTTCCTTCCCCTGGGTATGCTGCCCTCTGTTGTGCTCCACATCGGTTTTGTAAGTTGCCTGAAGTGGCTCAATGACATCATCCTTATAGGTTAAGGTCAACGAAGATCCACAACTGTGCCTTAGGATTTCGATGCTAGAGTCCTGTGTTTGGTGTTCTCCACCATCTGTGTATGTTGTGCTTCAACTTGCAGATCCTCTGTGATCCTGCACACCTTCAGCACTGCCAGCTAACCCTCACTTTACCTTCTCCTGAAACAACTCATTGGTTGTAGTAAGCTCACAGACTATAACTGGACTCTACTCTTCTGTCTTTCCTCCCTGGACTCTGTTCCTATTGCATTCATTAGTGCTGGGCTCCACTTTATCTATCCTGCTACTCCTGTGTTCACGATTCTTCAAGTCCTCACGATTCCACGTGTCCTCTATGAAGCATCACCAACTCCCATGGTCCATGTTTCCATCTGGAACTGATGTTTCATGGAACCATTTCATCAAGTGAGCCTCATATTTGGTAGTCCATGGAAGCCAGCTTAGAGTGCAGCGAATTACCTACTACCTGCAGCATCGCCTGATTAGTAGACCCTAGTGACGTCACGAGTGCATCGGATGTCAATATAATGAAGTCGTGAAGACAACTAATTGGAAGAGGTGCCAGGGATAACAAAGGTAGTAGAAGATTCACAATGCTCTGGTACCGCAACCTATGATTACCAATGTGATCTCTGGACTAGGACCAGGTCTGGACCAGGTTTCGGGTTCTTCAAATCATTTTCCATAACTTTACTGAACACCTTTTTTCAATGGATGATCCCAGCAGAAGTCAAAGCTGTTGGGTCCAGACCTATAGTTCATAGATGGAAGATTGGAAGTGCAATGAAGCACCATAACATACTATTCCAAATGATTAGACGTGTGATAGTGTTTTAAGGCACCAAAGGGGGTCTCTTCATCTGGGCTCACCTTCCTCATTGCTACATATGCCCTGAATATTGAACAAGTCTTAAAGGGGTTGTCCGGTCCAAATCGATAAGTCTGCAGTTACTCTTTGTAATTGCAAACTTATGAATCCCCCCAGCGCACACACTGTACGCGGCTGGGATTTTCTGGTTTCTGACCCAGGACCAGAGGATGTGTATAAGTCTCCAAGGTCCTATCCCAGTATGTAGTATGTGTAATAAAAATGATATTAGCAAATACGTCCAATAAGAAATGTAGTGTAGTTCTTCTGATTAGCTATATCGCTTACCTCATGTGCAGGTTTCATTCATCAAACACTATGAAAAGCCTTTGGCGTGAAGCTTCAGGAAGCTCCTCCAAAATGGACAGAGCTGGGTAGGAGCTGAAGCGAACTAAGACGTGGCAACGCCAACCCATCAAATTCATCAATAAAGACGGCTGAGGCGGAGAAGTTGTGCTGAACTCACAAACTGGCGTGCACCTCCTTGCGCCTGAAGTTAAAACAATGAATTTGGCATAAATTAATTTGATGCATGCTAAACCAAAAAAAACCCCTTCACTAAGACTGGCGTGTACAATGTCAGTCTTAATGAATCTTTTCTATACGTTACTTTACTATATTTTTTTGTATAAAGTCTTGTGTGTGAGTCCTAAAAAATTAGTTGTTTAGTTTACTGAGCTTATACTTTCTCCTAATACATAATCCAATAGAATTGGGTTGGAAGCGTTGAACTTTTTTTGTGGTCTGAAAACAATGCCTTTTCACAGACCCAGCTCCTTTTTTATAGCCACCGCGCATCTATGTCCCATTTCTGCCACTGAAGGTTCTCCTGGATGCCAGGGCTTGGCATAACATCAAAGGAATTGTATGAGGAACACTATTTTGCTGGAGGTCAGGTAGACTTGTCAACTCTTCTGGGAGTTCAGAAGGCTTCCCCTTTTTCCAGGAGCTTCCCGAATGTTCCGGGAGAGTTGACAAGTATGTTCTTCCTCCATGTAATTTGAATCTATGATTTCCACAATGTGATCCATCCTTGCTGTCATGGCAGTAACTCGCATGCCTCCTCAGTGCCGCCTTACTCGACGTGGTCACCGTGCTGCTTCTCTTTGTGTCAGGTTGACTCGCTGAGTTTGTCTCTTGCAGCACTCCTGAGCACTGCTGCATCTGTATGCTGTTTCCACATGGCTATAGGAGGGTCACGGACTGATCCTGCAGGAATTTAACCCTGCTGTGTCCTGCAGGGTTTGTATTCCCCAGCCAATCATGAACGAGCAGATGCTATATCAGGCAGTACCACCCTTCACACCTTTGCCCGAATTTTGGTTCCAATTGTCTATTTGCATCTAGTTCCTATCAAGAAGTTTTGTTGTTTATCCCTTCCATCACTGACCCGGCTTGTCTTCTCGTCCTGTCTGTTCTCTCTGCTCCTGATCTCAGCTATGTATCCTGAACCTCTGCTACCTTCCCCAACCCTGAACCGTCTGACTACACTTCTGACTTGCCCCTCTGTACCTACCATAACTGCTTGGACCTGTGGATCATCTGCTGTAGGTCTGGACACTGCCCCGGAGAGGCACCAGGTGGCTATCCTGAGGCCCAAGCCTATCCTCACCATGAGAGGTACTAGTGAAGACCAGGTAGCCACTTAGCCATGCCCCTCCAGGGTAAGCCTGGCCCGTGGCCCAGTAGGTCCACACCCACCAGTGTTGCACTCGCACTCCTCTCTTTTATGCACATAATGTTCATGTAACTGACATTTTACAGTAAATAGGATTTTTGTAGAAACCAAAGATTCCAGTGGCCAAGAGCAGATACTTTGTGGCTAATACAAAGCTATACAGTCCTTGATCTGTTTGGCTGTATTCAATCACTGTTGACTTATCACTGGATTAGTGGTTTGGACACAATCAACTTGGAGGTTTCTGCCAGCCCCAGATGTGGATCTTGAAGCATTTTGCTAATTAGTGACAGCATTTTATAGTTCTGCTTTTATGACTTTAAACGTTACGAGTCTACTTATTCCACATGAAAAATAGAATTGTCTGTTCTTAATGGTGCAGAGTAGGAAATGTGCAGGAACTTGTCCTCGCTACCCTTCATTTTTGATTCAGGATGAATATGGAGGCTCTTGCAGCATCATGCATGACGTGAAAAAAATTAGAAACCATGACAAGTTAATAGGTGCAGTTAGGGTGACCACCTGGCCACACATTATCCAAACAAGCGCGCCTGGACCAAGGCTCTAAATTGGAATTATTATAATTATAACCAGCCCATCACGTCTGTGATTTCTGTGTAACTTGAACTTGCCTGCTTTCATTGGATCCTTCCTCTTCTTTAATAAAGAAGCCTTGGACAAGTCTGCTGTCTCAATCTGTCTTAAGAACTCTGGCTGACTTAGCACATGTAGGTCTGTGGACCTCTGACAAGCATGTGCTGAGCTTCCAGATGACTTTCACTCATTAGAAACATTTTCTTGGTCACAAGAAATTTTAATACACAAGATCTGTTTTCAAAGCTGTATACACTTGTGTTCATCCTTATCTTTCCCTTTGAACAGCTTTTACAAAAAAACTAGTTTCAGTATATTCTGTTGAGAGATGTTTATGTTGTATGTGTCTATATGTGGCCAGCCAATGGTCAAGGATTTTGCTGGCATGTAGCAAAATTGAACTCTTGAAGCTCTCCCAGGATTTTATTTTAAGTATGTACATTGTGTACTAAAGGTGCATAAAAATACTTACCGTTTTCCGTTTCCTTCGGTTGGCAGGTACAGGCCTTTTCTGGGCTGTGTGACCTTAAATCAGACAGGTCAGTTCCCAGAGGGGTTTAAGAGTAGACGAGAAGTCACTTTCTCAATTACTTTTTATGGAGCTTTGTTCTGGGTTTAGTAGATTTACATTGGGAAAGCAGCTATCGCTCTACACCGTAGAGCAGAGGAGCGGAGCTGAGCTGGAAACTGGAGACGACAGCAATCTGTTAAATATTGCAATACACTTACACTACACAACATACATATTTAAAAAGGATTTTTAATGATGCCTGCATTATGCCTAAACGCTAAATGTATGTGTTTAAAAATGTGTAATTGTCCCTAAGTCATTGGACTTATCCTGGACCACTGTTAATAAGTGCTATTGTGCGCTAGGAGCATGCCCCCCAGCAGTGTGACTGACATCCTCGCTTGTACAGGGAGAGCAGGGAAGAGAAGAAGAGGGACAACCTTTTCTCCTCCTCCCTGTCTATGGAGAATGGAGGTGCAGAAAGTGGGAATAATGAAAGAGGAATACACAAAGATACTAATGCTGTGATTTTCTAGTAAGTGTTTTACATCCCTCCCCCAGATCTGGATTCACAGCTACACTGTACAATGCCCCCTGTGCAGTGGGAAAGAGGCCCATCCTTATCCCAGGGCAGACATCGCTTCGTTTTCAAGACACAGATACAGTTAATACCTGTAAGGGAGCAGAGAGCCATCAGCCTGATGGAGAAGAATAGAAGAAATGAATGACTACGATCAGAGAGAACATCGCTAGTAAGTCACTGTCGCTGGATTTAACTTCACAGTATATATCTATATGGTATACAGAGCTCATGTGTACTAATGGCATCTACCACTATATGGTCACTATATGATGGCGATAATGGTCTTGGTATAGTGTTTATTGTTAATGATCAGTTTGGTGGTATTATTAGGTCTCCATGTGGTGGTAATAGGTGGTCATGCTATGGGGTATTATTTCTATCTATAATGGTATTCTTGGTAGCATTGATATTATTATACTGGGCTTCTTCAGTAATAGTATGATGGTATTTTACTTTCCTTGTATAACTATTTTCAATGTATACCTTGTGTTATTTTATTTTTGAGGCAGAGGAAACATATCTCTGTAGACCAAAGCATAGCCACAGGGGCCAACACATCCGAGCAACAAACTGGTGGTTGTGGGGGAAGTGCCAGGTCCAAAAGTTGCTTGGGGCCTATAGTACTCCTTTAATTCTGTGATATTATTATCTAAAAACTGTGCACAGTCTACAATATGTCTAGAAATGGTAGATTGTACCCAGACCTTCAGGGACTGTAAACTACATCACTAGATCACCATGTCCATTATAATAAGAGTAGAAACCTGACCACCCGTTCCGTTGATGCGAAAGCAAAAACTTCTCCTCTGTGATATCAATTTAGAACTTCATTAAGTATGTAGAATCTTACAGATCTTCAGAAACTCTGTATTGTTCCCAGACCACCAGGGAAAATAAACTACTCCACTAGATCACCAGGCTCATTAAAATGAGAGGAGAACCCTCTCATCTGGGATATCAATTTGTAGCCTCAGGGTCTATGCACAATGTTCCAGATCTCCACATACGTTAGATTATCTCACAGTAAACTACACCACTAGGTCACCATGACCATGGATGAGAAAACGAAAAACCTCTCATTTATGATATCAATTACTACATAATCTTCCAGATCTCAAGAGACTATAGATTGTCCCATGGCCACCAGGGGTTGAATTATCTCATCTGTGATTTCAATCTGTGACATCATGTACTAGGCCTAATCTTCTAAATCTTCAAAGACAACATCCTAAGGCTTTCATGGACACTGGGCCACTAGATCACTACTGATCAGAGCAAAGTAGAAAGCAATTCAGAAACTTGATCATACTTAATGGAGAAAGCTACGTTTTGTACAACACATAGTTTCATCTGTGTAATTCTCTTTCCATCTAATACCTTGTTGGAAACATAAGCAAGAAAGAGCAAAAGCAGCAATTTTTTTTAATCTGCACTTGACCTTGAGATCTTCAACTATGGAGCAGAAAAGCAGTGCAAGGTGTTTTATATGGGAATTGGCTTTTGTTGGGAGTCATGTCACATGGTTTGCCTAGTAGTAGAATTTATCATACACATATTACACTCTGCTCAAATGATTTTCATCTTGGCTTTTGTAAAGGGGTCACCTAAGTGCCAGGAGAGGTTCTTAATACACGGTAGGAGTACAAAAGCAGATGTTCTTTGATTCATATTTGTGCTGGAAGTGGTTTATTGAGAAAGCATTTCCAGGCAGCAAGGATGTTCAAATGGACAGTGATAGCCCTGGAAAATATGTGCAGGGGTAACTATTTGTGGTGATATATACACATATTGTATGACTTATGCATTTTGCAGAAATTATGATCACAAGACCAAAGGCTAAAAGACCAACAGCTGTCAAAGCCAGAACATAGTAAGAAACCATCCTTTGTTACCTTCTGTGTTCTACGATAATTGTAATGGAAAACTTTGTTCCTTTGGCTTCTGGTGCCGTTGGAACAATTGCTATGAGTCTTGAATTTCTCAATCCTACATTGGTTTTTGGTTTGGAAAATTGAAAACTTGCCAACTCTCCTAGAATGTCCGGGAGGTGCCTCCTGGAAGAGATTGCAAATCTATAGAGCACCACCAAAGCCTCTAGGAGGAATGTTTGAGAGGTTCCTGGAAAAAAGAAGATACCTCTTCGACTCCTGGAAGAGTTGTCAAATCTTTAGGGAGGCAATAAAACCTTTGGGAGGAATGTCTGGTAGGTTCCTGAAAATGGCAGAGACCTCCTGGAATAGTTGGCAAATCTTCAGATAGCCACCAAAACCTCTGGTAGGAATGAATATCTGTTAGTTTCTTGGAAAAAGGGGAGACTTTTTGGACTTCTGTAAGAGTTGCCAAATCCTCAGGGAGTCACCAGAACCTCTTGGGAAATGTCTAGGAGGTTCCAAGAAAAAGGGGAGACCTCCTGGAAGAGATGGCAAATCTTCAGGGAACCACCAAAGCCTCTGATAGGAATGGCTAAGAAGTTCCTTGAATAAGGGGAGACCGCCTGAATTCGTGGAAGAGTTGGCATAATTTCAAAAAGCCACCAAAGTCTCCCAAAACCTCCAGGAATGTAGGGCTCCTGGAAGGTTTCTTGCACGTAGCAATTGGATGTTCCATTGTCAGATGGAGCTTGGTAAACAGAGTCATGTTCAGGAGAAGTGGAAGAGTTGAGTGGTGGCATGAAAGAGACACTAATGGAATGTGCAAGAGGTATGGAGAAGTGAAATCAGAAAACAACAGGTTTTAGAGGTAAAAATTCTTGCTCTGATCTTTGTATGTCGACACCTGTTTCCCCTGTAAAGGCCATGGAATCTCTACCTTTTTTTCTCATGGTTTGTTCATTTGTCTTTGTTACTGTTACACTGTGACGGTCTTTCGTAAGGAAGGGGGGTCTCAAACTGTCCCTGGAATTTTACCACACGCGAAACGGTGTGCTGGTTTTTGTTAATTCTGCCTCCCAAAAATCATAATAAAAAGCGATCAAAAAATGTCATGTGCCCGAAAATGGTACCAGTAAAAACGTCAACTCGTCCCACAAAAAATAAGACCTCACATGACTCTGTGGGCCAAAATATGGAAAAATTATAGCTCTCAAAATGTGGTGATGCAAAAACTATTTTTTGCAATAAAAAGCGTCTTTTAGTGTGACAGCTGCCAAACATAAAAACCCGCTATAAATAGTAAATAAAACCCCCCTTTATCACCCCCTTAGTAAGGGAAAATAATAAAATTAAAAAAATGTATTTATTTCCATTTTCCCATTAGGGTTAGGGCTAGGTTTAGGATTGGGATTAGGGCTAGGGTTAGGGCTAGAGTCAGGGCTAGGGTTAGGGTTGTGATTAGGGTTAGGGGTGTGTTGGGGTTAGGGTTGGAGTTAGAATTGGGGGTTTCTACTGTTTAGCCACATCAGGGGCTTTCCAAACACGACATGGCATCTGATGTCAATTCCAGCCAATTCTGCATTGAAAAAGTCAAAGGGTATGTTTCCATGTAGCGGAAACCATCAGTATTAGCTGCAGATTGAATGTTGCATCCTACCGCAGCGTTTAATCCACAGTGGCCAGATGTTCCAGCATAGTGGAGGGGATTTTATGAAATCCCGTGTCCACTATGCGTCCGATTACGCGGATGACACACCCACGAAACTGGACAAGCTGCGCGTCTTTTTAGACCACAGCATGTCTATTTACCTTGCGGTGACGCTCCGTCGCCGCAAGGTAAATAACACAGTTCTATGTGCGGCGATTCCGGATGTGTTCAATGAACACATCCGGATTCACTGTGTGTTCAGAAGGGGGTGGGGCTTTGGGTGGAGCAGGATTTCCGCTCCATCCAAAGCGCAGAGAATCCGGTACGTGGACACGTACCCAAATGGTGCTCTTTCTCTTCTGAGCTCTGCCATGCGCCAAAACAGTGGTTTACCCCCACATATGGGGTATCAGCGTACTCAGGACAAATTGCACAATAACTCTTGTGGTCTAATTTCTTGTGTTACCCTTTGGAAAATAAAAAATTGGCAGCGAAAATATTTTTGTGGAAAAAAATATGATTTTTTATTTATGGCTCTATGTTATAAACTTCTGTGAAGCACTTGGGCTTTGAAAGTTCTCATCACACATCTCAATAAGTTCCTTGGGAGGTCTAGTTTCCAAAATGGGGTCACTTGTGGGGGGTTTCCACTGTTTAGGCACATCAGGGGCTCTCCAAACGCGACATAGCGTCCAATCTCAATTCCAGCCAATTTTGCGTTGAAAAAGTCAAACAGCGCTCCTTCCCTACCATGCTCTGCCATGCGCCAAAACAGTGATTCCCCCCACAAATGGGGTATTAGCATACTCAGGACAAATTGCACAATAACTTTTGGGGTCCAATTTCTCCTGTTACCCTTGGGAAAATAAAAAAATTGGACCTGAAATAATTTTTTTGTGAAAAAAAAGTTATATGTTCATATTTTTTTAAACATTCAAAAAATTCCTGTGAAGCACCTGAAGGGTTAATAAACTTCTTGAATGTAGTTTTGAGCACCTTGAGGGGTGCAGTTTTTAAAATGGTATCACTTTTGGGTATTTTCTATCATATAGACCCCTCAAAGTGACTTCAAATGTGATGTGGTCCCCCCAAAAAAATGGTGTTGTAAAAATGAGAAATCGCTTGTCAACTTTTAACCATTATAACTTCCTAACAAAAAAAAATTTTGTTCCAAAATTGTGCTGAAGGAAAGTATACATGTGGGAAATGTTACTTATTAAGTATTTTGTGTGTCATATCTCTGTGATTTAAGGGCATGAAAATTCAAGGTTGAACAATTGCGAAATTTTCAAAATTTTCACCAAATTTCTGTTTTTTCAGAAATAAATGCAAGTTATATCAAAGAAATTTTACCACTATCATGAAGTATAATATGTCACGAGAAAACAATGTCTGAATCACCAGGATCCGTTGAAGCGTTCCAGAGTTATAACCTCATAAAGAGACAGTGGTCAGAATTGTAAAAATTGGCCCGGTCATTAACGTGCAAACCACCCTTGAGGGTAAAGGGGATAAATCAGGCCGTAAAAGAGACCCCAACATTTTATGTTAATTTAAATGTTAATATTATTGGGCTTGAGCTGGTTTAATATGCATTTTGGAGGTAACAGGCTCCCTTTAATAGTGTCTCGCCCTCTATTATTCCTGATAAAGTATATAAAAAAGGCTTTTGGAAATAATCCCCTTCTAAGCACAAGTATGGGACAAGGACTGTACATACTGTATATTATATACTCTGTGGAAAACTTCTCAGTATGAATCAGAAACCACCCAACTTGCTAGATGGAGAAAGCAGTGATTCAGAACAAATGGGCATTCTTTTATTTCTCTGTATTGCATCATTCACTGTATGTGACCACAACACACGGAGCGGGGTGCGGACAAAAGTCTTTAGTATGAGAGGTGCAAAGGAAAATGTTGATATTTCTAAATGTCTTAAAACCAGGAAAACACTGACGTCAATGTTTTATGATAAAAATTGGGACATTATTCCTGTGCTGGCTCTGACTTAATCTGCCTGTACATTAATAATGAGAAGTTTATAGAAGTCAATAGGTTGAACAGTCAATGGGTCAGACTCAGAATGGACTTATCTTTTATTAAAAAACTTTTCTTTTCCTTAGATGTTCCAGGGGTGATACTGACAAGAGACGTTTGGTAACTAGTACATGACGTATTAATACTTTTTATGTAACTGTGATAAAACAAGGAGGAAAAAAATGGAAAAAAACATGAAAACTAGCCTGAGTGAAAAATGACTGTGTTTAGGCTTAACTTTAGACCTCAGGCACGGCGCTAAGTGATACACGAGCAGGAGGTCAAGGCAAAAAATGCGAGAGGTTTTTTTTAGACTTTATCTTTATTTCTTGAATATATGTAGAGATAAAAAAATATACAATCATAAGGCACAATGCGTGCCGAGATACAGAGACAATTACCGAGAGATGGAAATAACAACCAAAACATGTAACCGATTACACAGATCCTGAGGGTTATACAGAATAAAAACACCATTTTAGCAATAAAGAGCAGGAGCGAGTGGCTTTTTAATAACGTGATATAATTATGACATTATTATTAATAGTAAAGCAATCCTAGAAAGGTTTAAAGATTTTGAGGAAAACAAATTCCATCCTGCACTGACTGGGGTTCTGTCACTCTCTACCTATCCTCTATGTGTAGTGCGGGTTCTGTCACTCTCTACCTATCCTCCATGTGTAGTTCGGGGTCTGTCACTCTCTACCTATCCTCCATGTGTAGTGTGTGGTCTGTCACTCTCTACCTATCCTCTAATCATGTAATGTGGGGTCTGTCACTCTCTACCTATCCTCCATGTGTAGTGTGGGGTCTGTCACTCTCTACCTATCCTCCATGTGTAGTTCGGGGTCTGTCACTCTCTACCTATCCTCCAGTGTAGTGTGGGGTCTGTCACTCTCTACCTATCCTCCATGTGTAGTTCGGGGTCTGTCACCTCCTACCTCCATGTTTGTTGTCTGTCACTATCCTTCCACAGTGTAGTGTGGGGTCTGTCACTCTCTACCTATCCTCATGTGTAGTGGTGTCTGTCACTCTCTACCTGCCCTCATGTGTAGTGCGGGTGTGTAGCCCAGCTGCGCTTGGTGCCACATGTTACCCAGGAGGATGCATGAAAGGTAATTCACAATCACCAGATATTCATTCACACTTCACATTTCCCTGGTGCCACCAGAGGGAGCCCTTTAGATTACGCAGGTATATAAGGGTGTGGAGAGATAGAGCAGTGGGATGAAGGCAGTCTAGCTGAACGTTAGCTAGTTGATGGTTGTACCTCAGAGAGACGAGCTGAGAGGAAAGTTACCTCAGAACGTGCGGACTGATAGTTCCCCAGGGAAGTGGAAAGTGACTCTCGAGGTGAGCATAGATCAGTCTGACGGAAGGTCCTGATAGCTTCATTCGGACTGAGCTAAGAAGGAAGTGAAGGAAAGGGAACTGCAGTATTTGTAAGACCGAGTCAACTGAGGTATTGTTAGAGAGCAAGCGTGCCGACGCTTGGAGAGCGGTGAAGAGAAGGAAGCTGACATCTACTGCTGCTTGTGCTTATGTTAAAGGTGTGAGTAGGGTGACAGGCAAGTGGAAAAGAAGAGAGAGAGAGTAACTGAGGTCGACAGCATTGATAGCTGACCTCCACTCTGCACTACCGGACACCGGGTCCGAGCTTGCTAGTACTTTCACGGCTAGTGGTAAAAACAGAGACCCTGCTGGACTTCAGGTCACAGAGGGGCCTAACAGTGCTGATACGTAACCGGGGTCAGGAAGAACAGGCGTCTTGTCAGCGCAACCATTGGAGACTTAGTTCTGTCCAAAAGAAGGCTCCACCACAAGATCAGCCGGGCGTAGCAAAAAGAACGGAGTTAAACTTTGTTTCATGCAAGTTAGAAACTCACACACATATAGACGTAAGGAGGCCTTACACCTACTCTGTGATTACTGGACGTGCATCCTCCACCCTGACGGCCTCCCGGGACGTGCCTGAATCTACCACCAGTAAAGGTACCGAAAGAGACTCTTTGTGTGTGTCTGCCTTATTGAACCTGCACCTCTACACCGCCATATACCCCGAGGGATCAGTCTCGCCTGTGGGAGACTTAACACCTTGCTGCCCCAAACCCTCAGAGAATCTACATTGCAGCGCTGGTCACCCTGACCAGGAACCACAGGTGGCATCACGAACATTTCTACAATCCCTGTAAATATCCCCCTTTGGTGAGCGCCCAGGGCAATGGACCGAGCTGCGCTACCCGTGACATCCCCCAGTAAAGTGAACGGGCTCGGTGCCGAGTACCCCAAAGCCCTGGTACTATACGTGTGCGACTCACGGGCTTTATCACTCATCGTTTGCCTTCTCAGTTATCAACCTGCAATACTTTGGGATCCCTATACTGGCTTTTATTATAATTATTTGTATTATTACTAATTTTTTGACTGTGAGTCCTATTCCACCTCCCCAGCAACAGTGATGTGTTAAAGTGTGGCATATCATATAGGGTGACCGTGAGAGGAAGGTTGATAATAGGCGACTCTGTGTGTTGCTATGTCTGCCAGTCATTCTATACTATTCTACTGTACATTTAGAGCCATAGATATTTTGTTTTGCCATCATGTGCTTCTTCAGTATGTTGCCATATTATGGAAAACTCCCCTAGAAGTAAACTTTATAGGATTTATGTAAACCTCTAAAACCATCTGAGAAAGTGTCACCTATGCAGGATTTCCAAAAATCTTGGACTACCCTAAATTTTTATGGACATAAACCCTTTTAGAAACCATGTCTTCATGTCACACCTTGACCTTAATAGATTTGTGACATGGATAGACTAAACAAAGTGACTATAGTATTCGGATGATAGGTTCACCATGAGGTATAATGAGAAGTTGTAGATAGATGTCACTGAAGCTCTGGATGTGAGTGGAGTATAGGGTGGTTAGTAACCCAGCGGTATCTTGCATGTGATGCCAGGATGTTCCATCATCAGATGGGGCCATGGTGTTCAAACCCAACTGTGAGGGATGAGGGAGGCTCCATTTTGGATTTATTAATTCAGGCTCAATATATTGTCTAGAGATCTTCTTCCACTCCTGAAGTGGCCCCCTCATCCTTGGTAAAAGTACACAGATCCCACAAGAATAGAACTTCACAATTTGGCCAGAGAATTAGAGGCCACCAGTTAATGAAGGCAAGGAGAAGCAGAGCTAGGACCCCCTGCTGTCTTTTGTGCAAGGCGGACAAAATCAATTAGCCATCAAGGGAAAGCTCCTGGCACTTGGGCACCGACACCTAGAGATGAATTATGAGAGTACCGTGAATCTCAGGGTTAAGTCCAATATACCACAAGAACCCTGGGAGGCCTCTGCACGCACCCCTGCGTGCCATATTTCTCTAGCAGTCTCGGATACCCAGCTATGAAGACTGACTCTCCAGAACCATTTAGCCGACCCAAGTTTGGACTCGCCATATCGGTCCAGCCCCAATGAACGAACGTTGAGACATCAGTCGTCCCGTTTGTACCTGCCACTAGGATGTTATGACCCATCCTAGATATTTGGAATTAATTTAGCTAGGTGGTCAAGGGAGAAGAATTCAGTCCAACCCAGAGGGGTGGTGGCAAATATGGGAGGGGGCGAGCTAGGGGTTAAAAGCTAGCTACACACCTTTAGCCTTCGTCTATGTTCTGCCATGGAAGCCACGTCACGTCACGTGTAGAGATGGACTAGAAACTAAGAAGGTGCCTGTGGATGTGAGAGCTTCCCCTCCTCCACAAGATATACGGACCGGTAACGTGACACATACAGCTAACTGCTATCCCCAACCTGTACCCTACTTTTATCTGTACTTCTGGCTGTAATCTCTGTATATTACTCTGTATATATTTGTAGTATCTAGTGCGCCTTTTGGCAATTAAAATATCAATTAATTTTGGGAGTCTCGAAAATCGGAACCCGATTTCCCACGTCCGCGAGTCTGGCTAGTACTTATACGCTACTTGGGGTTGGTTTCTGACCCGACATAAGCTTGTTAATGGACAGGGCTTATATCTAACGAGGAACTGGTGGCAGCATACCGTCCTGGTGTTATTGAGGGATCCTGGCAGTGACGGACTGGAGGTTTATATATATTTTCCCGGCCTGGGACTGGTATATATACCGCCCTCACTGCAGAGTGCCCCGATAACCAGTATGTGACAGGGCAGCCTCTCCGGCGACTACTTATCGTAGGTGCAGTTCCATGACTGACCTGAGGGTAAGGGGGGGCGCAGGCGAGGTGTGACTGTGTAAGCTCCATCACAGATTGGTGACTGTGGGGGGATATCTGTATCCCCCCGGTTCTCTCTCGTGTGTGTTTTTCCTTACACCAGCATTCATTCGTTGCAGAAGTGGAGTGTCTGTAAAATGGAGAGTAGCTATAGATAAACATTTCTTCTCAATGTTCTCCCAGAAGGGCATCCCAAAAAGCTGTCAAGTATGGTTTATGTAGGAGATTACCGACATGAAATGGGCACCCGGTTAAATATGGGGCGTTTAGCCATGGTCATACTGAGTGACAGTCAGATAGATAGAGTGCCTCAAAATTTTACTCAAATTTTTAAACGTAGATTCAGGGTCAACTTTTCCTCTATATTACACTGATGTAAAGGGAAACTGTCACATCCCCACATTCTATTAGCCAGCAGATATGGGGTTAATCTGCAGGGTAATAGCTTTCTAAAGCTGTGGGCTGCCACACTGAAGCCCCGCTGCCGGGAGGAAATGTAGTTTATTCCTCTGGCAACCTCCGGTTTTCAGTCATAGGGACGCTGACGGCGTGGCTTCAGTCACCGCTCATTATACAGTGAGAGGCGGCTGCAACCGCGTCCTCCAGCACTGACTGCCCTGATGCACTGAACAGCCAGCTGTCAATCAATGTGCTGGGGAGCCCTTACAGCTGCCAGTCATATACTGAAGTCACACTGGCCGTGCCTATATGACTGAAAGCCGGAGGCTGGCGGAATAAGGTCATTTCCTCCTGGTAGCCGCTATTTCACTGACTTCCAGCTTTAGGTCATACCTACAGGTTAATAGTGTTGAGGGACATGAAACTTTAAAGGAGTAGCTCGTAGTGGTGAGCGAACGTGCTTTGATAAGGTGTTATCCGAACATGCTTGGGTGCTAACCGACTGTCTTAGTCGTGCTCGAAAAATATGTCCGAGTCCCCGGGGCTGCCTGTCTCACGGCTGTTCGACTCATGCAGGGATTAC
Organism: Oophaga sylvatica; assembly: GCA_033576555.1. Lineage (NCBI taxonomy): Eukaryota > Metazoa > Chordata > Amphibia > Anura > Dendrobatidae > Oophaga > Oophaga sylvatica. The sequence continues at coordinate 121,600,430 of JARQOD010000007.1, forward strand.
CTGTTTGTTAGGCACACACCTTTACTTTGTGGCTGTCGAACGGCTGCGAGACATGCAGCCGCAGGGACGGAACATATTATTCGAGCACGCCGAAGACACTCGGTTAGCACCCGAGCATGCTCAAATAACGCCTTATCCCAGCACGTTCGCTCATCACTAGTAGCTAGTCATGGGGGACACAGGAGTTGCCGCAACGTGAACCATATATCATACATAGCACCTGATTTTATTCTCTTTCCAAATTTTAAGGTCTGCATCTATTAAAAAAAATACAGTTCTATAAGAAGAGGCTCCAGATTGCTGCCTGATGACTTGTCATTGTTGTTTGGGGGGCTCACTGTCTGCCGTGCCTAGTGGTTACACTTTACTGTCAGTTTTTCTGCTTTCTACACTCGTCAGCGCTGCCTGCTCCTTCTGCCTGGGATATGAGATCCGCATATTGCAAGGCGTACACCAAGTGCATGGGGAATAGAGATAATTAAAAGTGACAGAATGTGCTAATATCTTATGGGCAAAACCACTATGTGCCAACCACCGTGCAGCAGAAACAGCTGGTGGTCCACTGAACTGCAATTAAAGCCCAGAATAGAGGAGCTGTGTAATAGATTCCTGCGTCGTTATTCTGACAAGTGGACGGCAGTCATGGAGACATAATGGAATCTGGGAATCTCGCAGCAGTCGCAGAAACATCTCTCAAGTAGGAAACTCCCGAAAACTTGGATAAAAGAGACAAGTCTATAAACCATACATGGGACAACAGCATAAATAGCAATTCCCGTTATAATACTCTCATTGGATTTGAACTGCTACTATTTTAGCAATAGCCGAGTCCAAATATAGAATATATAGAAGGTTGACCCCACAACTGTCACGCGTCACTTACAATGATGTCCGCAAATGTGGCCGAGGTGCCGCTGTCCTTTTCTCCCTTCTGGGTAACTTGCTGCCTACTGCCTGTTGTCAAGTCTAATCCATCCATCAGCGGGCAAAGACAAATTACAGAAAGTCTTTCCGGTCTTTCAATTCAGGACAGACAAGCTGTTAGATAATGCTGGGGTGTGAGGGAAAAGGAAATTCTAGCACCTATAGTGGTGGTAGAATGGCGATGAAGAGACATCCAAATATTAGGCTGGTATGTGCACCAAAAGCGATTTTAATGTATGACGAATGAGGGCAACATGGCTATGCTTTTATAGCGATTTGATATGAAAGAACATGAAAAACACTGATAAAAATCAAATCCAAAACACATGAAAATATGCCATTGGGATTGCACGCACATGACAATAAAAAAGTCTGATTTATCTCCTTTAAAATAAGTGTGACTTTAGCCTAACATTGTATTGAGTAGGAGAACTTTTGCATTTTTTTTTGTATGCGAGAAAATCACTGATGATCAAAAACTGACACACCGGCCAAAACACTGAAAAAAAATGTGATCCAAAACACAGAAGAAAATTGGTAATTTTTTTCACTTATGTGAAAAAAAACCCCATATCTGAATGAGACCTAAGTCTTATTTTTGTTAAAGGCATATTCTGAGTTGCCCTATTGTTTTCATGTGCTGATTAAGAAGACTAGCCCATAAGGAGACTAGCCCATAGGAGACTAGCCCATAAGGAGACTAGCCCATAGGAGACTAGCCCATAAGGAGACTAGCCCATAAGGAGACAAGCCCATAAGAAGACTAGCCCATAAGAAGACTAGCCCATAAGAAGACTAGCCCATAAGAAGACTAGCCCATAAGGAGACTAGCCCATAAGAAGACTAGCCCATAAGAAGACTAGCCTATAAGAAGACTAGCCCATAAGAAGACTAGCCCAATCACTCAGCTAGTATACAAGAGCGGAAACAACAAGTCCAAGAATTCCCTCTTCACTACTGTAATGAGCACATTGGTTCCCCCCATGACATATTACTCCGGGGGCATTGATCACTGATACTGATATCCCTATGATCTGTGACGTTTGTGGATTCACAGAAGGATGAAACACTGAGTCATCAAATTGCGAAACATCCCAAGTAGCTGAAGTAAATAGTGGAGGAGCATTTTCTGTACCAGAAAAGTAGAAGAACTTTAATTTAATCTCATTCACATGGTTGGGTTTTTTTTGCTGAAAAATCCATGAGGAAATTGGCTTTTGTTGCCACTTTTTTAATATCTACAGAATATTGACTTCTATTGCAGAAATCCAGCTTTTCAAAGCGGATTTTCTCCATTCATTATGTTTTATTTTTTGTACATGTTTACCACAATACAAAAAAAGCACATGAAAACGTGTGAATAAGTGTGGAAAATATGTGCTGATTTTACAGGCTGAAAAGCTATGGATTTCAGTTTAGAAATTTGCACATAAAATTTGCAAAAATTGGCCCCCCCAAAAAATCACACATTTTGAGTACAAAATTCTGACTCTTCTTCTTTCTGATAACTGGTGTACAGATATTCATTATCACCCCTTAACCAGTCTTAATCTGGACTGTCGGCCAATAAGGCCAATGGTAATCGGCAAAAAGAACTAGGAGACGAAAAATCAACATGACTTGGCCAAGCAGAGGAGAGACCGTGGCAGCAGTGAGCAAGGCAGGAGAACTTAGTGTCACCCCAGTCCGTAACGCTTACATCAGTGCATGGTAGTCCGCTATTACTGATTCATGGCCATATAGATGTGGACCAAACTAAAATAAAAATTTGGAAATATATCAGGATTTGTAGCAAGTGTAGCAAATGCTCATCCTCTCTGCCTAGACGGAGCGCGCTGCGTGAGTTCATCTCTTTATTTAGATAGTGACTCTTTTTTGGGTGAATTCTTGGGACAGAAGGGAGTTGGAGAATGGGTGGCTGCGGTTGAGATCTCTTTTAACTTCAGACAGTAATTTGAAAGGAAAAGGGAAATCCCACAATGATTTAATTTGACAAAAACGAACCACAATCCAAACATGCGAAAACCACAGAAGATCAGAAGCTCTGGATGTCATCTAAAACGCTGAGGAGCTTTCAACTCACAATCACATTGGTCATGGACTGGAACAATGAAAGTACATAGACTCCGACCGCTGTACATACAAACACCCGTTTATTACTATGTGACTCATTTAGCTGCTTCTTCACCTTACTATAGTACATGAGCAAAGTGAGGACAGCGCCCGTAATGACTGTCAGACCTGCTGCCTTCTGATGTTCCCTGCCCGTGTCTAGCAGAGACGCCATGTGTTTGCTATCGGATTCATTCATTACAGCGTTATGTAAAAATCAGCATGAAGCCAAGTTTTCCCCAACTTTACCTTTTTTAGTCTTAATTCTCTATGTGTAACGCACTGGAAGTAATTTAAAGGGAATTTGTTCCGCAGGTTCTTGTTACCCCCTCTGAAAGCAGCATGATGTAGGAGCAGAGACCCTGATTACAGCGATGATAAAATCACAGTTTTCTCTGCTGCAGATCTAGCAGTTCTCTAAATGCTGAGCTCTGTATAACCCAACCCACACCACTGATTGGCCGCTTTCTGTGTACATTCTGCATAGGCAGAAAGCTTCTCCTGCTGATAAAACAGAGATTTTATCAAAACTGCAGCAAGCAGTCTGGTAAGTGACGCATCGCTGGAACCAGGGTCTTTACTTTATGCTACTCCCTTTAAAGGGGTTCTGTGAACAGATTTTGAAATACATGCTGCATGCATTATTATATCGATCTCTTAGCCCAGATGAGGCTGGTGTCCTTATTTTGAAAATCCATATCATTCTAGCTGTATAATCCTTATAGAAAGTCTATTATACTCCATTTATGTGCACCTAGCCAGATTAAGAGCTCCTCAGTGTCCCTCCTTCCTGGAGCTGCAGGAGAATCTCTGCCTATCTAGTTTGATTGACAGCTCTAAGTGTCCCTCCACCCTACTATTGCTAATCTCCACCCAACTAGCTTGGTTGACAACTCCTCAGTGTTCCTCCACCTGCTGCCGCTGAATCTCCACCACCTAGCTGATGACAGTTCCTCATTGTCCCACTCTCTTTTCAAACTCAACTCGTAGCAAACTGATGAATCTACGTTTCTCCTGCTGAAAATCATTACCCACCTTCATCTATAACCAGCCTCTCTCTGTCGTTATCTATGCCTTAGTAAACTGACAGATAACTTAAAGAAGCAGTCTCAGTTTTATCTTCATGTCATCAATAATGAAAAGATTACGAATTCCCCTCTGTAGAAACAAATCTCTTCCTGTGTACCCAGTCTGGGTCTCCTCCTCTCCCCTGTCAGGGACTTTTCCTTTGATTTATGACTCTTTCAGGGAAAACTGACCTCCTGTTTCTACATAGAGCTTAGAAGGAATAAGCTAGTCAGTTATTAATCATGTGATGTCATACACATAATGGAAAAGAGAAGAATTATCTGGGTAGAAAGGCAAAATCAGCAATTGTAAGTACACAGTGCTGTATAATTATGTTACTGCAATATACTGTATTCAGAGGGTAAACATTGTGATGGGAGGAGGAGTGCTTCTTTAAGGATATTTAGAAAAGGTTTTACTTTATGTCCTGCGTTATTATTCATCTGGCTTATCATTTTATTTTTCTTCGCTTTTATTTCCATTGCTTTAACTATGACTTTTCTCTTTTACAGAGTGCAAAAATGTAACTCATGACACTACATATTTAGAATAAAAGGTTGCTCTTGTCTGTTTAACTTGGATGTCCTTTAACTGAACAGCACACCATGTGGCCAGATTTGGTAATGCAAGTAAAACTTCATTTTTGCATGGATTCTTGCTTTAATAGTTAGCATTTTACACAGAGTTATAAAATCCCAAACTTCATTTTTTATTATAACTGTTAGTTTCTATACACTTTTTGTTTCATTTCTTTCAGGATATGTGCTTGCTGTCAGTGAATGAAAGAATTCTTGACAAAATTTCGAAGCCCAAATTTTGTTCTGGACATGTCCAATAAACAGGACCAGGCCATGGTGCAAACAAGTGCCATGATAAACTTAACAAGCTATGGTGACCAGACTAGTCACTTTTTAATTTTTCGGTTGATGTGCCGTGTGATGACTTGTTTTTTTTGCTTGCTAAGCCATAATTTTTTTGGTACAATTTTGGGCTACACACTACATTTGGATCACTTTCTCTTACATTTTTTGGGGAAGTGTGGTGACGGAAAAAAATGGCAATTCTAGTGTTTTGACTTTTCTTTATTGCATTTATCTTATGTATTTCTTAATTTTTTAATTGGGAAAAGTTGGGTGTTTCAAAGTTTTTATTATTTAGGGTTTTTTGAAAATATATTTTTAAAAACTTTTTTTTTACTTTACACTGCATTTTTCTAGCCCCCAAAGAGGACTTGAACCTGCAATCATAAAATTGCTTGTGTTATGTACTGCAATACTCTGGTATTACAATAAATTGTACAATCATGGTCTCCTTGAAGCTCAGTCTGTGGCTGTGCTTCGTAATGAGTTACAAGATGGTGGCAACATGCACCTTCATCAAGGAGGTGGGGTGGCATTGGATCCCTTAACAAATGCCCCACTAGAATTGTTCTAACTAAAGGACTATTTAATATTTTATTATGGACCTAAGAATTAACAGGCAGTTAGTTGCTACCTCCCTGACTGTTGTGCCTGGCACCGATATCAGCCGGATCCTGTGCCTTCCGCTGATGTCACGTCAATAGAGCAGCGGCTTCTCTTCTACTCTGCTCTGTTGACTCGGTGTGACTTCCGACATCATACTTATTGACAGCCGTCTCCCCTTCTGCCTAACTATGGAAAGTCAACTATCAATCAGCATGACATTGGCAGTCATGCCACGTCGACAGAGCAGCCCAGAAGAAGAGGAGCTGCTCTGTTGACGTGAAGCAGCTGAATCGCCGGCAGGACCGGTCGGTGACCATTCTGAGCCAGCACTGAGTAGAACAGTCAGGTAGTTGCCTCTGTTAGGAATTACCTGCCTGTTAGTTTTTCGGCCCATAGTAAGAAAGAAAATGGTCCTGTACAACCCCCTTAAATGCTGTTGTCAGATTAGTTGGTTGAACATCAATTATCGGAGATAGATCCAATCTCTGCTGTTAGAGGCAGGTGCTGGCTGTATAACACAGCTTCTGAACTTTCTGTATTCACCCCCACTAGCTCCATTATAGATATATGGAGTGGAAAAGGGTTAAAAACAGAAGAAATATGTATCATTTACATAATTTACAACATATTTTGTATCGCTGTACAATGACGTTCATCACTCCATCAGTCATGACTTTTTGGGGCCACAATCTAATTTTTCCCTATTTTTCACATACACAAGGTCATATTTGCAGTTATGAGACTAAAATGGGGTCTCCTGTAGAACTTACCCTTTGGTCTGTTGCATATAATAACACCATTATCATAAGAACCGACCAGGGTTTACAGATCATTCAGTTAAATGAGTGGATTAGGCACTGTCATGAGCTAGAAAAATGGTCAATTTTGGGACACATGGGTCTCGGAGGTGTGCTAGGAGATGAGCAATGAACTTTCCTGACTAATTAACAGGCAAGATTGTGCTTGCATGAAAGTCAATGAGAGGGTCAAGCATCTGTGAGATGGCATTTTTCATACGAGACAGCTCCGCATCGTTCAAGAGAGACGGAATCTCATTCATTATGTCACCCCTTTTATTAAACCTACAGGAAAGAGGAAGCATATTGTCTGCGGGTGTAATCTATGGACTTTTTAGTGTCTTAAATCAACTGTCCCGCCTAATTTCCGCAGGGAATGTACTTCCCATATTCTTGGCGCTCTTCCTTTCTCTTTTGGTGTTGGTGCGATTCATCTTTGTTCTCAGCCAGAAAAGATGTTTATTTTACTTTCCATTTTTTCCTGTTTGAAGCAATGCTTTACTTATAGCAGAGCTGCTGGCAATTAAAACAGACTTTCATAATTGTGGTTTGTGGCAAATTTTGTCTCTGTCTTTAATAAGTATAGTTTTTTTTTATAGCTATATGGTGGTGTGAATGATCCCCAGCATCGATTTTCATACTGTGTGCTGATATTTTTGGTTGTAACCTGTTACATTAAACATGGGGTCTGATCTTCCTGTGATAAAGCAGGAGGAACTGAGCAGATGAATATACAGTTTTATGAAAAATGATTTACTATTAACTGTATTTAGATTAGTTAAATCCCTATATTCTCTATGCTTAGGAGTCCAGTAGGCAGGAGCGTCACCAGGTCTGTGCGGGAGGGTGGCACACCGATTTCACCTGGATGTGCGTTCTTGGACACACATTCAGATGAAATGTATTGAGGCGCAGGGACCTGCAGGCTCCTTTCGCTGCAATACGATACAATACACTTTATTGATCCCGGGGGGAAATTACAGTATTACAGCAGCAATACAAACAGCAGTACATAAAATATTAGGACACAAATCTTGCACAGGTATACCAACAATACATAATAAATAAAAGTGGGTAGTTCAGGTGTATAAAGTCACTATTAATTGACATTAGTACACCAGCCATCAGTCATTATTTTCTACCACCCTTAGGAAATTATTATACATCCCCATAGCAGTAGGTACAAACAATTTCCTGAAATTCTCCTTCTTGCACCTTAGTAGGATTAGACGGCTGCTGAATGTGCTCTTCTTCTTCAAGAACAGCTCGTATAGGGGGTGTGTATTATTGTTCATTATAGCCCTACACTTCTTCTGAATTCTGTCCTCCAATACCTCCTCAAAAGAGTCCAGATGGAGGCCAACAGCCGCACTTGCCTTCTTGAAAAGTTTGTTGAGCCTATTAGCGTCAGCAACTCGCACACTACTGCCCCAGCACATGATAGCAAAAAAGATGGTGCTTGCTACAACGGACTGGTAGAACATCTCCAGCATTTTACTGCACACATTGAATGACATGAGCTTCTGCAGAAAGTACAGTCTGCTCATTCCCTTCTTGTAAACCTTTTCTGTATGACACCTCCAATCGAGCTTACTGTCAAGGTGAACCCCCAAATATTTGTAGCTCTCAACAATCTCAACCTTCTGGCCAGCAATATTGATTGGTAAGTAATCCTCCTTTTTCCTTCTATAACTCACCACCATCTCCTTGGTTTTCTTCACATTTAGTTCAAGACAGTTAGTCTCACACCAATCCACAAAGTCAGAAACCACCCTTCTATATTCCTCCCCACAATGCCCCCTACAATCACGGAGTCATCTGAGAATTTTTGGAGGTGACAAAAATTAGATTTATACTGAAAGTCAGCTGTATACAATGTGAAGGAGGTCATTATTATAAGGGGCTCAAGATAGGGGACATTATTAAATAAAGGCACCTGGGTGGGTTGGGGAGTATTATATAAGGAAGGCGTCGAGGATGGGAGACATTATACCAGGAAGGGTCACAGGATGGAGGGCATTATACCAGGATGGGGGCCATTATACCAGAAAGTGGCTCAGGATGGGAGACATTGTTATAGGATGGGGGAGCATTATGACTGGAAATGGCCCAGAATTGAACATTATTATGTGAAGGGGCCAGGATATGGGATATTATTAAATAACTGGCCTGGATTCGTTGGGGAACATTTTACCAGGAAGGGGCCCAGGATGGGGGATATTATACCAGAAAGAGGTCCAGGATAGAGGGTATTATTAATGAAAAGGCCCAGGGTGGGGATACTATTACAGGAAGTGGCCAGGATGGGGGACATCACATTATACCAGAAAGGGGCCCACAGTGGCGTAGCAACTGTTTGTGGCGCCCGGGGCAGCAAATTTTAGGCCACACCCCTAGCCACACCCATTTCACTGGTCACACCCATATCCACGCTCTGACCACACCCACTTAGCACTGCTGATCACACTGTTTCATAAACAATAATTATAAACACATACCTCTCAACCGTCCCGGTTTCAGCGGGACAGTCCCGATTTCGGGACCCTGTCCGCTGTCCTGGCCAGGCGGTTTACTTTCCGCATTAGAATCGTACATACGGAAACCCCGGGGACCTCCCACACATTCTGGCAGCCACAAGTCACGTTCCATCGCTGACCTCATTTCCCCAGGATGTGGGGATCTCACCAGCTATGAGGCGCTCCATTCAATACCCGGCTCTCACTGAGCGAGACAGGCAGGATCTGGGGATCTCTTCATCTGTTGAACAGATCCCATGTTGAGATCCCCACATCCTGCTTGTCTCGCTCAGTGAGAGTCGGGTATTGTATGCAGCGGTCCGTACAATACCCGGCTCTCACTCCAACAGATCCAGCGGCTCGATGCGTCGCCGTTCTGAAGACTCTCCCGAGAACGAGTTACAGTACCTGCTGCTGTAAGCTGACCGCCGGAAATGAGGTCAGCGGTCATTTCCAGCGTTCAGCTGACTTACAGCACGTCACCTCCGGACGGTGGAACGTGACATGTGGCTGCCAGAACGTGTGGGAGGTCCCCGGGTTTCCGCATGTACGATTCTAATGCGGGAAAGTAAACCTCCCGGCCAGGACAGCGGGACAGGGACCCAGCCCTACACAGATAACAGCATTCGCTCCGTCCCCACGCAGACCCATGCACATAATGGCACCCCTCCTTCCCCCCTGCAGCCCCCAAGCACACAGATCCCGCAAGTAACAGGACCCTTGTACATGCGCGGCTCCGCTCTTTGTGGCCCTGTACACACACGGCTCCGCTCCACACACCTCACACGCACAAGGCTCCGCTCCGTACACCTCGTACACACACGGCTTCGCTCCGTACACCTCGTACACACGGCTCCGCTCCGTACACCTCGTACACACGGCTCCGCTCCGTACACCTCGTACACACACGGCTCCGCTCCGTACACCTCGTACACACACGGCTTCGCTCCGTACACCTCGTACACACACGGCTTTGCTCCGTACACCTCGTACACACACGGCTCCGCTCCGTACACCTCGTACACACGGCTCCGCTCCGTACACCTCGTACACACGGCTCCGCTCCGTACACCTCGTACACACACGGCTTTGCTCCGTACACCTCGTACACACACGGCTTTGCTCCGTACACCTCGTACACACACGGCTCCGCTCCGTACACCTCCGCTCCGTACACCTCGTACACACACGGCTTTGCTTCGTACACCTCGTACACACACGGCTCCGCTCCGTACACCTCGTACACACACGGCTCCGCTCCGTACACCTCGTACACACACGGCTTCGCTCCGTACACCTCATACACACACGGCTTTGCTCCGTACACCTCGTACACACACGGCTCCGCTCCGTACACCTCGTACACACACGGCTCCGCTCCGTACACCTCGTACACACACGGCTTCGCTCCGTACACCTCGTACACACACGGCTTCGCTCCGTACACCTCGTACACACGGCTCCGCTTCGTACACCTCGTACACACGGCTCCGCTCCGTACACCTCATGCACACACAGCTCAGCTACATCCACACTGTAAACCCCTTATGATCCCACATATAAACTTACCATCATCCAGCACCATGACGATGATGACGACCAGTACAGCAGCAGCTTCCTGCACACAGGGGCCTGATCATGTGACACCTAACTCCTCCCCTCCTGTGACCTCATCACAGGTCCTGCTAGCATCTTTACAAAGCACAGCACAGCAATGGTAAATGCTGGCTGTGCGAAGTTGGGAGGCCAAGGAAGGGTGCGCCGCCCCCACACACAGGTGCCGCCCCCACACACAGGTGCCGCCTGGGGCGGACCGCCCCCCCCGCGCTACGCCACTGGGGGCCCAGGATAGAGGGTATTATTAATTGAAAGGCCCAGGGCGTGGACACTATTACTGGAAGTGTCCAGGATGGAGGAGATTATTACAGGAAGGAGCCAGGATGGAGGACATTATTACATGGGGGAGACACACACGTCTTTAGAGGAATGCTACAAGGGCCCATACATCTTAACAACATGCATGTGTGGGCCCAGGTCCAAATTTTGCACCAGGGTTCATAGGAATCTAATTATGCTACTGCTAGTAGGCATATGAACGAGCAGTGGATACCACGTTCATGCTGCCACACCGACACTGAGTCTTCCCCGGACCACTGATATTGTACCACCTGGACCTTGTGTCCAAGACATAGTATCCATAACAGTGTGTACTCTGATGAAGGTCCTTGCTGAGCGAAACATCAATTGTACTCTGACACTGTAAATAAAATTATTTATTTTTCACCTGTCACCCGAGTGCCAAGTTTTTCTATATTACTACATGGTTTGGGACCCTACTTGTGCACCTTACCTTGGAGTGCCGCCATCTTCTAAACTACTGCTAGTAGGCAGTCCTACTTAACTAACAACTCTCTCACTAAGCATAGTACCGCCTGCTGGACTCCTAAGCATCGAAAAAGGCAAAAATCGAAATTAATAACCCTAATTAATAAAATACAAGTTATCTTGTTTTGGTGTTTTTCATCCTGTTTTTTTTTAATTGCAACTTATGCTTCCTTTAATTAGTGACTTTTTACAGTCTATTAGATATCTGTTTGGTTTTTTTTTAGTTTCTTTTTAATGTTCGCCATTATGTTCGCAGGTTTTTCATTTTTCAATTGATTCATCACTCATAATGTTTAAAAAAAAAAGTCACAAAACTTGGAGTAAATATACTTGAGTCATCACTCCCAGAGTCCCTTTATGTATGTTAGTGATTTTGGTGCAAATTTTACAGCATTTACTGAAACGTGTGACGTTTTGAGGTAAAAAGTCCCAAAATTAGTTAAAGACAAAAATAAAAAGCACGCGGTTCATGAATTTTGTGCAAAATAAAAGGAAGGCTCCTTAATTTTGTCTTTGACCAGTTTCGACTTTTCAGTGCAAAAAGTTGCACATTTCATTACATTTGCACCAAGAAGATAAGGTTATATACAATCATTCGGGTGGGGTTTTGGAGTACTTTAAAGCCATGGATGAAAATGCAGTAGATGTCAACTGTATACTATAGTTGACAACCTGTTGATTGGACACGATCAGTGTTGGCACCAATTTTGGCCGCTTAACACCTTGGATGCTGCTGTGAATCATAACAGTGGCATCTAGATGGTTAACCGAAGCTCCCTCTTTGACCTAATCGGCAACCTGTGATTGAGAACATATGGCCTCAATAACTACTGTATCATTGCAATCTGAGGACTGCATTTTTAAATACTATGAGGGTACTGTTTCTAAAATGGTGTCCCTTTTGTGGGTTGTCCAATATAAGGATTCCTCGAAGTCACTTCAAAACTGAATAGGCTTCAAAAATTTTTTTGTAAATTTCCTAAAAAAAGTGATAAATAAATGCATAATATATCAACCTAAAATACCATAAAGTAAAATGCGTCACGAAAAAAAAATGTCAGAATCTTTGGGAAACATTGAAAAATTCTAGAGTTACTACCATGTAAAGAGACAATTGTCAGATTTGAAAAATTGAGCTTAAAACATTGCAATAGATGAATAAGCAGAAAATATCAGGAAAACAAAACTCCCACACTTACTGAAGATGTGTTATGTTCGGTTGTCCAGATTATAGGCCACAAGTGGGAGTGTGTTCAGCGACAAAAGATCTAAGGATAGCAAGTTCTATCTTGAGCATGGTCACCAGAAATGATTTTCTTATACAGCCGGAGTGCAGAGATTGAAGAAGTAGTAAGAAGGTTCCTTCCATCAGTAAGTACCAGCCATAGCAATAAACAGTGCTGAGGGAGGCAGAATTCCCCTAGACAGTTAGAAAGAGTGGGTTATAGAAAGGCAACATGTTAACCAGGTCTGCAAGTTTAGAGAATTACTATTCCGACCAGGAGGGGACACGTGGTACCATCAAAACAGTCTCTTAGAATCATAGAATGGTAGAGTTGGAAGGGACCTCCTGGGCCATCTGGTCCAACCCCTGCTCAAAGCAGGATTCTCTAAATCATCCCAGACAGATATCGGTCCAGCCTCTGTTTGAAGACTTCCATTGAAGGAGAACTCACCACCTCTTGTGGCAGCCTGTTCCATTCATTGATCACCCTAACTGTCAAAAAGTTTTTTCTAATATCTAATCTGTGTCTCCTCCCATTTACTACTCATTGTTGGAAGTCCAAACCACCCATTAGTGGCATCAAACCACTTGTTGGTGGCATGGAGGGAACAACATACTGGTGGCACTTCTGGTTGGGGCAAGATAACCCTGTTGGCATCAGGGGAAACAGATAAAAGATCACCGGCTCCTCCTCTGACTTGAGTTATTAGACAAGGGGAAATTGGTTGTTGGAGCATTCTAAGTTATCGTTGTGGTGCAGGGAGAATGTTTAAAACCCTCCAGGGTTTTTTGAGCTCTTCTTCAGTGGTTTTGCTTGAAAAACAACTAGCGACTTCTTCATTATTGAATGAAGGTTAAAAAAAAAAACTGAAAGCCTCAGTAAAAAAAAGTCAGGAAAATGATGGAAAAGCTGGTAAAAAAAAAAAAAAAAAAAGTGTTCAGGAAATGTGTCAAAGACATTCCAGGAAAAAAAAAAGTTAGCGTTTCTTGATTTTCCTCTTGAAAAACTTGGCGACAAAAAAAAGAGTGCCTCTCACTCTGGAGTACTTGATACATTTGTACTTTAAACTGGTGGCCCATTCTTTTCAATTGGAATTATGTAATGCTTTATTTGACCTCTGGGGGTGCTGCAGAGAGATTCAACACTTGCTGCCAGTATCTTGCACAGATTATCGCTGGATTTCTAAGCAGCTGGACACTCTGTCTTCAGCTTATAGATGGGGAGGGGATTCGTGATACCATTTTTTTTGCACAGTCTATTACACCTGCTTTAGAGAAGGCACGTGCACTAGCCTCAGTATTAGATTACATGTAAGTGCTTGATAAATTGCATTAATAGTGGTTCTGCTCTGTAATTCCTTATACCGTCAAATGACAGAACCGTGCTGATTGCCATAGATTCCTGTATATACAGCTGCTGTTAAACTCCCTGGCGTTCGAGAATGAAGGAGGGGGATCTGACGGGGTGAGATGACATTTTTTTCAGGTGTCATGGCATTAGCAGCCACTTTAGGAATCCCAGTTACATAGCAACAGTGAAATATTTTCCCGTCCTCCTCGCTGTATGTTGACTATGGTAAAAGCAAGTAACCTGTTCATGTTTTATTAATAATTGATCAGTCTTTTACTGAAAACCTGGCAATGATCAGCGTGCATACAAACACGTGTCAAATAAATATTGTATCCAGGATGGCTGTTGAATATCTGTGAATCGCAAATAATTACGTCTGATGTAAAATTTGAAATTTTGCATCTGATAGCTTCTTTTTCCAGCCATGTGATCCATAGTAATAGTAGGTTGGTGCATGGAAATCCTCCATTTTTCCCTATGGGGCAGACAATAATGGCCAAGTAACAATTTTTATGTTTTTAAACTGTTCTCTTTCTTTTTGATATATATTTTTTTTAAATCTTTTATTTTTGTGGATTCTGTAAAACTGACTTCATGAGAAAACCCATTTGATGAAAATAAATCACTTTATTAATATATCTTAAAGGGTAGCTAAAAGTTTTATTATCTAAAGGTGTGGACTGAAATTAATATTGATTTTCATCCTAAATGTTTCCCTGTTTTAATAATATAACAGTATTTTTAATATGGGTTAATTAAATAGTCCCTACCATTCCCTCTCTAGTCTAAAATCCCTCAAGACAAATGTCACTTTGAGGGCTCTGTTTGGCAAGTTCTCTCTTTGCAATGTACACTGACAGTGCACTCACTTCTCTGTTCCTCACTTCTCATTATAACCGGCGAGGAGCGCACTGTCACTATGCACTAATAAGAATATTGCACAAAAAGAAGGGAACTCGTACTGAGCATACGTCAGAACTGACAATCGACACATGCTCAGTAGAGCAAGAACCAACCCAGCTCCTGAAACCCAGCATGCACTAGGGATTCTCAAACAAAGAATCATCAAAATGGAAAAAGGTAAAAAAACAAAACAAAATAGATTAGAGAGGAAAGGGTAGGGACTTTTTAATTAAGCCATATTAGAAAAAACTATTATATTATTAAAATAAATACAGAGACATTTCAGACAAAAATCAATAATATTTTCCGACTACCGCTTTATGTATCAGTCTTTGCAAAGTTATAAATCTTTGTGTGACACTATTGCCAGCGCCCCTGCATGGTTCCCTTTCCCCCTCCATGCAGGGACGCTGGCATACTCACTGCTCAGGCCCCGCGGCGGTGGTCCCCTTCTGCTGGCATGTCTCCTGCGTGTGCACGCCACACTTACTGGCAGCACGCCTAGTGCATGCGTGTGTGCTCCACTGTTGTTAAAGGGGCAGGGTGTGCACATAGTAAAATGTCCCCAGCGAATGGCTAGGAGTCATTTAGTATCAGAGTACATCAGCCAATAGCTGCGAGGCTTCTTGTATGAAAGACTCCCTCCCCTTTAGGGACTTGCCAAAGCAACAATATTCATTAGTGTGTAGTTTCTCCTACTAGTGAGTTGTGAGGTCCCCTGATCCTGGTGTGGCCAGTGTCCTGAACCTGAACCTGGACCCTTGGTCCATGTGCAGCCAGAATCCTGGACCTTCTCCCCTGGTCCATGTGCGGCCAGAATCCTGGACCTTCTCTCCTGGTCCATGTGCGGCCAGAGTCCTGGACCTTCTCCCCCGGTCCATGTGGGGCCAGAGTCCTGAACCTGCTATCCTGGTCTGTGTGCAGCCAATGCCTGAACTTGCTTCCCTGGTCCGTTGGTGGTGCCTGAACCTGCTCCTCCGATCCATGTACGGCCAGATCTGAACCTACTCCCCTGCTTCATGTGCAGCCAGAGCCTGAAACTCTGTCCCCCAGACCGTTCCTGGTTTAGAACCATTCTCCAAATCAGCTAAGTCTGAACGCAGCCCGAATCCATGTCAGAAACCGTTCTGTAGAAGTGCCAGAACATACTAGTCTGAACGGAGCTCTAGTCCTTACTCAGTGTCAGTGAATCTGACCCCTGAGGTCAGCAGCTGCAGTACCGGGATCTGTCTAAGAGAGGTACCTGGAGACCTGGAGGCTACCTGCAGTCCAGTATGTCTTCACCATCAAGAGCTCCAATGAACACTGGCATAGTGGGTCCACAAATCCACATGCGCCACCGTTGGGTATAACACTTTGAAATGTACTCCACTACCTTATTTTACTTCCTTTTCTCTTTATCTCCATGCTGAAAGGGCTGGTTTAATGGCCTTGTTCATGCACTTAGAGCAGCTGTTTTGAACTCCACCTTTATCAATCATAAATGAGCTTCTCTGTTCCCCTTCTCTATTGGTTAGACACTATTTACAAACACAATCCATATCAAAAAATTGGGACGGAAGATATATTATAGACTTTCAGTTCAAAACAGCTAACCTAAGTGTATGAACAGGGCAGTTAAAACAGCTATTTAACTAGCACGGAGATGGAGAGAAAAAGAAGCCAGATACGGTAATGGAGTACATTATGAAGATTCATAATGTTACAAAGACTGGGCAATAACTTAATTAAAAAAAGTTTAATTACTATTTAACACTAGAACTACTGAGGTAGTCATTTTGACTACTTCGCACATAGTGAGAAGTAGTCAAAATGACTACCTCAGTAGTTCTAGTGTTAAATAAAAATACTGAGCTGGCCCCCTGCTGGTAAGGCACACTAATGCATGTAAATGCAGCAAAAGGTAATGTGCCATCCACATAGACAGATTATCCAAACCTCCTATCACTATAGCCCATATATATTAAGATTGGTCTTTTATCCACCAGAATTGAATCTGTATTGTCAAAATATGTAATCTACTTTCCTAAATAAAGATCTTTTATCTGATATACTAATTTGCTGATCCATGCACCATGGCTGGTCCTGTGCTCCTTCTCTCACTCATTCAATCTAACTAGTCCTTCTCCGCTCTACCTTCTGTTTTTATCAGGGTTTTTGCTAATTTTTCTTTTTTGTCATATTATAAATTATATTAAAATAAGCAGAAATTTAGCAGTTTTCTCACTGGCCACTTGGGCTATTTTTGCTTCATACTCCTGTTCTATCAGGAAGAGCTTTCAGCAGTTTCATTATCATTAAAGGTAGATTATTTTAGGTAACAGCTGATAACACAGGATCAACATTTGACAGTAGGCAATGTCACAGCTGACCCTTATCCCTCTCTCTTCACAGTGACTTTTGGACACGTAAAATAGTTGCTCTAATTCGAAGCCTAAGGTCCGTTTAACCACCTGCGGGTTTTTTAGCACACGTCTTTTTTTGTCTTAGGCTGGAGTCACACACAACATATAAAAATACAGTCCGTATTGTATGGTCGTAATACGCAGAAATGTTCCCTTAACAGTGATCTGTATTTCATCCGATTGTTTTGCGAGGAAGCGATTTTCTCGCATCTAATCATCCGTGTGACATCCGCTTTGCATCCGTATGGCGAGATTTTCTCGCCGACTTGCAAAACGGACATATGGATCCCAATGACAGGTTTTAAAACACAAACGAAAGAATAGATATATACACATAGAATACATATATATATTACAGTATATATACACGTCATTGAGGCACATATATATATATTTATAGTTCATAGAGTTCTACATAGCATAACAGCCGCTAATTCAATTGCCAGCTTCTGTAAAATCATTACAGAACTCGACATGAAATGACACATGGTTTACATACAGTAAACCATTTCATTTCATTTAGTTTTATATATGTTTTTGACTAATAATTAGATTAGTGTATGTGTGAAAAATTTGGGACATGTATGTGTTAAATTAATGGGAAAATTTGTTGAAAAATAATGCGTGGGCTCCCGCGGTATTTTCCTCGCCAGAGAGGGAAAGCCAGTGACTGAGGACAGATATTCATAGCCTAGAGAGGGACCATTGTTTTTGGGTCCCCCCTGGCTACAAACATCAGGCCCTAGCCACCCCAGAAAAGGCACATCTATAAGATACGCCTGTTCTGGCACTTAGCCTCTCTATTCCCATTGCCTTTAGCTGTGGCTCATGGGTTAATAAGGGGTTAATGTCACCTTGCTATTGAAAGGTGACATTAATCCGGGTTAATAATGGAGAAGTGTCAATAAGACAACTATCCATTATTAATCCTATCGTAGTAAACGGTTAAAAAAGACACACACACACAATAATTCTTTTAATGAAATAATTACACAAACTTTTTGACCACATTTATTATGGTGCCAATCCAACTGAAACTTCACTCCAGTCTTCCCCTGGTGTAAAACTTTGGTGCAATTTCTGTGACTTTTGGCACCAAAAGTCACAAAAACAGGGCAAGACAGTAATAAAGTCTATTTTTGGCTTTGTGCTAAAATCATCATTGAATCGCATGCACTATTTTAATGAGTTTGGTACCCAAAATGGCAACTAATATTACTAAACAAAAAGGGAACAGAACAGGAAAAAGAAAAACACAAAATGATAAATTAAGGCAAAGAATCATCAGCCAAAAACATCTGGAATCGCTATACTCCACTCACAAAGCAGATATTCTGACTTCATAACTAGGTTGTTAGTGTGGGGTGCTTGAGACACTGGACCATGGATGTGTCTATGTACCAGTACTCACATGAAGAGATTTTATCAGATAGCTTGACTCGACTGCAGGTGGCACAAATGAGGATTCCAGAAGAAGGTTTATTTATTTTCAGGATGGATTCTTGCAGTTGTGCACAATTACAGTAGGTAAAAAAAGAGTATTCTTGACCAGGGATATGTCTATGTGCCTGTACTCACATGAACAGATTTCATTAGATAGCTTGACTCGACTGCAGGAGACTTGTATGAAGATTCCAGAAGAAGGTTTATTTATTTTCAAGCTGAATTCTTGAAGTTATGCACAATTATAGTAAGTAAAAAGAGTATTCTGGACCTGGGATGCAAAGACATGAGCTTCTTAACATGGCTGACATACACAAAATGAGAAAGAAGAAGAGAAGGGTTACTGACGATGTGTAGCCCAGCTGCGCTTGGTGCCACATGTACCCTGGAGGATGCACAGAAGGTAAACCCACAAATATACCCGATATTCATTCACACCTTCACATTTCCCTGGAGCCACCAGAGGGAGCCCTTGGAGAGTATGCATATATATAAGGGTAGTGGAGAGACAGAGCAGTAGTTGTTTCCAGGCAGTCTAGCTGAGAGTTGGCTAGTTGTTGGTGTTACCTCAGATGAGCAGAGAGGAAAGTTACCTTAGAACGTGACAGACTGATAGTTCCCTAGGAAAGTGGAAAGTAGCTCTTGAAGTGTGCATAAATCAGTCTGACGGAAGGTCCTATAGCTACTTCGGATGGAGCTTCAGAAGGAAGCGAAGGAAAGGGAGCTGCAGTTACAGAAAGACTGAAGTTTACAGCTTGAACTTAGTTTATTTTGTGGAGTCCAATAATGGTGGAGGAAGATTGCCACTTAGCCTGGTCAAAACTGAGTCAACTGAGGTATTTTCAGTGAGCAAGCGTGCCGACGCTTTGAGATCGGTGAAGAGAAAGAGAAACTGCCATCTACTGCTAGTGTGTGCTTATGTTAAAGGTGAGAGTAGGACGAAAGGCGAGTGGAAAAGGGAAAAGAGAGTGACAGAGGTTGAAACAGCATTGATCGCTTACCTCTACTCTGAACAACCGGACACCGGGTCCGAGCTTGCTAGCATCTACACGACTAGTAGGAGAAACCGGAGACCCTGTGGGACTTCATGTCGCAGGGGCCCAGCAGTGCTGATACCTAACCGAGGTCAGGAAGACGGGGGTCTAGCAGGACGCTGCATACAGAGACACTGTTCTATCCATGAGAAGGCTTCACCACAAAGTCAGCCGGGCGTTTATGAGAAGACAGAGTTAGACTTCGTTCTATACAGGTCAGAAACTCACACACAACAGGAGTAAGGAGGCCCTACACCTACTCATTGGGATTACTGGACGTGCATCCTCCATCCTGACAGCTTCCCGGGACGTGCCTGCATCTATACCATCAGTAAAGGTACAGAAAGAGACTTTCGTGTGTGTGTCTGCCTTATTGCTCCTGCACCCCTACACCGCCATATACCTTGAGGGATCAGTCTTGCCTGTGGAAGACTTAACACCTTGCTGCCCAGTAACAACCCCTCAGAGGATCTACCCTGCAGCACTGGTCACCCTGACCAGGAACCACAGGTGGCGTCACGAACATTTCTACAAACCTATAATCCCCTGTAAATATCCCCTTTTTATTGAGGTGAGCCCAGGGCCACGGACCGAGCTGCGCTACCCGTGACATCCCCCATTGAAGTGAACGGGCTCGGTGCCGAGTACCCCACGGTCCTGCTAAGGGCGACTCAACATCAGAGCTAGGGAGGCAGACAGGAAGAGAGGGAGGACAAACTTGTAAAAGGAAAACCTTATTGCATAGCAACACAACAATACAATAGAATACTCGTGGGACATGACAGCAGAAAACGAGCAAGCAAAAAAAAATCCAGTCGATCAAGATAGACTTAAAAAAAAGGCACAAATAGAACAATGAATTGGGTGCAAACAAAATAAAAAATGCAAATCACACAAAAGTAGACCAAAAGCAGGTGTAACGACAATGATGAATCCATAAGGTCTGAGCCAATGTGGATTTTGAACAGAAAGTAATAGTCTAGAATAACGAAAATAGCTAATGTGAGAGTTGCAAAGTTTATGTTTTTCAATTTATAATATGAAAATTAAAAAAAAATTGCCAACATTTTTAAATAAAAACATTTAACATAAAAAATTATTTATACAGTAGGTCATTTTCCGATGATATATTTCTTTCATTATTATTTATTTGTGTGAAACCATAGAGCCGCTATTCCCTCGTTTCCTAGAAAACAAGCTGCACATTAAAAAGAAAAGTCCTACTTGTTGACAGGGAGTAGATTTAGACGGAATATTTTGGAGATGTTGATATACAGTAACTCCACCACCTGCTCTGGTGCTAAATCCAGAGATCAAATCTCCATCTGTAAAGTCCGCCTGCAATTCTTATGGACTAAATCTTAACAAAACCAAATGATTTGTTTAAAATTGTAAAACTACTATTCGGCAATTTTGCTCGAAGAACAGAAGCTTGGAGTTACATTTTCACCCAAAAAAGTTAATCTTGTAACGTAAAATCTATGATTTTTTTTGGAGAATTTTTTTTACATAAACTTCTATGTACCAAACTATTTATTTTTTTTTAAATAAAAATTCAATGTCACGACAAAATAGACTGAAAATAATCACAATTTGGGAGTTTGTTTTTTTGTATACATGAACGACATTTTGTGTCACAGAATATCGCTTTGTAATACTAGCGTCAATTTTTTTCTTTAATCAACTTAGAACGGGTTTGTAAGGATTTTGATATTTTTTTTTTACAAAATAAAATATTCCCATATGCTACGCAATTTAATTTGAAATAAAAGTCAATGGAAATTTGCAAGAAAATAACTAATTCAAAGGTGTAGACAGAATCTTAAGAGTTTTTATTTTGAGACTTTGATATTTATAAGAAAATCCTTCGGAAAGGTCATCAATATCAGGCCTGTAGGAGTCCGAAACCGTATCGATCGATCGGTTGATTGAAGAGGCTGCTGTGAAGCAGAACAGCTCCGTCTACTGTATAGTGGCTGTGATAGGTACTGCAAGCTCTCCTATTCACTTGTATGAATGAATGATTGAACAGACTGAGAAATGAATGAATGAATAATACTTAGCTATGAGATAAAATGTGGAAGAATGACTCAATGGCAGGATAATGTCTGTGAAGGAATCATCTACCCTGTGTCACCAAATTGACTTATGTGTCCCTTGTCGAAGCTTTTCAATGTCTTTCCCCATGGGTTTTACAAGATGCAGAATTCCTAGGATCAAAAGGAATGTAATTTTTTGCTTTCTTCCATTGTAGTAACCATTGAATTGTATATTTTGCAGGATAACATTAGCGTCTATAATTCTAGGACTTACATGCAGTTCAGGGGTGCTAAACCCTCCTTAAGGGCTCATTCAGACGTCCGATTTGTCTACGTACGAGACAAACAGGCCGATTTTTTGATCAGAGTGTGGTCCGAGTGTCATCAGTGTTCCTCTAACATGGAGGGCAAAAAAACATTTTTCCACCTTCTCCATTATGACAGTCCGTGAAAATTGTTCTGTGATTGAATGCCATCAAGTCGGCCTTATTTTTTAGAGACCCATAGACTTAAATTGTCAATTTTAATCCAACCCTCGTATCAAAATCGGACGTGTCTCCACCTCTTGCTCCACAAAAAATAACGAACATGTGAATGGCTATCCATGAAAATCACGGATGACACTCGCACGCAAAAATCGGTGGTCTTAATGAGGCTGCAAAGTGAGGAATACATTATCTGGATTAGGAGCATGGAGTGTCATTGGCCCTTGAGTTAGGTTTTGGTGGCCCTGTTCTCTAATTTTACTGATGTCCCTAAAGATAGGGTACATCATCTGAAGTCCTGTCCTTAGGGGCATGAATCCAGCCCGATTGGATGGGCTTAGGATGTGGCCACCTTCGTGCCTCAATCTTGATCGTCTTGACCTTCTTGATGGCAAAAAGTAAAAAGCTTATGGTATAATGGGGATTTTAGTTCTGCAAAGAAATCCATAAGAAAGAACAGGAAGGGCAAACAATTGACCAGTGATGGTGATTTGGAGACCAAAAATCTGCTGACAGATTTGTGGTAACTCTATGACTATACGTTGCATTTGAAACCAAATTTCACATTGGTATATGTTGTAGTGCTGAAATAAATTAAAGATATTGGTAACTAACAATTGACCCCTAAGCAGGAGGCAACATGAAAGTAAAAAATGACTTGCCACTAGTGTGCCACCACCTAAATGCCGCCCTAGGCACAGGACTTCCAGCGCTTAGGCACAATGCAGCTCTACATTGATCCTTTATTGGTATGTGCTATTTGGTGAGCGGTATAATCGTACATGCACCGATCCGTGCATTATAATTCTATTGACATTAAGAGCATACATCACCATTAGGGCAGATGAATATATTTATGGCATGATACATTCAGTAGATATTTGTTAATATTCTGATAAAATGTATTGGCGCTTACGAAATAGAGTAAGTGAACTCTTCAGAAATGCAGAGCATTGTGGCAGAGCAGCAAGTCTAAAGTGCATCTCTACGTGCCAAACATGTGCTACAAATCGGCCGCAGTTAATTTAATTTATTCTGGGAGCTATAATGATCCCCAAGCAGCGAACTGTGAATTAGATTGACACATTGCTATAATTAGAAGCCATACAGGCAACCGTAGTATATATATATATATATTGTGTAATTCTGCTCTGTTTCCACTGATAACATGCAATTAATCAAGTTTATGGGTGCAGCGGAAATCCATTATGTTGCACTTATTGTAGATTACCTTATTTATAGTCTTTGTATGGCTACAAGCTTGTATTTATTGTATAGTCTCATTGCTATATTCCTGGGGTTCAGTCTCCTTATAATAAATAGGACAGGTCCCTTTAACTTGGGGTACCCTACAATCTGTTCCCCTCCAATCCCCATTTAATTTTACATCTTTTTGATTGGCTTAGTGGAACTCCATGATTGCATTCATGAAACATTATTAACTAAAATGCCATGAATGTGGCCCTGTGGTCTAAATCAATCCGTCAGTGTAGCGGGACCCACAGTGTTCTCTTTAGTTGGGCTCCATGTAGTTTGGAGCCATGGGCATGAGCACCCACTAGCTTGTTTTTCTTAGGGCATCCAATTACTTATTTAATTTAAAGGGGTCTATCATAACCAAATATTCCTTTTAAGAATGAAGGTTTTTTTGTGGTCTCCGGCTCGATCTTGGGCTATTGCGACTTGATGAATGAGCGATCTGTAGGAAGATCAGTCTTGCACAAGTCTAGATAGGTCCACCAGGGTCTTCTCTGCTGTTATAATATTGTATTGCTAGTATCCAGCCATCGGGTTGCTGGTTATCCTCTTCACCTTGTTCCATCTATTCTTCTGACCATGATGTCCTTCTCCAGTGATTTCTCTTTACCGGTGACTTGTCCAAAGTATCCAAAGTAGGCAAGTCGTAGTTTGATGATCCTTGCTTTCAGCGACATGTCTGCCTTGATTTGTTCCAAAATTGATTTGCTTGTTCTTCTTGCCATCCATGATTTTGATAACATCCTTCTCCAGCGCCACATTTCAAAGGCGTAGATTCTTCTTCTGTCTTGTTTCTTTATCGTCCAGGTTTCGCATCCATGTGTAACCACAGAAAAGACCAAACTATGTGCTAGCCGTGTCTTTGTTGCCTTTGAAATGTTCCTCGATTCGAAGACCTTGACCAATGACTTCATTGTTGATTGCCGCATCTTCAGTAATCGTTGTTCTGAGTAGGATGAAGTGCTTTACAACTTCCAGTTCGTTGACGTCCATCTCAAACATGTCCTGTCATACCTGTCAGTAGTGAATATCTTTCTCTTCTTTGTGTTGAATAGCAGTCCCATGTTCGTGCTTTACAGTTTCATACTCTGTAATAAGTTATTTATTCCATCTATGCTTGGTTGTATTGTCTGGGTATTTAAGATTGCTAATGATTCATCCAGCAATTTTGATTCCTTCTTCTTTTTCAGTAAATCCAGCTTTCCTGAAAATAGTGACTGCATATAAATCGAAATAAATGGTGGCATCATGAAGCCTTATCTGACACCTCACTCTTCTTTGAACCATGCCGTGCTGCCATGTTCCTTTTGGACTGTTGCTCCTTGGTCGATGTAAAGGTTCCTAATGAGGATGATCAGATGGTTCAGCACACCAATATCCTTCATGGTATTCCAAAGTTTGTGGTTATCAACACAGTCAAAAGCTTTGAGGAAGTCTATGAAGCAAAAATAGATCTCTGATGTATTCTTTGGCCTTTACCATTATCCATCTAATGTTGGAAATCAGTCTGTTGTTCCCAGGCCTTTTCTGAATCCCTCTTGTTCTTCTGGCAAATTTTTGTAGGATCTTCAGGAGTATTTTACTAGCATGAGGAGGTAATAAGCATTGATATATTATATGCCATATTAATAAGCCCAATAAGATGATCATCATTATTTTTTGATGTACCAGAGGCATAAATGGGCTAAAGAGAGTCCTATAGGAAAACTCAGAATTGCCCCCTTAGCATGCTTGATCATTCACCAGAAAACTTAAAATGCACATTGTAAGTGGTCCGACCCTTTCTGACTTTCATCCCATTTTTGTTTTTTAAGGTGGAGGATGTATGACTCTGGCGTTTTTTTAGTGTTTTCACAGGATATGGATAAATGTTTAGTAAT
This sequence comes from Oophaga sylvatica, assembly GCA_033576555.1. Taxonomy (NCBI): domain Eukaryota; kingdom Metazoa; phylum Chordata; class Amphibia; order Anura; family Dendrobatidae; genus Oophaga; species Oophaga sylvatica. Next base: position 121,625,720 of record JARQOD010000007.1, read on the forward strand.
TAGGGATCCCACTCTTTACACCCCCAACTGAAAGGAAAATGGTGGTTTCCTGCACCTTGCTCTGAAACCCAAAACACTTCCAGCCACATCCCAGAATAGACAAAGACTGACCACATACAGTAGATAGCTGTCGGACGAATACTCTCTCAACCCCCTATTCACATGCACACTCAGGTTTGGTGCCGAGCATGCGTTCTTCATGGGCAGAGTTGATTAAGCCGCTGGTAGATGGTTATGATAGCAGTTTATCTCCCACATCTGTGCTATCCTAATGTAATTTGACATCTGTCATCAGAAAAAAGTCAGGAGGCCCCCCTACCTAATTAGATGGTGGTTTGGTCTTGTTAAAATCTTTTGTGTATGGTCAACTAAAATGAGTAGGTAGTCCTGGATTTTCATGCCTTTCTCCATTACGGTATATACCAGTTATGGAAAACAGCTGATAAGGCCACCTCTTAGATGTGTCCATCACCAACTATCTTGTCATAGATGGAATCCCCACTCGACCAACTGTTTATAAAATTAAAGGGTTATTCCTACCTTAGAAAGTTATCACCAATCCATGGAAAATGTGAAAACTTGACAGTCGCTGGGGAAACCAATGTTAGAATCCATTCCTCACCAATCCTAACAACTGGGATGTGAAATTACCACTTAGATTGGAGTGTTGGCTGCTCACGTGTATCACTGCTCCGTTCATTGTCAATGGGAGCACTGTACTTGTCCATCTCTGGAAGTCCTATAGAGACTGAATAGAGTTGTAGTTATCTATGGGACCACTAGAGATAGCTGAACATCTCATAGACAATGAATGGAGAAGTGGCACGCTTGCGCCGTAATTACGCCTTTCTTATGGGGCATTTTAGAGCCCTATTCTCATGAATGGTGAGGGCCCTGTGACAACCTGCTAAGATAGGAATAATCTTTTAATGTCCAAAGTTGGAGAACCTATTTAATAACAGTAAATCTGAGTATGTGTTCGCCAGTTCACAAAACATAGGTGTTTTTTTTCTTCTGTCTTCGTGCCTGATACTAACAACCAATTTGCAGAATGAGACTGATACGACTAAGGAGCTATGAAAACATGGGTTCATCTTGGCTGATGGCTCTGCCAAGAAAGTTGTCTCCCCCAATAACATAGCTCAGACCTTCCACAGAGACGGATGGTGGGATTACTTGTACGACCAGGCATTAGGAGGTGGAGTGGGGGGTTCATATTGGCAACATATCTAAGACCATCCTTGTCTATTCACCAGTCTTCTGGAAGTCCCTAATCACTAGAAGAAATTTTAATGAGGCTCTTAAGAAATATTTTACATAATTGTTCCTCTGATACCCGAGCTGGCACACCTTGCCACTGGATTAGGCGTAGGGCATAGAAAAGTGTTTTTTTTTTTTCTAACGTCTTGTATTCTATCTGCTGATTAGACGAGAGCAATGCTCTAAATTAATGAGGTTTGGCAAGTAAATGGCAGCAGCCCACATACATTCACAGTTACCTAGCGTCTCCTCTGATGAGGCAGAGATTTCTCTGCTGGTTCACGAAAAGTGCACTTGGAATTGATTTCAATCAGATATCTGCAATATCCAGCCAAGGAATGTTTTACACCACAACAGCTTTGCGTCCCAAACTACCTGAGACCCTGACGGCGCAGCTGCTAGAACGTAGGAACGCACATTTGTTAAAGATGGTTTCATGTCAGCCAGCAGATTGTTAAAATTACACATGGCCCGACGCTGTTCACTGGGGCGTCTTAAAGAAAAGCTGAAGTTTCTCCAGCAAAGTGTTTACTTCCAAGATAAAGAGAAAAACTCAGCTACTATTTGGAGCCTTCAATCAAATCTCCCACAGCGCAGCACACACGTGAGCGGCCTCAGTCATAAGAATAGGGCTAATTAAGAAAAGCCTTTCCTGCTGGATGCATTTCTAGACTGAATATTGGTCACAGATAAGCGGGAATAAATTCCATCTAGGAGAACAGAGAAACATATGGAGTACGAAAGTCATTTCAACCATTCGTGATGAACTTTTGCTTGACTGTGGATATCATCTGCATAAAGACAAAAGTAAACTGCACCAGTATATACATATATCATCCCGCCATTGACATAGTACCACCAATTCCTTTAGTCTTAATGGTATAGTTTAATAAAGTAGCACTCTTTAGTGCCTTTTATTTGGTTTAAACTTATTAAATCTATTAAATAAATAATTAATAAAAAGATTTGTGGTCCCCCCTATTTTTAATAACCTGCTAAGGAAAAGCAGACAGCTGCAAGCTTATATTAACAGGCTGGGAAGAGCCAGATAACCATGAACTTTCCCAGCTTATTAATATTAGATCAGAGCTGTCTCCTTTGATTTGCTGGTTATAAAATAGGGGGGGGGGACCCTATAAAATTGATGTGGGGTCCCCCCTATTAGTGATAACCAGCAAAGGCAAATCAGTCAACTGTGATCTGATATTAATAGGCTGAGAAAGTACACAGTTATCTGGCACTTTGCAGCCTACAAATACCAGCCCACAGCTACCCCAGAATTGATGCGTCCATTAGATATGTCAGATTTAGCGCTTTGCCTCGGCTCTTCTTGATTGTCCTAAAGCTGTGCCAATCATGGTAATGGTTTATGGGGTTAATGTCAGCTTTGTAATGTCCGCTGGTATCAAGCCCAGGGTTTAGTAATGGAGAGGTGACTCTGATTAGCGGTGTAGTTACAGATGTCACCTCTGTTCAGAGCTGCCACGTCTAGCGGGAGCCGGCAGCTCTGATTCAGTACTGCAAGCATAGGTTACTCCCACTTATGTCTCAAGTGCAATGACGTTAATGAGTTACTGACAGCATTGTGCATGAGACATGATCGGTAGTGACCTATGAAGCGTCGTTCTCAGAACGACGCTCAATACGTTGCTGTACAGAATCGCTGGACGTCGTGGGACCTCAATGAATTACGTCGGAGCTGCGGGAATATTTTGTTAATAATAAATTGGTGAATGAAGGAGTGTTTCTTGTTTTTATTTCTTTACCTTTCTCTTTTTATGTCTTTCAGTTTCTAATTTTTAGACCACCTTGGATTCACAGACTACGTTGGAATCCCTAGGCTGGATGTTTTTTTGTTTTTTTTTTAAATAAATTGTTGAAAGAGGGCTGCAATCAGGAAGTGTTTTTCAAATAAAATATTTGTGCTATTTTCTTTTTTATTACTGGGTTAGTAATGGGGACGCCTCTCCATTACTAACCTCTGGGCTTATCGCCAGCAGACATTACACAGGTGAGGTGACATAAACCCTATAAACCATTACCCCGATTGCCATATGCAATCGGGAAGAGCCGGGCCAAGCGCCAAAATTGGTGCATCTTATAAGATGTGCCAATTTTGGGGTGGCTGCAGCTTGTATTTTTAGGCTGGGAGGGCCCAATAACCAGGTACTTTCTATCTATACCTGTCTGTCTATATAAAAAAATCGCACACTCGCATAGCACTTGCATGATGACATACGTTGACTCATATGGATTCCACTCATCCAACTTTTCAGGAGCAACATCAAAGCTATTTTTTATACTCTAATGTGAGCAAGCCCTAAGGGTAAGTGCACACGTTGCGGATTTTGATGCAGATCCACTGCGTTTTTGGACGCGCGGAATTGCATCAATCCGCAGTGTAGTACAGTACCAATGATAGTCAATGGGAATTTGAGAATTGGTGTGCACATACTGCGGAAAAAATCTGTGCGGATTCGCAGTGTTTTATTTTCCGCAGCATGTCAATTCTTTTTGCGGATCTGCAGCGTGTCTGCACTCATTGACTATACATTGAGTAAGGCAAATCCGCATAACAAAAAACGCATGACATTCCGCTAGAAATCCGCATGAACTCCGCATCAAATCTGAGCGGATTTTTTCCTGAGTTTTCTGCCAAGAGAGGCAGAATCTGCATGGAAAATTCCACAGGCAAATCCGCAATGTGTGCACATACCCTAAAAGTTACGTCTCTGCCCATTCTCTGCCTCTCCACCCAACATTTCCATTCCTCATGGTTTCTGAGACAAGCCCTCAAGCCCTAGAACAGTTTTCCCCAACTTCGGCCCTCAAGAGCCACCAACAGGTCATGTTTTCAGATTTTCCTCAGGATTGTACAGGTGATAATTTCACCACCTGTGCAATACTAAGGAAATTCTGAAAACATGACCTGTTGAGGACTGAAGTAGTAGAACACTGCCCTAGAAGATGTGATGACTTTTCGAGAGTCTTGAGGTTTTTCTTTTTTAAGAGATTATTAGATGTTCGGGGAGAGATGGCAAGTATGCCTTATAGGGTTTTTCTCATTTTCCTTCTTTTGGAGTGCACTGCTCCTGTGCCTCCTTACTTTCTTATTTCCTAGGAGATGGTACGCTCTCAAAGATTGACAGTTTGGACCTACGGTATGGTCATGCCGCTGGTCTGAACTGTTGCTTTTTATTGCTGCAAGCGGGGGTATCTTTGCCTCTGCAACATCAGAAGACTGCAGGGGCACAGAAGCCGGACAGATCCAACTATCCGGTCAACTTAAGAGCAGCAATTACAAGCTCTAAAGCAAAGAACTTGCAAGCGTGAGTTACTTGCCTAGGAAATTGGCTAACTGCAGAGGTGGCCGGTAATCTAGGCAACAAACAGTAGACTATAAAATGCAAAATCCCTCCGTAGATTGCAAAGTCACATGCTTTTATGAGCACTTGCAGTTTTGAAAGAAAATTAGACCCCAACCTTTATGAAGATGTATACTGGGTGGCAGCATAGACACTCGTAATCAATTGCCCCAGTGGTCACACTGCTTAGGCTAATAATTGGGGGATGTCATTGCTGAAGCCACATATACAAAGACCAGGGTATAGCACAAGAGCGGTGGTGCTAGAGTGGATGGGGGACTTCATAATCTTCCCATATGCTATTTTTTTCTTAATACTGAAGAATTCCATTAATGGGGATACCAGACTTTTTTTTTTGTCCCGAGACCCCAATAATTCGATAGTTGTATCACTGGGATTGGGAAAGCTTCACATAGCTGAAATTTTGTATTATGCTGACCCAATCTTAGAAATGGGTGACTATCGAGAACGCGAGATCAGGACCTACTCTTACGTGACTTTTATGGAAGGAGGTCACAAGTAGGAACCGTCCACCTGGGTTAATCGTTGAAAGACACTTTAAACATGTAATTTACTGGTGATCATTTTTCAACTAGGGATAAAGTAGGTGCAAACAACGTAAAAAAAAAATTAGTATTGAAACCCTGAAGTAGTAGCCATGATTTTTTGCACTGAAGCCAAGCAGCAGAAGGTCACTTTTCCATTTTCCCACTATGACCGAGGCTTTACGTGTGTTTTTTAAACTCCCGGCGCTTGGTTCTTGTAAGGCAGTGGGTCATTCTTTCCTGTCTGCAGCTACTGCACAAATCTGGCACAAACACTTAAACTGTAGCCGCATTGTGTATTATACTTTATTTCGAGAGATTCCACAGGCATTAAATAATGGGAACGACTCTCTGGATATCATTTTACATAGGTTTATGTTCTAAGGAGAAAAAAAAAACAATGTAAAGCACAGTTCTCATATAGCAGCCGAAGATCACAAAATATTGTGCCACATTTTATTGCTTTATACAGACATAACCGCGCCACTTTATATATTTACTGTTTTGGAAAGGAAATTTTTTTGTTACTGGAATTAAAGGGACAGTAAAGAATTCTGTTGTAAAGAAACTACATGTTCGATGTGCTCAATATATCATACAACAGATAAAATAATATGTTCTGCAATTTGGTTCCAGGGGCCAAAGCTTCACTTAGAAATTGGAAAGAGTTTAACCCTTTCACACCGAAGAGTCTTTTCACCTTCCTGACAATGCCAATTTTTTAAATTCTGACCACTGTCACTGTCACCTAGTGATTCTGAGATTTATTCTAGTGACATATTGTGCTTCATGATAGTGGTAACATTTGTTTTATACGACTTGGGTTTATTTGAGAAAATTTCAGAAATTTTGCAAAAATTACACAATTTTCCAAATTTTCATTTCTATGCCCTTAACTCAAAGAATTGTGTCACACAAAATAGTTAATAAATAACATTTCCCACATGTCTACTTTACATCAGTACAATTTTTGAAAAATATATTTTTTTTCGTTAGGAAGTTATAAGGGTTAAAAGTTGATCAGAGATTTCTCATTTTTACAACAGAATTTGAAAAATCAGTTTTTTTAGGGACCACCTCATATTTGAAGAGACTTTCAGGGGTCTATATGACAGAAAGTACCCAAAAGTGACACCAATTTAATAATTGCATCCTTTAAAGTCCTCAAAACTGCATTCAAGAAGTTTATTAACCCTTCAGGTGCAATGTGGAAGAAAAAAAAATGAAAATTGTACTTTTTTTCACAAAAATTTTGCTTTAGCCCCAAATGTTTTATTTTCACAAGGGAAACAGGAGAAAATGGACCCTACAATTTGATGTGCAATTTCTCCTGAGTACAATGATATCACACATGTGGTGGAAAACAACTTTTTGGGTTCATGGCAGGGCTCAGAAGAGGAGCGCCAACTTACTTTTTTAATGCAAAATTGGCTGGAATAGACAGTGGACACAGAGCCCCTGATGTGCCTAAACAGTGGAAACCCCTTACAGGTGACCCCATTTTGGAAACTAAACCCCTCAACAAACTTATCTAGAAGCGTGGTAAGCAGCTTGAACTCATAGATGCTTCACAGATTTTTATATCGTTGAGCTGCGAAAATGAAAAAAAAAATTTTTTCCCACAAAAATGTTGCTTTGGGCCCAAATTTTTCATTTTCACGAGGGTAACAGGAGAAAACGTACCATACAGTTTGTTGTGAAATTTGTCCTGAGTACACAGATGTCACATAAGTGGTGGAAAACTACTGTTTTGGGCACACGGCAGGGCTCAGAAGGGAAGGAGAGCCAATTGAATTCTGGGACGCAATTTTGGAACTTTTCAGCATCGCCGTACTTATATGCGCATGTAGTGAAGGAGTTCAGGGCAAAATATATAGAACAAAAATAAAGCAAAAGACCTGATTAAGAAAGTGCCAAACCAAAAGGTTTATCTAGTATTGCAGTTCAGCTCATTCTTCTTGAATTGTAGTACATGGCACAGCCTTTAGAAGAGAGTGGCGCTGTTAAGTATTTTGCTGGTATTATAACTTTGTCCCATTCAAGTAATTTCAAGAAGAAAACAAAATGAGCATATATTCTATAGTCAGTAAAAAAGTTAATAGTAATACAGTGGGGAAAATAAGTATTTGGTAAGTATCTAAAAATAAAAACTAGAAAATCACATTGTATGATTTTTAAATAATTAAATTGCATTTTATTGCATGAAATAAGTATTTGATCATCTACCAACCAGCAAGAATTCTGGCTCTCACAGACCTGTTTTTTTTTATAAGAATCTCTTCTACTCTGCACTCATTACCTGTATTAATTGCACCTGTTTGAACTCATTGCCTGTATAAAAGACACCTATCCACATAATCAATCACACTTCAACCTCTCCACCATAGACAGGACCAAAGAGCTGTCTAAGGACACCAGGAACAAAATTGTAGACATGCACAAGGCTGGGATGGGCTACAGGACAATAGGCAAGCAGTTTTATGAGAAGGCAACAACTGTTGGCACAATTATTAGAAAATGGAAGAAATACAAGATGACTGTCAATCTTCCTCTGGAGGGTCCATTCAAGAATTCACCTCATGAGGTAAGGAAGATTCTGAGAAAGGTCAGGAACCAACCCAGAACTACATGGGAGGACCTTGTCAATGACCTGAAGAGAGCTGTGACCACAGTTTCAAACATTAATGTTAGTAACACACTACGCCATCATGGCTTAATATCCTGCAGGACACGCAAGGTCCCCCTACTCATGCCAGAACATGTCTAGAGCTGTTTGAATTTCATCAATGACCATCTGGATGATCCATAGGAGGCATCGGATAAGATCATGTGGTCACATGAAAATAGAACTTTTTGGTACCATCTCCGTTCTCCGTGTTTGGAGGAAGAAGAAGGATGATTACAACTCCAAGAACACAGTCCCAACTGTGAAGCATGGTGGGGGAAACATAATTTGGGGGTGATTTTCTGCAAAGGGGACAGGAAGACTGAACCATATTGAAGGGAGGATGGATGAGGTCATGTATCGCGAGATTTTGGACAACAACCTCCTTCCCTCAATAGGAGCATTGAATATGGGTCATGGGTGGGTCTTCCAGCATGACAGTAACCCAAAACACAGAGCCAGGGCAACTAAGGTGTGGCTCCATAAGAAGCATTTCAAAGTTCTGGAGTCGCCTAGCCAGTCTTCATATCTGAACCCAATAGAAAATCTTTGGAGGGAGCTGAAGCTCTATGTTGCCCAGCGACAGCCCCCAAATCTCAATTATCTGGAGAAAATCTGTATTGGGCCAAAATCCCTGCTGCAGTGTGTATGCAAACCTGGTCAAGAACTGCAGGAAACATCTGACCTCTGTAATTGCAAACAAAGGTTTCTGTACCAAATATTAAGTTCTGTTTTTCTATTGTTTCAAATAGTTAGTTCATGAACTAAAATGCAAATTAATTTTGTAAAAATCATACAATGTGATTTTCTGGACTTGTTTTTAAAGATGTCTCTTACATTTAAAATTACAGACCTCTCCGTTCTTTGTAGGTGAGAAGCTTGCAAAAAGTGTATCAAATACTTATTTTCCCCACTGTACATGTACCTTAGGGTATTTAGTTATCACAGTTTTCATCTAAACAGCGTAAGAGGCACCCCACCATGAAAAGGAGTATCCACTATCCAGTCAGGACGGTCCCGTCTCTAGCATTAAAACATCATGTTTCCTTGGGTTTTCCAGTTTCCTCCCACACTCCTAAGACATACTAATAGGGAATTTAGATTGTGAGCCCCATCGGGGACAGTGCCAATAATGTCTATAAAGCTCTGTGGAATTAATGGCGCTATATAAATGAGTAAAATAAAAAAATAAAATAAAATGTGTCAACCAACCTCAATATGAATAGGGGCAGAGCCATTCAAGTACACTCTATATAGCGTCACATACACTGTAGACATGATGTCACTCGTGCAGCCTGTCGACAAAGACCGGTAGCAGCGGTGAGTATAGCCATTTTTATTATTTTTAGAGCAAAACCATGGTAAAAAAAAGTTGATAAATCTTTATAGTCTGAGGACTTCATCTATGGAGGACATGCTTCTTTCTGAACCTCTATCTTTGTACAGTCATCAGTATATACAGTTCAGGCAGCAAATGGACTGTAAATTGGTCCTTTGATGAGTTGAAAAGAGGTTGGTTTATAAAGATGGCCTTGTCTCTCTGGAATTCCTTCACAGCGACATTTATGACCGGAAAGTTAGAGGAAAATCTGCTATGAATATGTTCTAATATATCTTATATTTGCCGTTAAATGGACATTTATTTATTAAATATGTAGAAATGTATATATCTTATTTTTTAGAGGATGTTGAAAGGTGTTCAGGTTGTAATGTCTATGCCTTTTTATGGCCAGTGCTGTTTGGTGGTCTCTTCACAGCTTCACAATGGAGAAAAAGATTTGATTACCCCAAGATGTGCCTCTGTTTTTCACGGGGTCCAAATGTAGTGATAGGGGCGTCCATTCTAATATACATAGAAGTGAAAAACCAAAAGCATAAAAAAATTGTTTTGCCACAGTTACCTAATAATAAATGTGATTTTTCATAAGTGGTTTAATTCCTTGTAGATTATAATCGTAGACAATACATAAACTTCAACTGTAGCTCTGAAGAACTCTCTTGCTGCCGCTAACTACTAATCTTCTCACAAAACTCTACCATCTATAATCTTGTATAGATGAAGCAGTGAAGCTCATATATCTGTCCAGCCTCTACAATGATGCCTCCACCCTGTGACAGACACTGCACTGGTTGCCTATCAGCTGTAGAATACATTAGAAACTTATCACTTTCAGCCATAAAACTCTCCATTTCAGAGTTATCTATCTTCCTACCTGTGCTCTACATTCTGTTAATCCGAGACTAACCTCTTCTCTAATGCAAACCTCACTCTCTCATCTCCAAGATGTTTCTCATGCTGCTCCAGGACTCTGGAATGTTCTACTTTAGGCAGTTAAGTTATTTTCCAACATATCATTGCAGCCAACATAGGCAACCAGACTCGGGTGTGAAGAATAGGAGAGAGATGTTTCTGCAGGCTAAGCCTTTGAGGAGTCAGGCAGTGAATTTAAGACGCCTACATACTTTTTTGCTGCCAGATCATAGTTGACTGCTGGGGACCCAGCAACAGGACATAAGTGATCATCCCCTGCTTATCCTTTTTTTTTCTAAAAAAGAAAAATCCCTAAAATTCATTGATAGGTTTTGCTAATAGCAGCATGTAAGGCAATTGCTAATAATACAATTCCAGACATGAGATAGATTATGTAAAATAATGCATTTAAAAGCACATAGATACATACAGTATATATATATATATTGTGGTAGATTGGTTCACTCAGCCGCGCACGGAGGTAGCCACGGGAACACTGAGGCTTTAAGGATGCACTTGGTCTATTAGATACAGCATAAACCAAGTTTTAAGCACAAAATAAACAAGGTCCTCTGGGCAAAACAAAACAAAACGGTAGCACTATGTGCAGTCCTTAAATCAGTGGGGATCATCCCACTCAGGGTTAGCAATGTCCTTTAACAAACACTCATATGCACAAACACTTTCCTGAAGTCCTTCCTCTCCTCCAGACACTCAGCACTGCTGCCTTTGGAGGCTAGCTACTTAAATCCCCAGACTATGTGACTCATCCACCCATGTGACTTGATCACATGACTGACACCACACTGGTCCTGTGAGCAGACGGCAGTGCCGGCTCTGCAGGTGGAGATAAGGTGGACATCCTCCCACTCACTCTAAGGATGTCCACATAAATACCTGCCCATTATGCAACTTATCTTAAGCGTCACAACTCTTAATGTGCTGGAGAAAACTCTGGGTTTTATATCACTGATGCCATTAGGCGTAGTGAAACATATCTCCCCTCCTGCACTTTACCAGTGACTTTGTCACAGTATATGTATGTTTCTTTTTTTCTCCAATAAATACTAGGATTCTCATAATTGCTTTACTTTCTTCTCTCCTGGTAATTGATAGGTCTCAAGTATGGAGAGTTCAGGAATTTTCTAGATGCTTGGGATGGCACTTTGAGAAGAGTTGTTTATGTTCGTAAAAAATAAGAAGCGTTAATGCTCCATAATGTGAGCAGTGCTGTGGATGGGAAGAAGCTTTGTTCCCTAAAATAAGCAGGGAATTCTTTAAATAACCAGAGACATTGACTGAATATATTTAGTTTACTTCTGGCAATTGTGCCTTGACCTGTGCATTCAGATATTTAGATGCATTGATAAGAAATTGAGCATTTTTTCTTCGTTCATAACCTTCCCGTGTGGGACTGTTTGGCAAATCCTTATGATTCTTGCAAAATCCCGAAAAATAGCTTGTTTGATTTTGTTATATAATAAAAAGTTGTTAAAAGAAGCAATCTATGGTGTTTTATTAATTGTGTACTTTTCTCTGGCAGTGTCAATTCCAGATATTTCCACCTCCTATTAAAGTATCCCCTCCTGTTGATACATGCTACTTATAAGAGGTTATCCCTCCATCAGGGATAACCTCTTATTGACAAAACAGTTATAAATATATCATATGATCAGTGGGCATCTGACTACTGACTAGTACTGACCTTCGATGACAAAAACTAGTGGCCTATATTCCCAATGTGAGTAAACCGGTAGTGCCTATGAATCCGCCGGTGGACCCTTAAATCAATGATTCAAACAAAAATCTCTCCACCTTCCCATCAAGATGAGGCTTAACATCAGGACACCAGGGCCAACCTGCTCTTTCCATGGGCACCACCTTCATTTAGATCAGTGTTTCTCGACTCCAGTCCTCAGGACCCACCAACAGGTCATCTTTTCAGGATTTCCTTAGTATTGCATAGGTGATTATTTTATCACCTGCTCAAGCATTAATTCCATCACCTTTGCAATACTAAGGAAATCCTGAAAACATGACCTGTTGGTGGGTCCTGAGGACTGGAGTTGAGAAACACTGATTTAGATGGTACATGTCGATCAATCCACTGCTGTATGTAGCAGCTGTCTTTGCTGCTCCAAGAAACTAATCATAGGCCGCCATTAGTGAAGCAGTCCATCAATCTGTCTGTAATCCGGTGAATTCTCCTGCATATCTGGTTTCCCACTCCGTATGCTGATCAGCACGGTCCAGTCTGATGGGAATCAACGGTCTGTGGTGGTCAGCTCTGCTATCGGTGGAATCACCGTCCTCCTGCCTGGGATTAATGTGAATGACTCGTCGTACATCATCCACTGATTGCTGCCCATCTTGCGACTGTGTAGTTGAAGCACAGGCCTCAACGACCCTTGTCGGACGAGACTGCTGATTAGGCGGATGGGACTTATAAAAGGTATTTTTGGGGTTATTCAAGGGGAGTTAGTGGCCTATATTTGGGTTGAGGGACTGCGGTAATAGAGCAGGTAAAAGTGGTGACTTTAGTTTATATCGAGAAAACCAAGTGACAGGTTCCCTTTAAAAGAATGAGAAATCATATATACTTGCTAACTCTTGTCCCCTTCAGTTCAACTTAGGTTTTAGCTGACGACGAGATAATTTTTCCCGCATAGTACAAGGTCGGTTTGTATATTTCAGGTCATCGCTGTATTCCGCTTACGCGGAGATGGCGCTGAGGTAACCGTAGTTTAATACTGTGAAATTAATGAACCGTGTCACATTATGGAAAGCTGTAAATTCAGCTGAAATGTGGAACTATGTCAGATGTTCTCCGGAGACATCCCAGGCCTTGTTGGTATTTAAAGGGTTATTAAGTGCTCATGTAACATTGTGCTAATACTTCTGCAAGCCCCACTGGACAGGTGTTGTATGATCTGTAAAACATGTCAGCAGCATGGGGTCTGCATATCTGTTTCATTTCCTCAAATGACATCATAGGAGCTCGCTCGCTGTAGTCATCGAACGATATGTAAGTTATGTGAGAAAGTGAGCTTTTCAGAAAAAAGAAAGGCGTCTATGTCAGCTTCCTCATGGAGACATCTTGTAAGACCATTACCCCATAGGTTCTATATTCGTAGAGAGGGAATGTGCTCTGTATTCAGGTGTATCCTCTCTTGGAGTTCACAAGATGCCGACAGTATAAAGTTTTTAGGATCTTGTATCAACGTGAATTTTTGGCTTTGTGTCCTCCGTTCAGGAATGCTGATGTCTTAGTGTATTCCTCTGCCAATAACCGTGTCTAGGCACAAGGTCATAAAACAGGTTTGATAAAAAAAGGCAGACCTGAAGGAGAACTACCAAAAGCACTTAAAGTGGTTTTCCAATTATTACAATAAATATCTAAAATTATTCTAACGACAACACTATAAAACATTGTGATATAATGTTATTAGCCATTTTCATCATTTCTTCTAATAAAACAACGCTTTACACATCCCAAATTGTTTTTCTCAGGACTCTTAACGTCAAGCATGCTGGTTCAGCATGCGCGGTCGGCCTCTCACACATTCCGAACCAATCAGGAAGCTGAGCTTCAGAAGAACGCCCACAGGTAGTACTGAGGGCAGCTCAAGGGTGCCATGGTGAACCAGCATAGCTAAATCTGGAAGGAAAAAGACAAAAAATCAAGAACTTTACCACTCAGGAGGTTACAACACATAAAAATGACGTACACTGTGACATTCCTTAAAGGGGAGAAAGGTGAAAATTTGATTTGGTAACCAGAATATCCCATTAGATTAAAGCCTCCTAATATCTGTGTGGATATATTTTTACTTTGAGTTACAGGATTGAGGTTCAATCCATTCTGCAAGGGTTTTTTTTGGATATGCCTGTTCCTAAGAATATAGGGGGCAAGGTATTATTATTATGCAACGTTATTTATGCTTTTCATTATCTTTTTCTTGCGTGCACCAAATTTAACATTCACGTGCGCCATTTTTCTTCTACATTGCGTTTATACCAACAGTTCAGGTCTCAATTGGTTAAAATGAGCAGAATTTTTTAAATATATTTACGACTTTGCGACTTTTTATAACAGTTTTTGAAAAATGCTAGACTTCTACCTGGGTGACGTAGATAACTGGACTTGAAAAGAGTTTCTAAATTACCATTACCTCGTGTCTGAAAATCTTCCTTCTTTTGTATGATTATATAGGTTAATATTCAAAAGTTCTCATCAGATTACACATTTAATTTTTTTAAAATTTCTTCCCAAAATTACCAAACGTATTTTTTTACAACTGAGGGCTTTTTGATTGCAGTTATTAGTATTTTCTTTTTAATTCTTTCATGGAATTTTGTGTGATTTGCAGTATTATTTTTTTAAAACTGATGCAAGCTACAAATAGTAATTCTGTTTTTTATTGTTTTTTTTTTTTAATTTATGGTATTCACCATTCCTGTAAAATAATGTGATATTTTCTTGGTTATTTACCATTGTGGTTGCAGAGTCTAGCAAAGTTCATGTTGTATACTTATGGGGGTGACAACACTTGGCAGTCACCTTTCATGGTGGGATTATACAGGGATCACCTATTAGCATTCCTCAGGAACCACTAAATGAAAAGGATCTTACCGTGCAGAGTATTAAGGTGTAGACGTTCACCACTGGAATTTCCGATGGAATTTCTTTGCTGCAGACAGGTCCTTAGTGCCGGTTTGTGAAACCAATAGATGCTGTCAGGTGATTTCATCAACATCTTGATACTTGAAGCTACATAACTGCTTACAAGTGACCATAAAAAAATATTTCCTCTTAGAAGACAAGTTACATTGCTTCCACCCAATAGCGTTGGTCACGCTGCTCTTAGGTTCTCAATAACAAAACCATCAAAGCTTTCTATACACAAGTTGAATCCCACCATTACCATCAGAAATCTAATTAATAAAAAAAAGTAATCCACCATTGACATAATTTTTTTTCTTACAACCAGCTGGAAAAAAAATTTCTATATGACCAATCACCTTTTTGGCAGACATCAGTAGGTTGTTCTAACTCTCCGAGAGTTGAGCACATTGAACAACCACATCAGATGTCTAGAAAAAGGCTTAATAAAAGATTAAAAGGAACCTATCACTAGTTTTTTCGCTTATCAACTATGCCCACCACCTTTAACATCATAAGAATGGGGTTCCTGCAACCTCTTTAAATCCTCAGACGTGCCCCTGCCTATCTCAGAAAAAGTGTTTTATATTTGTCCTTTGCTGTATGTAAATTGTGCTTTCCGGTTCGATGGGTGTTTCCAGATTGTGATCAGTACTGTCTCGGTCACTTCAAACGCCGCCTTGGTCCCTTCAAAAGCCGCCTTGGTTCCTTCAAATGCCGCCTTGGTGCCTTCAAACGTCGCCTTAGTGCCTTCAAATGCCTCCTTGGTCCTTCAAACGACTCATTGGTCTCTTTAAATGCCACCTTGGTCCTTCAAGACCCACATTGTTATCTTCAAAAGATGCCATTGTCCTTACAAACGCCGACTTGGTCCTTCAAATGCCACCTTGATCCTTCAAGACCCACATTAGTCCCTTCAAACGCCACCTTTGTCCCTTCAAACGCCACCTTGGTCCCTTCAAACACTGCACTGGTCCCTTCAAATGCTGCCTTGGTCCTTTCAAACGCTGCCTCTTCTAACTGCATGTACGTGGATGACATCTCTCCATCATCGAAATAGTGCCAGAACTCTCACACCTGCGCAGTGGATTCACTGACTGCTCAATAGGGCACATTGAGGTGAGCCTGCACAGCTCTCCGATTCCACTGCGCAGGCGTGAGACTTCAGGCTCAATGTGGATGACAGAAAGACGTCATCCACTTACATGCAGTTTGAAGAGGCGGCGTTTGAAGGGATTGAGGCGGCGCTGATCACAATCTGGAAACACCCATCAGACTGGACCGTGCAATTTACATAAAGCGCCGGAGAAGTATAAAACACTTTTTTCTGAGGCATCCAGGGACACGTTTGAGGATATAAAGGGCTTGCAGGAGCCCTATTCTTATGATCTTAAAGGTGATGGGTATAGTTTATAAGCAAAAAAAATGCTGACAGGTTCCCTTTAAATGGTAACTATATTTATTTCATAAGTCATTGGTACAAAGAAATATGAGAAACTTTGTAATATATCTTATCAGAGTAATCTGCTTTTTTCTATAATCATGAACCACTTTGTCTCTTCCCTATTTCATGAACTCATTATTTACTCTGAAAAACAGCTAAAACCTGTCTCACTCAAAATATAATGGACATGGACTGGCAGCATCTTGAGGTGTCACTGACTGCTTTCTAGTAAGTTTTTAAAGGGAATCTATCAGATGGTAAACCCTCCAGAGCCGTCTATATGGGCTTGCAGGTCATATAAAGTTGAATAAAATGATACCTTAATATCTGTGATCCGATGTCTTACCCCAGAGAAATCCACATTTTACTAATATATAAATGAGATGTTATGATCTATGGGTTCCC
This sequence comes from Oophaga sylvatica, assembly GCA_033576555.1. Taxonomy (NCBI): domain Eukaryota; kingdom Metazoa; phylum Chordata; class Amphibia; order Anura; family Dendrobatidae; genus Oophaga; species Oophaga sylvatica. Next base: position 121,642,318 of record JARQOD010000007.1, read on the forward strand.
TGAAACTCTGCCTCTAGGGGCGTGTTCCTCATCCCCCTATACGAAGTTGACTAATCATAAAGCGGCAGCAACATGCAGGGGAATTAGAACACGCCCCTCACCTACACTAGCTAAGAGCAGGTTTCTCAGTGTGAGACATGTAAGGACAGACATCACAAATAGAGTAGAGACAGCGATTCACAGGTCGATGAATTTTATATCTCCTTTATTCTGCCTTCTGTGGCAACATTTCGATCACACAAGATCTTTTTCAAGCCTAACACATGTCATCTTAAACCCATTTAAATAGTATAAAGACCTCCCCTTCATTAGAAAACACCAATCAGAAAAATACACAAACAAATAAGTGACAATGCATCATATGTCATATCCAAAACAAAACAAAAAGAAATATCTTTTTTACCCTGCATGTTACTGCCTGCTTATCATTGGGCAATGTCATATAGGAGGAAGAAGTACATACCTCCAGAAGCAGACTCCAGAGGAGATCTATGTCTGGCCCATAGATCTTAACAGCTTAATTATATATTAAGAAAAACATGTATTTCTCTAGGATAAGACATAAAATCACAGACATCAAGGTATTATTTTATTCAACTTTTTATGACCTGCATGCCCATGTAGACTGCTTAGTGACAGATTCCCTTTAATCTTAACCCAGTGCTGGATTCACAGCTGCAATGTTCAGTTACTGCTATATAATGTCCCTAATGCTACTACATAGGGATAGGTGAATGTATATGGGAGACATCATTATAACAACTAGTCTCCTCCATCCAGCTCAGAGACAACTGAAAAATAGAACAGAGCCTGCAGAGGAAAGAAATGGAGAAAATGGAGAATACAAGCCATATAATGACCAGAAATAGTATTATTGCTCTTGTACACACTCAGGAAAGCTTTTTCTGAAAAGTCACCTGAAACTATGGGTACCATTTATGCAAACTGTAATTTTATCATGTTTTGGATTAAATAGAAGCATCACCTATAGTTACAACCCTGCTCCCACTAACATTTTTCACCTACTTCTGATAGCCCACCATACACTTGTGGTTTGTCGAATGAGGACATTTAGGGGAGAGGGTCGCATCAATATTATGCAGCATAAACATTACGATTCTTTATACTGAGGCTCCTTGTAAAAAAATGCATATTATTACAGCTTAAAGCTCAAAACTGCAATCTTTTCTTCTCAATATGGCTGCAGATGGGATGACTATGGCAAGTAAAACCCACTGTGGGTTTGTGGATTGCGTTTCCTTTGTGGTTTTCAGATTAGGATACGAAGAGGCCGCTATCTTTTCTGTCTTCCCGCTTACAATACTTTTTCACTGACGCTTACATTTCAAGAGCTTCCAAGGAGATCAACTGATTGCTGTGGGTTCAGCTCTTTAGACTATTGGCAAATAGGTGCTATTTCTTATTTCTGCAGTTAACTTACTCTGTTTTTCGGTGTGTCGTGTTGCCATGGTAATCAGGAGTGCACCTTTGTCTTCATGCCCTCAGGCCTTAGAGGCTAGCCCAGGCAGTGGATCACCACCTCAGTATTGAGGAAGTTGGCATCAATAGCACTACTGTGGATTGCTTCTCTGTGGCAGCTCTGAACTGGCCACTTGACAAACCAAGCTCTGCAATATTGGTGGGTATTCTGCTACTATGATGCCTAGCTGTGCTATACTGGACACTGTGACAAAACTAGCTCTGCTATACTGCTGGTAGTCTGCTATTGCGCTGACCAGTTCTGCTATACTGGACACTGTGACAATTGCAGCTCTATTATACCATTGACAAGCTCTGCTATGCTGGACTCTATGACAAAATCAGCTCTGCTATACTGCTGGGTACTCTGCTGTTGTGCTTTCCTGCTCTGCTATACTGAACACTGTGACAAAACTAGCTGTGCTATACTATTGGGTACTCTGCTGTTGTGCTTTCTAGCTCTGCTATACTGGACACTGACAAAACTAGCTCTGCTATACTACTGGGTACTCTGCTGTTGTGCTTTATAGCTCTGCTGTACTGGACACTGACAAAACTAGCTCTGCTATACTGCTGGTACTCTGCTATTGTGCCGATCAGTTCTGCTATATTGGAACTTTTGACAATCACAGCTCTAATATACCATTGACAAGCTCTGCTATGCTGGACTCTATGACAAAACCAGCTCTGCTATACTGCTGGGTACTCTGCTTTTGTGCTTTCCTGCTCTGCTATACTGGACACTGTGACAAAACTAGCTCTGCTATACTGCTGGTAGTCTGCTATTGCGCTGACCAGTTCGGCTATATTGGAACCTGTGACAATTGCAGCTTTATTATACCATTGACAAGCTCTGCTATACTGGACTCTATGACAAAACCAGCTCTGCTATACTGCTGAGTACTCTGCTGTTGTGCTTTCCTGCTCTGCTATACTGGACACTGTGACAAAACTAGCTCTGCTATACTACTGGGTACTCTGCTGTTGTGCTTTCTAGCTCTTCTATACAGGACACTGACAAAACCAGCTCTGCTATACTACTGGGTACTCTGCTGTTGTGCTTTCTAGCTCTGCTATACTGGACACTGACAAAACTAGCTCTGCTATACTGATGGTACTCTGCTATTGTGCCGACCAGTTCTGCTATATTGGAACTTTTGACAATCACAGCTCTAATATACCATTGACGAGCTCTGATATACTGGACTATATGACAAAATCAGCTCTGCTGTACTGCTGGGTACTCTTTTATACTGGACACTATGACAAAATTAGCTCTGCTATACTGCTGGTACTCTGTGATTGCTCTGACCAGCTCTGCTATATTTAAATTTGTGATAATCACAGCTCTAATATACCACTGATGAGCTCTGCTGTACTGGACTCTATGACAAAACCAGCTTTGCTATACTGGGAACTCTGCTATTGTGCTTCCAAGCTCTGCTATAGTGGAACTTGTGACAGTCATAGCTCTACTATAGCATGTCATACCCCTATAGCTTTGCTGTTGACTGATCTTGTAGATATGTCATCAAATACTTATGCCCATTTAGTTCTGCTAGATCTCCACAATACACATTTTATATATTTTTTAATGAAGTCTAGATTCAACTCCTGCTGTCGTTTCACGGCTTCCAGATCTGAAACGGAGTTTCTTTTCCCATGGCCGGTGGCGTCAGTCACAGTTTAAAGAGAAAAATCTTTTGAGAAATCATCCGGGAACTGTTTACATTACTTCAAGGATTTACAACAAAAAAAATCCACGGGAGGAAAGCGAAGCGCCTGAACAAGAGAAGAATTAGGACAGGTTTTCTT
>JARQOD010000007.1:121645711-121751715 GCA_033576555.1 Oophaga sylvatica
ACGAGATCTACTGTATCTTCAGTGGAGTGGCTGTGGAAATTAATCTTCTCCACTACAATAAGAATATACTTCGCACTTGACATATTAGCAACCTGTTCTCTCAAAAAGTAAAACCAAAGGAAATGTTCTTCAAGCTTTATTATTATTATATGGATTGAGTTTTCAAATATTTGGGTTGACTTGTGTCTTCAATGGATGTTTCCACAAATAACAAGTATCACCTATGTACTAGTGTTGGACTTGAGTGGCTCCATCAGTCCCATAGATGTTGAACGAAGTGGCGACGTAGAGGCTCCATCAGTCCCATAGATGTTGAACGAAGTGGCGACGTAGAGGCTCCATCAGTCCCATAGATGTTGAACGAAGTGGCGACGTAGAGGCTCCATCAGTCCCATAGATGTTGAACAAAGTGGCGACGTAGAGGCTCCATCAGTCCCATAGATGTTGAACAAAGTGGCGACGCAGAGGCTCCATCAGTCCCATAGATGTTGAACAAAGTGGCGATGTAGATGCTCTACTGTTGTTCCATTTAAGCTTCTCTTCATAGTGGTTGTCCCATGAGGATGAGTTGAGGTCTTGAGACTGACCCGCTAAAGAACAGAGTGGGTGCCAGTGGTTGTACATTTATGACTTGTTCTGTAGGGGTAAATAGTTTTGTTGCCTAGTGTTCATAGGTAGTCTATACAGAACCTTTAGCAACTGGACTAGAATCTCAACCATAGCACAAATCTCACCTGGGTCTGGCAAGGCAAGACAGTCTTCAATTATGCTGTAAAAGATGAACAAGGCCTCTGTTATGCATCTATCCCTGCTCCACGCCGGGCCCTACTTTCTTCTCCTATAGTTGTGGTCCTTTCTCATGGTGCACTCTGGGTGACATAATCATGTCATCATCATGTGACATCATCACCAAAGGTTTTTTAAGGACGACTCAGACAGTTGTATGTGTTTGGGCATTGAAGGGAATCTGTCACCCTCCTGGACATATATGACGTATTACTATGAGCATACAGGTGATGAAAATGTTACACTAGTCCTACCTGTATGCCTCAAATTAGCGGTCTTGTTGTTGAGAAAATTTATTTTAGTTCTTTATACTAATGATTTTTTCCAGGCTCCATGGTGTACGGTGCCTGGAAGAAATCCCTGTTTCCTGTCTCCATTATATTACCACCTCACATGCACGTCACAGCGCCCTGTGAAGTGCATTTGTGGCGCCGGAATCCCGCGCCTGCGCCCTGCACTCCCTCCACAATCCAGACCTTTTCCTCTCTTCCATGGGCAGTGTATTCAGGGATTTTCTGCGCAGGTGTTGGCGAGTCACTGCCACTTCCGCTCCAGTGACCTATACACATGATTCCTAACGATGACTATACAGGGAGGAAGTGGTGAGAACACCTTATCGTCGGAGGTCACTGGAACGGAAGTCGCAGTGACTCGCCGGCGCCTGCGCAGAATATCTCTGAATACACTGCCCATGGAGTTGAGGGAAAGGTATGGATTGTGGAGGGCGTGCAGGGCACAGGCATGGGATTTCATCACAACTGCATGTCACAGAAAACTCCTGTTTGTTTCTACAATCTGCATTTACGATGTACTTCCCGGCTTAGACCTACAACTAAACCTTTGTCTGCTGTAAGCATAACAAATTCTCCTCTTGACTTGTTCACACTCTGATGCTTCTCTACCAACAAAATTGCCTTTTCATTGCTGCTGCCAGCGGCTATTAATTTGTTTTAAGCATCGTCTTCTGTAAGCATAACGAGCGGTTCTCTGGACTTGTTCACACTACCAACGCTGCTGCCACTGACTATATATCTTCAGTTCTCATGTGTGCCACTCCTGCCTCTGTGTCTGCCTGCTGTCCTGATCTTGGATGTTCCACATGTGATCCCGCAAACCCTGCCTACTGTCCCATTACACATATTGTTTTCCTTGACCTGCATCTTAGACAATCCACCTCACCAGGAGAATTCATAACATCCTCTATGAGTCCCCATCAAAGCTACCCACTTTTTGGAGTAGAAAATATTTGGAAAGGAGAAAATTACCTGGCTGCCTAAGAATCTTGAAATCATTATGCTTATTGATCTACCGTACATTAGAGTCTGCCCTCTAGCATCACACTTATTTCCTGGCCTAAATTAAATTTTTCCAAACACTCATCACCACTGATGTTGACCATGTTTTCATGCCAACTCTAGAAGCAAAGCAATTAAGATACCTGAACAATGACCTAATGGCACGGCACAGAATATTTTTTTTTTCCGCCTGGTTCTCCTTAATATTAGGCAAGATGTGAGGATACTGTAAGTAGTGCAAACCTTCATGTTTGCAAATGATAGGTTGTGAAGATTGATCACCACAATGGCCGTTATTTTGGACTCTCGAGAAGAGATCCTTCATTTGTTTTTGGACTCTCAAGAAGAGATCCTTCATTTGTTTTACAAGAGATCGCCTATTTCCATGTCCTTCAGAAATCTTTCATTTACAAATAACAATAAATTGGGATCAGGTACCAAATAATTCTGAAAGATTACAGATTTGGTGATCATATGAGCAGCCATCAGTACCCAGAATATTCTAGTCTACGTATGATTAAATGCAAACCAAGCTAGGGTTTCTGTTCTTTTCAAGGAACCCTACAGACAATAGGACATAGAGTAGGTAAAAGAGTGAAATACATAGGTACAGAATCTGACTACACAGGCTTTGTTTGTAGTCTGTAACCATAGATACACATAGATCTGCATTGCAGCTGTGTAAACATAACAGTAAGTGATTTTTCATCTCTACAATTTGCGAAATTTCCTCAATGCCTCCGTCATTGGATTGTAATGCCATTCAGGTGTCGTTGAAATCACTTCCATCTTATATTTTGCAGAGATGTGAAAATAATTGGGCAGCCAGAGTACAGTCAATGGTTTATCGGACTGAATTTCTGTTAAGGAATTCACTGGTTGTATTTTTTAACTCTTTTAGGATGAAATAAAGAATGCTTCCACATTTTTTTTCTTTCTTTTTGAGTAGTCAAATCTCAAGATGTCACTTAAATGCCTGTATGACCGAAGCTAAGAAGCTCCCCTCTGAGCCCTGAGGTCTGACAACACACAGCAGAGCTTAGTTTCCATCCCTTGAAGGAAAAAATAAGAGATTTAAACATTTAATCTGATGTTGAGCCTTTAAAAGCTTATCAATTAATTCATAAAACAGCACAGAACCCGGCGTCTAAGCTGCAATGACTTAAGGGAAACAATACCGCTGACTCAAGCGGCAAAAATGAATCTTCTCATGGTGGCGATTCCATGAGGGCTTCTGGAGAAGGTCTGCTGCTCTTTGTAGATAATTGTACTGTACATTTATGCGGGCTCAATGGGGTTACATTTGGGTGAAAAACACAACTGGTAAATGGTGTAATGTAAATGGACCACAATGATCAAGTATTAGAACCAATTAATTCATTTATTCATGGACTTGTGCACTTTTCAGGACAATTAAGAACTGAGCTTGACAGTAAAATATTACAAAATGATCTAGAATAAATGTCTGCATGGGCAAAAACATGGCAGATGAGATTTGAAGGGGTGGTCCACTAATGGATAACCCCAGTTTTATTCATTTCAGGATCCCATTTAAAAAAAAAACCCAGAAAAAACAGTGTATACTCACTGCAGGCGCACTGCTTCTACGATGTCAACGCCACTGTTTCTGGAGGGTGACATAGCGTTGTTGTGTCACGTGCCGGCTGCAGTCAATGTTTGGCTGCAGCTCATCAATTTTCAATCAGGGCAGACATTCGCTTTGACAAAATAGCTGGTAAGGGCCACAACAATGTCATGTCACCCTTCGGGAACAGCAGTGATGCCGTCTCTGGAATGGTGCCACTGCAGAAACTGAGTATACATTGTTTTTTTTTATATTACAGGGGACTTCATAAAAAAATGTGCTTAAGCACTAAAAGGCACCTGCCTGCCTGTTGTACCCGGTCCCGTTCTTCGCTGGTACATAGCGATCACAGACCGCTCCTGCCAGAGATTCAGCTGCTTCTGCTGACATCATGTCGACAGAGCAGCGGCTTCTTTTGTGCTCTGCTTTGTTGACAGGGTGTGATTGCCAACGTCATTCTGATTGACAACCGGTACCCTACTGCCTAACTGGGTGAGCCGGCTGTCAATCAGCATGACATGGGCAGTCACGTCCCGTCGACAGAGCAGGTCGACATGACGTCAGCAGAAAGGCGTCGAGCACTGCAGCCAGGTAGATAGCCTGTTAGTACTTAAGCACTTTTTTTTTTACAAAGTTCCTGATATCCCCTTTAAGTCTTAAATTGAATTAGTTGGTGACAAACCCTTTAACAGTGATAAATGCAAAGTAATGCACAAAAGTCATATTACATATTTAACAAATTTGCTGGGAAAATTTTCCAAAAACACTTGCGAGAGTTGCATGTATGCTAAGCCCATCTTTCCAGGACACAATGGCAGCCGCATGGTCTGGCTCTTTGGCTTCTACGCTTCTGGCCCCTAAGCCCCATAATAACCATTGAATGTAGGCCAAGAGTTCAGTAATACTGAATGTTTTATTTTATAGATTTACATAGTTTTAGGCCTACATAGCAAAAATGCAGCCATTTTCCAGCAAAAGCGAAAAACGCATCTTGTGAACGCAGCGTAAGAGTTGTTCTTTAATCCTTTCGATTAGTTTGGCTGCACCATTTATTGCTTGATTACTATGTCACTTTACATTCTGTGAGCTGATGCCAAGCACATGTACAAGGAACTACATTGTATTAATAATTCTCCAGATCTCGCTGGCAAATCCTCAGCGTAGACACCTGGTGCACTGCTGATTAGGTTCCCAGATGTACGGACTCTTCCTGCCCCTATAAATGCTAAATTCTCACTTTTCCATTTCAAAGATACGCTATTAGGTGGGTGTGCATAAAAAATGTAATTTCCCTGCAGTATTAAATGCTGTTACCTAAGAACTTGTACCTCTATGGCACAATACAAAGGGACAATAATTGATTTCTTTGCGGGGTTTAACATTTGCATAAAATCCTATAATGTCCTAGGGGGTGGTTAACATATCCCCCATATACTATAGATAGAGCTTATCTGCTCAATGCAGACGCGCTGCAAACATCCCAATGGTAAAATTCCCTGGAAATCCCAGTCTTCAAGCAAATCTTCATATTACCATAAATGTTATAGAAAGTTGTTTTTTATTGAGCTTACTTCTTATTTATCATGGCTTAAAGTTACGGAAGGAACGCTTTTAATTCTGTGCTCTTGCTGTTGACTATGGGGGAATTTTCCGCCAATCATTGGGTATTTTATGGCCTGTTTATGAAAGCAAACCATGGGGAGCGACCCATGCTAGACAATCAGTGGTAGATTGCATAGACTGCCTTTACATAGGACGATGTGCTGCCTAGATCTTTTGTGCAAATCAAGTGATAATTTTACCCAACGATCGATTGTTTTGCTCGTTCATCCGGTGATTGGCAGCATGTTTACACCACAAGATTATCGAGAAAAATAGTGTTCTTAGGAAGGCTCATTCATGTTAATCGTACAGAGTAAATGCCCCCCCGACTGCTCCTGCCGGCGATTCAGCTACTCCACGTCAACAGAGCAGCTCTTCTTTTGGGCTGCTCTGTCAATGATTGACAGGTGTTTTCCTTCAGTTAGGAAGTGAGTAGCCATCAGTGTCAATCAATGACATCGGCAGTCACATTCCACTGACAGAGCAGATATGAATAGAAGTAGCTGTTTTGCCGACGTGTCTTCAGCAGAATTGCAGGCAGGAGCGGTCTGTGACCATTCTGTGCTGGCAAAGATCAATGCCAGACACAAAAGGCAGGTAGTTAGCAACTACCTACTTGTTAGTTCTTAGGGCCATAATAAAAAATAAAATAGTCCCAGATAACTAGTTTAAATGGGACACATTTAATAAGAGATATAAGCCTCTTACCATATGTTTGCGTGGTTTCATTTGTCTTCCATTTTCATAACTTATCACCCCATAACGTTCCCACTCCAGTTTCCCTATACTTCTTTTTCCAATTCTACGCCTACTCGTACCTTTCTTTACTAAGTATAAATCTGACTTTATCCACATTAATTGCCATCTAGTGTTGGGTTTTCATAGCTACCGTATAGTAGCACAATGGCCGTTCAGTGACGTCATGCCTGGGGGAGAAACTGTCCTCCTACATGGCTGCTAGTTACTCAGCTACACTATTGGCATTCAACACACAGGCCCACATCACTTTCTGTTTCCAGACCAGAGTGACGTGACACTCTTGGGTTCCCAGTCTTTTATACAACTTTATTTGCAATAAATAAAATTTGAGTGAAATTAAATTGTTCTCAAATTTTACAAGAATCCGCATTTTCCGAAATGTGGCTTTTTATTAATTTGCTTCTGCTCGAATTCTGACTGTAAAGGGGCATCAAACAGTAAAAATACCTATACTCATCTTACTGCTCATCTTTCCGACCCCTCCATTCCTTTTCATGCCCTATGTGGTCTTCAACACATCTTCTGATCCTCGCCACTCGTGCTTTGCGCATGAGCGTGCAAGGCCATGACTCGTGTAATGACGTTATGATTCATTAGAGCTGGTGGTCCTGGCTCAGTGTGATAGGCGAGTTCAGCGCCCACGGTCGGGATCAGAAGATGCAATGAGGACCAGTTGGGCCGGTGAGGAGCGGAGGAGCTGGAGAGGTGAGCGTTAAGGTGAGAATTTTTTTAATTTTTACATACTGGTCTGTTGTGAATGGACTTGAAATGAGTTCTGAGCAGAGGCTCCCTCTGGTGGTTACAAGCGGTACTGGACTGTCCAGTGAAGATTGTGAGGAGTGGGAATCAGGTGTTACTGACTGGTCTTATATAAGGGAGTCACCTTCCCATCAGGGTTGCCGGTGATCAATTGTTCTGGTCTCAATCCTTGAGTCCTGTTTCCTTTGTAGCCTGCTGTGTCGTGTCTGCATCTCCTGCTAACAGATAAGACATTTTCTTCTTTTTGTTTTTGTGCTTGATTTTTGCATTTTGTCCTGCACTTCTGTGGGGGCCTTCAGGGTCCCCTCCGGGGGCTTTTGCCCTCTCAGTTTAGTTCAGTCACTGATGTTTGTACTTTTGCTTTTTCCAGTTTTTTCAGTGGCTGCTGTTTTGATTTTGTTACACCAGAGAACTAATTTAGGTGGTAGAGGTCGTGTGATCTCAGGTGATTTTGAAATTAGTAGAGTTGGTGCTTTTCAGGGTTTTTTGGGATTGCAGTAAGTGCCCTTCCTATCCTTTTCTATTTAGGTAGTTTGGGCCCCAACGTTTGCTCATACTATTTCCTGTCTGTGTCAGTATTTCATCTTGTCTAACCGCCATTACATGTTTGGGGGCTTTCTATGTTCTTTGGGGATCTGCTCCGGGGCAGATAGCTTTCCTCTTTCTATCTTTAGGTGTAGTTAGTTTTTCAGGCTGTGACGAGGCGTCTAGGACCAACGTAGGAACGCTCCACGGCTGCCTCTAGTTGTGGTGGTTAGTCAGGGTACTGCAATCTCATAGATTCCAACTTCTCTGGTGTATTGCCTTTTTTACCTGCACTCCTCAGCTACCGAAACATAACAGTATCACCGGCCTAAAAATTGAAAATTGTATTGTACTCACAGAAGGGAAAAAATATTGTGAAAGAAAAAAGGTTGTCAGAGTTGTCAGAGATATTTTTCTGTTTGTTGCATTTTTTTCCCTCTGTATCTCTGGGTGCTGGGGAGGATTTTTTTTTCTCTCAATGGAGTTTGCACAGTTGTCTGGCCGTGTGGATCAGCTTGCCACTGAGGTTCGGAGTATTGCTGCCTATCTTGCTAGGTTGCCTGTTGTGGAGCCTAGGATTCCCATGCCAGATTTGTTTTTAGGGGATCGAGCTAAGTTTCAGAATTTCAAAAATAATTGTAAATTGTTTTTTGCCTTAAAATCTAAGTCCTCAGGGAACGCAGCGCAGCAGGTTCAAATTGTCATCTCTCTCCTGCGCGGCGATCCTCAGGATTGGGCTTTTTCCCTGACACCTGGGATCCTGTTTTGAGTGATGTTGATGCATTTTTTCAGGCTTTGGGGTTATTGTACGATGAGCCTAATGTCACTGATCAAGCTGAAAAAGCCTTGTTGGCATTAAATCAGGGTCTTGATGACGCTGAGTTATACTGTCAGAGATTCCGTAGGTGGGCAGTCCTGACCAAGTGGAATGACGACGCTTTGGCGGCCCTTTTTCGGAAGGGTCTGTCAGATAATGTAAAGGATGTTATGGTGGGATTCTCTGTCCCTCTGGTCTCAATGATTCTATGTCATTAGCGATTCAAATTGACAGACGTTTGCGTGAGCGGAGAAGTATGCGTGGAATGGTGTTGCCTTGTGAACCTGCTTCTGAACCCATGCAGTGTGATAGAGTGGTGTCTGGGGCACAGCGTCATCATGAGTTTCGAAAGCGCAATGGGTTATGTTTCTACTGTGGTGATGCCTCTCATGCTATTTCAGTCTGCCCTAAGCGGGCAAGACGTTTTGCACGCTCAGTTGTCTTGGGTAGTGTTCAGACTAAGTTTTTATTAACTGTCACTCTGATATGCTCTCTGTCCTCATTTTCTGCTCAGGCTTTCGTTGATTCTGGAGCAGCTATTAACCTGATGGATTATGATTTTGCTAAACGTTGTGGGTTTCCCTTGATACCCCTACAGAAGTCTATTCCCCTACTGGGGATCGATTCTACCCCTTTGGCTGAGAATAAACCTCAGTTCTCTACTCAGGTGATAATGAGGGTTGAACCTGATCATCAGGAGTGCTGTAAATTTTTGGTTCTGTATAATCTGCATGATATTATCGTACTGTGCTTCCCTTGGTTACAGTCTCATAATCCTGTTTTGGATTGGAAATCTGTGTCTGTAACCAGTTGGGGCTGCCAATGTGTTAATACCAACACTCCTGTTTTTTCTGCCTCCTCCCAGGCTCAGGATGTTCCTGACTTTTTGATTGATTTTTCTGATGTGTTTAGCGAAAGTAAATCTGCATCCTTGCCTCCCCATAGGAGCTATGACTGCGCTATTGAATTAGTGCCTGGTAGTAAATTCCCTAAAGGTCGCCTTTTTAACTTGTCTGTACCTGAACATGACGCTATGCGGTCTTATATCAAGGAATCATTGGAGAAGGGTCATATCAGACCATCCTCTTCACCCTTAGGTGCCGGTTTTTTCTTTGTGGCCAAAAAGGATGGTTCATTAAGGCCGTGTATTGATTATCGTCTTTTGAACAATATTACTGTAAAATATCAATACCCGTTACCTTTGATTTCTGACCTGTTTTCCAGGGTGAAAAACGCTACTTGGTTTACCAAGCTTGACCTCAGGGGGGCATATAACCTTATTCGCATTAAGCACGGGGATGAATGGAAGACGGCATTCAATACCCCTGAGGGGCATTTTGAGTACCTTGTGATGCCCTTTGGGCTCACTAATGCTCCTTCTGTCTTCCAGTCCTTCATGAATAACATTTTCAGGGATTTTGTGGATAAATTTCTGATTGTTTATTTGGATGATATCTTGATTTTTTCTAATGACTGGGACTCTCATGTGAAACATGTTCGAACTGTATTCCAGATTTTGAGAGAGAATGCTCTGTATGTCAAGGGATCAAAGTGTTTTTTGGCGTACAGAGGATCTCATTTCTGGGATTCATTTTGTCCCCATCTGTTATTGAAATGGACCCGGTCAAGGTTCAGGCCATCTGTGATTGGGTCCAACCTACTTCATTAAAGACTCTTCAAAGATTTTTGGGTTTTGCCAATTTTTATCGTAAATTTATTGGTAATTTCTCGGTTATTGTTAAACCATTGACTGATTTGACCAGAAAGGGTTCTGATGTGGTGAATTGGCCTCCTGAGGCAGTCTCTGCATTTCAGGAACTTAAGCAGAGATTCACTTCTGCTCCTGTTCTACGGCAGCCTGATGTTTCTCTGCCATTTCAGGTGGAGGTTGATGCCTCTGAAATTGGGGCAGGTGCCGTTTTGTCCCAAAAAGATCCAGAGACCTCTAAAAGTAACCCTTGTGCCTTTTTCTCTCGAAAATTTTCTCCTACTGAACGTAATTATGACGTGGGTAATCGGGAGTTACTGGCCATGAAGTGGGCTTTTGAAGAGTGGAGACATTGGCTGGAGGGAGCCAAACATCAGGTGGTGGTCCTTACGGACCATAAGAATCTGGTTTATCTGGAATCTGCCAAGCGACTCAATCCTAGACAGGCCAGGTGGGCCTTGTTTTTCACACGTTTTAATTTTGTGGTTTCCTTTCTTCCTGGCACTAAGAATGTTAAGGCGGATGCCCTCTCGAGGAGTTTCCTTGCGGACTCTCCTGAGTTATCTGATCCTTCTGTTATTTTGAAAGAGGGTGTAGTTCTTTCCGCCATCTCACCCAATTTGAGACTTGCTCTGGAGGGGTGTCAGGAGGATAGGCCCGAGCGCTGCCCTGTTGGAAAATTGTTTGTCCCGGACCAGTGGAAAAAGAGTGTGATATCTGAGATTCATTGTTCCGCGTTGGCTGGGCATCCCGGAATTTTTGGTACCAGAGACTTGGTTAGTCGGTCCTTTTGGTGGCCTACCTTGTCTCGTGATGTCAGGGAATTTGTGCAGTCCTGCGGGACTTGCTCTCGCTCCAAGCCTTGCTCTCGCTCTAGTGGTTTGTTGATGCCATTGCCTGTGCCCAAGAGACCATGGACCCATATCTCTATGGATTTCATTTCCGACCTCCCTGTTTCTCAGAGAATGACCGTCATCTGGGTGATTTGTGATAGGTTTTCCAAGATGATACATCTTGTGCCATTACCTAAGTTGCCTTCCTCCTCTGAATTGGTGCCTTTGTTCCTTCAGCACGTGGTTCGTTTACACGGCATTCCTGAGAACATTGTGTCTGACAGAGGAGTCCAGTTTGTTTCCAGATTTTGGAGGACCTTTTGTTCTAAACTTGGTGTTCAATTGTCTTTCTCCTCGGCGTTTCATCCTCAGACCAATGGTCAAACTGAGAGAACAAACCAGACATTGGAGACTTATCTAAGATGCTTTGTGTCTGCTGATCAGGATGACTGGGTCTCTTTTTTGCCTTTGGCTGAGTTTGCTCTTAATAATACGGCTAGCTCTGCCACTTTGATGTCTCCATTTTTCTGTACTTCTGGGTTTCACCCTCGATTTTCTTCAGGACAGACGGAGGCTTCTGTCTGTCCAGGTGTTGACTCTGTTGTGGAGCGTATGCAGCAGATTTGGGACCAGGTAGTGGAGAGGTTGTCCCTCTCTCAGGAGAGGGCCCAGCGGTTTGATAACCGGCATAGGACTGATGGTCCTCGGTTTAAAGTGGGGGACTTGGTCTGGTTGTCCTCAAGAAATATTCCTATGAGAGTGGCATCTCCTAAATTTAAGCCTAGGTTCATTGGACCTTATAAGATCATGGAGATTCTTAATCCTGTTTCTTTTCGTTTGCTTCTTCCAGGGACATTTAAGATCCATAACGTGTTCCACAAGTCCTTGTTGAAGAGGTTTGTTGAGCCAGTGGTTCCTACTGCTTTGCCTCCTGACCCTGTTCTGGTTGAGGGCAATATGGAGTTTGTGGTTGAGAAAATATTGAATTCTCGTTTTTCTAGACGGAAACTCCAGTATTTGGTTAAGTGGAGAGGTTATGGTCAGGAAGACAATTCTTGGGTGTTTGCTTCGGACATCCATGCTAGGAGACTCATCCGTGCGTATCATAGAACTCATCCTGACCGACCTGGTTGCTCAAGTGAGGGTTCGTTGACCCCTCCTCAAGGGGGGGGTACTGTTGTGAATGGACTTGAAATGAGTTCTGAGCAGAGGCTCCCTCTGGTGGTTACAAGCGGTACTGGACTGTCCAGTGAAGATTGTGAGGAGTGGGAATCAGGTGTTACTGACTGGTCTTATATAAGGGAGTCGCCTTCCCATCAGGGTTGCCGGTGATCAATTGTTCTGGTCTCAATCCTTGAGTCCTGTTTCCTTTGAGCCTGCTGTGTCGTGTCTGCATCTCCTGCTAACAGATAAGACATTTTCTTCTTTTTGTTTTTGTGCTTGATTTTTGCATTTTGTCCTGCACTTCTGTGGGGGCCTTCAGGGTCCCCTCCGGGGGCTTTTGCCCTCTCAGTTTAGTTCAGCCACTGATGTTTGTACTTTTGCTTTTTCCAGTTTTTTCAGTGGCTGCTGTTTTGATTTTGTTACACCAGAGAACTAATTTAGGTGGTAGAGGTCGTGTGATCTCAGGTGATTTTGAAATTAGTAGAGTTGGTGCTTTTCAGGGTTTTTTGGGATTGCAGTAAGTGCCCTTCCTATCCTTTTCTATTTAGGTAGTTTGGGCCCCAACTTTTGCTCATACTATTTTCTGTCTGTGTCAGTATTTCATCTTGTCTAACCGCCATTACATGTTTGGGGGCTTTCTATGTTCTTTGGGGATCTGCTCCGGGGCAGATAGCTTTCCTCTTTCTATCTTTAGGTGTAGTTAGTTTCTCAGGCTGTGACGAGGCGTCTAGGACCAATGTAGGAACGCTCCACGGCTACCTCTAGTTGTGGTGGTTAGTCAGGGTACTGCAATCTCATAGATTCCAACTTCTCTGGTGTATTGCCTTTTTTACCTGCACTCCTCAGCTACCGAAACATAACACTGGTCTGTAGATACCTGAGAACATAATCAGTGACAGTAAAATAACTTCTCCGTGGATCGAATTTCTCGGGAAAATTCAAATTTGGCTTGATCTGCTCATCTCTAAACACATCCCTTGGGCGCGATTTCTCCAGCAAGACATCGTACAGCACTGGCAGCTTAACTGCCTTGTACCTCATCCTTCAACTACCACAGCAATCCGGTAAGCATGTTTGGCTTGAACCAGGGGCAAATATATCATTGGTGCAACCTGTGCAGCTGCACAGAGGTCCAAGAGGTAAGGAGGGGGCCAATATCACCTCCAAAGCAGGTGAAACTGTGAATTACGATGAACTATTGGACTGCAACAGAGGCCTTTTTCTGTCTGCGTCCCCCCAATGGCTTGAACTATCCCCCCAGCATTTCCTATTGGTCTTTATGGGAAAAATAAGTCACTATACCTGTTTTTTCTACACTCTACCTTAGCATAGCGATATTATTTTATGTTTTGCTTATTAATAAATGTCATAGGATGCCAACGTGAATTCTATATATGCATTTTATACTTTATTTCTTTTGTATTTTTACTATCAGTACATATTGTATAATGAGTTGTACTTTGTTTTGTCACACAGCACCTACCTAGTTTGTGTGTTTTCTCGTTGCTTCAGTTGTGTTAGACCGAAACATTGCACAATTAAATATTTGCACAATTAAATAGTTGCACTCAATCAAGTAACAGAATTGTGGCTCTATATTCTGCCTGCTATATGGCGGACCCGAATACAGGACCCTCTGTATGACATCTATAAGGCATTTTGACAAGGATTCCCTTTATGGGACAATTTCAGGCGTATGGAAAAAATTGCAAAAATTAGAAAAGTAGGTGATCTGTCCATTTTGTTATGCCGGATTCAGTGACATCTGAATTGCAAAAACAACATTTACAGGGGATATAAGTAAATCTGATGTGTGCACAGATGAGAATTCAAGTGACCGTCTGGAAGAAGAGATCCAGGGAGCGGACATGTGGCTCAAACATGTGCACTGTCTAGCTGGGGTTGTAATTGTCATACACCTGTGAATTCGATTTAGGAAAAAATAACATTGAAAGTGTCTAATATTACATTAATTAGAGCCTCGGTTCTCCAATTGTCGGTACACGTACCCTGAGGGGTGCTGCAGCTAAATATATGGTGCACTCCCATCTGGTAACACATATTAATCCTTATGCCTCATTTTATGGGGCATTCATAGTATACACCATACTTATATAGTTTAATACATGTAGTTGAATAAAAACTCAAATGAGATGGAATAAATAAAATAAATAAAATGTTATGTTTTATCAAATGAATAAAGTTGTGGTCTATGGATATTTATAACACATGAGGCATATATTGAAAAATCGAATCAGCACATTCACCAGGAATACCCAAATGATGTTGCAGTGTTACTCATCTGTCTTTATTCCAGCACGGAGCACTGCACAGCTTCCCTCATCAGCCAGTTATCTCTCCTGCTCAGCTCGTTGGGTTGTATCCATTCAGGTCGTTAAACCAGGCTCAAGTGGTGGCACGCCACTAGAGTATTCGGGTACATGACTTTCTGTGCCAGACTTCAGTTACTACATTATTGTTCCAGCCACATTACTCAGACCCTACTGGATCAGCTGTCCTTCATCAGCCATTGCTGTGCTAGCTATCCTACAACAGCTACTTCAATCAATCTTGAACCTTCACGGCTACATCAGACGCCACTGCTAAAAGTCTGCTATTTGGTTATTTTTATTCCAACATTGTTACAATAGGAATCCCTGTTCCCACATTACTATATCAATCCTCATTGTCCCAGCTCTGCTACATCAATCATTGCTGTTCCAGCTCTGCTACATCCATCATTGCTGTCCCAGCTCTGCTACATCAATCACTACTGTTCCAGCTCTGCTACATCAATCACTACTGTTCCAGCTCTGCTACATCAATCACTACTGTTCCAGCTCTGCTACAGCAGTTCAGCATCTCCTATGCAAGTAGTTACATGTTTAACTTCGCTTCTTCACCCAATCTCATCCGTCTTGCTACACCAGTGCTACCTGTTCCTGTTTCTCAAGAACCGCTCATCCGGTACAGAGGCTTTGAGGATCTACTTCACCAGTTGAGACAAAACATGCTGCTGCTTGAAGTAAGTAGGGTCCAACTGCGTACTAGATACAGCCCATGGACAAGAATGATGCTATTTAGTAGAGAAAAAAACAGTAATTCATAGAAAATCATCATTAATTCACACATAATTTATGCAAAACAAAACTGTTCTCATTTGTTTCCCTGAAAAGTGCCTTTTCTGATCATAATTAGTGTTTAGTACTGCAACTCAATCCCAATAGTGAAGGGAGTGTGAGGTGCAAAACTAGACACAGCCTATACTCAATGGTGGCACAGGGAAAAAGAGACTGTGTTTTTTTAGTAATATATTTTATGTAATGAAATGAATACTTTAAAACCAAAATCAAACATTATTCAGCTATTTAATACTTGATATTTAAGTGTCTCAATGGAAGCAGAGACCGGAGGGGAACAATTAATCAGCAAGGTAATGATTATTTATTGTTTTTATTTTACTTTTAAGCATTTACAGCTTTTTAAAAAGCATGTAACATTCTGGGAAACCCCTTACGTGTTGAAGTTTTTGATGTTTTAGGTTTTCTACAGGATTTCTGCAACTATTATGTAAATTACGTTACTTATTTTTTACAAAAATACTTAGAATGAGAGTCCTCAGTGGTTGATACCTACTGGCTAACACGGTATAAAGATATATATTATTTTTTACAAGCATTTTTATTGTTTTTGTCTCTTTTTGGTGTGACATACTTTAAATAAAGCTGCTTTGCTTTGATAATTCTTGATATTTGGCTTTGACAAAACTTTATTGATACAGTTTTTTGCGGATTACATGCCTTTTTTGCCTGCAGATTTTCCCTCATATAATGCCAGTCTATGGGGAAAATCCACACATAAAACTGATCGTACCCGCAAGAGAAATTGACATGTTGCGGATTTGAAATGTGCACCGCAGGTCAGTTTACGTTGAGTAAAAAAAAAAGACAGTGGGCATGAGATTTTTGTAAATCCCATCCACTTTGCTGAAACTGAAAAGTGATGCGTTTTGAGTGCCAAAAATAATTGTCCAAAAACTCATCGTGGGAACTTAACCTTAAAAGGAACTGGTCATCAGGTTTCCTTTTATTAAACTACTGCCAGCACATTATGAGCCTCCTAATTAGGATCCTAATGATCGGTTCTCCGAAAATGATCTTTATACACTGCTCTACCCTGTAGGGTAATAAAAAAAAAGACAGAAATATGATGAATAAAAACCCTTCTGTAAGTAAATACATAGCATAGTTCATGAAAATAATATACGGTACTTAGTCAACATGTTCTTTGATCAAAAAAATCAAAAGCCATCCCGTCTCGTCACGGTGACCGTAATTGGGACAGTCCTAACTCTAAGGCCGGCGTCACACTAGCGAGTTTGATGCGAGTTAGTCGCAAGACTTACTCGCATCAACACCCGGCACGGCCGCCCGCTCTCGGACCAGAGTGCGCGGCGGCATAGAAATACATGCAGCCAAACACTCTGGTCCGAGAGCGGGCGGCCGTGCCGGGTGTTGATGCGAGTAAGTCGTGCGACTAACTCGCATCAAACTCGCTAGTGTGACGCCGGCCTAATATTAATAACCTTACTGTTTGTCAAGTGACTGAGAAGGACTGAATCCCTCATAGTGTCAGGATGTAGAATTCAGCACTATCCACATTACACTGTCTTCATCTGATGTGATTAATTGACAACAAGATCCATATTGGATCCATGAAATCCTGAATATTGATGGTAAGACAAAATCGCATAGGGTGCCGTGGTGCATCAAAAGGGAAAAGAAAAATGTGTGGATCTCACCTATTTCGTATGTACAGTTAGGTCCATAAATATTTGGACAGAGACAACATTTATCTAATTTGGTTCTAGACATTACCACAATGAATTTGAAACAAAACAATTCAGATGCAGTTGAAGTCCAGACTTTCAGCTTTCATTTGAGGGTATCCACATTAAAATTGGATGAAGGGTTTAGGAGTTTCAGCTCCTTAACATGTGCCACCCTGTTTTTAAAGGGACCAAAAGTAATTGGACAAATGACTCCAAGGCTATTTCATGGACAGGTGTGGGCAATCCCTTTGTTATGTCATTCTCAATTAAGCAGATGAAAGGGTCGGAGTTGATTTGAGGTGTGGTGTTTGCATTTGGAAGGTTTTGCTGTGAAGGAAACATGTGGTCACAGGAGCTCTCCATGCAGGTGAAACAAGCCATCCTTAAGCTGCAAGAACAGAAAAAAACCCATCCAAGAAATTGCTACAACATTAGAAGTGGCAAAATCTACAATTTGGTACATCCTGAGAAAGAAAAAAGCACTGGTGAACTCATCAATCCAAAAAGACCTGGGAGCCCACGGAAGACAACAGTGGTGGATGATCGCCGCATACTTTCTTTGGTGAAGAAGAACCCGTTCACAACATCAACTGAAGTCCAGAACACTCTCAGTGAAGTAGGTGTATCTGTCTCTAAGTCAACAGTAAAGAGAAGACTCCATGAAAGTAAATACAAAGGGTTCACATCTAGATGCAAACCATTCATCAATTCCAAAAATAGACAGGCCAGAGTTAAATTTGCTGAAAATCACATCCAGAAGCCAGCTCAGTTCTAGAAAAGTATTCTATGGACAGATGAGACAAAGATCAACCTGTACCAGAATGATGGGAAGCCAAAAGTTTGGAGAAGAAAGGGAACGGCACATGATCCAAGGCACACCACATCCTCTGTAAAACATGGTGGAGGCAACGTGATGGCATGGCTATGCATGGCTTTCAATGGCACTGGGTCACTTGTGTTTATTGATGACATAACAGCAGACAAGAGTAGCCGGATGAATTCTGAAGTGTACCGGGATATACTTTCAGCCCAGATTCAGCCAAATGCTGCAAACTTGATTGGAGGCGCTTCATAGTACAGATGGATAATGACCCAAGCATACAGCCAAAGCTACACAGGAGTTCATGAGTGCAAAAAAGTGGAACATTCTTCAATGGCCAAGTCAATCACCAGATCTTAACCCAATTGAGCATGCATTTCACTTGCTCAAATCCAGACTTAAGAGGGAAAGACCCACAAACAAGCAAGACCTGAAGGCTGCGGCTGTAAAGGCCTGGCAAAGCATTAAGAAGGAGGAAACCCAGCGTTTGGTGATGTCCATGGGTTCCAGACTTAAGGCAGTGATTGCCTCCAAAGGATTCGCCACAAAATATTGAAAATAAAAATATTTTGTTTAGGTTATGTTTATTTGTCCAATTACTTTTGACCTCCTAAAATGTGGAGTGTTTGTAAAGAAATGTGTACAATTCCTACATTTTCTAACACATATTTTTGTTCAACCCTTCAAATTAAACGTTACAATCTGCACTTGAATTCTGTTGTAGAGGTTTCATTTCAAATCCAATGTGGTGGCATGCAGAGCCCAACTCGCGAAAATTGTGTCACTGTCCAAATATTTCTGGCCTGACTGTAGTCAGCATCCGATTTGCATTCGAAATGTTCTCCTTAATCTACCCTGTCGCGCCCCTTGCGTTAGCTCCCACCCCAGCATGGGCAGTACCCAAGTATGGCTTTTTCCCCAGAAAAAAACCCCTCCAGAGCATATCTTTCTCCATTAGGAGAAGTTATGTATCGTTATTGGGGAAGGCACCAGCTAGGAGAGACCCAAGTTTTTCCAATAACAGGTTAGCCAAAATAATATCTCCGTGCTTATAAAGTGTCTTGTGTCTCAAAATGTAATAAGAATCCCACAGTGGTGGACATTTCTTAGGGGTACAGAGTGATGTCACCCTTTTAGTCAATAAGATGGGGATTCCATTTTTTTTAACTAAAGGGGTAACGGCACTCCTTGAGCGAGGCCGGAAACAGTCTAGTTGGAATATGGCTGGGAGTATACAAATCACATACTTGCAGTCACATGACCCTTGTTCCCGGCTCTGATACTGGTGAATTGCGCGTTTCACGGAGTGACTGCAGACTTGCAGCTGAAGACCGGACAACCTCTTTAACAGGCGTTCACCTCGATGTCTCTTGGCCAATGTAGTAGACTGAGACACAGAAAAAGTAGATAAGATCCATAAACAGCAGCTCGTTGACTTTGTCCAAGTAGTAACATGAGATTTTTTTTTTATAGAATGGGGAATATAAAAAAAAACAAAAAAAATCAAAGTATTCCTAAAATGCTAGCTGTACAGATTACACAATCAATGTGTCACCGTGAGCACGCCACGCTTTCTACGCAGTCATGCCTACTCTTTCCATCTTTAACCGTGGCTATTTTTGCAGTATCACATGTGCGTTTCTATTAATGTCATTTTGTTTTGTGCCATCTGTGAGAACACGAACGCTGAGACAACTATTATTTTCGGTCCCGAATAGCTTTTAGCATATATTTAAGATATCGTTCTTGCTTTACAAAATTTGATTTCGATGACTCAGAGCAATTTATCGGCTGTTTATATTTGCCTCTTCTAAATGTCACGTCAACCTGTATGTTTTTGTTAGATTTGTTGGTTTCCTTTGTTTTTAATCTGCAGAGGTCTATTTTTCTATTTAATTCATTCATTTTAAAAATTGAAAAAATATTTTGACAAGTCTTTCAAATGCCGCCTTAAAGGAGCTGTCCAAGATTAGAAAAAACATGGCTGCCTTCTTCCAAAAACAAAACCACCCATTCTTTTTATTCTGCTCTGTTAGTGAGTTGTGCAGAGCTGCAATACCATACACTATCAGTAAGCAAGGGTGGCGCTGTTTTTGAAAGTTGTGTAAGCAAGGGTGGCGCTGTTTTTGAAAGTTGTGTAATTCTGCCTCATCCTGTAATTTAGCTTTGCTGATATTAAATGTGCCAAATTTATTAAGAAGCCTTTTTTGCCAAAGGATCTTAATAAATTGACCCCTATTGTAAGCAGATAACGGCGAGTTGACCCACTTGATACCAACGATTTCTGAACTGACCACTATTGATGAGCGAACATGCTTGGATAATGTCTTATCTGAGCACACTCGGGTGTTATCGGAGCATCTGGGAGTGCTCGTATATTATGTTCGAGTCCCCGCGGCTGCATGATTGGCAGCTGTTAGACAGCCTGAACACATGTGGGGATTACCTGTTTGATAGGGAATGTGTTGAGGCTGTCTAATAGCCGCACATCATGCAGCAGCAGGGACTCGAACATAATATACGAGCACGCCCAGATGCTCCGATAAAACCCAAGCGTGCTCGGATAATATGTTATCCGAGCATGTTCGCTCATCACTGTTGACCACCATTTCGTACATTTGTGTCTTGCTTAAAGGGGTTTTTCAGGATTCTAAACCAATGGTCTGTTTTTAGAAGAACCAATCCTTGTGTAATTGGCAGGGTCCAAACCCCTGGTTCCTAACTGATCACCTACCATGGACAGATGCACATGGAACAACAGTCAAAGCATAGTTGCAAACCTTCCCGAAATTCCTGAGACTCTTGGGTCGAAAGGTAATGGGATCATATAAACATCACCTATTCAGGGGTGGGGCTTTCCTGCGAGGACATGGTCTTAAGGAGTCTAGAAAACGAAGTGTCCCTTTTTTATAGAAGCCTCGTTCACGTTTCAGAGTTTCAGGAGAGTATCCTTTTCTATTAAAAAATATTTAATATTTTTGTATCCATTTTTATCATTTATTTTACTTAAAATAAAAAAATATGATAAACTGCATTGTGCGATAAATATATTCCCAATACTTTATTATATATGTATTATTGGGTGAGTCCATACAATGAACTGGCAGCTTTAAAGTGGTTTTCCCGTTTTGGAAAACCCCTGGTTTTTTTTAGTATTTTTTATTTTATGTTTTTGTATTAATGCACGTAAAAGTCTTAAAGGGGGTTTCCAAGTTTGGAAATCCCCTATCACCCAGCTGCAGTTTATTTATTTACCCCCTTTGTGTCCAGCGCTGAGTCTCCGCTGCTGCTCCCAGTGTCTGTTATTGTCTGCAGCTCTGATGTCACGTCAGACAGCGCTGCAACCAATCAGTGAACTCAGTGGCTCTGACTGCTTCATGGAATCAACTCAGGCAGAGCTGATGAGCTCCGTGATTGGCTGCAGCGCTGTTGATGTGACGTCAGTGATGCAGACAATAACAGATACCGGGAGCAGCGTCAGAGGCTCAGTGCTGGACCCTGAAAGGGTGAGTAAAGAACAATTTGTTTTTTTTTAAATTAATTTGAAGCTGGAAGACAGGGGTTTTCCAAAAATGGAAAACCCTTTTAGGTCTTTAGATTCTTTTACTCCAATTAAAATAAAAGCAAAAACATAAAAAAAAAAGCAGCCATGGGTAGAATTACGATCCCCTCGCGGTTGTTAACATGTTAAATGCCGCTGTCAAACTCTGACAACGTCATTTAACATGATTGCGCTGGAAGCACGTCACGAACTCCACCCATCGGCACCCAGTTGTATGATCGCGGGTCTACAGGAGACCCCCGTATTTGCCATGGCTGATCTGGCATAAGCGCCGCCCCATGGCCAATGTTCATAGCAGATGATCATTTCTGCTCTGTGCAGCACAAGGGATCAGAAGATCAAAGCTTCTAGTCTCCTAAGGAGACTATTGAAGCAAGTAAAAAGTGCAAAAAAAAATCAAAAATCTAAAAAAAAATATATATAAAAGTTCAAATCACCGCTATTCAATATACAACAATAAAAAAATCAAAAATACACATATTTGGTGTTGCCAAGTTTAGAAACGCCCGATCTATCAAAATATGAAAAGAAAGAATCCAATCCGTAAATGGCGAAGCGAGAAAAAAATGAAAACTCCAGAATTACATCATACATTACAGAATTACATCATATCTGCCCCAAACTTCTATCAATAAAAACGTCAGCTCGGTGAACAAAAATTAAGTTGTCATACAGCCCCAGATCACGAAGAATGGAGACGCTATGGGTCTCGGAAAATTACGCCATTTTTTTTTATAATAAACTTTGGGGTTTTTTATTCACCTCTTAAATAAAAAAGAAACTGTAGATGTTTGGTATCTCCGAACTCGTAATGACGTGGAGAATCATAATGGCAGGTCAGTTTTAGAATTTAGTGAACATGGTAAAAATAAATTAAAAAAAAACATTGTGAAATTACACTTTTTTTTTGCAATTTAATTTTTTCCCGATTTTCCAGACCAGTACACTATATGGTAAAACCAATGATCTCATTCAACAGTACAACTCATCCGGCAAAAAACGAGCCCTTACATTGGCATATTGATGGAAAAAAAAAAAAAAAGTTATGCTCTGGGAAAAAGGGAAGTGAAAAACTAAAACAAAAAAAAAGCAAACAAAAAAAAAAACGGAAAACGGCCGGTGGGTGAAGGGGTTAAATTACACCAACCACAAGTTGCATTTGGTGAAAGATAAAAGGGACGACCTCTAGTAATATGGATTGGGTCAGATCTGGGACGAAGACACGCACACGTTAACTCGCGGCTGACGGACCTGAAACTAACCGAAATACCAAGGAGAAGAAAGATTTCTTTCATCCTCTTTCCTCGCATAGATCTTGTATTCCTTTTAATCCAGTTGTGCCAGGAAACTTCTGTTTGTTTTCATAAATGGGATATTTATGGAGACTTGGGGTCAAAGTATTAGAAAATTACAAAGTTAATGGCGATATACAAACAGACTAGTTGGAGTTTCTCAAGGAAATGACATCTTTGTCCTCACTACTCCTGGGAGTCTTTCTGTTTTTACTAGAATAACACAGTTATTCTAAGCATAAAATTTTCTTCCATAACTGAGGGAATAAAGCACTTGAACATTAATGTCTGTAGGATTTTGTCTGCGCTACGTCCTGCATGATTCCTTTATGGCATTATAAAAACATATACATAGATTTTTTTTACTATTCCCCACCTCCAAATCCATCATTTTTAGGTCTAAATGAAATGAAACAGGACCATAATGCTACTGCTCCTTTACGACAAAATAGAAAGTATGAGGGAAATCGCAACGAAAATTTCCATATTCACAATAAAAAGCAAAATAAAATTTTTGGATGGCGCTAGTGTACCAGACAGACTGAAATGTTATCTCCTTGTGGCTCTTAGTTTTCAACTACTTTTTGGGTCAACTGTTTTTTTTTCCCCAAAAACGATTAATGGAACCATTCCTTATAACAAAAGGAAATTTTGGGGAATGGTTAAATCGCCACGTCCTTTCCTTGGCCAACTTTGAGGCAAGTCTTTCTCGGAGGTGATTGTATAGCAAAACTTTTTCACCATTGCTTTATCGCGTTTTTGTAGGACACTCTTCCTCCTCTCACGTCTTCTACACCCACTTCCCGCTTCTTCCATGTCTACTCCATGGAAGAAAAATATTCAGAAGCGCCACTTATTTTGGTGGGATAGGGGTTTCAGGAAGTTTTAGGTGGATTCAGCATGCTCCTGAGTGATTTGCCAACTGTTTGGGGAATCTGGAAGGTCTGTCCTTTTTCCGAGGAGTCTCATGGATGTTTCAGGTGATCTGGCATTGTGTCGACCCGCCACCACAATTGTGGGTTACCAGGGCAATGGGGTACTCAGAGCCGAGCCCGTAGAAGTCTATGGGGATTTTGTCACAGGTAGCTGTGGCTCGGTCTGTGGCCCGGGCGGTCTGGCGTATGTTGGGGATATATTTACAGGGGATTGATTTATGTACAGTTCGTGACGCCACCTGTAGTATTCTGGTAATTTGTACCAGCGCTGCTGTAGATCTCTGAGGGGATGGTGATGCAGCTAGATGTCGGGTCCCCTACAGGTGGGACTCTTCCCTCAGGTCGGTAGTTAGGTAGGGATTGTGCAGGCATGCAATAATAACTCAGTCTCACACAGTCAACGTCTTTCCATACCTTTACTTGCAAGATGATAAGGCAGGTCCCGGGGAGGCTGATGGGGTTGATGGAGGATGAGCTTCGAGGCAACAGCTAAGCAAGTTAGGGGCCTCCTTTACTTTCCAATGAAGCTGAGTACGACCAGCCTGAAGCGTAGTCCTCTCTATGATTCCAGCTAATCTTTAGCTGTTCTGCCCAGTCAAATTTGTGTTAGAAGCCTTCCTGCGAGGGAGCTGAATCCTTTTCTTGTCGTGCACTAACTCAAAGTCTTCACACCCCCTGACTCCAGCTACGTTCTGACTATAAGGGGCTTGTCTGCCGCGACCTAGGGTCCGGTAGATTCCTGGTTTTCTCTTCACTATGCTGTACAATAGTGATCCTTCGGTCCCCAGTAACCGGTTGCAACGTGCAGGACTTTTCCAAGTCAAAAGCACTTTTCCAATTATCTTCCTTCCACTTTGCCCTTCGCCTTGCTTGTCTCTTAATAGATAGTTCAGTCTTTCTTCCAGTGGGGCACAGCTCTGACTAGACTAAGGTGTATACAGACACCTACACCAGACTCCACTTTCTGAACTGATGATAGACTTAAACTGGAGACGTCTTCTCTGTCCGAAGACAGGAACTAGACTGACTAGAAATCACTCCCTTCCACACCCCTACTGGGTGTGTCAGAAGTGTACATGATGTCATGAAGAGACCTTAACTGTTACCTCTCCACTCATCCTCCTGGTATTGTGTACCAGGGCTACACACGGATAGGTTGCAGGGGGGCCTTTTGACTACCGTAGTCCTTTCTTCTGAGACCACAGGGTCCACAGTTCCGACACCACCTCTCGACGGAGCTGCGCATCCCTACCCAGTAGAACCGGCATCTCAACAGGGTCTCCAGCTTCCTCCAGCCAAAGTGTCCTGCTTGATCGTGGTACGCTTCCAACACCATTGGGACGTCTGCCTTGGGGACCACGATTTGCCAGACCATTTCATGGGTTCTGGGGTTGACGTATCTTCTGCACAACTTCTCACGGTATAGGAACAACCTGCTTTTCTCGTTCCACAGGAGCTTGGCTGACATAGGTGCATCCTTTTCCAAGGAGGAACCTTCCTGTTTTAACAACTCCTTGATGCGGCTGACCACTGGATCACTGTCCTGAGTCTCTTTCCAGCTGTGATGGGGTAAAGGATTTAATGTTGCACCATGCTGCTTTCTGTGAACTTGATGCTCGTGGACTACCCCATTTCGATGGAACGCAGGTAGCTCAATTTCTTCCAGGTCGTCCGATTCTTCTTCCGTATCAGAGTCATGCGGCATTCGGGACAACGCATCAGCATTAGCATTCTTTCGACCTGCCCGGTACTTGATAGTAAACTGGTAATTGGACAACCGAGCCATCCATCGCTGCTCCATGGCACCCAGCTTGGCGGTTTCCAGGTGCGTTAACGGGTTGTTGTCTGTAAACGCAGTGAACTTATTGGAGGCCAGATAGTGCTTAAATCTTTCAGTAATGGCCCAGACCAGCGCCAGAAACTCTAGCTTGAAGCTGCTATAATTTTCCGGATTCCTTTCAGTTGGCCTGAGTTTTCTGCTGGCATATGCGATGACTTTTTCTTGTCCATTCTGCTTCTGACTGAGAACGGCTCCCAACCCTTCATTACTGGCGTCGGTATACAACAGGAACGGTTGGCTGTAATCAGGATAAGTTAAGATCTCATCACCTGTCAGGATCTCTTTCATCTTTTGGAATGCTTCAGCCTGTTCTTTACCCCAATTAAAGGGAGGGTTTCTGCTCTTTAAGGATTGTCCTACCAGGAGGTCCTGTAAAGGAGCTGCCTTCTTCGTGTAATCTTTCACGAATCTCCTATAGTAACCCGTTAGTCCCAGGAACTGTCGCACTTCCTTAAGGTTCTTCGGCTCCGGCCACTTCTGGATGGCAGTGACTTTCTCTGGGTCCGGCGCTACTCCTTCCGAACTGACGATGTGCCCCAAGTATTGTACCTTCTGCTTGAGTAGATGGCATTTTGAGGGTTTCAACTTCATCCCGTACCTGGACAGGGACTCAAACACTTCTGCCAGGTGCTTCAGATGGTCCTCATATGTCTTGGAATACACGATAACGTCGTCTAGGTATAGCAGCACGGTTTCAAAATTGAGATGTCCCAGACAGTTTTCCATCACTCTCTGAAATGTTCCTGGGGCACTACTGAGCCCAAACGGCATTCTGTCGAACTCACAGAGCCCCATTGGGGTGGTGAAAGCCGTTTTCTCACGATCCTCCTCAGCCACAGCCACTTGCCAGTAACCACTAGTCAGATCAAGGGTAGAAAAGTAGTTAGCCGTTTTCAGAGCAGCTAATGATTCCTCTATGCGCGGTAACGGGTATGCATCCTTGTGTGTTATGCGGTTCACCTGAGTTGCTGGGTCATTGTCCTCCGCTATTTGACAGGAGTCTAAGGACTCAGCCGGGAGAATAGAATTATTATCAACAGCATGAAGTCGAGTGCGGTTAAAGAACACAGTCTCACACGGTCAGCGTCTTTCCGTGACGCCAAAAATTTGTGTCGACCCGCCACCACAATTGTGGGTTACCAGGGCAATGGGGTACTCAGAGCCGAGCCCGTAGAAGTCTATGGGGATTTTGTCACAGGTAGCTGTGGCTCGGTCTGTGGCCCGGGCGGTCTGGCGTATGTTGGGGATATATTTACAGGGGATTGATTTATGTACAGTTCGTGACGCCACCTGTAGTATTCTGGTAATTTGTACCAGCGCTGCTGTAGATCTCTGAGGGATGGTGAGGCAGCTAGATGTCGGGTCCCCTACAGGTGGGACTCTTCCCTCAGGTCGGTAGTTAGGTAGGGATTGTGCAGGCATGCAATAATAACTCAGTCTCACACAGTCAACGTCTTTCCATACCTTTACTTGCAAGATGATAAGGCAGGTCCCGGGGAGGCTGATGGGGTTGATGGAGGATGAGCTTCGAGGCAACAGCTAAGCAAGTTAGGGGCCTCCTTTACTTTCCAATGAAGCTGAGTACGACCAGCCTGAAGCGTAGTCCTCTCTATGATTCCAGCTAATCTTTAGCTGTTCTGCCCAGTCAAATTTGTGTTAGAAGCCTTCCTGCGAGGGAGCTGAATCCTTTTCTTGTCGTGCACTAACTCAAAGTCTTCACACCCCCTGACTCCAGCTACGTTCTGACTATAAGGGGCTTGTCTGCCGCGACCTAGGGTCCGGTAGATTCCTGGTTTTCTCTTCACTATGCTGTACAATAGTGATCCTTCGGTCCCCAGTAACCGTTGCAACGTGCAGGACTTTTCCAAGTCAAAAGCACTTTTCCAATTATCTTCCTTCCACTTTGCCCTTCGCCTTGCTTGTCTCTTAATAGATAGTTCAGTCTTTCTTCCAGTGGGGCACAGCTCTGACTAGACTAAGGTGTATACAGACACCTACACCAGACTCCACTTTCTGAACTGATGATAGACTTAAACTGGAGACGTCTTCTCTGTCCGAAGACAGGAACTAGACTGACTAGAAATCACTCCCTTCCACACCCCTACTGGGTGTGTCAGAAGTGTACATGATGTCATGAAGAGACCTTAACTGTTACCTCTCCACTCATCCTCCTGGTATTGTGTACCAGGGCTACACAGCATGTTTGACTTATGTTGGTTTGCATTATTCTCTAAATCGAGTGCAGCAGGCAGTGTTTTTTCAGTGGAT
The DNA here is from genome assembly GCA_033576555.1 of Oophaga sylvatica. Classification (NCBI taxonomy): domain Eukaryota; kingdom Metazoa; phylum Chordata; class Amphibia; order Anura; family Dendrobatidae; genus Oophaga; species Oophaga sylvatica. Next base: position 121,673,093 of record JARQOD010000007.1, read on the forward strand.
TAAGAAATTATGAATGGAGGGAGGGAGAACATCCTATAAGCATTTTTTTTGCAGTGTAAAGATTTTGCTCGGCAGCAGTTCAAAGCAACTTCTAAAAGAGCTTGAGTTAGGCTGTGAAAAAACACTGCAACTTAGTGTTTCGGAGAGAAGGAGGTAACATGAGGTAATGAAGTATATTTCAAGAATTACTAACTTTTAAAAGGTTGATCAATAATTATATAACAAAAAAAAATTTTTTTTACTCCTTAAGCTTGAAGCTAGTGAGGCATTTTAGGGCTGGACACTCATGATGGACAGGAGGTGTTGGAGTTTTTCTAACGGTGGATGAGTCATATCAAATACCATTTTTATTTTGCTGTTATCATTCAGACCCAATTACAACAGTCCCTCTAGTGTATTTTGGAATACTATGAATTACTAAGACCGCCGATCAGTAAATATTTGCCAATCAACCGTCGTTCGTTTACCTTCGTAGACAAAATCAGTATGTTCACAGAATAATCAGGGCGCATAGACTGCCATTTTTCTCGGCAGCTCAGGTGCTATTTACACAGGGCAATGTGCTGGCGAGAACGATGAGCATTTAGACAAACCAAAAGATTATTTCACCCCACGAGTGAGCATTTTGCTAGCTCCTCCTAGGAACTCTTTCCTAATCATCATGCAGTGTAAATGTTCTTTAAGTCTATGCATTACTCAACCATCTCAGATATCATTTTGAGCTTTTAAGAACCCAGTTTTTCTTGTGACTATTGTTTTAGTGGTGACATCCAGCTTTCTTTCCCTTCCTCATTTGCTAACACTTTATTTCTACCACACACATAGCTCATTGTTTAAACTCCTCAAACCTCTCCTCTCCCTCTCTCTGATGCCTTTTGTTAGGGTGACCTAACACATCTTTGAGAATTGTTCCAGTTGGTTTACCAAGAAAGGTCATTTTTCTTTGACTACTCAACACTATACTAATAAATCCATTCAGACCTTGCCAAAAAACATAGAAACAGTTCTGTGCCGCGGTCAAATCTTAATCTTCCTGTTATTTTGGTAGGTACAGAGGCCCAGAACACAACTTTTTTTTTCATGCCTAAAACTATGACACATGGTCTTTTCAATTCCTATTTCGATGTGTTTCATTTTTGTTTCCAAGTCAATGGACGAATTAGTAGTTGATAGCGTGCCGCCTACAATCTGTTCGGTCCTCACCCAGGGGATGTATTTCTAGGATTAGAAAATCTGTCGAACCATTAAAACCAAAATGGCCAACTGCAAACGTTTCCACCAATCTGGAGGTAGACGATAAATCAAGAGCAATTGCTCGTAAATTACAGATTTCAATTTGGGTGTAGAGCCAGGTACGTAATTGAACATTGGTCTGGTCGTAATTCAGTAATCAGACAGCACTTGGTAGATGAGGCGTCCTGGAGACAGATCTACATTGTGCCGCGCTCCAACTCTGAAATTGATAGGACAACTGTTAGACAAAGTCTACCGTGAGGCCTTACGGATACATTTCCAAATGGATTCTTCTCCATCCAAGCCTTTTATACTTCTTTGTTTAGCCAGATTAGATGCCATTTGCAGTCAAAGACTTGAGCAAACTTTTTCATGCTACTTTCTAATTTTCTCTAATAAAGTACATTTACCGCTAACTCAATGTGATTCTCCAAAATGAATAAAAATCCAATCCAAATGAAAAAAAAGGTGCTCGTGAATATTATTAGAGAGTTCTGCCACATCCAGGACTCTTATAAAATAATATGTTGCAGCTTCCACAACATTTACTGCTGAGCAACAAGTAAACAGTCAATTGGACTCGTCAAAATCATTGCTGAAGCTTCACCTTTAAAGGAAACCTTTAGCATCCCCCAAAAACATTTATATGAATGTGTAGCCCTTTATCAGATAAGCCATTAGATCTCTGTTGCACAGCGAAAAAATCATTTTGAAGTTCTCTATATGTATCTGGAAGTGCATTGGTGCGTGACGATGCACTTACAGCTTCTCAGTCTCTGCTGTATTTCCTACCCTGCAGCACCCTTCCCTGGCTGAATGGCAAGTTAGTGGCTGTGTAGCAGAGCAAACGATATGTCAATATGTCAATCAGTGAATGAAGGTTCGCACTAGGTAGAGAACACAACTTGAGGCTGAGGAGCTGTAAGTGCATCGTCATGTCCCAATGCACCTCCAGACAACTTCAAAATGCGATTTCTCAATGCTTGGGGTCATAATGCGATCATCTGGCTTGTCTTTTAAAGGACAGCACATTAATATTAATGGTTTAGATGACGTATACGTTTCTGACAACTTTCCTTTAAAAGGGGTTTTGGGTAACTTAAAGGGAACCTGTTATGCCATTCATGCTGCCCGAACCGCTGGAAACCTGAATCAGAGCCTCATTGCATGATCCTATTTAACTATAGGAGATATTGGTAAGGGTGAATATTAAGCCTGTAATAAAATGTTATGAGTATTAGGCCGGGATCACACATGTGAGGAATACGGCCGAGTCTCGCATGTTAATACCAGGCACTGCCGCCGGCCTCGGGAACCGAGCCTGCGGCTCCATGTATTGCTATGCGGCCGCACGCTCCACTCCCGAGGCCGGCAGCAGTGACTCGGCCTTATTTCTTACATGTGTGAACCCGGCCTTAAAGAAAGTCCAGGTGGAGCGGTCATCAAAATAGGTTTTAAATTACCTACGCATCTTTTCTAGGTATAAGGCAATATCAAACTGATTTTAATGGATGAGTTGCCTGTTTAACAACAGATGAAATCCCTACGCTTCACCCCAATACTGACCAATATCTGGTGGACTCACAGTGGGTACGGTATAGTTGCTCAGCTGGCCTACCATCATTGTGCAAGAACATGGCCAACTAGGTGGCTATCATTATGATGCCAAGCTGACCCCTGTATTGGTAGGGTACAGGACTGTCCCGGACTGGCTGAAGACAACCGAGCCATGCCAGGCTTCTCAAAGTATATGTTTTCATTATACGGTGAAAAAAATGGTTATCCACAAGGTTTTCGACAAATTCTTGTGTCTTGTGCCATTTTGTGTAGGGGATTAGTTTAAGCAGTTGGGAGAGGGAGTGTGTGGATTCTCTATCATATCATATAGCGACTGCTTCGGGTTCCTATTAGCTATTTCCAGGTAGAGGGATTCAATTGTGAAAAATTTCAGAATATGTCCCCATGTTCTTAATGGGAACCTGTCAGTTGATCCATGGTGCTCAAACAAGAATTAGACCCTGGTTGTACGAGTGCAGCCAAGTGTGTATTTTTGTGAAACGCTCCATCTGTTCAGAGAAAGTATAGCTTGAAGAGCTGGCCGGGGGACAATAGGCAAGGGCGACACTAGTCCAAAGCCACAGCTTCTACTTTCTCCACTCCAAGTGATTGACAGGTCTCTCCCTTTGCACCCACATGGGAGAGACAAGTCAATCAACTGGAGTGGAGCGCATCGGACTAGTCAGGTATCTCCCAATGTTCCCAGCCGGCTCTTCATACTATATTTTCTCTGAAATGCTGGAGTGCTTGAAGGTAAATCATACCTGGCAAGGTCAGCGTGAATTAAGGGGTTAGTCCCATTTCCAAAATCATATCCCAATATGTAGTAGATGTAATAACAATAATAATAGCAAATAATCCAAATAGAAATGTAGTATAGTTCTTCTGATTAGCTATGTCACCTATCCCATATGCAGGGCATTGCACTAGCTTAGAGATCAATGGTTACAATCACTATATATGTATTAACTAACTAACTGTTACTATATGAGTGGTCGTAACCATGGATACCAAAACTACTGCAATGCTCTGCACATGGGGTAAGGGACATAGCTAATCAGAAGAACTATACAACATTTCTAATTAGCGGTATTTGCTAATATTATTATTACACCTAATACATATTGGGATTGATTACTGGAGATGGGAATACCCCTTTAAGTGACACTTTTCCTTTAACAAGTCCCCACATTAGGATGTCATCCAGGACCATGTACTTCACATATAGAGTGGTATTGTTTGAATTTCCTTTATTCTATTACTTTTTGTATAAATTAAAACAATAGAACTTTTTTTTTTTTGCATTAGCTTATCTTCTGGAAAATGTTATATCTTACCTGTCTGAAATATCAAAATAATTCAGACTATGGGTAGCGGTGGGATTAGGAGAATTTTACTTTACAAGACTCTGTGTCTGTCGGATATATACACCTGTTGTAGCAGCTTGGGTGGCAAGTTAATAAACAATCTGCAGGATTTTAGTAATTGTCGGCAGAAGATGAAAGGGGCTTTTATATACCCTACTGTGCCAGTCATCCATTAACTTTTCCTGAGATTTGAGTTTTTGCATACACTCAGCACGATGCACGTATTACACGTCCTCTGGAAGAATAGCATTACCTTATCGGACTATTTCCCTATGTAAACATCACCTATAATATTTAATAAGCTATTTGATATTGCAGGCGGTGTGTTCCATCTATTAGCATTATCAACCGTGTGTGGTCCAGGCTAAATTGCCATTTCCTTTCATTAGACCTTGTAAAACAGGTCTCCGTTTATATACAGTCTTATGTTTGATTACGTTTGAGAAGACTGTGTGCTTTACATAGGAATTATCGTCAGCGTGTGATATGAGGAGGCCATTAAGGTTTAGAGATTTGGTTTATATTCTGGAGGAAACAATGAGAGCCATTCTTTCAGTCATTAATAAAGGGAGAAGCCACTGTTGAAAAGCAGAATGAAGTTCATGTTTTATCTTTAAAGACTCTTACGGGACTGTATTCAACATTGTAGTCATTTAGGTCTTCACTCGAAGACTTACTCCTCTCAAAACCTAAAAACGATCTATTAATTCCATTATAACACTACCCTACCATACTTACCACAATTTAGGAGGCTAAGATATGAGATGTGGTGAGGTTCCTACAGTAGAGTTGCTTTATCATGTGCCAGACTTGATAGTGCTGAAACGTCAGAAGACACTGGTCATATTCCAAACAACGATATGGTGGCTCTAGAAGACCTAGACGAAAAAAAAAGACCATAGTGTTTAGTCAGTCCGTGTCTCCTCAATGTAAAGACTAAACATCCAAAAGGTTCCCCGTGCCTCAGCTTTCTTGAAGAAGCCACTGTTGAAATGCAGATTCAAGCTCAAGACTCTTACTCAACAGGTTAGCCATTAATGGATTCTCTTAAATCCTAACTCCGATCAAACCTAAAAGATATTTATTAATTCCAATAAAAGACTATCCAATCATACTTAGAACAGTTTAGGAAACTAAGATATGAGATGTTGTGTGTTGAGGTTCCTACTGTAGAGTGGCATTACCATGTGCCAGACTTTGACACTACTGAAACTTCAGAAGAAACATTGGTCATTTCCCAAAAAACAATTTGGTGGCTCTAGAAGATGTAGACGGAAAAAAAACCCATAGTGTTTACTTAGTCCGTGTCTCTTTAGTGTAAAGACTAAACAGCCAAAAGGTTCAACTTTCTTGAAGAAGCCACTGTTGAAATGCAGATTCAAGTTCATGGTTTATCTTTAAGACTCTTACTCAACAAGTTAGCCATTAATATTTTCACCTAAAGCCTAACTCCTGTCAAACCTAAAAGCGATCTATTAATTCCAATAAAAGACTACCCAATCGTAGGACTAGGTTTCATGATATCTAGTGCCAGTGGTATTGATGTATATTATTTCCTACCCAAACATAGTTAGAACAGTTTAGGAAACTAAGATATGAGATGCTGTGTGGTGAGGTTCCCCTGTACAGTATAGTTGTTTTACCATGTGCCAGACTTTAGTATTTGTCAATTTAAGAGGAAACGTAAGGAAGGACACATTTGTTGAGGTAGGTAGAGGAACATTAGAATTGTAGGGAAGCCTGATTTGTTAAGAATAATTCTGAATAATCATACATTTGTGCCATCATTTTGTTGGTGGTATACATTGAGTTGAGATGAAAATCAGAGTTGAGATCATACAATATTACAGAGAGTGCCCTACTTATAGGACATCCAATATTTAGAGATTGAGACATGAAGATGGGGTTCTACCATCTGGAATAGTGGTGATTATATGTGGAAAATGGAAATAGACAGTGACCAAGATAGTGACTGATGCGAAAGGAAGATTATTTATTTGCCTTCTCCAAAGATTGAAGTAGTATAAAAAGTTTGGGTAGTCTTTGACAGAAATTGTCAAATGAAGGGGATAGACATGGTATAAGACCTAGGAGCAAAATTGTAGAAAATTATAAGAGAGAAGACAAATCTAAAGTCAAACCATAAACAATGGAGCATTTAGCCAGCAATCATCTCTCACAACTCCACTGGAGGGATCATCATTTGGGCTCAACCAAACATGCAAGTTTATTTCAATAGTAAGGAAGTGATAGGTCATGGGGAAGAACACGTGTTCAAGCAAAATCTATGACTGACCCATTAGACAACTTTGACTCTTAGGTTCCCTCCACCTCCATACAGATGCATAATTGAGTGGGAGAGGGGAGTAAGATGTTGGCAGATGCCTTTGTTGGAAGCCTATCTCTCAGAGGACAAAAGCATTGGGTATGTGGAAATCCAACTGCCCCATTCTTCTCTCCCTTATGTCTGCTGTCTGGTAGAATCTAATATGTATAGACATATTAAATTGTTGACTAGTCTCACCAGAATCTGTCGACCGACAATTAATCTAACGCATGATCCTCATTTTACCCAATAACCCCAGGCATTCTTGAATGTCATTCACTCCGCCTTTAATATGTAAAGGATTTTTAGATGACCTTTCCATAGGATAGGTTATGAATATAAGATTGGTGAGGGCCAAAACTCCACCACCGAGCTGAAAATTGTAGTGGCTTGAAGTGAGCAATGTACGAGGTGGAAAACAGCAGCACCATGTATTGCTTCGTGGCTGCTGCCAAGTCTTGTACTTGGTCTCCCAATTACCTGAATAGGTCATTAATTGAGGAGTCCTTGAAAACCTCTTAAAATCAATGGGTTCAGCCAATTTTTGTTTAAAAAGAAAGAAAAAAACTGATAGTGAGAAAACATTCCATCTAAATAGCAATGTACATATAATGCTGCCAATTATTGCACCTCATTAATCATTTTACACATGGCTGCTTCTCCCAGCAAAAGTTTACAAGTCCAATAATCTCTGATTGTATTGACAGATCATTACAGTTCACTACATGCGGCTATCAATATAATTGGGTAATTCTGCTGACTACATTATGTTCTACAATGGTCGAGATATTTGCGGGATGTCAAACCAGGACGGAAACCTATTACATTATAACAAAACCTGTGATTTTTACCGATTATTTGAAAAAAAAAATGTGAAACTTAAAAATTCGTCTGTTACATAGAAAATTGAGCAACAACCAACCGGACAACCATTACACCTTCTATATGACCTATCAGCCAACTTTCATAAAGTCTTTCATATCTAGTTAGCCTGGTTATACAACCAAGATGAAAGCAGCCACCATGGGTCGGAAGCCAAAGAGGCCTAACTCATTTGTGAGGTTACGTTTGGAAAGGAAAATTAATAAGGGTCAGCGGGAGAACAAAAGTCTAAGTAAAGTCCAAAATAATCACATCACATTGATTTTCAAACCTCATTGATTACTGATTATATTGGATTTGGTCATTTTCCAAATGTTGTTAAACATAAATATATTACTGATTGGGCATGGGATATCACAGGAGTTTTAATAATGGGTTCTAAGGGCAATCAATGTATGATCACTAGGGTCCAAACCTCAGAAACCAGCATAGTGGACCCTTCATTACTTATTTAGCTTCAGGACACTGTGTGACTGTCCCGACCAATTCCAGCATTGGTCGGGACTGAAACTGAACCATTACTTTTATAGTACAACTTTGATTATAGTGGTCTGGATTGTTCAACCCTATAGATTACACATTGATATTCTATCCTAATGATAGGCCAACAATTATGAGTCATCAGTAGATGACCTATTGTATAAATTAGGTTTGTGTGTTAAATGTATTTTTTTTATTGTTTTCAATTTTTTTTCTTTCTACATATCGCAATTTGCATTATAAATAAAAATTAGCAATTTCAACATTGGTCACTGGGGCTTTTAAAGACTTTAACTTTCTATTGTTTCAGGAAATAACACATGTACATTAACTACACTAGTCAGATCCCAACAATTATGATTCATCAGTAGATGACCTATTGTATAAATTAGGTTTGCATGTTAAATATATTTTTTATTGTCAATTTTTTTTTCTTTTTACATATCACAATTTGTATTAAAAATAAAAATGAGCTTTTTTAACATTGGCCACTGGGGCTTTTTTACACTTTAACTTCCTATTGTTTCAGGAAATAACATATGTACATTAACTACAGTAGTCAGATGCCAACAATTATGAGTCATCAGTAGATGACCTATTGTATAAATTAGGATGGTGTGTTAAATGCATTTTTTTTATATTGGCAATTTTTTTTCTTCTATTTACATATCACAATTTGTATTAAAAATAAAAATTAGCAATTTTAACATTGGCCACTGGGGCTTTTTAGACTTTAACTTTCGATTGTTTCAGGAAATAACACATGTACATTAACTACAGTAGTCGGATCCTGACCCTTTCTTTTGTATCTTCTGTATCAGCTGTGTATAAAGGTGTCACCTGTCATTGTTATTCTGCCTCTGCTGATAAGGAAACTGCTGTAAACTCTTCTTGAAAGGACAGGAAGTATCAGACTAATAAAGCCCCTTTGATCAATGTAAAAATTGCAAGATTACTATTTTTTTTTAAATCGTAATATGAAAAAGAAAACAACTATTGCCAAACATTTTTAAATAATATATGTAACACAAAAACCCGATTTAAACAATAGCTAATTTTCTGATGATAGCTTCTCTTTAAGAAACTGTTGACACTGTTTATTTTATTTTTTTACAGCCAAACCGGGGGATATACTGGTGATTCTTTTTTTCACACTAAGGAAGGGTCCATTTGTTGGGGGTCTTGAAAAGAACCCCAAGTCATTACGACCTGTAAATAAACCCCAAGAATAAACGTCTTCTCTAGGGCTGTTTTAAAAGACGTTCTTTTGAGCTCACTTGCTTGGTTTTCATTTCTCTGATGTCCTCCTCCATATTCATCATTAAGTTACTTGTAACAGCTCATTCAGCTCTTCTGTTCTTTTCCTCCCTCTGTGACACATTTGGCCTTTTGTCATTTCGACATTCTTTGAGATCAACAGTCTATGAAAATTACAGTGTTGAACTTGTAACATCATTCAGTTTTTTAATGACTAACGTAGGCAGAAGAATGAATTTAATCATGCAGCGGTGGTTCTCCATGCACTCACATATTAAATGTCCTATCGTGCTGTAAAATAAGGCTGGTTCAACCCCATGCCAGCATAACTTCATTCCATGGAGCAGTTGGAGAGATAATGTATGTCATCACATGAATGGAGAGACACTGCTGAATTGTAACTATTGAGGTTTTGCTAACTCTTCAGCTATGTGCTACAGACCAAACGGACAGCTCCTCTATCAACATGAAGACATCAGATTAAAGGCGTAGAGGCTGCGAAGTCATAATAATTCTTTTTTAATCCAGTACAGGTGAGAAATATATCAGGCCACGATAGAAAAATAACTTATAAAAAGGACCACTCCTATCTCCGGGGTCTACGACGATGACCAGGCTCAAGTGTGCCACTGAGCTTGGTAGAGAGGAACGAATCTCTCGAAATTAGTTATGGGCAGATTTGGTCGATTCGACTTGCAGATTCATTTAGTTCCCAAAAAAATCAGTACGAATTAAGTATATCCCGATTACATTAAAAAGACGTCTATTATGTTCTGAGGTCTCTTCAGATCCCAAATGGAGGCTCAGTGGTTAGCACTGCAGCCTTGCAGCGCTGGAGTCCTGGGTTCGAATCCCACCAAGGACAACATCTGCAAGGAGTTTGTATGTTCTCCCCGTGTTTGCGTGGGTTTCCTCCGGGTACTCCGGTTTCCTCCCACACTCGAAAAAAAACATACTGATAGGGAATCTAGATTGTGAGCCCCATCGCGGACAGAGATGATAATGTGTGCAAACTGTAAAGCGCTGCGGAATATGTTAGCGCTATATAAAAATAAAGATTATTAATAAAGATTAAATGGAGTGGAGGGAATGGCTTAAAAAAAAATTAAAACTTATATTCTAGAATTCTGTCATAAAAAACTTTGAAAATTTGCTCAATTTATGGCGCAAAACTGTGATTTTTAGCATTTTCACACAGCTGCAACAAAGTGGGCAAAGCTGGATCGGGACAGGACCGGCGACCCTTTTCATCATATTCATGATGATCAGCGGCGTTCATTATACTACAAATCTTAATCCAGTCTTTGATTGGAGTAATATTTGGGGTGGGGCGTACATCTCTTTTCAGAAGTGCTTAATTCATGAAGAGACATGCACCTCATCACCCCACCTCCTCATCAAGACCGGATTTAACAACGCCAGTCTTGATGAGTCAAGGATGTTGTTCTTTCCTGTCCTAGGTCCTTTTCTGACTTCTTATGTCACCTGCACCATAGTGTCGAAACCTGTAGGTTCCAGTGGCACTGAGGCCTATGTGAGGTCAAACACTTGCCTCAGCACCTGGAGAACCAAAAACACACATGAGGACAGCAAGGGTTTGAGAAGGAGGCAGGTGAGGACCGAGTATATAGTGATTTTTTCATTATAACCTCTTACTAACCCATAAAAGAATTCATCAAAATGGCCACAATTTGCTGGTTTTGCGCAAATCGAATTCTAACATTTCAGATTCACAAGAATCCAAAATTTTTGAAAGCTTTCCAAAAAAATCATTATGGATTAATTTGCTTTTCTATAGTGCTTGACAATTTTCAGAATTCCTGTACAAGGGATTGGAGAGAGACATACATTTGCATTCTCGGCAGCATGCATTAGGGTCCTCTGGAAATTTTTTCCCGTCATCAGCAAATGGCAAATTTACTGCCCTGACAGAGGCGACCGCCGGTGCCATTGCCGAACCCTCTAACCTGTCCTACCAGTGACTCATTCCCTACAAACATAAGGGCAAATTTATAAAAACTCTTTGTTGCCCGTAGCAAACACACACAGTTTTCATTTTTTAAGAGTAGAAATCAAAATGAAAGAGGCTCCGAAATTGGTTTCTCAGGCAATGAAAATAGTTTTTCCTTAGACAGTTCCATTAACTCCTCCCCTGGACTGTTGAGAACTTCATCAGTACTTTTCGAGGATCTGACTCAGGATCAATGGGTGAATGGAGTGGGATTTAGATTTTCTTCCTGCTCTGGTGGGAACTATGTAATGTGGACAACCCCTTGAAAATTTAAGCTGTCCACACATAGTAGTCCACTATCTCTGATTTTCACAAACCTACCCATATGCCTCTGACTGATGATTTTATAATTTTCCATTTCCACCTGACTACTTCTGCATACTGACTCTATTGTGTGTGACCACTGTCTCACTTTTCGCCTCCATTTCTTGTTGCTATGGACAAATGCTTGAATTTTCCCAGTAGATGAATTTTCCAAAATGCAGTAAATGAATAAGCTTGAGGAGAACCCCCCAGCAAGTCCTAGGTCACCCGAATACTGGTGGCCATAAAAAATGGATAAAGGAAAAAAAGGATTTTATAGATGAAAAGTGGATTTAGCAAAGCCTTTTTCCTGAGTACAAAAATGTCAGTGTTCTCCAGCCTATGATGCTACAGATTTGCGCCCCGGTTCTCTTCAAAGTAGATTCACACTGAGCACATGTGACAGACGTAAAAAAATAATAAAATGCCATGGTGAACACTATATTGCCTACAACATCATGATGCATGAAAATACCCATCTCCATGAGGCCAAAGTGTATAGGAAAATCCTGGATGACAAAGGATTTGATGCCTTTGGCTCATCCTAGCATGGAGAAGATACCTGGACACTGTCCATTATACAAGACCTGAATCAAATTTGTAAACCTCTGAGACATCATTTTTCTTTGTACCCAACACCACCAAGAAGCATCACAAACTGTCCAGGAGCTCACTCATGACCTGATCCAGGTCTGGGAAAAGATCTCCATAGGGCACCGCCTACCGTGTCATCATTAGTATTAGCAGATGTTTTCGGGAGTCCATACATGAAGGCCATACATGTTCGTGAATCACATTATGATTTGCCATAATAAAACTTACACAAATTGGATCCACTGGTGATTTCAATTTTTTACCTTGATTTTCAGATTTATTTCAAATCCAGCCCTCAGCTGGTTAATGACTTTGGTTTCCATTGACCATTGATGTCATAGAAGAAGCACAGAAAGAAAATTTGGGAAAAGCCTCACCATGTGATAAATGTAGCGTTGCTCCTTGTTAAACAGCATGGATCCAAAACCGTTGGCCACCAGAGAAAATTGACAAAGGAAGAAAAGGATCCAAATGGCCGTATGGATAAAAAATATGTAACTTTATTTCACATAGTTAAAAAAAAAGTTGTCCAGTTGCCCATTCTGACGTTCGTAGAATAGAATTCTATGACTAAGGGCTTCGGCCAGAAACGTACGTCAAAATGAGCATTGATATGTCAGCTTGTTCTCATCAGATTACGCAATTTTTTTCCATTAAAGATTGTCATCTTGAATCTTTATTTGATCAAGATCCTATACAGTATGTGATCCGAGCATTCTCTTATATTTTTTTGAGCACTGTATTGCAAGCAACTTTATTTTCCTTCAATGCATAGACAAATTGGCCTGAAAAGTCTGACAAATTATACACGTTGTTGATTGGGTAAAGAACATAAGGCATGTTCACATGGCTGATTTTGCACATTGATTACTATACATTTTTTCATTTTTCATGCAAATCAACTAGAATTGAATTCTTCCCAACACTTTCAATAAAAACTTGCGTTATAGTCCGTATAGTGTGAATTTTTCACTCGGGGATTTAAAAACTGTGTTGCAGATACAAAAGGAAATGTCAAGACACCCAGAAACCATATTGGGTAACCACACCTAGATAAGCTTTATGAATAGGGCTTCTTTTAGTGTGCGGTTTTGGACAAGCGCAAACTTCAAATCCACAGCAGAAATTCAAGGGTGGACCTCAGATTTCTGCTTCAGATTGTGTTTTTTTTTAACAAATAAGCCATCTGAACGTGCCCTTAGGCTCTTACAAAATATACTAACCGTATAAATGCTAGTAATTTTAGGGTATAGCAGACCATGGATTGTATGAAACAGGCCAAGAAAGTGAAAGAAGGCGAAAAGTATGAAAGAAGATGATTAATGGCTGCCTAAATGATTAGAAAGTGACATGATTTGTTTTGGAGCGGGATAGAAGGAAGGGAGCAGCTTCCTTTTTCATCCTCAGGAAAAGGCCTTCAACCTGTTCAGAGCCTTTGGCTCCATCCCAGCAGCAACGACTCGTCAAGTCAGCGAGAGGCAGACAGATCAAAGGAATCAATTATTCACGTAATGACCGTGTATTCACAATTAACTATCTAGAATATCCTAATAACTATACTTAGCGATTGGAAATGGCCGGGTGAAGCTAACATAAGAGGTATATTTTATTTTTTTTTAGAAAATGTTGGTAATTGAGTGAAAAATACGAAATTATTAGTAAGTGATGACAAATCTGAAACGTTCCTTCCTGTATTATATCCCTGCTTGCCCCAAGAGCTCAATATATCAGCAAAGTGGATCCTGCTGCCATACTCTATTTTCTGATCTGCGGATCTTAACTAGTGAGACATTATTTACAGAGGAAGGCACCTGTCTGCCAATGGATGGTTTTATTTCAGCCATGAAAAGACACACACCGGCAAGTATCGGTAAATGCAGCTTTGTTCCGTGGCTGACTGATGTGTCATTGATGTGACTTTTATTGCTTATTATTGACTGAGCGCTGATACAATGAACTATTAGCCAATTATTCACTATGTATCAGATGTAGATTTAATATTCATTGTGTGAATAATGATGCTGTTTGAAGATACAGGTCAAGGGAAAGAAAATTAAATTCTATAAATTTGTATAATTCTAAAAGTTAAATTATTGAAAACTTTTCAGGTTCAAGTGATTCGAGTAATTTGTCTAGTATTAGGGATGCCGATATAAAAATGTCTTTTTGTTAGCCTATTCATTATTTTGTTCTGATTTATTCACAATAAATGATTATATGCAAGTAGATTAATCCTTTTCTTCCCTCGCGACTCTTCGGCTTCTGCCCTTTTCTAATCTCTTCACTGGCTTCCAATTCCCAGAGGAATCCAGTTGCCTATAATCTCACTTCTCCATACATCTCCAAACTAATCTCCTGATATCGTCTCATACATAATCTCTGGTCCTGACAAGACCTCCATCTCTCTTCTGCTCTCTTACATTCCTCACCCAATCGCCTCCAAAACTGTTTCCGAGCATTCCCATCTTCTGGAATTAAGGGCCTTAAGACATGAAAACTCATTTTTTCAGGAAAGCCTACAGCCTGCTATGACCCCGGTGTCATCTCACTACCACGGGAGCTGCTCCAACGCCCTGACCTATCATCTCCTTCCTCATTACTGTTTAGATTACAGGGTCCTCTCCCCTTCCGTACCAGTCTGTCATTGTTAGCTTGTTCATTGTAATTTATATATGTATTTTCTTGTGAACCCTCTTCACATGTAAAGCACTATGGAATCAATGGATTAATAGAATAAATAATAATTGGTCTGAGGCTCAACTCTTCTGCCACTGCTTCTCCCCCCCCAGTCCTCAACTTGCTTCCTCCAGATCTGGTCTCTTCTAGTCTTCTTCCAGTCTGACCAGTGCTACACCTACTCCAAGATGGCTTTAAGTGACACACGCTGTGATATCATGGCATCAAGATTTTCAGCTTGAATATTTAGTTAATTGAGAACCATCCTGTGATTTAGGATTCCCTAAAAGGGGTATTCTCAAGTTTGAAACTTATTTCCATCCATTTGATAAGGGATAACTTCCCCATAGCTAGGAAAAAGACCCTGGTACCACCATCGATTCCGAGAGCTCAAGTTTGAAAGTTATCCCCATTTATTGAAAAGGAAGAAACATCTGGATCGCTAAGTATTCTACCTCTAGGGACCTTCATCGATTTTAGAGCTCAAGTTTGAAAGTTCAACAAATAATGTTCAATTTGTAAATGACAAGTATGAAAGTTATCTCCATAAATGGAATAGAGGGTAACTTCCCGATCACTGGGAATCAGGACACTACCGATCCTGAAAGCTGGGTCTCTGAAAAGTGGTGGTCACTCATACACACTGTCATTCCATTTACTGCTGGATATAGCCGAGAGCTGTGCTCAGCTGGTCTTCAGCATTTCCATGAGGATAAATGGAGCAACAGTACGCATGATCAACAGACGAACAGAGTGGACGAACACTAGAAGAGACCATAGCTGAGGGGAGCAATCTGAGGACTTTGTGGGAAGCTGCCGCGGTGAGACACGAGGTGAGTATACTATTTCATTATTTTGAACCCTCATTAGGTTTATTCTGTAGATAATCGTTTATATTATTTTAGTTTCATCACAGAACTCTTTGGTGAACTAAGATCTATTCAGCAGAATGATTTGGGATACGTTATGGGAATACCACACACTTCAAAAAATAACACATCAAGACTGTGAAATAGGCGTTGTTCTAATAATAGAAGGGTAATGCTGGGCTGTTTTTCTTTTGAGGCAATGGGGCCTACAGTGAGTCGGATATAGCATCAAAAGACTTAAAAGCTTTACTGGTTAAACTACGTATTCACGTCCAAAAACAATCCTTGAATTCACTTAACCCACAGCATAAACTGGTTACTCAGGTTGCAAATATGACATAAACCTTGACCCAATCACACCCAATAAGTTGTTCTGATACGTAGACCTTGTCTGTAGACCACCAGAGACCTTCGGAGTGTCTCATTTCCCTCACACAAGCAGTACTTTATCTCATACAATCTCCAAAATCTAGTCCTTAATTACTAAGAACATCTCAACTGTGGCCACCTTACCCAACATAGCTTGACTGAAAAACTCAGTGTGTGGTGATCACGCTGGCTTCTGAAAGACCGACAAACTATTTTGAGTGCAAGGTTGAACTTTAGCTCTCAAACCTATTTACTTTCCACCAGTAAAAAAATTGGGATTATCTTGTACGGTCCTCTGAGGGATTAAAATAAGAAAAATCTGTTCTGAGGTCTGACAGCTCTGACCACTGTCTCTGTTGTTTTATCAAATATTAGTTTTTCGATCTGTCTCCAGTCAATATGCCCCTCATCGGAAATAGACTATGGAATAATGGGTTTGATCAAAATAATTACCCGAGTTATTGCTTTTTAATCGTTCTCCCAGGGATCCAAGCCAGATTAAACATGAAACCAGCATTTATCATGGCTCATATAAAGTTAAGTCATGGTTTATAAACATTTAGGGGACACATGTAGACTTTTTTTTATTATTTGCTTTCTTCTTGGAAACTACTAGGTTTAAAAAGTGTTTGATGAAAATCCTCAAAAAAATAAAAGGTCAGTTTGTTTTAAAGTTTGTCAGAGTTTTCAGTGATTGACGTTAAAAGCCTGAGTTATTTATAAAGTGTTGTTTGCATCAGAGCCCACAGCGATGCGAGGTAGAATTGATCGGCGGAGATGAAAGGTCACTTCAAGCCAATGACTGGAAAGAGCGTTCAGTGAAGTGCTTGGTAATGTATTTGTTTAGCATATGTAAGTAAGCGGCCCTTATTAAGGTGCATGAATTAAGGCGGAGATGCGGCGGTGATTAAAGCAGTAAACTCACCAAAAAACATAAACAAAGGAAACTAAAGGACTCTTACGAATTCATATTTCCTCTTTTTCTTACAGGCTGTAGATAGATGTAGAAGCTTCATTTCATGAACAGACATTTCAGAATGAACAATATCTCCCTCACCAAAATAATTGTGAAAAGAACGGGAGGCAGGAGATGAATTAGAGAAGAAGAGACCTTGTTGACATTGCGACACTCGAAATTCAATAAATTCTCAATCAGAGTGTCCTTATTGAGTGCCTATTGCACTCATCCAGACATACTCAATGTAGTGTGAAGAATCATTAATGATCTATTACAGTGGTGGTCAACCTGGCACATATTATGGGCTTGGAATGCGGCCCTTGACCCCAACAAGGGGCCACACACAGAGGTAGAACTTCTACTGAGCGCTAATGTAAAATCTCTGATAGGACCTCCATGTGAAATAGTGGAATCTTTCTCAGTGGGCTTTAGGGCATCTTTACTCCCCTGACTAAAAATCACATTCAGCCAGGACCTGGACTCATACGCATATGGCTCTCGGTGGAATACATGAGTAGGGAACACAGACCATAGACATTCTCGATTTTGCTGGGACAATCTCATTGTTTGAGTTCCCTTAAGATTTTTGCTAACATCATCCAAAAGTGGTTAAGGTATTTTTAAGCTGAATTTTTCTTTTTTCAGGACTTCAAAAACTGTGCGTTTTCAAGCAGAAACCTCTTCTGAAAACTCTCCTTTATGGTAGAGTTTTTATTTTCCTGAAACTGTTTTGAAGAGATTTTTTTTCCAGAAGAGATTTTTTTAGCAGCTTTTTCATTACAGAGTTACATGTTTGGAGAGGTTTGCTTCAAAACCCTGCTTCAAAAAAGTGACATACACTTTCTTTTTTCTTCCATGAGTTTTTCAAAACCTCTTCAGGAAAAAAAGCTCCAAAAATTCCTCATATGACTGGCGAAGTGGATTTCCCATCAAAATGAATTGGAAGAATTTTCCCAAGAGTGTAAAAAGCATTTTTTAAGGAAAATTTGGAGAGTTTACAGTCCAAAAACAACACCTGAAAAAACTCAGCGAGAACATAACCAAAGGTTATGTGCACAGAGTTTTTGAGCTGTTTTTGGAACTGAACCTAAAGGGAAACGCTCCAAATCCTCTTCAAAAACACAAAACTCCTCAAAAACGTATTTGTTCAGTTTCTGTTGCAAAAACTCAACTAAAAGACGTTATGTGTGCATAGCTCAACTGATTTGTTGTCGCGTTCCCAGGGAATTCAAGTGGCAAGGTTGAAATTCCCTGTGTAGATGAGAGTTCATCCATGCCTGATATTTTGGCTGGAAAGACAACTGTTCCATATGAATTTCTATGGGAACTGAAGGCTACATATCACGGACATTTGTTGCCCGAGGCCATCAGTTGGGCACCACTGAACTATTAAGTGTTGAAGTAAGGCTATATACAGTAATTATCTGGCTCAATGAACTATGTGGTGCACCATGGATCCTAACACTATATTGTTGCACCCAGGACCTTATATCAAATTTAAATATCAGTCAAATTAAGCTCTTTATATCTCAAAATATCAGAAATTGGGTTGAAACCCATTTCCTTTTAATATATAGTCCAATAAAATGTAAAAGTCGGGTTTTCAATGGATTTATTTAATGTTTTCATTTTTTGGATTGTCTAGCTAATATAGTAAAATGTAATCAAAATAAATGGTGTTCACATGGATGACAGGGATGGCAGATGGCCTGTAAATTGTGCTGCATGTCATTCACGCCGTGACATCTGACTGTCAGGAATAATGCGTGTGGTGCCGGCTTTGGCTTTCATCTACACAATGGCCCGGGCTGAGCATTAAAAGCATCCACCTTTCACTCTTTACAAACATTTTTCAAGTATGTTTGTGATGTGTACACAGCTGCAATGTTAGAAAAGGACTATTATTCATTTTTTTTCTCATACAGAAAGGACACTGTTCTCCTCATCCAACATCCAACGAATTTGGTTAATGAATTTTTTTTATCACTATACAGTTTTCTTGTTGCTCGTTACTTAAAGAAAAAGACTATCTTCTCAAATGAGATGCCCAGCTGGGATGTCTGTTGTGAATAGGCTGGAAATGAGTTCTGAGCAGAAGCTCCCTCTGGTGGTTACAAACGGTACTGGACTGTCCAGTGAAGATTGTGAGGATTGGGAATCAGGTGTTACTGACTGGTCTTATATAAGGGAGTCACCTTCCCATCAGGGTTGCCGGTGATCAATTGTTCTGGTCTCAATCCTTGATTCCTGTTTCCTTGGTAGCCTGCTGTTTCGTGTCTGAATCTCCTGCTAACAGATAAGACATTTTCGTCTTTTTGTTTTTGTGCTTGATTTTTGCATTTTGTCCTGCACTTCTGTGAGGGCCTTCAGGGTCCCCTCTGGGGGCTTTTTGCCTCTCAGTTCAGTTCAGCCACTGATGTTTGTACATTTGCTTTTTCCAGTTTTTTCAGTGGCTGCTGTTTTGTTTTTGGTTACACCAGAGAACTAATTTAGGTGGTAGAGGTCGCGTGATCTCAGGTGTTTTTGAAATTAGTAGAGTTGGTGCTTTTCAGGGTTTTTTGGGATTGCAGTAAGTGCCCTTCCTATCCTTTTCTATTTAGTAAGTTTGGGCCCCAACGTTTGCTCATACTATTTTCTGTCTGTGTCAGTATTTCTTCTTGTCTAACCGCCATTACATGTTTGGGGGCTTTCTATGTTCTTTGGGGATCTGCTCCGGGGCAGATAGCTTTCCTCTTTCTATCTTTAGGTGTAGTTAGTTTCTCAGGCTGTGACGAGGCGTCTAGGACCAACGTAGGAACGCTCCACGGCTGCCTCTAGTTGTGGTGGTTAGTCAGGGTACTGCAATCTCATAGTTTCCAACTGCTCTGGTGTATTTCCTTTTTTGCCTGCTCTCCTCAGCTACCAAATCATAACAGTATCACCGGCCTAAACTGAAAATTATATGGTACTCACAGAAGGGAAAAATATTGTGAAAGAAAAAAAGTTGTCAGAGTTGTCAGAGTTGTCAGAGATTTTTTTTTTTTTTTCTGTTTGTTGCATTTTTTTTTCCCTCTGTATCTCTGGGTGCTGAGGAGGATTTTTTTTTTCTCTCAATGGAGTTTGCACAGTTGTCTGGCCGTGTGGATCAGCTTGCCACTGAAGTTCGGAGTATTGCTACCTATCTTGCTAGGTTGCCTGTTGTGGAACCTAGGATTCCCATGCCAGATTTGTTTTTAGGGGATCGAGCTAAGTTTCTGAATTTCAAAAATAACTGTAAATTGTTTTTTGCCTTAAAATCTAAGTCCTCAGGGAACGCAGCTAAGCAGGTTCAAATTGTCATCTCTCTCCTGCGCGGCAACCCTCAGGATTGGGCTTTTTCCCTGACACCTGGGGATCCTGTTTTGAGTGATGTTGATGCGTTTTTTCAGGCTTTGGGGTTATTGTACGATGAGCCTAATGTCACTGATCAAGCTGAAAAAACTTTGTTGGCATTAAGTCAGGGGCTTGAGGACGCTGAGTTATACTGTCAGAGATTCCGTAGGTGGGCAGTCCTGACCAAATGGAATAACGACGCTTTGGCAGCTCTTTTTCGGAAGGGACTGTCAGATAATGTAAAGGATGTTATGGTGGGATTCCCTGTTCCCTCTGGTCTCAATGATTCTATGTCATTAGCGATTCAAATTGACAGACGTTTGCGTGAGCGGAAAGGTATGCGTGGAATAATGTTGCCTTGTGAACCTGCTTCTGAATCCATGCAGTGTGATAGAGTGGTTTCTGGGGCACAGCGTCATGAATTTCGAAAGCGCAATGGGTTATGTTTCTACTGTGGTGATGCCTCTCATGCTGTTTCTGTCTGCCCTAAGCGGGGAAGACGTTTTGCTCGCTCATTTGTCTTGGGTAGTGTTCAGACTAAGTTTTTGTTAACTGTTACCCTGATATGCTCTCTGTCCTCATTTTCTGCTCAGGCTTTTGTTGATTCTGGAGCAGCTATTAACCTGATGGATTTTGATTTTGCTAAACGTTGTGGGTTTCCCTTGATACCCCTACGGAAGTCTATTCCCCTACTGGGGATCGATTCTACCCCTTTGGCTGAGAATAAACCTCAGTTCTCTACTCAGGTGATAATGAGGGTAGAACCTGATCATCAGGAGAGTTGCAAATTTTTGGTTCTGTATAATCTGCATGACATTATCGTACTGGGTTTCCCTTGGTTACAGTCTCATAATCCTGTTTTGGATTGGAAATCTGTGTCTGTTACCAGTTGGGGCTGTCAATGTGTTAATACCAACACTCCTGTTTTTTCTGCCTCCCCCCAGGCTCAGGATGTTCCTGACTTTTTGATTGATTTTTCTGATGTGTTTAGCGAAATTAAATCTGCATCTTTACCTCCCCATAGGAGCTATGACTGCGCTATTGAATTAGTGCCTGGTAGTAAATTCCCTAAAGGTCGCCTTTTTAACTTGTCTGTACTTGAACATGACGCTATGCGGTCTTATATCAAGGAGTCATTGGAGAAGGGTCATATCAGACCATCCTCTTCACCCTTAGGTGCCGTTTTTTTCTTTGTGGCCAAAAAGGATGGTTCATTAAGGCCGTGTATTGATTATCGTCTCTTGAACAATATTACTGTGAAATATCAATATCCGTTACCCTTGATCTCTGATCTGTTTTCCAGGGTGAAAAACGCTACTTGGTTTACCAAGCTTGACCTCAGGGGGGCATATAACCTTATTCGCATTAAGCACGGGGATGAATGGAAGACTGCATTTAATACCCCTGAAGGGCATTTTGAGTACCTTGTGATGCCCTTTGGGCTCACTAATGCTCCTTCTGTCTTCCAGTCCTTCATGAATGACATTTTCAGGGATTTTGTGGATAAATTTCTGATTGTTTATTTGGATGATATCTTGATTTTTTCCAATGACTGGGACTCTCATGTAAAACATGTTCGGACTGTGTTCCAGATTTTGAGAGAGAATGCTCTGTATGTGAAGGGATCAAAGTGTCTTTTTGGCGTTCAGAGGATCTCATTTCTGGGTTTCATTTTGTCCCCATCTGTTATTGAAATGGACCCGGTCAAAGTTCAGGCTATCTGTGATTGGGTCCAACCTACTTCTTTAAAGGCTCTTCAAAGATTCTTGGGTTTTGCCAATTTTTATCGTAAATTTATTGGTAATTTCTCGGTTATTGTTAAACCATTAACTGATTTGACCAAGAAGGGTTCTGATGTGGTGAATTGGCCTCCTGAGGCAGCCTCTGCATTTCAGGAACTTAAGCAGAGATTCACTTCTGCTCCTGTTCTACGGCAGCCTGATGTTTCTCTACCATTTCAGGTGGAGGTTGATGCCTCTGAAATTGGGGCAGGTGCCGTTTTGTCCCAAAGAGATCCAGAGACCTCTAAAAGTAACCCTTGTGCCTTTTTCTCTCGAAAATTTTCTCCCACTGAACGTAATTATGACGTGGGTAATCGGGAGTTATTAGCCATGAAGTGGGCTTTTGAAGAGTGGAGACATTGGCTGGAGGGAGCCAAACATCAGGTGGTGGTCCTTACTGACCATAAGAATCTAGTTTATCTGGAATCTGCCAAGCGACTTAATCCTAGACAGGCCAGGTGGGCCTTGTTTTTCACACGTTTTAATTTTGTGGTTTCATTTCTTCCTGGCACTAAAAATGTTAAGGCGGATGCCCTCTCGAGGAGTTTCCTGGCGGACTCTCCTGAGTTATCTGATCCTTCTGTTATTTTGAAAGAGGGTGTAGTTCTTTCCGCCATCTCGCCCAATTTGAGACTGGCTCTGGAGGGGTGCCAGGAGGATAAGCCCGAGCGCTGCCCTGTTGGGAAATTGTTTGTCCCGGACCAGTGGAAAAAGAGTGTAATGTCTGAGATTCATTGTTCCGCGTTGGCCGGTCATCCCGGAATTTTTGGTACCAGGGACTTGGTTGGTCGGTCCTTTTGGTGGCCTACCTTGTCTCGTGATGTCAGGGAGTTTGTGCAGTCCTGCGGGACTTGCTCTCGCTCCAAGCCTTGCTCTCGTTCTAGTGGTTTGTTGATGCCATTACCGGTGCCCAAGAGACCATGGACCCATATCTCTATGGATTTCATTTCCGACCTCCCTGTTTCTCAGAGAATGACCGTCATCTGGGTGATTTGCGATAGGTTTTCCAAGATGATACATCTTGTGCCATTACCTAAGTTGCCTTCCTCCTCTGAATTGGTGCCTTTGTTCCTTCAGCACGTGGTTCGTTTACACGGCATTCCTGAGAACATTGTGTCTGACAGAGGAGTCCAGTTTGTTTCCAGATTTTGGAGGACCTTTTGTTCTAAAATTGGTGTTCAATTGTCTTTCTCCTCGGCGTTTCATCCTCAGACCAATGGTCAAACTGAGAGAACAAACCAGACATTGGAGACTTATCTAAGATGCTTTGTGTCTGCTGATCAGGATGACTGGGTCTCTTTTTTGCCTTTGGCTGAGTTTGCTCTTAATAATAGGGCTAGCTCTGCCACTTTGATGTCTCCATTTTTCTGTAATTCTGGGTTTCACCCTTGATTTTCTTCTGGACAGACGGAGGCTTCTGTCTGCCCAGGTGTTGACTCTGTTGTGGAGCGTATGCAACAGATTTGGGACCAGGTAGTGGAGAGGTTGTCCCTCTCTCAGGAGAGGGCCCAGCGGTTTGCTAACCGGCAAAGGACTGATGGTCCTCGGTTTAAAGTGGGGGACTTGGTCTGGTTGTCCTCAAGAAATATTCCTATGAGAGTGGCATCTCCTAAATTTAAGCCTAGGTTCATTGGACCTTATAAGATCATGGAGATTCTTAACCCTGTTTCTTTTCGTTTGCTTCTTCCAGGGACATTTAAGATCCATAACGTGTTCCACAAGTCCTTGTTGAAGAGGTTTGTTGAGCCAGTGGTTCCTACTACTGTGCCTCCTGATCCTGTTTTGGTTGAGGGCAATCTGGAGTATGTGGTTGAGAAAATATTGAATTCTCGTTTTTCTAGACGGAAACTCCAGTATTTGGTTAAATGGAGAGGTTATGGTCAGGAAGACAATTCTTGGGTGTTTGCTTCGGTCATCCATGCTAGGAGACTCATCCGTGCGTATCATAGAACTCATCCTAACCGACCTAGTTGCTCAAATGAGGGTTCGGTGACCCCTCCTCAAGGGGGGGTACTGTTGTGAATAGGCTGGAAATGAGTTCTGAGCAGAAGCTCCCTCTGGTGGTTACAAACGGTACTGGACTGTCCAGTGAAGATTGTGAGGATTGGGAATCAGGTGTTACTGACTGGTCTTATATAAGGGAGTCACCTTCCCATCAGGGTTGCCGGTGATCAATTGTTCTGGTCTCAATCCTTGATTCCTGTTTCCTTGGTAGCCTGCTGTTTCATGTCTGAATCTCTTGCTAACAGATAAGACATTTTCTTCTTTTTGTTTTTGTGCTTGATTTTTGCATTTTGTCCTGCACTTCTGTGGGGGCCTTCAGGGTCCCCTCTGGGGGCTTTTTGCCTCTCAGTTCAGTTCAGCCACTGATGTTTGTACATTTGCTTTTTCCAGTTTTTTCAGTGGCTGCTGTTTTGTTTTTGGTTACACCAGAGAACTAATTTAGGTGGTAGAGGTCGTGTGATCTCAGGTGTTTTTGAAATTAGTAGAGTTGGTGCTTTTCAGGGTTTTTTGGGATTGCAGTAAGTGCCCTTCCTATCCTTTTCTATTTAGTAAGTTTGGGCCCCAACGTTTGCTCATACTATTTTCTGTCTGTGTCAGTATTTCTTCTTGTCTAACCGCCATTACATGTTTGGGGCTTTCTATGTTCTTTGGGGATCTGCTCCGGGGCAGATAGCTTTCCTCTTTCTATCTTTAGGTGTAGTTAGTTTCTCAGGCTGTGACGAGGCATCTAGGACCAACGTAGGAACGCTCCACGGCTGCCTCTAGTTGTGGTGGTTAGTCAGGGTACTGCAATCTCATAGTTTCCAACTGCGCTGGTGTATTTCCTTTTTTGCCTGCTCTCCTCAGCTACCAAATCATAACAGATGTCTGTCTAATGGGGGTTGCCCAAAGTGGGTTGTGCTTGCAGTTATAGATTTTCATTACCACTATGTATTCAGGATCGACGGTGAAGTTGCTAGGACCAGAACAGATACCAATAGATCGAGGCACCTGGCGTAATGGGACTATTCGTAAAGTTGGCCATACACATGAGATAGATGTTGTCCGAATATTGGCTGTCTCTTCCGACTCCCTCTATGGCATGTGTTTTCAATGGGAAGAGAGGAGAAAACCAAACACAAGACACCTCTGGTTGCACCTTTCCATCTCCAAACACAAAAGAATCATCTGTTGAGGGGGAGTTGGAAGGCCCGCATGACACATCAGATGGTTTGCTGATCCAGCCATAATCATCAGGTTTGACTGACTTTCATCTAATGTATATAGGAGTCTTAAATTATATTACCTTCTCTTATGCTCATTTATCTGTCCTTCAAGTACTATGGACATCTTGATGAAACATACACGAGATAGCTGTTGTCTGAATGTTGGCTGTCTCTTCCGACTCCCTCATATGGCATGTGTTTTCAATGGGAATGGAGGAGAAAACCACCACAAGACACCTCTGGTTGCACCTTTCCATCTCCAAACTCAAAAGACTCATCTGTTGAGGGGGAGTTGGAAGGCCCGCATGGCACATCAGATGGTTGGCTGATTCAGCCATAATCGTCGGGTTTGACTACCTTTCATCTAATGTCTATAGGAGTCTTAAATTATCTTAGCTTCTTTTTAAGGCTCATTTATCTGTCCTTCAAGTCCTCATATGGACATCTTGATTAGACAACCCTTCAATCATTATGGTGGTAATAAGTAGATGATGATAAGTTCTTATTTAGAAATGAGTGTAGGCAATGCAAAACTAAAGTAATAAATAATTTTTTAACTGACTGAGTTAATCTTTTTTTTCATCTAATATATCTGGGGAAATGAATGTGAAAGGACACCTAGTCTTCTCGGATGCTAAAAGCCTGACACATAGTCAATAAGTCAAGAGAACACGATGTGGTATTTTCCTGTCTGGATTACCTATATGCGCTTATTAAAGATAAAACAAAAGACACTTAAAGGTAAAATAAGACAATTATGAGTAATGCAAACCAGGCTTCACTCATGCTGCATGATTACAAAAAAAGAAGGGAAAATGCCCCATTAAATAGAGATCACCAGAGCATTCTAGCATTACGTGTGATCAGAGAAGTAGCATATCATGACATCACCTGAACAGAACAACATTTATAAGCAGTAGGAAAATGCAGAGGGCTTGGGAAATAATGATGAAATACAGTTGCTATCCTCTTACCTGAGAAATGGATTGCTGAGATTATTCCTTCCCTGTATTGTATTGCTGTATGGTTGAAGTTAGCTCAAAGTTCAGGGTCCTGGAATAGGAATGTCATTCAGTTACTGTACCTCTAAGTTAATTCTACAATAATTAGTTCCCAAGTCCCTTTTCTTACTAAGAGTGTCCTTTATTTGTCCCATGACCATTGCTACAAGTTTCAGATTGTTGTGTGTAGTCCCAACAATAGATAGCTGGCAAAATTTGTGACTTGGCTGGGAATAAAGTTCTTAAAAGAATGGAAACTTCTGTTCCAAATCAATAGTGGAAAGGACCATGTTCCACTTTATTGTCATCTTTTCTGATTAAATACCCAAACTCATAATACTCTAGATCAGTATTTCAATGTCTTCCAAGTTGTTGGTACCTACAAGTAATTAACGCCATAGCATAGCTAGTGAGGTGGATCCTTGAAGCCTTTGGTGAGGATGAGTAATTGTAGGGACACTGACAGATGATATTGGTGTGGCCGTGTGGTTAGGATGGAACAAGGAAGACTGAAATACTGGACGGCAACTGGAGTAGTAGTGTACCAGTCAACTTGAAAGCTGGAGGCTCAGCACAGGAAAAATGGTGAGACAGAGTTGAGATAGCAGCACAGCAGGATAGACAGCAATGAGGCAGAGTACATCACAAAGTCTTATGTGGCATGGAGAAGGAGTATGGCAGAGCCCAGCGATGTAGCAGGACTGGAGACTCATTGCAGAGATGATCAACAGAGTCTAGCGATGTATAGTTGTAGAAGTGTAGAGTAGGACAACAGGCTTAATGTGGATTTGTTTTGAAGAGTTGAGTGATATAACAGAACCCAGTGATGTATCAGAGTTGATTAAGTCTGGAGACTCACTGTGGCAATGTAGCTGTAGTTGAGTGATGTAGTACGACTGGGTAGAGCCGAGTTTGCATAGACAGAGCTGAGTTAAAAGTGGCAGTAGTGCAAAATAGTGCATGGATGCTAACTTGCTTAATACACAGCTGGCCTGAACTGGACTATAAGGATTTAAAGGATGACCTCATAGGACCATACAGTGAAACTATGATAACGTGACGGGCAGGAAGATGTACTAAAAGCCTGGCACTGGGACCGGTGTGTAAAAATAGCAAAAAAGCAACTTGATTATAAGGTCAAAATTTCATATATGATGAGGCTAACCTACATATCAGTAGTCATATCTCATCGTCTGGTTGAACAACAAAACTCACATGTTGGGGGCACCACAGTGAATACTGAATGGGGTTGTCCTGTTTAGAAAATCTATTTTCAAACCTATTATAACATTTTGAATTAATTGTAGGGATTCTCTCATTACTATAGGGGGCACAGAGGTAGCACTCAAAGGCCTCTCTGTCAAGTAAGATGACACCAGATTATACGTAGCAATTGGGGTCTATCCTACAGATTTTGCTGCTAAGTGCCATTGTTTATTGTATTGTAGATTTAGGTGTGACTCCCTTTCCCTGGGCTGTGCACCATTGTATACTCAGCTTTACACAGACAGGTACCAATATAGTAAGGCTGTGCACCACTGTATACTCAGCTTTACACAGACAGGTACCAATATAGTCAGGCACAGGTCCTGCTCTACTACCATTTATTTCAAAACCTGGTTGCTCAATGCTCTGCTCAATGCATCACTTAAGTGCAGCACTTAAGTGTACTACAATGAATTAGACCAGAATTTAATATGATGTATACAGACTGTACCTTGACATTTATAACCAGCACACTCTAATCAACATGTTTATTTATCTATTCTTCCTGCAGGTATGTCAACCAGCTTTTCAAACTGTGTGATAACTCTTACCTCTCCTGTGTGAATTTACTCGGTATGTCACCGAGCATTTCAAACTGTGACAACTAGTGTTGAGCATTCCGATACCGCAAATATCGGGTATCGGCCGATATTCGCTGTATCGGAATTCCGATTCTGAGATCTGATATTTTTTGCACATCGGATACCGGAATCAGGATTTTCCTGTAAAGTCTATGGGGAGTTCCTGTGTCACAGAACGAAGTACGTGACACAGGAACATCCCGAAAGTGTCACTGTCAGTGTCGGTCGGGTCTGTCAGGAGTAAGGACTCAGCACTTACCTGGCAGAAGATCCCCGGTGGTCACGTCCTGAATGGCCGGCCATTACCCTCTCCCTGGCGGTCACGTGCAGCTTCTCGCGATAACTGCACGTACTGCCGGGTACTAGGTAATCTCGGCCAGTTGTACTCTCGCGACAGCTGGCCGTAAAGCAGTCCCGATGACGTCACCGCCGGGGAATCTCCACCAGTAAGCAGCTCTGCTGTGTCGGGATGTCAGGCTCAGCCTGGCATGCAGATGTAGCAGAGCTGGACTTGTCGTGGGACACTCGTTATTTTGGACTGCGTCGGACAGGGAGTATTTTGTTGGTTTGTTATTTTTGTTTTTTTACAGGAGATCGATGGCGTCGCAGGATGAGAGTACAATAAAAATAATGAAAACTGTGTTGTGTTTTATTTCATTTAAAGACTTTATTCTGGCTGTGTATTTTTTTAAAAATGTACAAACTTTATGATTAATAATGGATCGGTGTCTTATTGACGCCTCTGCATTATTAACCAGGCATATTGTCACCGTTCAATCAAAGGTGACATTAACCCCTTATTACCCCACTTGCCACCGCTACAGGGCAAGTGGGAAGAGCCGGTTAAAGTGCCACAATTGGCGCATCTTTGGATGCGCCAATTGTGAGGCTGCTGCAGCCTGATATTTTTAGGCTGTTGAGGGCCAAAATCCATGGGCCTTGACAGTCTTTTAATACCAGGCCGCAGCAGTCTGCTTTTTACTTGGCTGGTTAACAAAAATAGGGGGACCCCCACGCCATTTTTTTTTTTACGGGATCCCCTATTTTTGTTAACCAGCCAAGCTAAGCAGACTGCTGTGGCCTGGTATTATCAGGCTTGCAAGGTTCATGGATATTGGATCCTTACCAGCCTGAAATACCAGGCCTCAGTAGTCTGCTTCATCTGTCTGGTTAACAAAAATAGGGGGGACCCCACGCCATTTTTTTTCGAGGGGATCCCCTATTTTTGTTAACCAGCCAAGCTAAGCAGACTGCTGTGGCCTGGTATTATCAGGCTTGCAAGTTTCATGGATCTTGGATCCTTAACAGCCATAAATAACAGGCCTCAGTAGTCTGCTTCATCAGGCTGGTTAACAAAAATAGGGGGGACCCCACGCAATTTTTTTTTTTGAGGGGATCCCCTATTTTTATTAATCAGTTCACTTCAGGTCAGCCGGGATTCCCTCTGATGTCACTGATGCTGTGCGGTGTCCCTGGCTGACCTGAAGTGAAAGTGGGAAGCAATCAATTATGCTTCCCAGCTAACCACTTCTGTTATGTTTCGGTAGCTGAGGAGTGCAGGCAAAAAAGGCAATACACCAGAGCAGTTGGAATCTATGAGATTGCAGTACCCTGACTAACCACAACAACTAGAGGCAGCCGTGGAGCATTCCTACGTTGGTCCTAGACGCCTCGTCACAGCCTGAGAAACTAACTACACCTAAAGATAGATATAGGAAAGCTATCTGCCCCGGAGCAGAACCCCAAAGATAATAGAAAGCCCCCAAACATGTAATGGGGTTAACAAGAAGAAATACTGACACAGACAGAAAATAGTATGAGCAAACGTTGGGGCCCAAACTAACTAAATAGAAAAGGATAGGAAGGGTACTTACTGCAATCCCAGAAAACCCTGAAAAGCACCAACTCTACTAATTTCAAAAACACCTGAGATCACACGACCTCTACCACCTAAATTAGTTCTCTGGTGTAACAAAATCAAAACAGCAGCCACTGAAAAAACTGGAAAAAGCAAAAGTACAAACATCAGTGGCTGAACTAAGCTGAGAGGGCAAAAGCCCCCGGAGGGGACCCTGAAGGCCCCCACAGAAGTGCAGGTACAAAATGCAAAAATCAAGCACCAAAACAAAAAGAAGAAAATGTCTTATCTGTTAGCAGGAGATGCAGACACGACACAGCAGGCTACAAGGGAAACAGGAATCAAGGATAGAGACCAGAACAATTGATCACCGGCAACTTGATGGGAAGGTGACTCCCTTATATAAGACCAGTCAGTAACACCTGATTCCCAATCCTCACAATCTTCACAATCTTCACTGGACAGACCAGTACCGCTTGTAACCACCAGAGGGAGCCTCTGCTCAGAACTCATCTCAAGCCCATTCACAACAGTACCCCCCCCTTGAGGAGGGGTCACCGAACCCTCATTTGAGCAACCAGGTCGGTCAGGATGAGTTCTATGGTACGCACGGATGAGTCTCCTAGCATGGATGTCCGAAGCAAACACCCAAGAATTGTCTTCCTGACCATAACCTCTCCATTTAACCAAATACTGGAGTTTCCGTCTAGAAAAAGAGAATCTAATATTTTCTCAACCACATACTCCAGATTGCCCTCAACCAAAACAGGGTCAGGAGGCACAGCATCAGGAACCACTGGCTCAACAAACCTCTTCAACAAGGACTTGTGGAACACGTTATGGATCTTAAATGTCCCTGGAAGAAGCAAACGAAAATAAACAGGATTAAGAATCTCCATGATCTTATAAGGTCCAATGAACCTAGGCTTAAATTTAGGAGATGCTACTCTCATAGGAATATTTTTTGAGGACAACCAGACCAAGTCCCCTACTTTAAACCGAGGACCATCAGTCCTATGCCGGTTAGCAAACCGCTGGGCCCTCTCCTGAGAGAGGGACAACCTCTCCACTACCTGGTCCCAAATCTGTTGCATACGCTCCACAACAGAGTCAACACCTGGACAGACAGAAGCCTCCGTCTGTCCTGAAGAAAATCGAGGGTGAAACGCAGAATTACAGAAAAACGGAGACATCAAAGTGGCAGAGCTAGCCCTATTATTAAGAGCAAACTCAGCCAAAGGCAAAAAAGAGACCCAGTCATCCTGATCAGCAGACACAAAGCATCTTAGATAAGTCTCCAATGTCTGGTTTGTTCTCTCAGTTTTGACCATTGGTCTGAGGATGAAATGCCGAGGAGAAAGACAATTGAACACCCAGTTTAGAACAAAAAGTCCTCCAAAATCTGGAAACAAACTGGACTCCTCTGTCAGACACTATGTTCTCAGGAATGCCGTGTAAACGAACCACGTGCTGAAGGAACAACGGCACCAATTCAGAGGAGGAAGCAACTTAGGTAATGGCACAAGATGTATCATCTTGGAAAACCTATCACAAATCACCCAGATGGTGGTCATTCTCTGAGAAACAGGAAGGTCGGAAATGAAATCCATAGAGATATGGGTCCATGGTCTCTTGGGCACAGGCAATGGCATCAACAAACCACTAGAGCGAGAGCAAGGCTTGGAGCGAGAGCAAGTCCCCAGGACTGCACAAATTCCCTGACATCACGAGACAAGGTAGGCCACCAAAAGGACCAACTAACCAAGTCCTGGTACCAAAAATTCCGGGATGCCCAGCCAACGCGGAACAATGAATCTCAGACATCACACTCTTTTTCCACTGGTCCGGGACAAACAATTTTCCAACAGGGCAGCGCTCGGGCCTATCCTCCTGACACCCCTCCAGAGCAAGTCTCAAATTAGGTGAGATGGCGGAAAGAACTACACCCTCTTTCAAAATAACAGAAGGATCAGATAACTCAGGAGAGTCCGCAAGGAAGCTCCTCGAGAGGGCATCCGCCTTAACATTCTTAGTGCCAGGAAGAAAGGAAACCACAAAATTAAAACGTGTGAAAAACAAGGCCCACCTGGCCTGTCTAGGATTGAGTCGCTTGGCAGATTCCAGATAAACCAGATTCTTATGGTCAGTAAGGACCACCACCTGATGTTTGGCTCCCTCCAGCCAATGTCTCCACTCTTCAAAAGCCCACTTCATGGCCAATAACTCCCGATTACCCACGTCATAATTACGTTCAGTAGGAGAAAATTTTCGAGAGAAAAAGGCACAAGGGTTACTTTTAGAGGTCTCTGGATCTTTTTGGGACAAAACGGCACCTGCCCCAATTTCAGAGGCATCAACCTCCACCTGAAATGGCAGAGAAACATCAGGCTGCCGTAGAACAGGAGCAGAAGTGAATCTCTGCTTAAGTTCCTGAAATGCAGAGGCTGCCTCAGGAGGCCAATTCACCACATCAGAACCCTTTTTGGTCAAATCAGTTAATGGTTTAACAATAACCGAGAAATTACCAATAAATTTACGATAAAAATTGGCAAAACCCAAAAATCTTTGAAGAGCCTTTAATGAAGTAGGTTGGACCCAATCACAGATGGCCTGAACCTTGACCGGGTCCATTTCAAAAACATCTGAGATCACACGACCTCTACCACCTAAATTAGTTCTCTGGTGTAACAAAATCAAAACAGCAGCCACTGAAAAAACTGGAAAAAGCAAAAGTACAAACATCAGTGGCTGAACTAAGCTGAGAGGGCAAAAGCCCCCGGAGGGGACCCTGAAGGCCCCCACAGAAGTGCAGGACAAAATGCAAAAATCAAGCACCAAAACAAAAAGAAGAAAATGTCTTATCTGTTAGCAGGAGATGCAGACACGACACAGCAGGCTACAAGGGAAACAGGAATCAAGGATAGGGACCAGAACAATTGATCACCGGCAACCCTGATGGGAAGGTGACTCCCTTATATAAGACCAGTCAGTAACACCTGATTCCCAATCCTCACAATCTTCACAATCTTCACTGGACAGACCAGTACCGCTTGTAACCACCAGAGGGAGCCTCTGCTCAGAACTCATCTCAAGCCCATTCACAACACACTTCCTCTCCTGTCAGCCAGGGGAGATGTTTCATTCGGGGGTTTACTGCGAGGCTGGCAGCATTAGCTGCGGTCCCTGCAGTAAACGTTAACCCTTTCACAAGGATTACATCGGGGGACCTGACTGTGCGTCGGATAGGTAAGAATAATGTTGCTTTATTATTTTATTTTTATTACAGGAGAACAATGGAATCGAGGATTACCAGTACAATAAAATATGGTCAAAAACTGTGTATTTATTTCATTAAAATGATTTATAATTAATATGTGTGCGTTTTTTTTTTTATTTCATACAATAGGATTAATAATTGATAGTTGTCTAATTGACAGCTCTCAATTATTAACCTGGCTTAAAGTCACCTTTCAATAGCAAGGTGGCTTTAATCCATTATTAACCCATTCGCCACCGCTACAGGGCAATGGGAATAGACGGGCTAAGTGCCAGAAAGGGCGAATCTAATTATAGATTTGCCTTTTCTGGGGTGTCTGGGGGCAGATGTTAGTAGCCAGGGGGGCCCAAAAATAATGGTCCCTCTCTGGGCTATTATTATCTGCCCCCACTCGCTGGCTTTGTCTGTCTGCTTGAGAAAATAGGGCTTGAGCCCACGCATTTTTTTCAACAATTTTACACCTCACATATATATATATATATACATGTCATTGTGACACATATATATATATATATATATGTACATACACTTCTACATAGTATAATAACACGCTAATTCAATTGCCGGCTTTTGTGAAATTACAGACCCGACATGAAATGACACATGGTTTACATAGAGTTAACCATGTCATTTCATGTAGTTTGATATATGGCTTTTACTAACAATTACATGAGTGTATGTGTGCAAAATTTCACACATGTAGGGGTTAATTAAAGGTGTAAATTCGTAGAAAAACAATGTGTTTTTTTTTATGACGAATTTACACCTTTAATTAACCCCTACATGTGTGAAATTTTGCACACATACACTCATGTAATTGTTAGTGAAAACCATATATCAAACTACATGAAATGACATGGTTAACTTTATGTAAACCATGTGTCATTTCATGTCGGGTGGTTCTGTAATTTCACAAAAGTCGGCATTGCCCGGCAATTGAATCAGCGGCTATTTTACTATGTAGAAGTGTATGAACTATAAATATATGTATATATATGTCACAATGACATGTATATATATGTATTCTATGTGTGTATATCTAGTGTTTACAAGGAAAGAAAGGGTTTATTTTAATTACGATATTTCTGTCCCATTGACTTGCATTGAGTTTCCGGTATCAGAATCGGCGATACCCGATACTTTTTGGGTATCGGTCTGATCCAATCCGATCAGATACTTCTTGATATCGAGAAGTATCGCTCAACACTAGTGACAACTCTTATCTCTCCTGCGTGAATTTTATCAGTATGTTTTTAAACTGACCACTGCCCCACCCCCATTTTTCTTTATGATTTGTTTGTTTGCTCTGCCAGTGATAAATCCTGCATCTGGCTCAGTTGTAACTATCTGATGAGCAAAGGCCTCTCCCCTCTGCTTCACACCTGAATGCATTTGTTAGCAAATATATTGTGACTAGTACGTCTGCTTAGACTTGTGTGCTTAATGCATCACCTAAGTGCAGCACACCTAAGTGCAGCACTGCTGTTTCTTTCCATTATCACCCCTATACTCCTCCATTTTCTGCTAACCTTCCTAATTCCTACACCTAGTAATAAACTGGTCATCTCTACCTCCATCCTCCTCATCATCTCACTGCCTTCTCAGAGCTGTTCCACAACATAAAAACCTCAGTCTCTAAATACAGACAGCCATCTCATGCCCTCTCCTGCTCTCACCTACTAACATTTTCTCTGCTCCTCCTCACTGCTGGAGATATCTCTCCAAATCCTGGTCCTCCTCACTACATCCCCACAGTCATTTCTACCTCCCTTCCATGATCTATCACAAATTTCCGCAACTGTTCTAACCTTATACCCATTCGCCCATCCACCGCTTCCCCAGTCGCTCTAACATGAGCTCTATGGAACGCTCGCTCTGACTGCAGCAAACTTTCCTACATCCATGATCTTTTCATTATTAACAAACTTTCTTTCCTCAGCATCACCGAAACCAGGCTCACCCCCTGTTTCACAACCTTTCCAGCTGCACTTTCTTACTGTGCATTCCACCTTTTCCGCACACCCCGCAAGAGTAGCAAGCATGGTGGAGGAGCTGGATTTCTCCTGTCAGAAAACTGTTCCTTCACCAAAATTCCACTGCCACCGTCAGTTACTCTCCTTTCTCTTAAAGTGCACTTTGTATGCATCTACTGCCCTTCCAACCTTCAACTGGCTGTCATTACCGACCCCAGGGCCAGCCACCACCTTCTTTGACAACTTAATTTCCTTTCCGATAACATGCCCACATGGGAAACTTCAACATCCCCATTGACACTTCCCACTCAGCTGTCTCTAAGCTACTATCTCTTACTTCCTCCTTTGGCCTTGCTCAATGGTCTTCCACAGACACTCACAAAGAGGACCACACACTGGACCTCATCTGGACCTCACACTGGACCTCTGTTCCCTATCTAACCTCTCTAACTCACCACTCCCTCTTTCTGCACACAATTTACTTACATTCTCTTTCCTCTCATCTACAGGTGCATACTCCCCACTCCACAAACTTGCACACCCTCGCAGAAATCTGAAACACCTTGATCTACACTCACTCTCTGAATCTCTTCTCCTCTTGGAGACATAAGTTCCTTACATAATGCAGATGCTGCCATTGCTTTATATAACCTCACAACAGCTGCAGCTCTCAAATCGGTCACTACCCTTACACATACCAAAGCTTGCACAATCAATAGACAACCCTGGTACACCTGCCTAACTAAAGAACTGAGGCAGACTTCCAGGGTAGCTGAGCAGAGATGGAAACAATCTCATTTCAATGAGCATTTCATCACATTCAAATAGTCCCTCACTACTTTCAAGTCCACATTAACTGCAGCAAAGCAAACCTACTTCTCTTCTCTCATATCCTCCCTGTCTCACAACCCTAAACAGCTATTCAATACTTTCAATGCTCTCCTCCATCCCACAGCACCTCCTCCCTCTCCTCTCATCTCAGCTGAAGACTTTGCCTCATTATTCAAGCAGAAGATTGATAACATCAGACAAAGCTTTGACCTAAAGTCCCCACACCCTTTCACCATAACTACTCAGTCCTTCTCCTCTAAACCCAGCTTCTCCGCCATTATGGAAGATCAACTTTCCTCTCTACTCTCCAGATCACATCTCACCGCCTGTGCACTTGACCTGATCCCATCCCATCCTCATCACAGTCTTCATCCCAACTGTAACCCATCTCTTCAACCAGTCACTATCAACTAATATCTTCCCCTCATGCTTCAAACATGCCTTGATCACACTGATCCTCAAAAAGCCATCCCTTGTCATATCCTCTCTGTCTAGTTATCGCCCCATGTCACTGCTCCCCTATGCCTCAAAACTACTGGAACAACATGTCCATATTGAACTGTCCTTCTACCTCTCCTCCCGCTCCCTGTTTGACCGCTTACAATTGGCTTCCAACCATTTCATTCCACCAAAATTGCCCTGACTAAAGTCACCAAGACCTACTAACTGCCAAATCCAAGCGATACTACTCTGTCCTCCTCCTCCTGGACCTGTCCTCTGCCTTTAACACAGTTCCCTCTTACTACAGATTTTCTCATCCCTTGGTATTACAGACCTGGCCCTATCTTATATCTCTTCATACCTAACAGACCGGACATTCAGTGTCTCCCATTCACACACCACCTCCTCATTTCACTCCCTATTTGTCGGTGTCCCCCAAGGTTCAGTTCTAAGACCCCTGCTCTTCTCTATCTACACCTTCAGCCTGGGACAACTTAGAGTCCTGTGGATAACAGCATCAGGTCTATGCTGATAACACACAGATTTACCTCTCTTGACTCGATATCACCTCCTTTCTATCCAGAATTCCACAATGTCTGTCCACTATTTCATCTTTCTTCTCTGCTAGATTTCTAAAACTTAACATGGGTAAGACAGAATTCGTCATCTGTCCTCCATCTCACTCAACCCCCCCAACAGACTTATCCATCAAAATCAATGGCTGCTCACTCTCCCCAGTCCCGCAAGCTCGCTGCCTCGGGGTAACCCTTGACTCTGATCTCTCCTTCAAACCACATATCCAAGCCCTTTCCCCTTCCTGCCGACTCCAGCTCAAAAATATTTCCAGGATGCTAACATTTCTTAACCAGGAATCTGCAAAAACACTAGTGCATGCCCTCATCATCTCCCACCTTGACTACTGCAACCTCCTGCTTTGTTGTCTCCCCTCTAATCTATCCTAAATTCCACTGCCCATCTAATACACCTATCCCCTCCACTATTCCTCGGCCTCTCGTCTCTGTTAATCCCTTCACTGGATCCCCATTACGCAGAGACTACAGTTGAAAACCCTAACAATGGCCTGCAAAGCCATCTACAACCTGTCTGCGCCATAAATCTGCGACCTAATCTCCTGATACTTACCTGCACACAACCTCCAATCATCACAAAACCTCCTTCTCTACTAACCCTCTTATCTCCTCTTCCCTCAATCAAATACAAGATTTGTCCCGTGCATCCCCCCTACTCTGGAACTCTCTACCACAACATCCAACATATCAGACTCTTGCCTAATGTGGAAACCTTAAAAAAGAACCTGAAGACCTACTTCTTCCAACAAGCGTACAACATGCAGTAACCCTCGTTCCACCATACTGCTGCATGACCAGCTTTACCCTCACCTACTGTATCCTCACCCATCCTTGTAGACTGTGAGCCCTCGTGGGCAGGGTCCTCTCTTCTTGTACCAGTCAGTGACTCTTTTTGTTCAAGATTATTGTACTTGTTTTTTG
The DNA here is from genome assembly GCA_033576555.1 of Oophaga sylvatica. Classification (NCBI taxonomy): domain Eukaryota; kingdom Metazoa; phylum Chordata; class Amphibia; order Anura; family Dendrobatidae; genus Oophaga; species Oophaga sylvatica. The sequence continues at coordinate 121,711,055 of JARQOD010000007.1, forward strand.
CTATATATACCCCTTTTCACATGTAAAACGCCATGGAAGAAATGGTGCTTTATTATAAATAATAATCTCAAGGTGAGTCACTAGTTAGGGACCATCCTGGTTGGGTACACCTTGTCACAGTGGCATGGCTTTTATGCTTTTTGAGAAAAAAATGTTATCCTATGTTTTTTTTTACTGTTGTCACAAGTTATTTACTTAATGCCATCAGAGCCTGTTTTAGACAAAATGGGGTCCTGGGCAAAACTTTAAAAGGGGGCCTAAATGCTAGCATATTGTACCATTACAAAGAAACATTTTGCTTGTATTTACATGCGCTGAGTTCAGGCTGTTAAACGAGCGTGATCGACAATATTGAAGTTGTTTGACGCTTGTTTTCCGACCTCTTTACACCAGCTGAGGATGAATGATTGGCACAGAACAATCACTGGTAGATCAATCTGTCCCCAAACAGTATCATGTTTTAGCAGCACTTCTGCAGTTCACACCAGGCGATATGCTACTGAGAACAATGATTTTTGCTCTGGCATAAACAGTCCAATTCCTCAATAAGTAGGCAGCATTTTGCTCGTTTAGTATAATACACACCATAGTCCTCCACCTAGTATAATGAACCTCATAGCCCTCCATATATTATAATGCACATCCCATAGTCTTCCATATAGTATAATGCACCCTATAGTCCTCCATATAGTATAATGTGTCCCATAGTTCTCCATATATTATAATGCACATCCAGCTCAGAACTGTGTAATAGCTGTGTGCCTGTAAACTGTTACCTCCCCTCTACTGTGAAGAATTATAAGTAATGGTCATCCTGAGTAAGATTTCCCCAGGATTCCAAAAAGAACTCATGTCTCCTTTGTATCACCTTCATATACTGAGTGGTGTGAATGCAACATATGCTCTTTGTTCAAATTATATTAAAGTCCGGTTTATTGTGTAGCATCTCATCCAAGGCAGTCATCAAGCAATATGATATCTAAATTAGTCCAGGTAAGAATTTTTTTTCCCCATCTTGTCAACTATACCATGGACATTAGCAATAGGCAAGAGCAGACAGAGACAGAATATGGCCCCTGTGCAAGGGCAATATATGGGTCATTTGCAGTCCAATTGCAAATCATAATGCACAATACCACCTGCTTTGGAAATAGAAGTGGGCCCCTTATCCTTTTGGGTCCCTGTACGTCAGTACAGGTTGAACCAATGATATGTCCGCCGCTGGCAAGAAGGTTAACAAAGGGATTACCAGAGAAATGCAAGTCGGTGAAAATGCAGAGGTTTAAAACACTGAGCATCTTCCTTTCTAAACACAGGCCTCCGAGATGTATAGACTTGTTCAAAAGCTTGTTTAGGAAGGATTAGCAAAGGAAAGGAACCCGTCTGCAATCAGATTTGTGATAATAGCTTTTCAAGATGCAGAGGTGAGCAGTGCATGAAGTCTTATTCTAAACAGATCTGGATGGGGAAAAAAAAATACAATGAAACCGAGTTCATATTTTTGGTAGTTTTCCGGGCGCCACTTATAAAATCCCATCATCCTGTCATAATGTACCATGCACAAACCTAAGCTCCTTACTAGACTGTAACTACACTACCTATCCATGTAGACAGATAGAATTTCCCCATTGTTTAATGAAATGCGGTAAGTGACATCCTGAGATAAGACAGACTGACGCTCTGTTACCACATGTTTAAATGATTTATGCCCTCGATGAAAACATCTAAATGTAGTTTAGGAAAGGGAGATCCCTCTGAGAGTAAATTATACTTAAATATATGCTAGGTGGTCTGTGCGTGAAAGATCGCTTCTCTGCGGATAATATTTTAGGGTCTACATTTCTCATAATGGCTTTACACTTTTCAAGACATTTATTTTAATTATCTACGTACTATACTTTCATTTTTTATTGTTTTGACCAATCAGGAAAGTTATGAAACTTTGCAAGTCACTTTATCTGGGGATTTTTTCTTAATGTTTGCAAAAAATTTGCATGATACAGACATGATTTAACTTACTGGAGTGGACAGAAATAGTGGAGCAATGGTGGTAACTCTGGAGATTAGCTGCCGCAGGAGATTCTTCAGGAAACCCAACACTCAGAGGAAAAGACAGGTGATGACCCTTTTACTGCCATCATCTGTACTCCAAATGAGTAGGTAATACCAATACAGCTGCTAGCAGGTAAATAGGGGAATATTAGAGGCTTTGGAAGCGACTTACAGTTGTTCTCAAAAGTTTACATACCCCAGCAGAATTTTTGCTTTCTTGGCCTCTTTTCAGAGAATATGAATGATAACACTAAAACTTTTTCTCCACTCATGGTTAGTGGTTGGGTGAAGCCATTTATTGTCAAACTACTGTGTTTTCTCTTTTTAAATCATAATGACAACCAAAAACATCCAAATAACTCTGATCAAAAGTTTACATACCCTGGTGATTTTGGCCTGATAACATGCACAGAAGTTGACACAAATGGGTTTGAATGGCTACTAAAGGAAACATCCTCACCTGTGACCTGTTTGCTTGTATCAGTGTGTGTGCATAAAAGCTGAGTGAGATTCTGGGATCCAGACAGACTCCTGCATCTTTCATCTAGCCACTGACATTTCTAGATTGTGAGTCATGGGGAAAGCAAAAGAATTGTCAAAGGATCTACAGGAAAAGCTAGTTGAACTGTACAAAACAGGAGAAGGATACAAAAAGATATCCAAGGAATTGATAATGCCTGTCAGCAGCATTCAAACTGTGATTAACAAATGGAAAATCAGGATATCTGTAAAAACAAGGTAGACAAACAAAAATTTCCCACATAACTGCCTGGAAAATTGCTTGGGATGCAAAGAAAACCCACAAATAACATAAGCTGAAATACTGGACTCTCTGAAAACTAGCGGTGCGGCTGTTTCAAGATGCACAATAAGGAGGCACTTGAAGAAAAATGGGCTGCATGGTCGAGTCGCCAGAAGAAAGCCATTACTGTGCAAATGCCACAAAGTATCGCGCCTACAATATGCAAAACAGCACAAGACAAGCCTCAAAACTTCTGAAATGGTAATTTGGAGTGATGAGACCAAAATTGAACTCCTTGGCCACAATCATAAAAGTTACATTTGGAGAGAGGTAAACAAGGCCTATGATGAAAGGAACACCATACCTACTGTAAAGCACGGAGGTGGATCGCTGATGTGTGAGCTACAAAGGCACAGGAAACTTGGTCAAAGTTAAAGGAAAGATGAATGCAGCATGTTATCAGCCAGTACTGGAGTCAAATTTTCAATCATTAGCCCATAAGCTGCGCATGGGACGTATTTGGATTTTCCAACATGACAACGGTCCGAAACACAAGGCCAAGTCGACCTGTCATTGACTACAGCAGAACAAAGTGAAGGTTCTGGAGTGGCCATTTCAGTCTCCTGACCTCAATATCATTGAGCCACTCTGGGGAGATCTCAAGCGCGCAGTTCATGCTAGACAGCCCAGGAATTTACAGGAACTGGAGGCTTTTTGCCAAGAAGAGTGGGCAGCTTTACCATCTGAGAAAATAAAGAACCTCATCCACAGCTACCACAAAAGACTTCAAGCTATTACTGATATTAGAGGGGGCAATACACGGAATTAAGAAATGGGGTATGTAAACTTTTGAACAAGGTCATGAGGATGTTTTGGGTTGTCATGATTTAAAAAGATAAAACACAGTAGTTTGACAATAATTAGCTTCACCCACTAACCATGAGTGGAGAAAAAGTTTTAATGTTAACATTCATATTCTTTGAAAAAAAGCCAAGAAAGCAAACATTTTGCTGGGGTATGTAAACTTTTGAGCACAACTGTATATGCAATTTTTGTTACAGGAATGAAGGCAAATCCTCTAATAAAGTGATATGAAAAGTTTCATAACTTTCCAGATTGTCCAAAATTATTTAAAAAATGAAAGTGTAGCTACTCTTTAACACACAAATTAAAAAAATATTTCAAAATTATAAAAAAGATGAAAGCTTAGTTACTCTTTAAACAGCAGATCTGAATAAGCAGAAAGGCACCTTGAAGTAGCAGAGCCGAGTGAGCATAAAGCACCCAGGAACAGCAGAACTGAGTTAGTCATGTGACTAGGCTAGTGCAGGCACATACAGTAGTAGTAGAATGGGCATATTACCTTAAATATTCAGGCAGCTTGCCACCATGTGAGCAGTCTGTCACAGGATTACCGCGACAGTGTGGAGCCAGAAGACCGCAGCACCTGATTGCTCCTACTCCGGCAATGAGAAGAAGCACTTCTCCTTCATTTTAAATGTCTTTAGTCCTTCTGGCAGAACAGGGGTTAATCGGCCATGTTGGAAATCCCTGTGCTCACAGTTGTCCTTGGTTAGCCACTCCTTTTCCCTTTATTATCTGGGCTCTAAAACTAATCCTTGTCAGAGTTAGCATTTGCTGCATGGCTAACGGTGGGATAGGAGCACATATGAGAAGGAGAGTTGAATGAGTTATTAGTGACTGTTGCTTGGTTTGTATGCATGGTAATGCATTATCCTTCTCTGTTTTTGTTTATTCCCCTACCTTCACATCCCGGTGCATTCCTCTGTTATATGTCAGTGAATATTTTGTATGCCTGGAGTTTTTTGTTAACCCTTGTTAAACCTTGTTTGTGTTGCCTTGTTTATCAGGCTGGTGTACTATGGTGCACAGTAGCGCCCCTCTTCCCTGGGTGGGGGAAGAGAACAGATGGAGGGCTAATTCAGGAGATAAGGCAAGGGCGGAGGCCCCAGCATCTTTGCCATCTAAAATATCCTGGGCAGCAGGGTGATCTAGGGTGCCCCCTAGTGTTAGGGACAGTGAAGGAGCCCCTGGTCCCAGGTCACCTGACAGCTGTGTTGTGACACAGTCCTTTAGTGACCTGGGTGGATGACATCAGAGGTACGTGCCCAATTTCCATGGTAACTCAATGTGTACTACCATAGAGGTAGAGGGCTGCACATGAAAGAGGAAGCACAGCCAGCATTGGAGCATTTTCTTATTGACCTCTTTGGGACATAGGATAAAATTTGTGAAAACTAGTGCAAGGGATAGGTGAAGTAGTGACCCATAAAAAACAGATCCCTGCTCTCATTTGCAGAGGCTCTTTTGATAAATACTACTCATTAGATCCCAATAACAAAGTAATTTCAGAATACCATTTTAGGGAAGCCTTAGTAGAAGGAGTATTCTGCTCACTTCTATATGGAGAGGTGAGTGATGCCTGAAGAGATACATGTGCAGTCGGTAGATATTGTGCACCTGTCCTAATGAGGAACACAAAGGTGTCATTTATGGTGAGGAGGAACCTAAGACACTGTGAGAAGGAGGAATGGATAAACACCGAAGAGACAAGGCGTAAAATGTGGCTTAATTAGGGGTGGGTGGCAAGAAAGGTGGAAGAGTCATTGAAGGGGAAAAGTGATAGAATGGGTATAAATGGTCAGGGAAGACAAGGTTCATGAAGTCTTTGTTAGAGGAGATGCATGTGACTAGGGCTTTGTTGGAGCTGTGGGGGTCCAAAGGTCTCATGAGCATTGTGAGGGTTTGGAATATCGCAGACAAAAGCTTAGTTATAGAAGGTTGTAGGAGCAGAGGTCAGGAGGATGAAGAAGAGAAGGTGAAGAAGTTCTTTAGAGAACAGAGGCTCAGAAGGTACCAAACATTAGCAGGAAATAGGTGAACCTGTGGAGTAAATGGCTTTAAATATCTTCTCACTTTGGCACTTTGGTAAACCCAATAGTTTTACTCTGTGGGCTGAATTTTCCCAGAAATAGCTATGACTAACCATAACTTATTGAGGAAAAACTTCTTAAAAGGGGATGTCTCAACTAGAGAACCTCATTCAAATTCAGCTTGCCCAGCGACTGGCTGATTACCTTGGCAATGACTGCTGAAATCAGTGATTACTTGATTTTGCCAGGAAACATGGCCAGTTCGACTCGTAGCGGCTTTCATGATTTGGTTATTTAAAAGGGTCTGGAGTATGAACCCCACTTTATGATGTCCATAAGCTGGAGCACATGGAAGATGTTCTTACTGGGACAACCCTCTTAAAATGGTGTTGAATTCCTCCTCTACATCTCAGACATGTAAGTGTTTTCTTTAACCTATGGATTGTAGATCCAGAGAGAATTACCAGGAGAGGCTTTTAAAGCCGTGTCAGATTTACTGATATTTACAATATAAACACAACTTTGAACTACTGAATTTGCCCGAGGAAATGCTTACATTTTCTCCTACAGTAACTTGATATTAAAAGTATACCAGAGGGGTAATTTTGTATCAGATTGCATCAGAATGAACCCATTAAAGTGATGTCAAAAGCAATTTTGAATAAACAATAATGTAATAATTCAGCCACTGCCTCCTGCTCTTTTCAAGACGTCTAACCCGATTAATCAGAAGGTGATTGAAGGATGCAAGTCGAAAAATGCAATCATCTCCTGAGCTTGAGGTGAAAATTAGAGACTGTCGATTTCCTTTTTCACCCAGATTGATTTTTCCCTCTTAAAGGGATTGTCCACTGCAAGGAATAATCACCTTCTAACATAGCTAATCATCTGTAGAGGTTCCCTAGCTGGATAGAAATGTATATATATATATATATATATATATACATATATATATATATATATGTATATATATATATATGTATATATATATATATATATAATCAACAAAGCACAATGTATACCTTTGGCAATGATGGAGAAAGCATCTTTTCAGATCCTTTACTTCAAAACTAGGGATTGTCCCAACTTTGCAAGTTATCACCTATCCACCATGGGTGATATCTTGCCGACTGCTGGGATTCTTACTGTTGGGATACGCACCAATGGAGTGAATGGAGTTGGCTCAGGAGCTGAGCCAGCTTCATCCCAAACAGCTCTTATACAGCTACCATCTGCATGTAACATTGTTTAACAGTTTAGATATCAATATCAATGACAGCGGCATTTAAATGGTTGCCAGTGTGCATGTGCAATGTTACCCAATGGCTCCCCATGACGTGATAGAGAGGTGCAGATGGATTGTCATCCAAGTAGGGAGCCTAACAAAGGGTAGCATAATTTCCATCTTGATTCTCTTAAGAAGCCCAGTATGTGGCTGGGCTTTGTAGTAGATCATCAATTTCACTATATACTGTAATATTGTAGCAGTCATGAAAAAAAAACAGTTTTTCAACTCACCTCAAGTATGATTGTCATGCCGGTAATTCACATGCCTTTTCAGGGTCATCCTACTCACTGTGTTCGCCGCTCTGCATCTCGCCATTTCAGACTGTCTCTCTGAGCTGCCTCTTGCAGTACTCCCTGTGCTGCTGCTTCCTCATGCTGTCTCCAGCTGACTCTGCAGGAATTTAATTCTGTTGTGTCCGGCGGAGTTTTGCTTTCGTGGCTTATCCCCCGCCAGCCGCGGATATATTCGAAAGCTCCTCCCTCGACACCTTGCCTGAACTTAGGTTCTAGTTTGCAGTCTGTACTTGCTCCTGTCACCGACCCGGCTTGCTTACTCATTTTATCTGACCTCTCTGCCCCTGACCCCAGGTTCGTATATTGATCCGGTGCTGCCCGTCCTGACCTCAAACTGTCAGACCACGTCTCTGTGTGTGCCCTTTGTGCTTTGTATTCTGTTTCTAAAGGGTATGCCACACTAAACAATATCGCTAACGGGATCGCTAAAAAACGTCACTATTTAGCGATCCTGTTAGCGATGTTGTTCAGTGCGGCAGCTTCCAGCGACGAGCTTCCTGCTGTGATCTCGCTCGTCGCTGGAATCGTTCCGGACCCTATTTTCTCGTCGGCGCTCCCGCTGGGTAAGTACTAATCGCTGTGTGGCACCTTTTCTTAGCGATTTAGCGGTACTTTTGTACCGCTAAAGTCGTTAAGAAGATCGCTAACGGCGATAGCGTCGTTAACTATATCGCTAAATGCGGTAGCATTTAGCGATATAGAAACAATCCCGCTAGCGATCGCATTAGTATGCGTCGTTATTGTGATCGCTAGCGGGATTGTTTAGTGTGGCAGTACCTTAAAGCATAGGTCAGCTGCTACAGGTCTGGGCACAGCCCTGCAATGGCGCCTGCTGGCTATCCCAATGGTCCAAGCCTATCTTCACTATCAGAGGCTCTAATGAAGACCTGGTAGCCACTTACTTATGCCCCTCCAGGGTAAGCCTAGCCAGTGACACAGTGGGCCCACACACAACGCCATCACAATGATACCCTTTATAGATCCACAAGGTGTGCAATGACAAAAGATCCAGGTTGGAAATGATAGATGCAAAGTCTGGAGAAAGCAGGTGATGTGTCCAGCCCTCAATCTGCAGACAAAAGTTGTAATAAAAACAGTAGAAATGTTTTGGTTCATATAATAAATGAAAAGCAAACAGATTAAAGCAGGGCATCCTGAAGAAAATCATGTTTTCCTACGCATTTCAAATCAAGATTTATGAGTGGTTCTTGATCATGATTAAGAACTGCTCATAATCTCAGTTTGAAACGCGAAAGATGATTTTCTTGAGAATGTCCAGTCTTTTATTTGTGTGCTTTTTATTTTTAAATCAAAACACTAAATATACAATCTAATGACATTCCATTTATTGATGCAATTTTACTTACCTGGTTTACCTGGTACCTTAATTCTACTTACCTTACTTACCTAATTTTACTTAATCATGCTGCCGGGATTTTTTTATACCACATAATGAAGAACAAAGAAAGGAAACACAAAAAACAATAGCAGGATTAAGGTGACTTTTTACCCTTTCATCACGCTTGATGTTTTTTTTTCCCTTTTTTCAATACATTTAAGTGAATAGTGTCATTCTAAACTACAATTTGCCTTGCAAAAAAAGCAGATCCTCATATGTCTATGCAAACGGAAAAATAAAAAAAAATAAAAAAGTTATTGCTCCCGAAAATAAACAACAAAACAATGCACAAAAAGAAACATTAACTCCTTCACTCCAGAACCTGCGTTCACCTTCATGACCAGGCCAAATGTTACAATTCTGACCAGTGGACTTTATGTGGTTATAACTCTGGAAGGCTTCAACGGATTCCAGTGAATCTGAGACTATTTCTTTGGAACATATTGTATTTCATGATAGTGGTAAAATTTATTTGATATGACTTGTGTTTATATGTAAAAATATCAGAAATTTGGCAAAAATGTTGAAAATTTTCGCAATTTTCAAACCTTTAATTCTTATGTCCTTAAACCATAGAGTTATGTAACACAAAATAGTTAATAAATAACATTTCCCACAAGTTTACTTTACATCTGCATCATTTTTTAAATATAATATTTTTTGTTAGGTAGTTAGAAGGGTTAAACATTTATTAGCAGTTTCTCAATTTTCCAGCAAAATTTACAAAACCGTTTTTTATAGGGAACAAATCACATTTGAAGTGACTTTGGGGGGCCTACATGACAGAAAATACCCAAGAGTGACACCGTTCTAAAAACTGCACCCTTCAAAGTGCTCAAAACCACATTTAAGAAGTTTATTAACCCTTCAGGTGCTTCACATGAATTAAAGCAATGTAGAAGGAAAAAAATGAACATTTAACTTTTTTTCCATAAAAATGTTAATTTAGCCCCAATTTTTTAATTTTCACAAGGATAACAAGAGAAAATGGACTTAAAAATTGTTGTGCAATTTCTCCTGAGTATATCGATACCCCATATGTGGGCGAAAACTACTGTTTGGGTGTACGGTGGCTTGGTAGGAGCACCATTTGACTTTTTGAACGCAAAACTGGCTGGAATCGAGAGTGAACACCATATTGTGTTCGGAGAGCCCCTGATTTGCCTAAACAGTGGAAACCCCTCAAAAGTGACCCTGTTTTGTAAACCAGACCTCTCAAGGAATTTATATAGCTTTGTGGTGAACCTTGAACCCACAGGAGCTTTACAGAATTTTACAATGTTGAACTGTGAAAATGAAAAATATTTTTCCAACAAAAATCTTGTTTTGGCCCTGATATTTTTTTCATTTTCACAAAGATAGCAGAAAAAAAATGGACCCAAAAATGTGTTGTGCAATTTCTCCTTTTACCACTAAAATATTGCTATAGCCCCAATTTTTAAATTTTTCTAAGGGCTAATTGGTAAAAATGGAATTTTCAGTTTGTTGTGCAATTTCCTCAGACTGCCACAGTACCCTACATGTAATCGAGAACTACTTTTTAGGCACAGTGCGAAGCTTAGAAGGGAAAGAGCGCCATTCTACAGTGCAGATTTTACTTTTATGGTTTGCGGTTGCCATGTCCCACTGGAAGAGCTCTTGACTCCTGAGGTGCCAAAACAACAGAACCCTCCATAAGTGACCCCATTTCACAAACTTCACCTCTCAATTAATTAATTCAGGGGTGCAGGGATCACATTGACACCACATGTGTCACATAATTTTATACAATTGGGCAATGAAGAAAAAATAATAAAATTTTGCTACAAAATTTTTGTTTTAGTTTCAGATTTTACGTTTTCACAAGGCGAAAGGGGTAAAAAATGGCACAAAAATTTGTCACAAAATTGCTGCTGAACATGGAAATACTCCATATGTGGCTGTACAACGCTGCTTAGCCACATGGCAAGACTTGGGACTGATGGAGCGCTACTTGTCTCCTGGTCCTAGAGCTCAGATTTTCTTACAATAATTTGCGGACACCATATGCAGAGCCCGTAAGTGATAGAAAAGCAGAATTCCCCCCTCAAGTGACCCCATTTTGGAAATTATACTCCTTTGGGAATTTATCTACAGGTGTGATGATTTGACTCCATGCGTGTTTTCCAGAAGTGGAGCAGTGGATGTTAATGAATGAAAATTGCAAATCTACTATTATAGTGCCAAGTACATTATGCACACACAGCTCGTGCTTCTGGAAAGATGCACCTGTAAACTAGGCGAGCTTTCATCGCTACTGAAATGCCAAATATGTGGATGCTAAATGTGGTGAAGGCAAAATGTGGGACTCAAATGGGAGGGGACATTTGGATTTGTGAGTGCAGAATTTGCTGAATTTCTTTTGGGGGCAAGGAGCCGTTTCGCTTTTTCAGAGCCTTTGTATTTCCAGTAAGGCTAAGTGCACACGTTCAGGAATACTTGCGTTTTTTTCGCGTTTTTTTCCGGTAAAAACGCGAAAAAATGCAAGCATTAAGCATCCTATACATGTTAATGGATTCCGCATGTTTTGGCCACATGTTGCGTTTTTTTCCGTGAAAAAAACGCTTTGCGGAAAAAATAGCAATATGTTCATTAATTTTGCGTAATCTCGGCGGAATCGCCACCATAGGAATGAATTGAACCGCTTACTTTCCGCATGTGGCTATGCGGAATGTAAGCGGTTCATGTGCGATGGTACCCAGGGTCTGGAGGAGAGGAGACTCTCCTCCAGGCCCTGGGTACCATATCCCTGGTAAAACAATAATTAAAATAAAAAATAATGATATTCTCACCTTCCGGCGGCCCCCACAGCCTTCCCGCCTCTCAGCGACGCTCCCGTTCCCAGTAATGCATTGTGAGAATCACCCCAGATGACGTAGCGGTCTCGCATGATGCTACGTCATCTGGGGGTCTGTCGCAAAGGACGCCTGGGAACGGGAGCGTCGCTGAGAGGCGGGAAAGCTGCGGGGGCTGCCGGAAGGTGAGAATATCATTATTTATTATTTTTTTTATTATTTTTACATTAGATCTTTTCACTATTGATGCGGCATAGGCGGCATCAATATTAAAAAGTTGGTCACACGTGTCAAACACATTGTTTGACTCGTGTGACCAACCTGTCAATCAGTTTTCCAAGAGATGCTACAGATCGCTAGGAAAACGCTAGCATTCTGCAAGCTAATTACGCTTGCAAAATGCTAGTTTCTGGCGGGAATGCGCATACAAAAAAAATGCGTATTTCCCGCGGCAGAAGTGCGGGATTGCCGCGGAAATTTCCTCGGCAATTCCGCAACGTGTAAACTTAGCATAACATGAGTGGAGATTTGCTTTTTTGTGTGGATTGATTTGAAGCTTTTGTTGGGAGCATTTTACATAACATTTTGGATCACGTTTATCCTATGCTCTATGCTGAGCACTTTTCATCTAAATCTCTGAGTGATATGACTCAGATGAAACCTCCAAGGGATCCATTCACTATAATGAGGCAGCAGAGTTACTCTGAACTCCATCTGGACTCTGTTCAGTGCTGTCCTTCTTTTCAGAAGTGCACAAAACTGTGGTCAACCTCACTTTTATGCACAGGTCAGACAGCGTCCACAGTGCCTCCATTTGCCTCATTATAGGGAATCTAGTTCTGTCTTAATCACGTATTTCAGTGCTTCACATGGATACCCCAGTGTAAACGCTCAAAACCTTTATATCATTCTTAGGAATCCAGTCACCTCACTCTCTAGTGAGCATTCTAAATGGATAAAGTGTTATGTGCTGCAATAGGACCAAAATGTGCATATGTCCATAGTAAATCATACATTCGTAGCAGCGACACTTAGTCATGTACATATACTGGCAGCGTCGGACTGGAACACCTTGGGTCCACCAGAGAAAATCATTCTTGGGGCCCACTATGTAGCTACATAGAAATAAATACAAGACCACCAATTGTGCAGTAAAACACACTAATATCAGGGTATAATATAAGGTAGTACATGTCTTAATTATGTAGCAGGAGTTGGGGTAGCCTCCCTCATAGATTATAAAGCAGCCCCCTCATAGGGGATAATGCTGCCCCCCTCATAGAGGATAATGCTGCCCCCCTCATAGGGTATAATGCTATATATATATATATATATATATAATATATAGATAGATGATAGATACCATATATACTCGAGTATAAGCCGACCCCCCTAATTTTGCCACAAAAAACTGGGAAAACTTATCGACTCGAGTATAAGCCTAGGGTGGAAAATGAGATTATGCCCCATATGCTGCCCCATGTATTATGCCCCACAAGATGCTCCATAGATTGTGCCCCATATGCTGCCCATGTATTATGCCCCCATAGATAATCCATAGATTGTGCCCTCATAGATGCTCCATAGATTATGCCCCATAGATGCTCCATAGATTATGCCCCCATAGATGCTCCATAGATTATTCCCCCATAGATGCTCCTTAGATTATGCCCCCATAGAAGCTCCATAGATTGTGCCCCCATAGATGCTCCTTAGATTATGCCCCCATAGAAGCTCCATAGATTGTGCCCCCCATAGATTATGCCCCTATAGATGCTCAATAGATTATGCCCCATAGATTATGCCCCCATAAATGCTCCAGATTATGCCCCATAGATTATGCCCCCATAAATGCTCCAGATTATGCCCCATAGATTATGCCCCCATAAATGCTCCACAGATTATGCCCCCATAGATTATGCCCCCATAAATGCTCCACAGATTATGCCCCCATAGATTATGCCCCCATAAATACTACACAGATTATGCCCCCATAGATTATGCCCCCATAAATGCTCCAGATTATGCCCCCATAGATTATGCCCCCATAAATACTACACAGATTATGCCCCATAGATTATGCCCCCATAAATGCTCCAGATTATGCCCCCATAGATTATGCCCCCATAAATGCTCCACAGATTATGCCCCCATAGATTATGCCCCATAAATGCTCCAGATTATGCCCCCATAGATTATGCCCCCATAAATACTACACGATTATGCCCCCATAGATTATGCCCCCATAAATGCTCCAGATTATGCCCCCATAGATTATGCCCCCATAAATGCTCCAGATTATGCCCCCATAGATTATGCCCCCATAAATGCTACACAGATTGTGCCCCCATAGATTATGCCCCCATAGATTATGCCCCCATAGATGCTCCACTGTGCCCCCATAGATGCTGCAAAAAAAAAGACATACTCACCTCTCGTCGCTGGGGGCCAGGTGCTGGTGTCCTGGGCACCTGCGATATTTACCTGTCACCGGGTCCACTGCTGAGCGCCGCTGTCTTCGGTCCTCTGGCAGTGAATGTTCAGGCAGGGGGCGCGGCGCTCACTAATGACGTCATCGCGCCCTCTGCCTGAACATTGCAGCAAGAGAGGACGCGATGACACAGCGACGCTCAGCGGTGGAGCGGGTGACAGGTAAGTAATGATATTCACTGCTTCCCACGCCCATGTGGGCGTGGAAGCAGTGAATATTCATTTCTCTTTAGCAGCGGGGACAGGGGCTCCTGCCTCCTGTCACCCGCTGCTGCTCCGCTGGCACGGGGCCCCCATGGCAGCTGCGTGGTGTGCCGCTATTAGCGACACGCCACCAGCTGGGGGCCCCTGGAGCAGCGGGGGCCCTAGGCAACTGGCCCCTGTATGTCAGCAGGTGCCAGGGCCCCCCAGATGCCAGGGCCCACCGAGAATCCTCCGGTTCTCCGGTGGGCCAGTCCGACCCTGTATACTGGTGATAACTAGAGTACCGTCAGCCCAGATATGCCTGTCAGTAGGTTGCCTGGAACGGGTCCATGCGTCTCCTGACGCGTTTCGTCTTGCGACTCATCAGGGAGTAGTGAGGATACAAAGAGGCTGACTGGATTCCTAAGAATGGTATAAAGGTTTTGACACAGTAAGAGTCGCAGTTTGGTTTGCTTATTTACCTGCTGTATGCATATTGATAGACCTCTATAGCACATAGCACTTTAACCATCAGGAACGCTCACTGTTTAGTGTGTCGATTGTATCCATGAATGGTTATAGATGCTTTTTTAGTTGAGTTTACCTGGGTTATTCCAAATTACTCAAACTGTCCTTATATATCCAAGACCAATCAGGTTTCACCTATTATGATTTTGTTTTCAAACAGATGTTAACAATCATCATATGCATTCCCATTCTCCAGCACCCAAATCATTGTTTGTATATTCTTTTTGGGGTGCTTCTTTAAGGTTATGACAATTTATTGGTCAGTTTATTCGTACAATCTATCTTGCTATATAGCACTGCAGCGTCTATATCTATATTTTTGTAACGTTTCTTTGCAAGTTGGACAATCAATTTGTGCTTTATTGGTACTCATTCTCCTTTTTGGTACTGGTGTGAGTAATGAGTCATATGAGGTCCTTTTACCCCTTCAAATTCTGATGGTTAGTGGGTAATTTTAACTTGTTGTCAGTTTTTCGTGTATGTGGTTTTGGTCACTTCACTTTACACTGTGGTTAGTCATTTTTTTGTCCCCCCTTTTAAAGATTAATAAAGGTTAAGTTTTATCCACATGCTTAATTTCTTCTTTATATATGGAATGTTGGTTTTCATTTTTATTTTTGTAATATTCCATAGTAAATAAATATTTTTATACTAAATTTTTAAGATTTTTTGCATGAATTAATGAATTCGGTGCCTCTCTTCAGTGGTGTCTTCCGTCATTAACCTCATCAGAAACCTTAGTCCAGTCAGAGACTGGAGTAACATTTCTGGCTTAAGAAATGACGCCATTATTCATGAATTTGACATCGGGAGTAGCCACATCCCAAATCTACATGGCTCCTCCCAAGCGCCACCCATTTTTGTGTTAAAATGGCAAAAGTCACAATTTTTGTTTATTGAAACCCATGGTGTTTGCATGCATATGAGTCAAGTGGGTGGTCCTACTAGTGACTGACAATCTTCCCTGTATCTCTGAGAAAGTAGAGATCTCAACCACTAGTAGGACCGCCCACTGGACTCATACAAACACCAGGGATCTTAATGAGAAAAATACAAGTTATACTGAATCTTTTCCAACAAACCTATATATCATTCCGCTCGGCTTCTCCTTCTCTATACTATGCTGTCCACAGATCGTACTGCATGTACAACATGACAGGTTCCCTTTAAAGAAAGAGTCTTGAGTGTAAAACCCTACACCATTAAACTATAGTTATCCTATTTTTTATAAAACCATAACTGATATAGCAGTAACATTTTTTACAGTTCTTCCTTTTTTCATGTACGTCAGTTTAATGTAAATATGCTTTTGACTCGTTGCTGAGCTTCCATCACTTTTGGTCATTGTGACATGGGTGAACATTTCTTGGGATGCTCTTTGAAGTAACGCAGGCTTATAACGCAAATTTTTGCCTCATTCACCCCTTCAAAGTTCAGAGACTTTGCTTTAGAAAAGCCAAGCTTTATTGTACCATGAAACCCAAGCCAGAGCCGCCTAATTAATTTTACTAAATAGATCAACCTTTAAGTAAAGAAGAAGCTCAAGAAATTTTTTGGCCTCGTTTCTTAAGGTGATGTGTTTTCATTGCTGGACATCCTTTGAAAAGCACCAGGCTACTTTTAGACTGGATTAGCGAAGGCGTATACATGGTCTTTGTATCGGCATTACAAGCCAAGGGCCTATAGAAATGAAAACAAGATGCCTAATTTCAACAGAATGTGCCACTAAAAGCTACTTAGTGCAAACATCCGTAAACCTGTCAGGAGTGAGGACCTGCTAAAGAAAACTACGAGGAAAGAAGCTCCCAAAGATGACAACAAAACAAATATTATGATTTGTGGAGCTTATAATATTGCCAAGGTCTGCAATTTCTTAGCTATGTTAGCTTTCCATTATTACTTCTAAGTAATTCTTTTCAAGAAAGAAGTTCCCAGAGGACACTCTTCAAGGGTCTGTCATGACTGCTCCTTTTTTAATTCCTCAAAAAATGAAAAGTAGAGTTATAAACTAAGAATCAGATCGAAGGGCTGTCCTCATAATTTCTTGACCAGCACTTATTCAAATAGCATGGATTACCAGGACATGTGGCAAATATTTTGTCCCCCAACTTGTGGACTCTAAGTCCCTCCCACCAGTCCAGCATGGTGGAGACCCTTATCCCCCAACCTCATGTATTGTATTTCAAGAAAATGCCTATGTAATTACAGTTTGCCTTTTGACCTTACTAATTATTTTCTGCTTTTTTTTTGCTGAGATCTGACATACAATTTCAAAAACGCAGTTATACGTTGTTATGCTTTTTATGACATTGTGTATTTTTTTATGTAACCATTTTAATACTCTTTCCTTATAACCTAACATAATCCCTAGCTATAGTTCTAGCCCTAACCCTAGTTAGGGTTATAAAAAGGAAGTAAAGTTTATCGTAGAGTTACTGTTATGTTATTTTTTACAGGGGACGCTCTCTTTAAATTTGAGACAGCTCCCCCCAGTAGATCTGTGTCTCCTCTCACAAATTTGCAAGTGGGAAGAGAGGTGGGGAGCCATAGGGGAACACAGAGCAAACTTTATTATCTCAACTGCTTTCTATGCAGAGTGCAGCAGTGGAGATGAGTTTTGTCATCGGCTGCTGTGCTCTGCCTAGGCAGCGACTAAGATGACAAAGTTCTCTTCATCATACTGCAAGCTTTGTCATCTTGGTTTCTGTCCATGCAGAGTACAGCAGCCGATGACAAAGTCATTTTTACTGTTGCACTCTGCATAGAAACCTGTTACACTAACCACAATGTCAAAGCAGTCAATGGTGGTGAAACTTTGTGCTACCATGGGATTTGGCACCTGGGCATATCAACAGGATCTTTTAGGGTCCACACCCTTGGAGTCCATCTGATCTAGAGAAGGAAGGGGCAAAGGTCGCTTTGGCTTATATCATTCACAGTGACCGCCTATAGTCCAGGAAACTGTAGACTGAAGCCTTGTTGTACATGAGAAATTGTGGAATCCTTGTAAGGTAAAGAGCAATCGTCAATCTGACCACCATTGATCACTAAGTGATTGCAAATCCAAACACTTAAAAATAACCTGCTACTTGCTCTACATTTGTTTTTCTATGGTTCCTTCACCTCTCCATTCTGGTGATACAGTGCCCTCTTATCCTTAGGCTGTGGTTCCACGGTCTGGAACGAACCACAGCGCATTTGACGGAGCGGAAATTCCGCTCCGTCCTAAGCCTTGCCCCTTTTTGACGCGCGCTCTTTCCGGATGTGTTCCGGACACCTCCAGAACACATCCGGAAAGAGCGCAGGGCTGCATAGCCCTGTGTTATTTCCGTTGCGGCGACGCAGCGTCGCCGCAACGGGCTAGGACATGCTGCGGTCTGAAAAGACGCGCCGCATGTCCGGAAACGCAGGTCTTCCGCCTGCGTATTTTTACGCATAGTGGAGACGGGATTTCTTGAAATCCCCTCCACTATGCTGTAACATCTGGACGCTGCGTGTTTGACGCTGCGCCAACGCACAGCGTCAAACACGCAGCATTTCCTGATGCATTCCGGATCGTGGAAACTCACCCTAATGTAAATCTAGTCTTGTTAACTAACTGGACGTGGTCCTCAAGAAGACACCCATAGAGGGTGTGGACCTCAATTGGCCATATCTCAGGAATGGTAAGGAGGAGGAACAAAGGTCATATTTAGAAAAAAAAATCTAGATTTCATTGATGGAAAGTCTTATAGCGTTACATACCGTATCTTACATTTGTTCTTTCTCACTAAGTTTCTGATGTACAATCATAAATTATATTATGGTACAGTGTTAACCAAAAAAAAAAATCGATGTGATTGATGGACATAAAAGTATTTATATCACTAAGTTTCTGTAATTTCTTACAAATCTGTAGTGTAAACTAAGATCAGGATAGAGTTGAGCGATACTTTCCGATATCCTAAAGTATCGGAATCGGAATGGTATCGCCGATATCACTAAAATATCGGCGATACCCGATACCGATACCGGAAGTCCAATGTAAGTCTATGGGAACAAAATATCGCAACTAAAAAAACCCCATTCTTTCCTTGTAAACACTAAATATACACACATAGAATACATATATATATATATTACATGTCATTGTGACATATATATATACATATATGTATAGTTTATACACTTCTACATAGTAAAATATCCTCTGATTCAATTGCCGGGTAAAGCCGGCTTCAGTGAAAAGACAGAAGCACCCGACATGAAATGACACTTGGTGTACATAGGGTTAACCATGTCTTTTCATGTCGTTTGCTATCTGATTTGCACAAACAATTAAATCAGACTATGTGTGCAAAATTTCACACCTGTAGGGGTTAATTAAAGGTGTAAATTCGTTGTAAAAAAAACGGACTTTTTTGCTACGAATTTACACCTTTAATTAACCCCTACAGGTGTGAAATTTTGCACACATAGTCTGATTTAATTGTTTGTGCAAATTAGATAGCAAAGGACATGAAAAGACATGGTTAACCCTATGTACACCAAGTGTCATTTCATGTCGGGTTCTGCATTTTCACAAAAGCCGGCAATTGAATTAGCGGCTATTATACTATGTAGAAGTGTATGAACTACAAATATAAATATATATATATATGTGTCACAAATTCAATGACATGTATATATATATATATGAGGTGTAAAATTGCTGAAAAAAAATGCGTGGGCTCCCGCCCTATTTTCGCAACCAGACAGACAAAGCCAGTGAGTGGGGGCAGATAATAATAGCCCAGAGAGGGACCATTATTTTTGCCCCCCCCGGCTACTAACATCTGCCCCCAGACACCCCAGGAAAGACAAATCTATAATTAGATTCGCCCTTTCTGGCACTTTGCCCGTCTATTCCCATTGCCCTGTAGCGGTGGCGAATGGGTTAATATGGGGTTAAAGCCACCTTGCTATTGAAAGGTGACCTTAAGCCAGGTTAATAATTGAGAGCTGTCAATTAGACAACTATCAATTATTAATCCTATTGCATGAAATAAAAATAAAACACACACACTTTAATTAAAAATCATTTTAATGAAATAAAGACACATGTTTTTGACCATCTTTTATTTTACTGCAAAAACCATTTCCTGTAATAAAAATAAAATAAAAAAGCAAAATTATTCTTACCTATCCCATGCACAGTCAGGTCCCACGGTGTAATCCTTCAGAAAGGGTTAATGTTTACTGCAGGGACCGCAGCTAATGCTGCAGCCTCACAGTAAACCCCAAATGAATGAGTTCCTCTCCTGCCTGACAGGAGAGTAAAGGCTGGGTGTCACATAACGATACACCAGCGATCCTGACAACGATATGCACTTGTCAGGATCGCTGGTGTATCGCTACATGATCGCTGCTGAGCTGCCAAACAGGCAGCTCAGGCAGCGATCTGGGACAGCGACACTGCGGGTAACATCGCTTAAGGGCCCGTCTCACATAGCGATATCGCTACCGAGATCGCTGCTGAGTCACTAGTTTTGTGACGCAGCAGCGAGCTCACCAGCGATATCGCTGTGTGTCACATTCAGCGACGATCAGCCCCCTGCCGGGTATCGCTGATCGTCGCAGAAATGTCAGGACCTTTTTTTGATCGCTGGTTTCCCTCTGACAGGCACGCATCGCTGCGTGTGACAGGCGGGAGACCAGCGATCCGCTGGTAACCAAGGTACACAGCGGGTTTCCAGGCACCGCGCAGCGCTTGGAAACCCGCTGTGTACCTTGGATACCAGCTCCCTGCATCAGGGCGCTGGTATCCAAGGTACACAGCGGGTTTCTAGGCACAGCCCCGCGCCTGGAAACCCGCTGTGTACCTTGGTTACCAGCGGATCGCTGGTCTCCCGCCTGTCACACGCAGCGATGTGTGCCTGTCAGCGGGAAACCAGCGATCAAAAAAAGGTCCTGACATTTCAGCGACGATCAGCGATACCCGGCAGGGGGGCTGATCGTCGCTGAATGTCACACACAGCGATATCGCTGGTGAGCTCGCTGCTGCGTCACAAAACTAGTGACTCAGCAGCGATCTCGGTAGCGATATCGCTATGTGAGACGGGCCCTTAAGTGGAAAGCTTAATTGATTGCTTTCCACTTTCACTTCAGGTCAGCCAGGGACACAATCAGTGACGTCAGAGGGAACTGATTAACAAAAATAGGGGTTCCCTTCGAAAAAAAAATGGCGTGGGGTCCCCCCTATTTTTGTTAACCAGCCAAGTAAAATGCAGACTGCTGCGGCCTGGTATTAAAAGACTGTCAAGGCCCATGGATTTTGGCCCTCAACAGCCTGATAATACCAGGCTACAGCAGCCCCACATTTGGCGCATCAAAAGATGTGCCAATTGTGGCACTTTACCCGGCTCTTCCCACTTGCCCTGTAGCGGTGGCAAGCGGGGTAATAAGGGGTTAATGTCACCGTTGATTGCACGGTGACAATAAGCCCGGTTAATAATGGAGAGGCGTCAATAAGACACCGATCCATTATTAATCCCAAAGTTATTAAATGTTTAAAAAAAAGACAAAGCAAGAAAAAAGTCTTTTAATGAAATAAAAGAGACAACACAGTTTTCATTAATTTTATTATACTCTCATTCCTGCGACGCCATCGATCTCCTGTAAAAAAGAAAAAAAACAAACCAACAGTATACCACCTGTCCGACGCAGTCCATAGTAACGACAGTCCCACGACGATCCAACTCTGCTACATCGCAATGACAGGCAGAGCCTGTCATCGCGACGCAGCACAGCTGATTACCTGCTTCCCCGGCGGTGACGTCATCGGACTGACTGCTTTACGGCCGGGATTACCCAGCAGTCACTGCAGTTATCGCGAGAAACTGCATGTGACCGCCGGGGAAAGAAGATTGCGGCCATGAAGCAGTCCAGGACGTGACCGCCGGAGATCTTCTGCCAGGTAAGTGCCGCTGACTCCTGACAGACCCGACCGACGGACACTGACAGTGACAGTGACATCCCGATTCCGGTATCCGATAAGACGAAAATATCGGAACTCGGAATCGGAATTCCGATACAGCCAATATCGGCCGATACCCGATATTTGCAGTATCGGAATGCTCAACCCTAATCAGGACACTTCGAAAGACATCTATTTGTGGGTATGCAATGAAAAAGACAAAAACCATCTATGTTCTTTTAGTCAACCGTGTCTGGCAGCACATGGTAGCATGAAGACAGTAGGATTTTGTGTAGAAGGCGATATTGACCGATATTGGTGGGATCGACCAACAGTCTAATGTGTTTGGGGGCTTCCTTACTCTCTCCCGACAGATAATATGGGAGAAAAAAATAGATCCTTCCTGCTAAATTTCAGCAGCTGATCCTATTTTTCACCCTAGAGATAAGCCACCGCCAGAGATGTCTGACAGTGGCTCTTTCATAGAGAACACAGGTGAGCTCAGGGTGTGGGGTGGACAGGAGAGAGAGCTGGTGGCGAAACGATCAAAAGGAGGCCCTAAACTAAGAAATCTTGATAGTTAAGAGACCATAATAGTCTCTTGACTGAATGTTTCCATTAGTGACCCTAATGATAAGATATTTAGACATGAGTATGCCTACTACCTGTATGCTCATGGACCATGGATGAGATTTAAGCACACACAATGTCTCCTGGTCTTTTATCTCCAGGCCCAACTGCAAGGACAACGTTCCTAATACTTTTCTTATTATGTAACATCCTAAGGAGTATACTTAGGCTGATATTTCATACGCATCATCATAATCCTATGCTATAAATTGTGCTCTCTGTGTAAAGGGAAAACCAACCCCGTATTAGCATATGGAATTTACAGGTCAAGTACAAGTCTTTAATACCATATTTAATGCATAATCAATTTGTATCTGCATTATTTAAGGTTCGTTCAGGATTAAAGCAGCTGTGTTTCAGAAATATCAGCCAGATGTTCTACCAGTCCTAAATTATTAATAATGATAATTTACCCTTCTAGGTTTACTAACACTGTAAAATCTTGGATACGTGCCTAATGGAAAGCAAAGAATATGGGAATTATTTTTAAAGGGGTTGTTTCAAGTTCTTTAATTGGTAAAAATGCAAACTGCTTGTAAAAACAAACAACTTTGCAATTTACCTCTTATTAAAAATCCTCTCTGTTGTCAAGAATGAAGAATTTTTAGATTTTATAGTTTACTGCTGAGTTCCTCAGCTACCGATCACCTTGCAGTCTCAGAGTGGCTGGTTACCTAGGTAAAGAACATGTGCTGAGAGTATCTCATGCTGACCCTGTACAGCTGACCCTGTAGATTTGGATTTCTTTTTCCCTTAATAAAAAAACACCTTTATTTAGAAACTGCATTTTGTGATTACTGTATTTTTCGGACTATAAGACGCACTTTTTTCCTTCAAAATTTGGGAGGAAAATGGGGGGGTGTGTCTTACAGTGCGTACGCAGGCTTACCGGGGGGTTGCGGCGGTGGTGTAGTGGCGGCAGAGGTGTGGGGATGCTGCAGCGGTGGGTGGTGCAGAGTGCACCTGCGCAGGGTCCCTTCTTCAGGATGCCAGCGGCAGAAATGTGCCCACACCGCGGCCCGGTGTCCACGCTGAGCAGAGCCAAGAGCATCACTGGTTTCCCTGCCTCCATCTTCCTCAAGCTCAAGCCGTGGGCCGCTGGAGGCTTCAGGAAAATGGCTGCTGGAGGTCGCGCGTGCGCAGTTTGAGATCTCGGCAGCACTCTGCTTCAGGAAAATGGCCACGGAGATCTCAATCTGCACACGCATGGCCTCCAGCGGCCATTTTTCTAAAGCCGCCATCGGCCCACGGCTTCAGGAAGATGGCTGCAGGGAAACTGGTGATACAACGGGCCACGGCGTGGATTCCGGGCCACGACGTGGACACATTTCTGCTGCCGGCATCCTGAGGAAGGGACCCTGTTCCAGTGTTCTGCCTCACCGCCTACACCGGACCCGCAGCATCGCACCCGGGACTGCAGCATTGCCCACTTCTGCCGCCTCTGGCTTCCTGAGGAAGGGTCCATGCCTCCTGTGACCCCCTGTACCACCGCCGGCCCTCAGGTAAGATACCTTAAATTCGGACAATAAGACGGACCCCCATCTTATAAAAATCTTTTTTCTGCTATTTTCCACCCCAAAATTTGGGGTGCGTCTTATGGTCCGGTGCATCTTATAGTCCGAAAAATACGGTACTTGTGTTATCTTTGTTTAATATTTACATTTGTTTGGTGATCTGAAACATCTGTGTGACAAACATGCAAAAGAATGGGAAATCAGGAAGGGGGCAAACACTTTTTCACACAACTGCATGTGATCTCGATAACTTTGTTCTTCAAAATATAAAAGAAATTTGAGGTTACCTCGGGTTTCCTTTTTCCAACACTGTTTAGTTTGACAAATGAAACTGTGATAATAGGCAACATACGGAAGGGGGGCAGATACTTTATCACACTATTTTAAATTGCGTTAGCAATCAGAGGCCCAGAGGAAACAAGAAATTGCACCATTATTGACTGAAGATGAACTTTCTTCTACACAACAAGCAATGTAAGGGTCAGTTTACCTTACCAGCGGGACGCAGAGCCTCACAGCTGAGAGTATAAGCTGAGAAGCTTTTGTGTTACATGATTTAACATGGAAAAATCAATAATTATTTAGTGTGTCTATTATACAAGCTTATCACCCTGCGGGTAATCCTGATATAAAGAGAGAATCTCATCCATAATTAACCTACTAAGTGCCCACATTGTGGGTATCACACGCTATTGATTTCTTTCTTTCCAAGAAGGCCTATCTAGGACAACAAAAGAGCAGTTTATATTGTTATTAAAGGGAACCTGTCAGGACGGTTTTACTAATCAAACAAGTGGAAGGTTGTAGAACAACAAGAACAATTATACTCGTTTTGTGTTAATCCGATGTGCCATCACTGAGAAATAGAGCTTTGAAGCCTAGAAGTGCATTGGGGGGGTGTGTATGCACTGAGAAGACATTGACACGCCCCCAATGCACTTCCAGGTTCGTGGCTTCAAAGCTCGATTTCTCAGCGCTGGCACATCGGATCACTACAAGACAAGTATCATCTTTACAGTTGCACTAGGACCTATACAGTCATACCACTAGTTTGATTAGTAAAATCACCCTTTAAATGTATTAATGCGAAGATTATATAATTATTTCACACTTTATATCAAAATGTGTTAACTACTAGGAACTATTGATATATGTACACATGTTTGATATTGATATATGTCCACATTTCCCTCTTGAAGGAACCAGTTTAATTTTACATGGTCTGATGTGAAATGTGATGTATAATGTCAATTGTGATATGCATTAAATGTATTAATATTATTGACAGTGTAGTTTTATGGTAGGTATAGATAGAGGGATGGTAAGGACAGCTAGAGTTAATGTCTAGGACTAGTCCTGATTGGGAAGGGCTAAGTTGAAGGGAAAGTGATAATTTAGTTTTAGAATGTCAAATAGGGCCTGGAGTGCACAGAAAGAGGACCTAAGGTCCATTGAGAGCAGTGCCGCATTCTAGGGTGTTCCTAAAGTGAGAGGAGAAGAAGTGAGTGAGAGACAGAGTGCTCAGAGATGGGTCCTTGTAGAAGACGCTTAGCAGTAAGGCCCAAAGTTTATAACTCTCTAAGCTAGTGGGTCTAGACAAGATTGAGTATGTGAGACGAGTATAATGTCCCGGGCGAGAGTTCCACAGCATCTGAGAGCTTGAATCTGAGTACGGCCATACTGGCACCCTAAGGGGAAAGAACACGTGGGGCGAGTAAAGAACTCTTGCTAAGCACTGTAGAGTTGAGTTGGGTGGTGATGAAGTAGTGAAAAGCAGTGGAGACAGAAGACAAGCAGAGAGAGTAAAGCAGAAAGGCCAGCGATAGAGAAAAGATGGAAGGAAACTGTGGAAAATTCTTCGAGATGTAAAGGAAACATTCATAAGACTGTGTACCTGCTATCTCTTGTAGATATTCCCTACCAAGTTCCAGTTCAGTAAAAAGTTTATTTTCACCTGGTGGTCTCCCTAATTGAACTGAGAAACATCTGGTCTTGGCAAACCAACAACATTGGTTACATGCGGCCTTCACAGGCGTAGCTCCATCACAGCACAAGTCCACCGACCCAGCCAGGACAAATCCCCCACTTTCATGCATCGAGCCTGGGCTTAAGAGACGAGTACCTCGCCCATGATTACCGCCCCGCTCCACGCAACATACACACAGAAAAATCTTATGCATTTTACTTTACCAGCAATGTGGCTAAAACTTTCCGAAATCTCACTTGTATGAAAATCGGCAGTGCCAGTCAACTTTTGCTGTGGATTTTCCCTGCAGCATACGAATGAGATTTTATAAAAAATTATCCACAGTGTTTGTACTGTAATTTGCAGCAGATTTTATGATGCACTGCAAATTGTAAAATGGTGAAAGATCACTAATATCCAAAATGCTTGTTTCCTGCTGATGATTTCTGCAAAGGATAAGCCTCATACCCTTGAAGTTATCCATACACATATAGGTGTAATGACTCAGTGCCATTTATTAGGACCTTTGTGTAGTTGCATGTTTTTCACAAACTAAGTTGCAGATTCAACAAGACTGGTGTTTTGCATGCTGGATAAAGATGCGCCAAATTATTAAGAGATGTGTACCTGCCAATGAATTTGCCTCATTTTTCATCTGCTGTGCACCAGATGCAGAAAATACCTTCCACCAAGCTTTGCCCATTTTTCCAAAAATTGGCGGAGCTGGTGTATAAGTGGCAAAAGTTGCACAATTTTGGCTCAACTATGCATTACTAAAAAATCTTGCAACATTTCAATACTTTTACTCCTTTTTTTTTTTGCCCAAAATGTATGATGCATCGGGTCCTAAATATTTCTCCCATGGTAAAACAGAGCATGCATGGATCAATGAGAAAAGTTCTCATCTGAGTATGTGTTCATTCTTCAGCTATTTTAAGTGTTTGGTCAACTTTAGATATTGTGCTTATAAAAATAAATACCTAATGCTTAACCATCACCCTAAAAAGTGAAGGTTCCATAGTTATTGAGGTTGTCCAGGATTAGAGACAGTGCTACTCTTGCCCAAATATTGTCTGTGGTACTGCAGCTCAGGTCTATTTCAATTGAATTAAGCAGTATTCACTCAACTGTGATTCATGGAACAGAAGACTGACGCCTGACCCGAAGTTGACAGCCTCATGTGCCAACACAGAATTTAATCTTAATTATGCCGACGTATAGTTTTAGTAGGCCAGTAGACATAGGCTATTGTCTGAACATTGACTACTGAATTTGTGTTTTTCTTTGGTGGGTGAAGAAACATAGACTGTTGTCATATGAGTCTGAACGTTGACTCTTGAAATTGATGTTTGTGAATTGTTGAATGGCTACTGTTTATCTCTTATATCAGCTCCTACAGTTAATTGTGTTACTATCTTTGGCAGACAGGGATGCAGGACCATTGAGCAATCGATGTTTCTAATATGTTGATTATCCATTGTATAAGTCCATGTAGCTGGTTGTTCTGCAAAACAGTGGAGAGCAAACTATGAAGATTGATTAAATACTCAAAGAAAGAAAGTTAATCTCATCCCACTTCCCCTTGACCTGTGGATGATGATCTGAACCACATATGTGGGTATAAAAAAGGGATTTCTATCCTTCTTACAAACAAAGACTCTACAAAACAACAGCCAAGACACCATGGCTCCATCGAGAGGATTGCATATTTGATATTTTACAGGATGTCAGCTTAAGAACCATGCTCCATTGACCATCACTGAACCCATGGAGATGTGTGGGGAAGCCAGATTGGGACCACCCAGTCACCTGGCGCCATGTAGACATTCAGAGAAGCCAGGTTGGGACCCTCCAGTCAACTGGTCACATGCCTCAATGGACTGCAAACTTCCAAAGCTTGTCGTTACCTTATCTATGTAGGTACTGCCAAAAGCGGGGTGCCACTGGTGGGGTAGTAGGCTCCGGAAGCCCGAAGTCACTGCTGCTCTAATCCCGGTGAGTCAGCAGAAGGGTGAGACTGTATTTTTGCACCATCTTGGGTATTTTGCTGGGACTGTTCAATATGTTTATTGTCTGTTCGTGGTTCAATAAAGTATTGCCACACTGTTGCACCCTCACCCTGTGTTGTCTGAGTAGTATTCAGCCCACTGGAAAGAAAAACAGGCATTCAGTGGGATGAGCCCTGGTCCATGTGGTCTTGGGCCAGAGGATGAGAGCACCCACTGACCCTCGGGCCCTAGCTGGAGGAATAAAGATCTGCTCCATTGACCAATACTGAAGCCATAAAGACATTTGGGGAAACAAGGTTGCAAGGTGAAGTGGTTCATGAGGTAATACTCTCCAAATTAAGCAATTTCAAATTAAAAAGGTTTAAAAAAAATTAGCACACTCATAAGGTATAAGGAACACCTGACAGCATATCACTAAATATTTATTTTTTATATCTGGTTGTGAGTCAGCACCACCAATCTCAAGGAATGGCGAACCAAAGGTAAAATTAAGAAATGACACATCTGTATTTTTTTTAGGCTAGAGCGCCATAGAAATTTATAATCCTGATGCTGTTTAAATCATGGGTTAGTACATATGACCTTAGTTTTCCTCATTGTTCAAAGTCATTGTGCTTTAACCCAACTGCTGGGATCTCCACTGATTGCGGAATGGGGTGTTGAAGAGTCCAGTCTTGGCTGCCACAGCTCCATTCATTCTCTATGAGAATGCCGAGATATCTGAGATATTAAAGCACGGTTCTCAGGATCAGTGTTTGATCTGCAAGTTATTACCTCCTCTTTAGAAAGGTGATAATTTTAGTGTTGTGATTAACCAGACTTGAGCAAAAAGACTCTTAAGATCATGAACCAGTGTCTTTGGAACAGAGCCAGGTGATTGTCCTACTATTTGTGGTGTCCCTAACACCTCCTTTGTTTAAAAAGACCCCTCAATGTCATGTGTACAGCCCACAAGAATAGTTGCACTACATGTAGTAGGAGGTTCGTATTGCTCCGGCCTGGCAAACATTGACTATCGACGTGGCCTCTGAACCAGTGTTCTGAAAATCTTTTTACTGAACTCTAGGAATAACCCTTTGAAGGGGTTGTCCGGACTTAGGGTACAAGTTTAAAGTCAATCTATGTGACTGCAGGCTTGTGAATTCCCTCTGCGTGCTGTGAGGATTCTCCGGTGTGAACTGCAAATATGTGATTTGTGTTGCACAGCTTCTGAATCCACACCTTTGCAGAGGAAACTTCACAGAGCAAGTTGCATGGGATAACAAGCGTTTACTTCTCTGAACACGAGGTAAAAGAATAATGCACAGTCATTACAGCATTGCATCAGCAAACAGGAACAAAACGAAAGTGAAACTAAACAGAAGAGAGACTAATTCTTATACAATACATTAAAGAAGGAAACTTTACACAACATCGCCATCTATTGTCAGGTCAGCATAAAGTCCTCCTTTTACTTATAATATAGAAGTCCTAATCTGTTGCATATATCAACAATTTGCATACGTGTGGTCATGTGCCGACGAGACATGCACGGCCTCACTCCTTACATGTGTATTAAGTGAGGTTGGACATGTCTAGTTAGAATGTGGCCGGAAGTATGCAGTCACGCACCCACAGCTCCCGGTGTTGGCACTGGAGAATCCTCGCGGTGCGGATTCACAAGTCAGCAATCACATTTACTGCACATTTGAACCCCAAGGTCAGACACCACCTTTATGCCATTTTTATTTAAAGCGTGACAGTCGTTATAATTTTTATTTCCTAAATCACGTGAAAATGAGCAAATTTGTAATATATCCTATCAGAGGAATTTGTTTCTTTCCCTGATAGAATTGACCAGTCATGAAAATTCTCAATTCTGAGGTAAAATCCGTTTTCAGTGACGACATACTTTCCCATCACTGACATGGCAGCTACTACTGATAAGATTCTATCTAGATCGAAGGGGGAGGAGCTCTGCCTCTAGCTCCTCCCTGCTCCTGTCTACATAGGATCTCAACAGTAGCAGCTGCCATCTCCGTGATGAGAAAATCTGTCTTCACTGAAAACGGATTTTACCTCAGAATTGAGAATTTTCATAATGACTGATCAATTTTGACAGAGAAAGAAGCAGATTTCTCTCATAAGCTATATTACAAAGTTGCTCATTTCCAGGTCTACTATTGTTTTAATAAAAATGTTAACGACGGTTATACAATCCTAAATTTTCTTCTCCCCTTTCTCTCTACGGTTTACAGCTCATTGAAGTCTCTGTAATATTTCACAGTGTGTCATAATGACAAATTAGACCATTACACATGAGAAACCCGCAGTATCAAGCGTTAAAAATTCTCATTTACGCTTTGCAGGACTTATAAAACTCTGACCTGAAGGAGTTTTTACTTTATTGGACTTGCTGTACCAGGCCCTTTCCACTGTGTTTTTACGACATCTTTCTTCATTGACATCAACAGGGAAAAAACGCAAACCAGGAAAACCACATGTAAAAATCTGTGGTCTGCATCATCTCCATAATAAGGACTCTGTGTGCTGCCATATGGTACTGTGGTAAGACCCGGCATCCTCTCCTCGGGAGGCAATGCTCTGTAATATGGCATGCAATGTCACTTTCCACCATATAAATCACACAGAGGTTTAGAAAGACCCCACAGCAGTCCCTGGTTGGTTCAACTACAACAGGCTCCAAATACCAAGTAATACTGGATTTACACAGATTTTTCACAAATTATGCTGATCTTACAATTTCCTAAAAAAAAACCCTGTCTCTTCCCTATAATGAAGCCATATTTCAGATGTTATTTGCATACTACAAACATCGTGATGTTAAATATATTTTTAAATGGACTTTCCAGGTCCATGATATTGATATCCGATTGTTTTCCTTGGGGTAGGTCATCAATATCAGAAAAAAGGTGGTCCGACTCTTGGCCTTATCACTGATTAGGTGTGGGCAGGAAGTAAACAATATATGGAGCCAGGACATCACAGCTCTATACACCATGTAGTGGCCATTCTGAGGTACTGCAGCTCAGCTCTTGTTAAAGTGAATGTGATCTGAGCTGTGGTACCTGAGAATGGCCACCACACACTATACAGAGCCGTGCCATTTGGACTTTTTACACCCGGCAACCAAAGGAGATAGGTGGAAGTGACTAGTGTCAGACCCCGATTGATCTGATATTGACGACCTATCCTTAGGGTTGCTCGCTGATGCTGCAAAAACTGAGGACCACAGTGAGGGTTCCTGCACACGACACATTTTCACCACAAAGTGCTGTCTGTGGTTTTCATGGATAGCACTTGACTCGCACCACAATTGTGGATACCAGGGCTATGGGGTACTCGGAGCCGAGCCCATTGATTTCCATGGGAGATGTCACTGGCAGCGGGACTCGGTCCGTGGCCCTGGTGGTCATGCAATGGGGGATATTTACAGGGGATTTGGAATAGTTTGTGACGCCACCTGTGGTTTCTGGTCAATTGTACCAGCGCTGCTGTAAGGGTCTTCACAGGGGATGTTATGGGGCAGCTGGGTGGTAAGTCTCCCACAGGTGAGACTGGTCCCTGGAAGTCTATGGTGATGATGCAGGGTGTAGTTAAGAATTCAGTCACACACAATGCAGCTTCTTTTCATACCTTTACTGGTAGATGGTTCAAGAAGATCCCGGGAAGCTGGTCGGGGTGAAGAATGCACACTCGGGTAACCGTTGAGCAGGTTAGAGGCCTCCTTTACTTCAAATGTATTTGAGTCCAAACTTGCCTGAAGCGAAGTTAACTCTGCAATCTCCAGCTTTCTCAATAGCTGTACCGCCCGGCTGACATTGTGGTGGAGTCTTCTATGTCTCTGATTCTCAGATGTTGAGAGAACTAAGTCGTTAGGGGTGATCAGGCCTTGCCCGTCTTGTTCTCCCTGACTCCGTTTACGTATCAGCACTTAGGGCTGCTCTCTGCGACCTGTAGTCCAGA
This sequence comes from Oophaga sylvatica, assembly GCA_033576555.1. Lineage (NCBI taxonomy): Eukaryota > Metazoa > Chordata > Amphibia > Anura > Dendrobatidae > Oophaga > Oophaga sylvatica. Next base: position 121,742,756 of record JARQOD010000007.1, read on the forward strand.
TAGCCTCCGGGTATCTTGTTACTATGCTTAGAACACTAGCAACGCTTCGGACCCCGGTGTCCGGTGATTTAGTGCAGGTAGTCCAATACCTGATGCACTGCTCCCTGTCTTCTCCACTGTGCCCTTCGCCCTGCTCTCGCTCTTAGCATAAGCACTTGTAGCTTTGATGGTGAGGTCAGCTTTCTCCAGAGCTCACTGAGCAGCTCTCAGTATCCTCCTTGTTTCAGCTTCTGTTGAGGTACTGATTAAGGGTAGCTCTGACTAGGCTAGGATGATTCACTTCACCCGTACTAGCCTCCACTTCTTTGTCAGGTGAGCTACGCTAGCTCTACGAGGATTCAGTCCTCTCTCCTCTCCCTCCAAGTCCAGACTGAACTGGCACAGAACTGCACTGTCCTAAGACAGGAAACTGACTGATCTGAGCTCTTCTCAGACAGGAAACTTGAATGAGCTCTGCTACGTGTCACTACCTCCTACACCCCTGGTGGGTGTGTCTGAAAGTGTGAGTGAAGTGAATGATATCAAGCTTTTGTGGTTACCTTCCTGTGCATTCTCCTGGATTTATGTGTGTGCCTTACATAGCTGGGCCACACATCCCCCCTTGGTTAAACACAGCACTCCCGGGCTGTAAAAGAGAAAAAGAAAAACATTTTTGTTTTGCATTAAACATCAACATTTTAACTCTTCCCATCCGGGAGGTAAGACTTCTTGAACGTTACAATTTGTACATTAGAAAATTACAAAAGTATCAAAGCATCAAAACATTCTCATAATACAAGATACTTGTGGAGGACCGCACCAAAAACCTCCCACGTGGGTCCTGGGTGGGCTGCAGGACTTCATTGCAGACCTCACTCTAGGCCACACCATACGGGTTTTTCTTCAGAGGTAGATATTAATGGTTTCGTGTAAAACCAAGATAGTGCACCGAAGTGCGAACTATTTACAAAGCAAGTTCTTGGGCTGGCACAGTCCACAGCCTCTCAGTCCCTTGGCATGGTTAAAAACAATTTCAAATAATCACATTTCAAATATAATACTGCAATACTATTAACTCTTTAAACTCATTAACCTGGTACCCAGCCGGGTATTCTAAGCATACTATGCACATTATGTAAACATTTCTATACATATCAGTAAAGTGCAAATTCTTGTAAAACTTCTTCCAACTTTGTACATTCTTTAGTTGCAGTAAACCCCTGTCTGGGTCCTACTGGCTTTCCTTTTTCTTGCTAACTTCAAGAACGTCTTCCACTCCTGGGGCTGGAACGACGCGGTGTTCTTTTGATCGCATAACAAAGAGATCATGGCCTGCTATCAGCGTTTGAGTGGCCACAGTTCTCATTCTAACGGTGGACCCACCGGGTACTTCTTTTCTGTAGGACGCCGATTGCGTCGCTGCAGGGGCCACAGTAACTTTGGTCGCGTTGCTGGATGTCGCAGGGGCGATGCAAGTGGGTCGCAGATTGCGATGCGAGTAGGTGCAGTTGCGATGCAGAAATGGTCGCAGGTTGCGATGCAGAATAGGACGCACAATGCTGGTGTGATGCAGAGCAGGAAGCAGATGTGCGCAATGGCTCAGTTGGGGACGCACTAACCTGCTGCTGTCGCTGCTCCATCACAGACGGCTTGGCTTCCTCCGGCGTCCCTACCGAGGAACTGCATTCCGCTGCGGCCTCCAGGCCAGGCTGGTGTACCGGTTCATCTCCCGTCACATCATCAGGGGAGTCGGGCTCAGCTTCTCCACAACTGGCCTCCGGTGTCTCTTCAGCCTCCGGCGGTGGTAGCGCAGGGATCACAGGTAACGGTCCCGTTCCTGGAGGGGGGAGCATGGCGTCCCACAGCAGCCGCTGTTTCCGGGTACGCCAGCGTTTCTCAATCTCCTTCATTCCTTTGCGGTGGCGGGCCACATCTTCCAGCACCGCATCCACCTTCTCCATGACATGGAGGATCAGGTACAGCTCTTTTTGGGGGCGGCCATAACTTTCGCCCACAGGGGGGGTACACGCCCACGAATGCACGCCCACCTTCTTCACCAGCGCCTCAGGGCGCGAATATGGTGGCAAAAATGGCGGTATATGGCGCCAAAAATAGCAAACAGTCTTTTTCACAAAACAGTTCAATAGGCACACAGGACTCACAATTTTGCAAGTTTCGCATCCTGTTCGTGACGCCAGAAAATGACGCACACCACACTGAGGTGGATACCAGGGCTATGGGGTACTCGGAGCCGAGCCCATGGAAATCTATGGGAGTTGTCACTGGTAGCGGTGGCTCGGTCCGTGGCCCTGGCGGTCATGCAATGGGGGATATTTACAGGGGATTTGGAATAGTTCGTGATGCCACCTGTGGTTTCTGGTAAATTGTACCAGCGCTGCTGTAAGGATCTTCACAGGGGATGTTATGGGGCAGCTGGGTGGTAAGTCTCCCACAGGTGAGACGGGTCCCTGGAAGTCTATGGTGGTTATGCAGAGTGTAGTTAAGAATTCAGTCACACACAATGCAGCTTCTTTTCATACCTTTACTGGTAGATGGTTCAAGAAGATCCCGGGAAGCTGGTCGGGGTGAAGAATGCACACTCGGGTAACCGTTGAGCAGGTTAGAGGCCTCCTTTACTTCAAATGTATTTGAGTCCAAACTTGCCTGAAGCGAAGTTAACTCTGCTATCTCCAGCTTTCTCAATAGCTGTACCGCCCGGCTGACATTGTGGTGGAGCCTTCTATGTCTCTGATTCTCAGATGTTGAGAGAACTAAGTCGTTAGGGGTGATCAGGCCTTGCCCGTCTTGTTCTCCCTGACTCCGTTTACGTATCAGCACTTAGGGCTGCTCTCTGCGACCTGTAGTCCAGATAGCCTCCGGGTATCTTGTTACTATGCTTAGAACACTAGCAACGCTTCAGACCCCGGTGTCCGGTGATTTAGTGCAGGTAGTCCAATACCTGATGCACTGCTCCCTGTCTTCTCCACTGTGCCCTTCGCCCTGCTCTCGCTCTTAGCATAAGCACTTGTAGCTTTGATGGTGAGGTCAGCTTTCTCCAGAGCTCACTGAGCAGCTCTCAGTATCCTCCTTGTTTCAGCTTCTGTTGAGGTACTGATTAAGGGTAGCTCTGACTAGGCTAGGATGATTCACTTCACCCGTACTAGCCTCCACTTCTTTGTCAGGTGAACTACGCTAGCTCTGCGAGGATTCAGTCCTCTCTCCTCTCCCTCCAAGTCCAGACTGAACTGGCACAGAACTGCACTGTCCTAAGACAGGAAACTGACTGATCTGAGCTCTTCTCAGACAGGAAACTTGAATGAGCTCTGCTACGTGTCACTACCTCCTACACCCTGGTGGGTGTGTCTGAAAGTGTGAGTGAAGTGAATGATATCCAGCTTTTGTGGTTACCTTCCTGTGCATTCTCCTGGATTTATGTGTGTGCCTTACATAGCTGGGCCACACACACTCATACCTACTATATGCTACTTTTACTATGCTGGCAAAATGGTCATTTATTGGGTGATTGGATTGTTTATGCCGGTGTAGGGAGGTAGAGGAAGACGCATAAAAATCATCACTATCATCAGCACATCATCCTGTGAAAACCGGACAAAAACTCTCTTCAAGTATTTGTTCTATCCATGCATCCTAAATGTTTGTGTGATGGTGCAATAACTTAGCATTTAGGGTCTCACTTTTAACCCCTTGGGTTTTTTTGTTTTTGAGTTTTCATTTTTTGCTCCCCTTCTTCCCAGAGCCATAACTTTTTTTCTTTTTCCATGAATTTGGCCGTCTGAGGGCTTGTTTTTTGCGGGACGAGTTGAACTTCTGAGCCACATCTTTGCTTTTTCCAAGTATTGCCCTGAAAAACAGGAAAAAAATTCAAAATATGGTAAAATTGCAAAAAAGGCACAATGCTCACTAAATGCTAAAACTGCCAAGTCATTATGATTCTATAGGTCATTTTGAGTTCTTAGATACCAAACATGTATAGGTTTTTTATTTAAGCAGTGAAAAAAAAATTACAAAGTTTGAAAAAAAAAAAGCACAATTTTTCGAGATCTATACCATCTCCATTTTTCGTGATCTAGGGTTGGGTGAGGGCTTATTTTTTGTGTGCTGATCTGACGTTTTTATTGATACCATTTTGGGATAGAAACAAACTTTTGATTGCCGTTATTGTGTTTTAATGCAATGTGGCGGCGACCAAAAAAGCTTAATTCTGGCGTTTTTATTTTTTTCTCATTACGTCTTTTTCAGATCGGATTAATTCTTTTCATATATTGATAGATCGGGCGATTCTGAACCTGGCAATACTAAATATGTGGTTTTTTTAACTGTTTTATTTTGAATGGGGCAAAAGGCGGTGATTTAAACTTTTATATTCTGGTTTGGCTGTGTGAGAGGCGTCTGACCGGGATCCAAGAAGTAACATTTCTCCTTGTGGAGATTGACATGCTAAGCATGCCGAGATGAGGAAACTTAAAGCCGCAATGCTCCTCTGGGAAATACGCAAATTGTCTCTTCAGAGGAAAAGAGGACTAGAAATTTTAATGGGTCGACATTGACTTTTAGGATTGCTACTTCCGATAGGTGGCACCAGAGTTCTAGTCCTCTTCCTCTCTGAAGAGACAATTTGCATATTCCCAGAGGAGCATTGTGGCTTTGAATCTCCTCATCTTGGCATGCTTAACATGTCACTCTCCACAAGCAGAAATGTTACTTCTTGGATCTTGGTTAGGCGGGGGTTACACTTGCCAGAAACTTGCACGAGTCTCGCACCTCAATACCCGGCACTGCCGCCGGCACTCAGGACCGGAGTGTGTGGTTGCATGTATTTCTATGCAGCTGAACGCTCCGGTCCGAGTGCCGGCAGCAGTGCTGGGTATTGAGGTGAGAGACTCGTGTGTGTTTCTCGCAAGTGTCACCCCGGCCCTTAGGAAAACAATCTTTCACATGACTGTTCTTCTCTGATCCGAGAAAATTGGTCAGATTATGTTACTCACACGCTGATCAAATTCTGATCAGAGTATGATCAGTGTAATCAGAGTATGATCAGAGTATGAACAGAGTGTAATCAGAGTATGATCAGCGTGTAATCAGAGTATGATCAGCGTGTAATCAGAGTATGATCAGAGTATGAACAGAGTGTAATCAGAGTATGATCAGCATGTAATCAGAGTATGATCAGAGTATGATCAGCGTGTAATCAGAGTATGATCAGAGTATGAACAGAGTGTAATCAGAGTATGATCAGCATGTAATCAGAGTATGATCAGAGTATGATCAGCGTGTAATCAGAGTATGATCAGAGTATGATCGGCGTGTAATCAGAGTATGATCAAACTATGATCAGCGTGTAATCAAAGTATGATCAGAGTATGATTAGCGTGTAATCAGAGTATGATCAGCGTGTAATCAGAGTATGATCAGCGTGTAATCAGAGTATGATCAAAGTATGATCAGCGTGTAATCAGAGTATGATCAGAGTATGAACAGAGTGTGATCCGACTTTCTCAGATGTTCAGAATTAAAAAAAAAACACAATTTTTCCACGGACCCATAAAAATTTGGACATGTGTACGGCCCCATAGAACAACGTGGGGACGGATAGCCCTCATCCGATTTTTACCGTTATCTGCACGAGCCCTCACTCCCATGAATGTCAAATCTGAGCATCCCTTTAATTGAAACACTATTTTTGCACCCGAAATCCTATGTTTTAATATGTATATAAAATACAGTAGTGTCAACAAAAACAATAAGCAATCAGTCAGGCTGAATCCGGAAAAGAAAGGGTTATAATTTGCGGTCGGCTTTTATTGTATTCTTTGGGACATGAATAATTAACCTGTCTGGATACCTTATTGTGATTCTGTTTTCTACTGCAGCAGATCGATACAAAAGCAATCCTGTCCACCAAGCAGATCTGCAGCACGGAACCAGACCGCTCCTCTACAAAAAAAAAATCCACTCTTTTTTTATTTTTAACTCTCTAAAACATTTTTTTTCCTTCTATTTTGGGTCCTTTTAGAAGGACCACTAGAGCCCACAGTATGTCCGAGCACATTCTCCAAAATTATATTTGCTCACCTGATGAAATGTACCTCAATGGCGATGGACCTCCAGGCCTGCAAACCTCAAGATGATCGCTCCAACAGAAACAGTAATTAGTGCTCAGAGCCTCGGTTGCTTAAGATTTGCTTGTGTCCTCTAAAAACCCCTCTTGACAACACTCATGTTCCACTGTCCCCCATGTTCCTCCCAGGCTCATACATAATGAAATACTTGTAGTCAGGAGGTTTATGAATCTATCGGGGTCATGCAGGGGCAACTTTAGGATAAATTGGTCCCATGACAAAGGTGTTGTTGCCACCTTTCCTGAAAATTCACAGGCCAGGAGTATCCTGTAGAGGAAGGGGGAAGAGGTGAGCTGTGACATAGTTTACTTGAATAATGGATCTTGTGTCTCCTGTATATAGAGGTGTTATCACAGTCATTGTACAGGAGGAGGAGGTGAGCTGTGATATCACCTATTGTGAATGGTGGATCCTGTGTTATCTACTGTATATAGAGGTGTTATCAGTCATTGTACAGGAGGAGGAGGTGAGCTGTGATATCACCTATTGTGAATGGTGGATCCTGTGTTATAAACTGTATATAGAGATGTTATCAGTCATTGTAGAGGAGGAGGAGGTGAGCTGTGACATCACCTATTGTGAATGGTGGATCCTGTGTTATAAACTGTATATAGAGGTGTTATCAGTCATTGTAGAGGAGGAGGAGGTGAGCTGTGACATCACCTATTGTGAATGGTGGATCCTGTGTTATCTACTGTATATAGAGGTGTTATCAGTCACTGTACAGGAGGAGGGGGTGAGCTGTGACATCACCTATTGTGAATGGTGGATCCTGTGTTATCTTCTGTATATAGAGGTGTTATCAGTCATTGTAGAGGAGGAGGAGGTGAGCTGTGACATCATCTATTGTGAATGGTGGATCCTGTGTTATAAACTGTATATAGAGGTGTTATCAGTCATTGTAGAGGAGGAGGAGGTGAGCTGTGACATCACCTATTGTGAATGGTGGATCCTGTGTTATCTACTGTATATAGAGGTGTTATCAGTCATTGTACAGGAGGGAGGAGGTGAGCTGTGACATCACCTATTGTGAATGGTGGATCCTGTGTTATCTACTGTATATAGAGGTGTTATCAGTCATTGTACAGGTGGAGGAGGTGAGCTGTGACATCACCTATTGTGAATGGTGGATTCTGTGTTATCTTCTGTATATAGAGGTGTTATCAGTCATTGTAGAGGAGGAGGAGGTGAGCTGTGACATCATCTATTGTGAATGGTGGATCCTGTGTTATAAACTGTATATAGAGGTGTTATCAGTCATTGTAGAGGAGGAGGAGGTGAGCTGTGACATCACCTATTGTGAATGGTGGATCCTGTGTTATCTACTGTATATAGAGGTGTTATCAGTCATTGTACAGGAGGGGAGGAGGTGAGCTGTGACATCACCTATTGTGAATGGTGGATCCTGTGTTATCTACTGTATATAGAGGTGTTATCAGTCATTGTACAGGAGGGGAGGAGGTGAGCTGTGACATCACCTATTGTGAATGGTGGATCCTGTGTTATCTACTGTATATAGAGATGTTATCAGTCATTGTACAGGAGGAGGAGGTGAGCTGTGACATCACCTATTGTGAATGGTGGATCCTGTGTTATCTACTGTATATAGAGGTGTTATCAGTCATTGTACAGGAGGAGGAGGAGGTGAGCTGTGACATCACCTATTGTGAATGGTGGATCCTGTATTATCTACTGTATATAGAGGTGTTATCAGTCATTGTACAGGAGGAGGAGGTGAGCTGTGACATCACCTATTGTGAATGGTGGATCCAGGGTTATCTACTGTATATAGAGGTGTTATCAGTCATTGTACAGGAGGAGGAGGAGGTGAGCTGTGATATCACCTATTGTGAATGGTGGATCCTGTGTTATCTACTGTATATAGAGGTGTGATCAGTCATTGTACAGGAGGGGGAGGAGGTGAGCTGTGACATCACCTATTGTGAATGGTGGATCCTGTGTTATCTACTGTATATAGAGGTGTTATCAGTCATTGTACAGGAGGAGGAGGTGAGCTGTGACATCACCTATTGTGAATGGTGGATCCTGTGTTATACTGTATATAGAGGTGTTATCAGTCATTGTGCAGGAGGAGGAGGTGAGCTGTGATATCACCTATTGTGAATGGTGGATCCTGTGTTATCTACTGTATATAGAGATGTTATCAGTCATTGTACAGGAGGAGGAGGTGAGCTGTGACATCACCTATTGTGAATGGTGGATCCTGTGTTATACTGTATATAGAGGTGTTATCAGTCATTGTACAGGAGGAGGAGGTGAGCTGTGACCATCTATTGTGAATGGTGGATCCTGTATTATCTACTGTATATAGAGGTGTTATCAGTCACTGTACAGGAGGAGGAGGTGAGCTGTGATATCATCTATTGTGAATGGTGGATCCTGTGTTATCTACTGTATATAGAGGTGTTATCAGTCATTGTACAGGAGGAGGAGGTGAGCTGTGACATCATCTATTGTGAATGGTGGATCCTGTGTTATCTACTGTATATAGAGGTGTTATCAGTCATTGTACAGGAGGGGAGGAGGTGAGCTGTGACATCACCTATTGTGAATGGTGGATCCTGTGTTATCTACTGTATATAGAGGTGTTATCAGTCATTGTACAGGAGGAGGAGGTGAGCTGTGACATCACCTATTGTGAATGGTGGATCCTGTGTTATCTACTGTATATAGAGGTGTTATCAGTCATTGCACAGGAGGAGGAGGTGAGCTGTGATATCACCTTTTATGAATTGTGAATGGTGGATCCTGTGTTATCTGCTGTATATAGAGGTGTTATCAGTCATTGTACAGGAGGAGGAGGTGAGCTGTGACATCACC
>JARQOD010000007.1:121751815-121793216 GCA_033576555.1 Oophaga sylvatica
AAAAGTAAGGACTTAGTTCTCACCACTTAGAAGGCTCCACCACAATGTTGGCCGGGCATTACAGCTACAGAGAAAGCTGGAGAGTTCAGAGTTAACTTCGCTTCAGGCAAGTTGGAACTCACGTACATGTTGAAGTTAAGGAGGCCTCTAACCTGCTCACGGTTACCCAAAATTGCATTCTCCACCCCGACCAGCTCCCCGGGAATCTGCCTGAACCATCTACCAGTAAAAGGTATGAAAAGAAGCTATTTCGTGTGTGACTGAATTATTATCTACACCCTGCATCACCATGTCTCGACCACGCACCACAATTGTGGGTTTCCAGGATAAGGGGTACTCGGACCCGAGCCTGTAGATTTCATAGGGGATGTCACTGGTAGCGTGGCTCGGTCCTGTCCCTGGCGGTCAGGCGTTAAAGGGGAATTATTTACAGGGGATTTAGTAGATAACAGTTCGGACGCCACCTGTAGTTGTCTGATCACTAAGACCAGCGCTGCAGTAGATCTCTGAGGGATGTTGTGGCAGCTAGATGACGAGTCCCCACAGGTGGGACTGGTCCCTCAAAGTCTATGGTATTAATGATGTAGGGTGCAGATAAATGAATCAGTCTCACACCATCCAGCGTCTTTCCATACCTTTTACTTGTCAGATGTTTAGGCAGGTCCCGGGGAGCTGGTCAGGGTGGAGAATGTGCTTCGAGATAACAGCTGAACAGGTTAGAGGCCTCCTTTACTTTCCATATGATGAGTCCAACTAGCAAGAGCTAAGTTAACTCCGAATACTCCAGCTTCTCCAAAGCTGTACTGCCCGGTCAGCATAGTGGTCGGAGCCTTCCAATTGATGGAACTAGGTTCTTGCTTTTGTCGTGCACAGACTCAAAGTCCCTATTCCACCTGACCCCTGTTACGTACCAACACTCCAAGGGCTGCTTTCTGCGACCTAAGGTCCAGTAAGACTCTGGTTTTCCTGTCACTACGCCTGAAGCTGTAGCGACCCTTCGGTCCCCAGTGACCGGTAAACAGTGCAGGATAGTCCAATCCTTAAGGCACTTCTCTGTTTCTTTCCACTGCGCCCTTCACCCTGTTCGCGCTTTTAACATAAGCACTCCACACTTCCTAAGGTAGTACAAGTCAATCCTTCCTTACTTCTTCCTTGGAGCTTGCTGGCAGATTCTCAGTATTCTCCTAGTTCAGGAACGCATCAACTGAACTTCACTGTCCTTGGGACAGGCGACTGAAGTCTCTGCTGCAAACTTCCCTTTCTCCAAAGCTGTCTCCGTCTGTCTGACTTTAGCTCATGCCGAGCTCTGACAGGAAAATGCAATCTGATCTCCTCTCCTCCTGCACAGACTGCACACTGACTGACTGACTGACTGACTCTTTCTGTCTGACGACAGGAAACTCACTAAGCTCTGCTGTATGTCACTAGCTTATATACCCTATGGGTTGTGTCTAAAGTGTGTGATGGAGTGAATGGATATCGAGCATTAAACTGTTACCTCTCCCGCACATCCTCCAGGGTACTGTGTGCCTTACACACCAGGGCTACACATTCCCCCTTGGTAAAACACAGCACTCCCGGGCTGTAAAATACAAAAAGAAAGACATTTTGTTTTGCATTAACAATAACATGAAACTCATCCCATCCGGGAGGTACGAAATTCTTAAACGTTGCATTTTGTACAGTAGGAAAATACAAAAATATTAAAACATCAAGACACTCAATAAATATTCACATTAATACTTGACTTTATTCTTTTTGGAGGACCCGCACCAAAAACCTCCCACGTAGGTCCTGGGTGGGCTGCAGGACTTTATTGCAGGACTTTATTGCAGACCTCTTTCTGGGCCCCCACCACACGGGTTTTTCTTCTGAGGTAGTTGTATAATAGTGGCTTCGTGTAAAACCATATAATGCACCGAAGCGCAACTATGTACAAAGATAAGTTCTGGGCTGGCACAGTCCTCAGCCTCTCAGTCCATGGCATAATAAAAGACACATATTGGTAACTTCTGAAACTCACATTATACTTCTCACGATATTTCCCAATCAGGGTATTCTATATGTAAAACTATGCAATAAACATATTACTTTTTAATTTCTCAAAATTCTTCAACTTTTCAAAATTCCTTTTACCCAGCCGGGTATTCTACTCAATATATAAAAACTATGTAAACACTATACATAGCAATAAAGTGCAAAACAGCAATTATTTATTTTATCAAAAACTTTTTACATTTTCTTAGTTGCGGTAAACCCTGTCTGGGTCCTACCGGTCTTCACATTTTCTTGCAGACTTCAATTACATCTTCCACCCCGGGGGCTGGAACAATGCGATGCTCCTTAGAGCACATGACAAACAGGTCGTGACCTGCTATCAGGGTTTGGGTCGCAACAGTCCTTGTGCGAACCGCTTGGGGCACGCCGGGCGCTTTCTCCTTGTGAGACGCTGTCTGCGTCGCTGTAATAGCCACTTTCTCTCGTGATGCAGAAATAATCGCCGTGCGCGACGTCGTGTAGACCGCTGATTGCGATGTGGAATGGGTCGCAGGTTGCGATGTAGATAGGTCGCCGATTGCGATACGGAGGTGTACGCAGGGGGCGATGCCGATGCACAATGCTGGTGTGATGCAGAGCAGGAAGCAGGTGTGCGCAATGGCTCAGTTGGGGACGCACTAACCTGCTGCTGTCGCTGCTCCATCACAGACGGCTGGGTTTCCTCCGGTGTCCCTACCGGGGATCTGTAATCTGCTGCGGCCTCCTGGCCTAGCTGGTACTCCGGAACAGGCAGGACCTCCTCAGCCTCCTTCGCTTCCACCTCTCCATCGGTGGGATCAGGTACAGCACTTTTGGGGGCGGCCTCCGGTTTTCCTTCAGCTTTCTTCAGCAGGGATCTTGGAAAAGCAGGTGACGGCATTATGCTGTGGGAGAGAGCGCTGCGCCCCACAGCAGCCGCTGTAATCTGGGCACGCCAGCGTCTCTCTGTCTCCTGCAAGTCTGCATGACGCTGGATTAATCTTCTGAGCACTGCATTCTCTTGCTGCAGCTCCAGCATTGTGAGGTTAGTGTCCCGATCTGGGGACAGCTCTGGCACAGGTAGTAAATCTTCCGGGGAGCAGGGCCTGCGCTCCACCGCTCCACTGCATAGCTGCGCTTGTCCTTCTGCCACCTCGGTCCAGGTCTCTCTGTGGTATCCAACAGGAACATTCTGGTCCTTTCCGTGGAGGCGGGATTTGCGTCTCCTCCTCTTCGCATAGAGGATGAAGAGGAGGCGTATTTCTTTAGCAGTGGGCTGGATCTCACATTGTAGTAGGCCTTGGAGAGGGCGGCCATAACTTTTCGCGCTTCAGGGGGTACACGCCCACGAAGGTACGCCCACCTTCTTCACCAGCGCCTCAGGGCGCCAACTTGGCGGTAAAATGGCGGAATTTGGCGCCAAACAACAGCAACAGTCTTTTTCACCAAAACACTCCACAGGCACACAGGGCTCGCAATTCTGCAAGTTTCGGATCCTGTTCGTGACGCCAAGTTTTTGTCTCGACCACGCACCACAATTGTGGGTTTCCAGGGATATGGGGTACTCGGAGCCGAGCCTGTAGATTTCTATAGGGGATGTCACTGGTAGCGTGGCTCGGTCCGTGTCCCTGGCGGTCAGGCGTTAAAGGGGAATTTATTTACAGGGGATTTAGTAGATAACAGTTCGTGACGCCACCTGTAGTTGTCTGATCACTAAGACCAGCGCTGCTGTAGATCTCTGAGGGGATGTTGTGGCAGCTAGATGACGAGTCCCCCACAGGTGGGACTGGTCCCTCAAAGTCTATGGTATTAATGATGTAGGGTGCAGATAAATGAATCAGTCTCACACCATCCAGCGTCTTTCCATACCTTTTACTTGTCAGATGTTTAGGCAGGTCCCGGGGAGCTGGTCAGGGTGGAGAATGTGCTTCGAGGTAACAGCTGAACAGGTTAGAGGCCTCCTTTACTTTCCATATGATGAGTCCAACTAGCATAGAGCTAAGTTTAACTCCGAATACTCCAGCTTCTCCAAAGCTGTACTGCCCGGTCAGCATAGTGGTCGGAGCCTTCCAATTGATGGAACTAGGTTCTTGCTTTTGTCGTGCACAGACTCAAAGTCCCTATTCCACCTGACCCCTGTTACGTACCGACACTCCAAGGGCTGCTTTCTGCGACCTAAGGTCCAGTAAGACTCTGGTTTTCCTGTCACTACGCCTGAAGCTGTAGCGACCCTTCGGTCCCCAGTGACCGGTAAACAGTGCAGGATAGTCCAATCATTAAGGCACTTCTCTGTTTCTTTCCACTGCGCCCTTCGCCCTGTTCGCGCTTTTAACATAAGCACTCCACACTTCCTAAGGTAGTACAAGTCAATCCTTCCTTACTTCTTCCTTGGAGCTTGCTGGCAGATTCTCAGTATTCTCCTAGTTCAGGAACGCATCAACTGAACTTCACTGTCCTTGGGCAGGCGACTGAAGTCTCTGCTGCAAACTTCCCTTTCTCCAAAGCTGTCTCCGTCTGTCTGACTTTAGCTCATGCCGAGCTCTGACAGGAAAATGCAATCTGATCTCCTCTCCTCCTGCACAGACTGCACACTGACTGACTGACTGACTGACTCTTTCTGTCTGACGACAGGAAACTCACTAAGCTCTGCTGTATGTCACTACTTATATACCCTATGGGTGTGTCTAAAGTGTGTGATGGAGTGAATGGATATCGAGCATTAAACTGTTACCTCTCCGCACATCCTCCAGGGTACTGTGTGCCTTACACACCAGGGCTACACAACCACCATAGACTTCCAGGGACCAGTCTCACCTGTGGAGACTTACCACCCAGCTGCCCCCATAACATCCCCTGTGAAGACCCTTACAGCAGCGCTGGTCCAATTGACCAGAGACCACAGGTGGCGTCACAAACTACCTATTCTAATAATCCCCTGTAAATATCTCCCCCCCATTGTATGAGCGCCCAGGGCCACGGACCGAGTCCTGCTGCCAGTGACAAACCCCATAGACTTTCATGGGCTCGGTGCCGAGTACCCCATTGCCCTGGTACTAAGTGCGACTCACTTCCACCCCAGCGGCCTCTAAACTTTTATCGCTCACTGCCTCCTTTGGCCTCACTCAATGGTCCTCTGCGGCCACTCACAAAGATGGTCACACGCTCGACCTTATCTTCACCCACCTCTGTTCCCTTACTAATCTCACTAACTCACCCCTTCCCCTGTCTGACCACAACCTACTGACGTTCTCTTCTCTCTCCTCTTCTAGTGCACAACCCCCACTCCACAAACTCACTCACCCTCGCAGAAATCTCAAACACCTCAATTTACCAATGCTCTCTGAGTCCCTCCTCCCTCTTACAGACATACTTCACTTCATGAAACAGATTCTGCTGCCACCTTTTATAACACTGCAATAACAGCAGCACTTGATTCGGCTGCCCCCCTCACACATAGCAAAACTTGTACAATCAACAGGCAGCCCTGGCTGACCAGCCTCACCAAAGAACTGAGACGGGCTTCCAGGGTTGCTGAGCGGAGATGGAAAAAATCCCGCTCTGCCGAGCACCTAACCGCATACAGGCAGTCCCTCACCAGCTTCAAATCCACACTCACTGCTGCAAAGCAAACTTACTTCTCATCTCTCATATCCTCCCTGTCTCACAACCCTAAACAGCTCTTCAACACTTTCAATTCTCTACTCTGTCCCCCAGCACCTCCCCCTTCTCCTCTCATTTCTGCTGAAGACTTTGCCTCTTTCTTTAAGCAGAAGATCGATACGATCAGAGAAAGCTTTGGGCCACAGCCCCCATTGCCCCTCTTAGCTGCTCAACCCTCTTCCTCCAAAGCCAACTTCTCCACCATGACAGAAGATCAGCTTTCCACCCTCCTATCAAGATCACACCTCACCACTTGCATGCTTGACCCGCTGCCATCCCACCTCATCCCTAGCCTCGCCACCGTCTTCACCCCTACTCTAACACACCTCTTCAACCTCTCACTTACAAATGGTGTCTTCCCCTCATCCTTCAAACATGCCTCGATCACACCAAAGACCTCCCTTGACCCATCCTCTGTGTCTAGCTATCGCCCGATATCTCTTCTCCCTTATGCCTCAAAACTACTGGAACAGCATGTCCATCTTGAACTGTCCTCCTACCTCTCCTCCTGCTCCCTCTTTGACCACTTACAATCAGGCTTCCGACTGCATCACTCAACTGAAACTGCCCTAACTAAAGTCACCAACGACCTACTAACCACCAAGAGCAAGCGTCACTACTCTGTCCTCCTTCTCCTGGACCTGTCTTCTGCCTTCGACACTGTGGACCATTCCCTCCTCTTACAGATTCTCTCATCTCTTGGCATCACAGGCTTGGCCCTATCCTGGATCTCATCATATCTAACAAACCAAACTTTCAGTGTCTCCCTCTCCCACACCACCTCCTCACCTCGCCCCTTGTCTGTCGGTGTTCCCCAAGGCTCAGTTCTTGGACCCCTACTCTTCTCCATCTACACCCTCGGCCTGGGACAGCTCATAGAATCCCATGGTCTTCAGTATCATCTCTACGCCGACGACACGCAGATCTACCTATCTGGACCTGACCTCACCTCCTTACTGACCAAAATCCCACAATTTCTGTCTGCTATTTCTGCTTTCTTCTCTGCTCGCTTTCTAAAACTGAACATGGACAAAACAGAATTTATCATCTTTCCCCCATCTCACTCTACCCCCCCACCAGACCTGTCCATTAACATCAATGGCTGCTCACTTTCCCCAGTCCCGCACGCTCAGTGCCTCGGAGTGATCCTCGACTCTGCCCTCTCTTTCAAGCCACATGTCCAAACCCTAGCCTCCTCCTGCCGTCTCAAACTCAAAAATATTTCCCGAATCCGTGCATTCCTTGACCATGAAAGTACAAAAACACTAGTGCATGACCTACAAAGCCATCCACAATCTGTCTCCTCCATACATCTGTGTCCCGGTACATACCCACACGCAACCTTCGATCCTCTCAAGATCTCCTCCTCTACTACACTCTTATCTCTTCTTCCCACAACCGCATACAAAGCTTCTCCCGTGCCTCTACCATACTCTGGAACTCTCTACCCCAACACATCAGACTCGCGCCTACCATGGAAACCTTCAAAAAGAACCTGAAGACCCACCTCTTCCGACAAGCCTACAACCTGCAATGATCATCAGTCTACTGAACCACCGCACGATCAGCTCTACCCTCTCCTAGTGTATCCTCACCCATCCCTGAAGACTGTGAGCCCTTGTGGGCAGGGTCCTCTCTCCTTCTGTACCTGTGTGTGCCTTGTATTGCTCATGTTTACTGTACTTGTCTATATTTGCCCCTCTTCACATGTAAAGCGCCATGGAATAAATGGCGCTATAAAAATCTATAATAATAATAATAAAACCTCATACCTTCCACCCAGTCATGTCAATGGGTGAAAAATGCAGAAAAAAACATTAAAGAAATGGCATGCTCTAATGTGCAAAAAACCATGCAAAGAACAAAATGCTGATGATAAAAAAACAAAGGTGTGTGCATGAGATTCATGAAATCTCATAGACTTTCCTGGTCCTGTAAAATGCAGCTGAAAATTTGCATTAAAAAACGCTGACAAAGCGCCTAGTGTGAACTTACCCTTACAAGGCAAAGGATCAAACACATCAAAATTCTTGTGTAAGTTGTGCAGACTTTGCGGCAGAAAATACCGCAGTCTAATGTACATATAAAAAAACAAAACAATCCACGCTTTAACCGCCAGGTGATGTCATGTCGACAGCCAATCACTGAGCTCAGCGCCTCTCAGTGGGACATTCTGAATGTCACTGAACTCAGCGCCTATAGAAAGGTGTTTTCTGAAAGGGGACAACCCCTCTAAATTATGCATTGAGTGAATCCGACCTATAATGCACATATTGGTCCCCTTGCTTTTTGAATATTAGCATGTTCAATCCAAAAATATGCAAATGAGCTATCCCATCCAGAAAGTAGAAAGCAGGCCCTCTACTGCCACCCACTGGACGGAGACACAATTTAAGTCAATATCCAAAGCCTGGAATATTTGCATTTTTAGCCTTCTCAAAAAAGGCAAATAAATGATCCGTCACATGAAGGGTTGGACAGATGCCACCGATGGGGACACCTAGCATCAGTTTTCTTCCACCCACAGTTTTTCACATATGGGTGCAATCCGAGTTTTTTTTACAGTACCTATGGTAGTGATTGGGGCTGTTCATGTGTCCATGATTTTTCGTGCGACGATCGTTCTGCGCAATATTGCGGAGACACGTCTGATATTGATCCGAATGTCGGATCAAAACGGACAATGCAAGTCTATGGGTTTGTGAACAAAAATTGGACTGCACTTGGATGACGTCCGAGTGCGGTTTGATTTTTACGGACAGTCAGAAGGGAGAAGGTGGAGAAACTATTTTTTTTCTCTTCACGGATGAGAAAAACCGATGACACTCGGACAAAACTCTGATCAAACTTTGGTTCATTTTTCTCGTAGGTGGAAAACACTGATGTCTGAATGAGCCCTTAGGCACAAAAGGAAAAACAGCCCCGCGAGACCTCGTCAGAATTTGTAATGTATGAAATGCAACAAAAATTTAATTGAGACATTCAGTTCCATTCATTGGACGTCATCACAGGGGTCTGGCTAAACATTACATAAGGCGAGAGTAGGGTGGGTGTCAGTTCCCGCAGTCCCCGCTGATAGAGTACCTCTCCTTTGGGTCATGATCAGCGCAATTTTTACAGCTGACATCATACATTTAACACTTTATCTCCCATGGATTAGTTCAGCTGATTGTGAAGCCTTCAGGATACTTTGGGGAATAATCAAGACTCTCGACCCCACCTTGAGTTTTCGAATGTCTTTATTTTTTTTTTTCCACTGGCATTGAAAGCATGACCTGCTGATTGTGCTCAAGACGGCAGCCCACTCCTTAATGAGCGGAGATAATTATTTGGCATTCTCATTCATTCCTTGGAAAAATAATCATTCAGAGCCATAGGATGAGGAAAGAGGTGGGTGAGATAACTGCCAAGTTACACGATGCAGATGTAAGATGCTTGCTGGTGCCAGCGGTGTTAAAAAAGGAATGAGACGAAGTAGAAAAGGAAATAACATACACTTGTCGGATATTACAAGACACATAATATTAAGTAAGGCTGAAAAAAATCTCATTTTTAATTCTAGTGAAAAGTGGAAAATGTTTTTGTATTTTCACCACTGAGTCATGTAAAAGTCACGAAAGTGCAGTAAGACTGTATGGCCACGTTCTCACCTTCAGTATTTGATCAGTGTTTTACATCAGTATTTGTAAGCCAAAATCAGGAGTGGGTGATAAATACACAAGTGGTGACGGGTTTCTATTGTATTTTTCCTCTGATTGTTCCATTTCTGGTTTTGGCTTAGAAATACTGATATAAAATACTGAGCAAATACTCACCGTGTGCACAAGGCCTTAGGCTGTGGTTCCACGGTCCGGAACCACAGCGCATTTGACGGAGCAGAAATTCCGCTCCGTCTAAGCCCCGCCCCCTTTCTGACGTGTGTTCTTTCCGGAGGTGTTCAGGACACCTCCGGAAAGAGTGCAGGGCTACATAGCCCTGTGTTAAATTCCGTTGCGGCTACGCAGCATCGCCGCAATACGCTAGGACATGCTGCGGTCTGAAAAGACGCGCCGCATGTCCGTTTACGCAGGTCTGCCGCCTGCGTGATGTTACGCATAGTGGAGACAGTATTTCTTTAAATCCCCTCCACTATGCTGTAACATCTGGACGCTGCGTGTTTGGCGCTACGCCAGCGCACAGCGCCAAACACGCAGCGTTTCCTGACCGTGGAAACTCACCCTAAGGGTATGTGCACATATTTAGTTTTTGCAGCAGAATTTTCTGCTGCAAACTGCTGAGTGTTGGCAGTAAAAATTCTGCATAGAATATGCTTGTTTCTGATTAGTTTTTATTTGTGTTTTTTTTTTCTTCTAAATTCAATTTGATTGTGCAAAAAACGCTGCTAAAATGCTGAAAGAATTGACCTGCTTCAAATCTACAAGAAAAAACTAAACAGCGTGCTGGTACTGTAAAATGCTGTGGTTGTAAAAAAAACAGTGCATAACCTTAGGCTATGTTCACACGCTGTGTTTTTTGCTGCTTTTCTTTATGTAAAGTTTAAGTTGCGTTTGAGCTGACTGTAAACTGTGTGAATGCACACCTATGTATTGCAGTTCTATCTACATATGTTCCGGCTCAATTTTTTGGTTTTGGCTCGCTTTTTTTGTACTTTGTACAAACAGGGGAGTGGCTCCATTTTTGGGTTGTTTATTTTATTGATATAGCTTTCCACGAACGGGTGGATGAACAGTCAGGACTCAAGTTCTACAATTGGGGTATAATTTGTCGAGGTGGGGTGGCTTTTATTTTTGGTTTTCAAAAAGTATACATAGCGGTAAATTGACGAGAGCTGTGGGTTTTAGATCCGCAGCAAATCAATTTAAATAAATGAAAAGCAAACATGAAATAGTCAGACTGCTATTGGGTATTTTGGTGTGGACATATGCAGAAAAAAAAGTGGAAAAAATGCAGTGTTTCCACTTGTGGTAAAGTAACATGGCGCTGGGCGGTAGCCGTGGGTGAGTTACTCATCTCCTTCACATCGGCACGTTGCGTAAAGGTGGAAGTCCTGGCAGGGTGTGTGGACTTATGCTGGTAGGGCGCTACGCCCATACAGGCCGCATGTAACCTATGTTGCTGGCTGGCCAGGACCAGATGTATCACACTTAAAGGGAATCTGTCACCCTAAATTGGCGGGATATTTAAATGATGGCAGTCAGGTCAGATGGGCGGTGTTTTGGGTACTTGCCTTAACATGTTGTTCGCCGCTGTCTCCATTATTTCTGGGAATTGTAGTCGTTGCCGTCCATATAACGCGCCTGCGCGTTGCAATCTTGAATTGCGCACGCACAGTATGCTTTGCCCGCAGATTGCAATGCGCAGGCGCGTTATATGGAGGGCAACGACTACAATTCCCAGAAATAATGGAGACAGCGGCGAACAACATGTTAAGGCAAGTACCCAAAACACCGCCCATCTGACCTGACTGCCATCATTTAAATATCCCGCCAATTTAGGGTGACAGATTCCCTTTAAAGCAGGGAGACCACCAGTTTAAAATAGAAAAATATTTAGACTTGAGAGTCCTCAGTGGTTGATACCTTTTAATGGCTAACTGAAAAGATGGTAACTAATTGCAAGCTTTCGAGACTACTCAGGTCTCTTCATCAGGCAGATTTTGTATTAGTCCTTGCCTGATGAAGAGACCTGAGTAGTCTCGAAAGCTTGCAATTTGTTACCATCTTTTCAGTTAGCCATTAAAAGGTATCAACCACTGAGGACTCTCAAGTCTAAATATTTTTCTATCTAATGGCTAACACGGTACAAAGATATACATCTTTCCTATATCAGTTTAAAATAATCATTTTACTGAACATTGACTTTGGGAGGGTTATATACAAGGGATAGTGGATACATATCTTCTCAAACCTAACACCTCTTGTCTCTATTTACTTGTCCTCTGCAGTCACTGTTCCTCAGTCCTTCACTCAACCCTTGGTTCCGCATCTTCTTTCCTCTTAGTGGAGCCATGGTGCCAATATGGCCGGTACTGATCCTCTCTGGTTCTGATGCTCTGGAACTCCCGCCCGGGCACTATCTTCATCTCGTCTACTCCGTCCTGTCTAGGTCCTTTACCTTTAGGAGATATAAATTTTGGGCCATACTGCTAGGCTTCCTCTCCTAGGACCCGTCTCCGATCTAAAACTCTATCTCTCGGTCATGCTTCCTCTATTCTGCTCCTATCTCTCTCTCCCTCTCCTCTCACTTCTAGGGGCACCCAAGAAATGCCGTACTTCTCACACCAGACCTTAGGTGTCTTCTCCATACACTACAGGCCCTATCTAACGTTCTAACCGGAATTGTCTCTTGTCCCTTCAGCTTAAACCTTCCTACTCTGGGCTAGTCCCAAACATTAACTATCGATTTCCCTACTGTCAGGCAGCACACAACATCAACATCATTAACGCAAGTCATCATTCACATTACACAACTTGTTCTTCAAGGAGGGAACTCGGTCGGCTCATAGATTTCATTTGTGGCGCAGGAGCAGCTGAGATCTATCAGATTTATTAGAAGATCAGTGAATCAAAAAATGTTGATCACTTTTGGGGACAATTTTTTCTTCTATTTAAATACAGGTTTTTGGGGCTAAAAATAATTTTTACAATTGGGTTTCATTATAAATGTTGCACTGTTTAGCTTAAAGGCTCTTTCTTTCCCTGCACATTTAACTGTGACGTGGTCTGTGGTCATAAATCAGCTGAGAAGATTTCCTATAGAAAGAGTTACATGGCGTGCTGACTGACAGATTCTCAGTTAACTCATTTTGCAATTACCAATACACAGTGCACCACAGAGGATATAGAAGCAAAGGGTGCAAAATTAGGCAAATGTCCATCAATCAGCTACATATTTGCAGAGAGACGATCATTTAATAGTCTATTAGGTAGGAGATTTTTAAAAGCTCATCGTAGGAACTTAACCTAATGGATTGTTCTCGACAGCACATTTACATGTTTACACAGGACAGCGTGCTGCCGAGAATAAAGATCTTGAGGACTCGTTCACACAATTGTATTTTCGGTCCGTGAAAAAAAAAAACGTACAGGACTCGGACCAATGATATTCTAAGAGGTCATTTACATTTTCTTTTTCTTAGGACTGTGTACAGTAGTCTAAAGTCTACAGCTAAACAGAGACATTTTTCAATGCAAATTCAACTCCCTTGGACTTGTGCGATGTACAACCACTGAATGTCACCGGGGGTAGCCCTAAACTAAAGAGGCTCCCACTTGTTTGTTCAAAAAAAAAAAAAGTTGAATCCGCAAAAATCAAAAATTTGTGCAACTTCCTAAAACAATCTCTGAAAATATATTATTTTTCAATATCTCTGTTTACAGTGCGGGAAAAATTCTAAGGGCGGGCGCAGACTACCATAAATCATCTCGGAGGAGGGGAAGATGGAGAAAAAAATGTCTCCATCTTCTCCATTCTATGAGGCCACCGAAACCAAACTGCACTCAGATGTCATACGAGTGCAGTCTGATGTTTTCCATGGTCTCATTGACTTGCATGGCCGAGTGCGATCTGAATATTGGATCAATCTTGGACATGCTGCAGTGTCTGTCCGAGGATAAAATCAGACATGTGCACGGCCCCATAGCAAAATATTGGTCTGGAGGTGATCCAAGTGTTTGTCGGCTCGCACTTAGACTGAAAATACGGTCGTCTGAACCTGCACTTAATGGAATCAACTCAGAAGCTGAAGCTTGTACAGTTTTACAGAACTGAGGTTGGAGGGAGCTGGCAGCCACTGCACAGAGAGCGGAGCAGATGTGGCGCCATAATTTGGATATTTTAGCACAAATACATATTTGAATCCGACCTCAGACTGGGGCCGTAACCCAACTTATGACGTGTTATCTTCCTGGACTCGTTTTCTTACCGTATGTGGAAAATTTTACAACACTGACATTTAGTCTTAATGTATAGTACATTGGAGTAATATGCAAAAAACAGCGACAAAGTTGGAAATATCGTCGTCCTCCACATAATGTCAACCTTTTTTATGTCAAGTGATGCACATTGGTTAGTGAAGTATAGAGGTAGGTGAACGAAGGGTTTATTGCTACATATTTAAAGGGATTGTCCAGCGCCTCTCACTTCCACATCCGGAGGTGAGAGTCGCTGATGAGTTGCATTGGCAGGTGCTTATCATGTCTCATGCACAGAAGTGCTGGTGAGTTGCATTGGCAGGTGCTTATCAGGTCTTATGCACAGAGGCACTAATGATTTGCATTGGCAGGTGCTTATCAGGTCTCATGCACAGAGGTGCTGATGAGTTGAATTGGCAGGTAATTGTCAGGTCTCATGCACAGAGGTGCTGATGATTTGCATTGGCAGGTGCTTATCAGGTCTCATGCATAGAGGTACTGATGAGTTGCATTGGCAGGTGCTTGTCAGGTCTCATGCACAGAGGTACTGATGAGTTGCATTGGCAGGTGCTTATCAGGTCTCATGCACAGTGTCGCTGATGAGTTGTATTGGCAGGTGCTTGTCAGGTCTCACACAGAGGCGCTGATGATTTGCATTGGCAGGTGATTATCAGGTCTCATGCACAGAGGTGCTGATGAGTTGAATTGGCAGGTGCTTGTCAGGTCTCATGCACAGAGGTGCTGATGATTTGCATTGGCATGTGCTTATCAGGTCTCATGCATAGAGGTACTGATGAGTTGAATTGGCAGGTAATTGATCAGGTCTCATGCACAGAGGTGCTGATGAGTTGAATTGGCAGGTGCTTGTCAGGTCTCATGCACAGAGGTGCTGATGATTGCATTGGCAGGTGCTTATCAGGTCTCATGCATAGAGGTACTGATGAGTTGCATTGGCAGGTGCTTATCAGGTCTCATGCACAGTGTCGCTGATGAGTTGTATTGGCAGGTGCTTGTCAGGTCTCACACAGAGGCGCTGATGTTTGCATTGGAGGTGCTATCAGGTCTCATGCACAGAGGTGCTGATGAGTTGAATTGGCAGGTGCTTGTCAGGTCTCATGCACAGAGGTGCTGATGATTTGCATTGGCAGGTGCTTATCAGGTCTCATGCATAGAGGTACTGATGAGTTGAATTGGCAGGTGCTTGTCAGGTCTCATGCACAGAGGTACTGATGAGTTGCATTGGCAGGTGCTTATCAGGTCTCATGCACAGTGTCGCTGATGAGTTGTATTGGCAGGTGCTTGTCAGGTCTCACACAGAGGCGCTGATGAGTTGCATTGGCAGGCACTTGTCAGGTCCCATGCACAGAGGCGCTGATGAGTTGCACTGGCAGGTGCTTATCAGGTCTCATGCACAGGTATTGTGCACCTGCCATTTTAGGTGTCCATAAAAGCTGGATGTCAGCCGTTACAGGAACAAAAATGCTGTCCTCATATTTGTCGCAACCCAACTTCCCCAGAAATAAATGACAGTTTTTAAACATTTTTTTTTCTTTGTAAATAGTAAGAAAAAACAAACACATAAAACAAAATCAAACAACTCAGGGAGACAAATATATCTGTTCTGCATGATTTATACTCCTCGACATTTGCATGAAGCTGGTGCTGCAGTCATCAGCTTGCAAGCAACACTTCCAAAAAGATCTTCTTCATATTCACTGTACTCTACTGCCATCTAGTGTGGATAAAGTACCATCACCACAAAATTAACTTACCTGAATTTTTCCTTTCCTGGAGCCTGCAGGCAGCACACACATATGGGGTTAATTGTCCCTAAGTCACAATCCTATAGAGACAGATTAATTAGCAATAACACAGAGTAATTCAATTAACTAATGATCTAGCACACAATATAGTAACTAGGGCAGGTTTTATACAAATTCTGGCCCAGGGCAAAATTCAAAGTGAGGTCCCAGATCCTGAAATACTTCAGTAACAAAACCGGCACAGAAAATTCAGTATATTAAAATCAAAATAGTTACTGAGAAAAGGGGACACATAACTGGAAACCTCTAGTCACTGGGGGCCCCTAAGGGAGTAAGGGCACTGGGCAATTGCCCATCTTACCCCACCCTAACTTCGGCCGTGCCTGAAGGTCAATGTTTACTTTGCAGCTATAAAATAAAGTTCATCCACAAGAAAACAGCAGCCAAGTGCCAAGACTGGCAAAGATGACCGGAGCATCGGTGCCGGAGAAGATGACCAGAGCATCAGTGCCGGAGAAGATGACCAGAGCATCGGTGCCTGGAGAAGATGAACGGAGCATCGGTGCCGGAGAAGATGACCAGAGCTTCGGTGCCGGAGAAGATGACCGGAGCTTCGTCGAGAAGATCGGCACGTCCGGAGAAGATGACCGGAGCATCGGTGCGGAGATGACGAGCATCGGCTGAGATTGACCGGAGCATCGGTGCCGGAGAAGATGACCGAGCATCGGTGCCGAGAAGAGACGAGTTCGTCCGAGAAGAGACCGGAGCATCGGTGCCGGAGAAGATGACCAGAGCATCGTGCGGAGAAGATGACCGGAGCATCGGTGCCGGAGAAGATGACCGGAGCATCGGTGCCGGAGAAGATGACCTGAGCATCGGTGCCGAGAAGATGACCGGAGCATCGGTGCCGGAGAAGATGACGGAGCATCGGTGCCGGAGAAGATGACCTGAGCATCGGTGCCAGAGAAGATGAAGCTGAAGATGACCGGAGCATCGGTGCCGGAGAAGATGACCAGAGCACGTGCCAGAGAAGATGACCGGAGCTCTCGGATGACGGACGTGGGAGAAGATGACGAGCACCCAAAGATACCGGAGCATCGGTGCCGGAGAAGATGACCGAAGCACGGTCCGAGAAGATGACCGGGGCATCGGTGCTGGAGAATACCGAGATCGGCCGGAGAAGATGACCTGAGCATCGGTGCCAGAGAAGATGACCGGAGCTCGGTGCCGGAGAAGATGACCGGAGCATCGGTGCCGAGAAGATGACCAGAGCATCGTGCCAGAGAAGATGACCGGAGCTTCGGTGCCGGAGAAGATGACCGAGCATCGGTGCCTGGAGAAGATGACCGGAGCATCGGTGCCGGAGAAGATGACCGGAGCATCGGTGCCGGAGAAGATGACCGAAGCATCGGTGCCGGAGAAGATGACCGGAGCATCGGTGCTGGAGCACCAAGCTAGTTTTTTTTTTTTTTTTTAAGTCACAAAACACTTTAAGGCTGTGTTCCTATGATGAGTATTTGGTGAGTTTTTGATGTTGCAGATTTTCTGTACCTATTAGGTAATCTAGGTTACTTTTTTTCCATTGTGTTTTTGAGTGCATTTTTATACATGTGTTTTTATTGCCTTTTTGACGTTGCGTTTTTGTCTCATTTTGCTGTATTTATTTATAAATAAAGATGCTTTGTATTTGATACTCACCTGACTTTGAAAAAACTTTATTGATGCAGTCATGAATCATTCATGATCCATTTTGATCTGCAGCTTTTTTTGCATCTAATGCAAGTCTATGAGGAAAATCTGCACATAAAGCTCAGCATACCCGTAAGAGTAGTTAGTTTAGGCTAAATATAATAGAAGTTTAGACTAAATATAATAGAAGCACAATTGGCAGGAGAATTCTATAAATCCCATCCAGTTTGCTGGAATTGTAAGATGCTGCGTTTTGGATGCAACAAAAGGGGCAGTGTCAAAAAGTTATGAAAAACTTATTGTAGGGACACAGCCTAAGGCTATGTGCACACAGTTACTTTTTCACACAGATTACGCCCTGATACCGCCTGATAGTTCAGCGGTCCCTCCCAGATAAAGGTCAGTTGCCTCACCCAAGAACAGTTCAGTTGCCCCGCCCAAGAACAGTTCAATTGCCCCACCCAAGAACAGTTCAGTTGCCCCACCCAAGAACAGTTCAGTTGCCCTGCCCAAGAACAGTTCAGTTGCCCGCCCAAGAACAGTTCAGTTGCCCTGCCCAAGAACAGTTCAGTTGCCCTGCCAAGAACTGTTCAGTTGCCCTGCCCAAGAACTGTTCATTGCCCCACCCAACAACAGTTCAGTTGCCCCACCCAAGAACAGTTCAGTTGCCCCGCCCAAGAACAGTTCAGTTGCCCCGCCCACACATAGTTCAGTGATCCCATCTACTGACTATGTCATAATAGAATTTACTTAGTAACAGATTTCTTAGGATTTGAATCTTCGTGATTTCCTCAGCCTGTTCTATGTCACAACCATGGCGCAGGTAAATAATGTCACTTATTGCCTATACTACCTCATCTGTACTTGCGGTGTGAATTACTAGTGGAGATTGTGTACATCAACAAGCAAACATTTGTCTGTAGTTTTGTTCACAATGAACTCAAAGAGCACAAAGGCTTCTTTTTAGTCCAAGTAAAGCCCTCGTGGGTGTATGAATTTTTGGGGTGGAAATAATTTTGGGGGTTAGGCTTGGATAAAGTATCTTATCCAGGCTTTAAAAATCTGTAACCTTCATGTGTAATAACTTCCCTCTATCCGCTCCTCATTTATAGGTCTTCATATTGAGGACAAAATACATGGAAAATTCTGAAAAAAAATGTGCATTCTACCAAACCGTGCCTCATGGCAAGCCATGTTAAACAAACTCCAGTCCCATATTGGTAATTATTTCATAATTTACATCTGTGGCTCCTCCACCACTGACACTGTTGCTTGTGCGGATATTTAAAATTTAGGTGTGGGGACCTGTGATTTTCAGAAATATCCCTTCATAAGTTAATTCCAAGTACCTATGTGACTGCTGTGACTTACAAGATTCATCTTCTGTCTGCATCACTGTGAAGTTCCCTTGCATTTTCAGTTACCCCACCCACACGTAATTCATTTGATCTGCTCATGCACAGTTCAGTTGCCCACCCATGCATAGGTTTTTGCCCTGCCCAAACATAGTTCAATTGCATTGTCCACAAATTATTCTGTTGGCCCACTCAGGCACAATTCAGTTGCTCCTCCAGTTCAGTTGCTACACGCATGCACAGTAATTACCCCTCCATGCACAGCACAGTTGCCCCTTCTACACACAATTCAGTTGCACTACTCATGCATAGTACAGTTCCCCCAGCCATGCACAGTTCAGTTTCCCCAGCCACTCACTGTTTAGTTTCCCCACCCACACACAGGTCAGTTTCTCCAGCCACGCACAGTTCAGTTTCTCCAGCCATGCACAGTTCAGTTTCTCCACCATGCACAGTTCAGTTTCCCCACCCATCACAGTTCAGTTTCCCCAGCCACACAGTTCAGTTTCCCAGCCACACACAGTTCAGTTTCTCCAGCCACGCACAGTTCAGTTTCTCCACCCATGCACAGTTCAGTTTCTCCACCCATGCACAGTTCAGTTTCTCCAGCCACGCACAGTTCAGTTTCTCCACCCATGCACAGTTCAGTTTCCCCAGCCACACACAGTTCAGTTTCCCCAGCCACACACAGCTCAGTTTCCTCACCCATGCACAGTTCAGTTTCCTCACCCATGCACAGTTCAGTTTCTCCACCCATGCACAGTTCAGTTTCTCCACCCACGCACAGTTCAGTTTCTCCACCCAGCACAGTTCAGTTTCCCAGCCACGCACAGTTCAGTTTCCCCAGCCACACACAGTTCAGTTTCCCCACCACACACAGTCAGTTTCCTCACCCATGCACAGTTCAGTTTCTCCACCCATGCACAGTTCAGTTTCCCCACCAACACAGTTCAGTTTCCCAGCCAACACAGTCAGTTTCCCCACCCATGCACAGTTCAGTTTCTCCACCCACGCACAGTTCAGTTTCTCCACCCACGCACAGTTCAGTTTCCCCACCCAAGCACAGTTCAGTTTCCCAGCAACACAGTTCAGTTTCCTCACTCATGCATGGTTCAGTTTCTCCACCCACGTACAGTTCAGTTTCCCCACCCACACACAGCTCAGTTGCTCTGCCCACTAAATAAATGTGTCACAGTTGAAGTTTCTTGGTAACAGACTACTAATAAGATTCAAAGAGATTTCCTATGTCTGGTCTATACCATAACCAAAGAGAGGTATCTAACTAATCCTCCAGCCCCAACCCCTGTAATACATGGAGATTATATCATTTTATTGTCTGTACACCCTCATCTATGCCGGAAGTCTTACACTATTCTAAAAAATGTATTCATTGCATCAGTAATTATGAGATTACATTGATGCATGTTCCCGTGGACAGGAGGTTGGGAAAATGCTGACCTCTGATCCACCATATTTGACATTCCTGCTAATTAATATCCAGTATTGTCCATTTTCACTGATTTCATCATTAGTCAGGTTGTAGGTTCTAAGTCTAAGATTAGATCTGAAGTTTCTTCTTCAATTTCCCATCAGCTAAGGAAGCCATGTACAGGAACATGGATCTGGAACGATGAGAAGAAGGAACTTGAATTCCTAAGGTAGGAACCGACCCTACATTCTCATCTCTCATCTCTAGCTCGCTGGTGGATATTAAGTATTTGTGGTCAGGCACTTCTCTAATATATCAGCTACAGTGGCTATAAATGTGGAGCTTCCCTTTAAGGATCAATAACTGGGAATTGTTTGTAATGGGATGTGCCGGTGACTCGGGGTGGTTGAACTACTATATGGAAGTGCGTCACTTTCTATTAGATACTATTTATTAGAAATCACTCTTATCTGGAGTCATTCAGGAATGACCCTCTTAGCTGGGGTTATCCTCCAAGATGAAAAGACGTCCCAAGGTTTCTTTCTAAGAGGTGAAATATTGTTTAAAAACAGGCAAGGAAATGTTTTACCTCACAAAAAGAATCAGCTGTCCTGTCTGTATATTTTTTTTCTCCCCCTTTCCCTGGCCAGGAGATGTGCGACCCTGCCTCTTGTGACCCCGCACAATCGCAGCCGCCCCACATCCTCTGCTAAGTTACATTCCCAAATTTTGGGGGAAAAAAGTGCATCTTATAATCGGAAAACATGGTATTTTGCACCATCATGGAGCTGAACATTTTCTCCGTTACCTCTCTAACTCCGTCCTAGCCCAGACGGTTTCTTGCTCCGATTGCTGCAACCATATATGCGGGTGGGCTGGACTTTCTTTTTATATTTTCTGTATACCAGTGGTCATGTTTGAGAGGACTTAGTCCTCAGTCTGCCGGTCCGGACTCTTGAGGATACTTCGAAGTATGTATAAGACTCTACGAGTAAGAATCATTTCCACGAGATGGCATATGTTCCCTTATAAAGATTAGGCCTGTTTACCTATTCTTCTCCTCTCTGGATCCTATTCCTCAGGGTGAGTTTCCACGGGCAGGAAACGCTGCGTGTTTGGCGCTGTGCGCTGGCGCATCGCCAAACACGCAGCGTCCAGATGTTACAGCATAGTGGAGGGATTTCAAGAAATCCCGTCTCCACTATGCGTAACAATACGCAGGTGGCAAACCTGCGTAAACGGACATGCGGCGCGTCTTTTCAGACCGCAGCATGTCCTCGCGTATTGCGGCGACGGTGCGTCGCCGCAACATAATTAACACAGGGCTATGTAGCCCTGCGCTCTTTCCGGAGGTGTTCCGGAGGTGTCCTGAACACCTCCGGAAAGAGCGCACGTCAGAAAGGGGGCGGGGCTTAGACGGAGCGGAATTTCCGCTCCGTCAAAAGCGCTATGGTTCCGGACCGTGGACCATAGCCTTATAGTTCTTTTCTTATTATACTATTACTTTAGACACATCAATGTGGAGATCCGCAAATCCCTTGGTTGTAGGAGCAGCATATTCATGGGATCCAAGGAGAACCTACTGTTTCCGGATCGCCCACTGGACAGGTACCATTAGTATAGCCTTACAATAGAGAAATGAGCGGATGAGTAGAATCTGCAACATCAGATACTGCGAAGGATTAGGGGAGTGATATCACTTTTCACGTTTCATAAGAATGGAATCATTTACTGTTATGTTCATAGACGCATCCACAGTATAGGAGATAAATGTACGATCAGTGGGACCCCCTTGATCCCTAGTACAAGGGTCCTGTCCTGAGTCTTTTGTCCTTTCTCATTGCACAACCTCTGAGAAGAACGAATAGATTGATGGTCAATCACATGCATGTAGCAGTGGTTAGGTGCCTCAACTGTCGCTCCATCCCAACTTAATGAAAGATTTTATTAGTATAAGCTGTGCCCGGGCATTACATTTCAGTTTTGGCAAATGAATACATCAAACGTGGCTACTGAAGACCCTTTGGAGACTGCAGAAAGAGGACTATCAGGTAGTGGTGGCATTTTTGGAAGCAAAACCTTTTTTTTAATAAACTTGTTTAACAAGGATAATGACCTGTTCTCATACTTACTGTATATGATGTATAAGAGGAGATTCTGTACAGCTAATAAACCAGTAACTTAATCTCTTATTGTCACTTTAAGACAATCATTCACCTACTTCAGACCACAACTAGAAACTACGTTTTCAGAAAGGACCTTTACCCAGAGGTTCATGGTTCTACCAAGAAAGAGACGACATGACAAAGTGACTCTGGAAGACGTGAAGAGTGAGTATGGTCAAGGTGACATGTACATGATATGTCTACGTGCCATCAATCCATTGTTGAGGAGATGAGTGAACGGCCCTGAAAACCATGAAGGAACTCATTGATTTTTTTTTCCGATTCACTACAGTAGGTGACCAACAGATCCATCTCACGTGTCCCTTCTTTTCTAGAAGTTGCTTTAACTTTGATTGAGGACCAACATCGTCTGTGCCTAATATCTGAGTTTTCTTCTGTCCTCGGGTAAGTCATTTCTAGAAAACCAGCAAAATATTCTATTTCCATTCATCTTGATATAAGTTATAGCGATGGAAAATGATAGATCCCAGGAACCTTCAATGTTGAGAATCGAAATATTTTCCAATGGGCTAACCATTTCGACCTTCATGCTGTGTCTAAGTTGGGAAGCCAAGGATATAAGGAGTCTTCTAATGGAGCCACAATTACTAGGGGTATGGTCCACCTCTGACATTCCCACCTGAGTTTTATCTACTCAGAAATCTTTTCTATAGATGATAAAAGAAAAACTTGTGGAGAGCTGGACTGATGTACACAAAATTTGCAGGCAACTTTACCATTGCCCCATGGACTATATAGGTGGTAAGAGGTGGGCAGTGAGAATTGATGATTGGGGTCTCTATGTTGTGTCAGCGCTGGTTCCCAAAACTGATGTTCGAGATATTTCTGGACCCATTTGAGATTTATTGGAGTCACTTTTCATCTTTTGTCTTGTGGTATTTGCTGATGTTTTTTTGTACCAAATTCTTCAAAACAGCACGCTTGATCCATGAATTTGGTACAAAATAAAAAAAATGCTCTTTTTTTTTACTTAAACCAGTTTTTGAAGGATTTACCACTTTCTGTCTTCAAAAAGTTGCAAAAATAAGTCAAATCGAAAACTCCTCCAGGGAGAACTGGAGGGAGATGTGCAAAAAAAAGTGACATTTGGTTAAATCTGCATTACACGAATCTATCTAAAATATCTGGATGAGCAAAATTATCAAAGTAAAAAAAAACTTAAAAAAGAAAGACAACAGAAAAAATGGTGCAAAATGCAAAGAGAATAAAATGCAAATACTAAAAAAGAGCAAATAACTCCAGAAAATCGAGGAGCAACAATGATGAATCGGGGCCATGAGTATTAGTTAAATACACTGTTATAATTTTCATTTAGATCTAAAGAAGTCGATGAATTCCTCTTGGTCCGTGATTAATTACGTTTACTGCCATCTAATAAAAAGATCTCGAGGAAAAAAGCCAGAATCATTACTGCCGTAAGTGTCTTTATGAAAAGGATCATGAGTCTGACATGGAAAGAAAGGGCTATTCGTTGTCCATACTGCTGCTCCTCAACCCCTCTATAGAGTAGCCTTGCATACAATTCGGTTTATTGGTGTTTTTTTTTAGAGTCATAACCCCTCCAGAAAAAATGGCAGAGTTGTCCGATCTGGAAAAGAGATCAAGAGCCGCACTGAGACAACTGGCTGTCAAATACTCTGCCGTTATACTTGGAGCAGGACTGGAGGATCGGCACCACTTGGCACGTGGAAAGTACGGTATCCTTCTAGAAAATATCGAGAAACTAGAAATCCCATAATATTATGATCAAAACTGTTCTCTATACGTCTGTTGTAGTCGGCTCCAATAACAATCTTCACAATCTTCACTGTCCGCTAAGCACATGCTGCCATTTATGAGTTTACGTGTACACCATGAGGATGTTCTCATGGCTGCCCTGCCTCCCAAAATGCTCATTTATTTCATTTTCTTTCTCCTGTATTTCTGTTCTAGGAGCCACATATCAGCAACATAGGGATTGCAGATTCTTTGAGGTACCAGCATTAAATTGTCTTTCTAAGATATTTCCCGATGAGCTGAGATCGCCATGTCCTAGTGTGAACCTGGTGCTGACCATCTTCTTATTTCTAACATTGGTTGTCTTTGTTACCTTACAGTCTTTATTAAGCCTCTGTAATAAAGTTTCCTGGGTGGCCTTCAAAAGGAAAAAGCTTGAAAAAATTGAGGATGAATTAGGCAGAATCTTCAGAACTGAATATTTCACCCCAAAATTGCGTTTGAGGAACCTGCTTGGAGTGTCGGCACTTGGAGAGGACAGGTAAAGCACATTGCTGACCATTGGTGTAGGGTCAACATACAATGCTAGTTATAGTGAACAAACAGCGGTGTATCTTTATGATCGCGCAGCCGCAAAGGGACATGATGCCTAGGAGGGCCCAAAAGACCAGAAATATAAATGGCGCTTGACTATATTATCTACACAATTTGTTTCGGGGCCCTTGAGCTCTGTCATTAGAGTCACTTTATCGGAGGTCATTCATGGAGGACTGTACAGATTTTGTATGTGACACTATCGCTTGAGAGTTACCTTCTCCAGAGAAGCTTACTGGGCACCAGTCTATTTAACAAGCGTATATCTATACTCCAATCCTGGGCTGGCCCTCTCTACTCGTAAGTGACGCACTATCTGCCCTCCTGCCCAGGGGTCAAGTAAAATCTACATCCAATTGTTGGCCATTTATTATTACTTCTTATATTAATTTTCTAATAGGAAAGCCAAAGTACCATCGATTCACTGCTGCAGAAACCTGCACTCCCCACTAATCGCCTCCATACTGTCCACCACAGAGGACACATCTCAGAAGACCATTGTTGAGTATTCGTTCCCATCTCGGTAAGCACTTTATCATGTCAGATATCCATCATGTCCAGAAGCTAATGAATGGTACAGGTAGTGTGGTGCCCAGTCTACTAAATATCACTCTCTCATCACCTCTCCGTCCTTCCAAATCTTTGTCCATCAGATGAGTGCCCTTACTGAAGGCTCCTCACTTGTCCAAACATTTCTACTGACTGCACCAGAAGTGGCCATTATAAATATTAGTCTTTTTTATTAACATGCTAGTAATGTGGGTTGTCCAAAATTTTGGGTCTAAATGTTGAATAAGTTCTTCATAAGAGCAAAAGAGAAGGAAAATCAGAAGGACCAGGTGTCATGCACAATGGATGTTGGCGGTGTAGAACACTAGCTGGGCACTTTATGTAATAACTGCACTGAGTCCACGTGATGGGCTATGCCTGGAAATCGTGAGTTTTATTTTATTTGGGTACTATACACCACTCTCTTTCCTGCGACCATGCGTCACGGTAGTCATATATAAAGTAAAGATGGTAGTAAGTATGGTGAGCCATAGAAGAACCCACTGCTGTCCCTTTTTCTTAGACATTTGCGAGTGATCCAAGACTGTGATATGTTCTGATATTAGCTAGTATGGCAGATATGGATTCATCACGCTCTCTTTTCTCCTCTGTCTCCAGTCTCGGGATAATAGGAGAGCCAATCAAGAACTTTCACTTCCAGGATTTAACACCACTTGAACCTGGTGAGGAGAAGAAAGCACCATTTAATCCTGGGACCACTGTAATAGCCCAAAGATGACCAGACACAGACCTTACTCAGATTTGACTTTTTAACTAGATATCGTCGATTTACATGGATGTGACATGTTCTACCAGATGTGGCAAGACTACAAGTACCCGACAGCATACACCATCCCACCCACCATCACCCCCACATATGCCATCAGCCAGCTAATAACACCCTGCTCTATGCCCACATCAATCCGAGCGTGTAATTATTTATCTCGTCTGTTTGTGGCCATTGAATTATAGCTATGGTCACTGTCTCTTACAAGATCAACACAATCATCTCCTGCTGCTGCAATCTCTCTGCTTAGGCCTCTTTCACACTTCCGGCGGGCGCCTGGCGGCGCCCCCGGCATTTTGCCGCAGCGCCGCATCTGAAAATCTGATGCGCCGCATGCGGCTTTTTTCGCATTGACATGCATTAGCGCCGGATGGCGCCGCATGTCAATGCGTTGCATGCGGTTTTGTCCGGATGCGGCGCAAATGTACATTACGGCGTCCGGAAAAAACGCTGCATGTAACGTTTTTTGTTTTTGCCGGATGGTTTCTTATCTCTCCAAGCATCAGAAACCATCCGGCAAAAAAACGCATTTTGGCCGCCGGAAGTGTGAAAGGTTTTCACATGCGGCGCTGCGGCAAAATGCCGGGGCGTCGCCAGGCGCCCGCCGGAAGTGTGAAAGAGGCCTTACTGATAACTGTAAACCTTGCCGCACGGTTAGGATACATTTTCTCAGGGTGCATACACAGGTGATTTTCTATCCAAATTATTATTACAGTCGTTTTCTGTATTACTGTATCTGAGGTTTTAAGAAAAGTCATGTACATGCTGCAGAATGTCTATTTATACAAAGATGAAATGTGCTGATTAATCAAACTATGTCCACAATGAAATCTGGGGTGGAATATTCTGCTCTGGGAGGTCCAAATGAAAAAAATGTCTCATTCGCACATGTCTTATCATTTTTTAATATAAAATCTTCAGTTAAAAATTAAAGGCGTAGCCATAAAGGGTAAGGGGCAACAACGCCCTAAACATACAAGTGTATGTAAAAACAAGGAAAGACCACAAATATTACATAGAAGAAGACTTATCCATGAAGACAAAGCATATCAGTGTGGGGAAGGGATTCTTCGCCTTACTCGTCACCAAGGGTTTTTAAAAAAAAAAATTAGAGAAAGATCGAATTGTAGCCTTAACAGAGGGGAGGGAAGGAAAGTATGGGAGGAATGAAAGGAAGGGAGGAAGGAAAGGAAGAAGGAAGCAAGGAAAGAAGGGAGGAAGGAAGGGAAAAGAAAGGAAAGAAGGGAGGAAGGAAGGAAGGGAAAAGAAAGGAAGAGAAGGGAGGAAGGAAGGGAGGAGAGAGGAAGGAATAAGAAAGGAAAGAAGGGATGCAGGGAGGAAGAAAGGAAAGAGGAAGGGAGGAAGGGAAAATAAGGGAGGAAGGGAAGAGAAGGGAGGAAGGAAAGGAAGGGAGGAAGTAAAGGTGGGAGGCAGGGAGGAAGAATGGAAAGGAGGAAGGGAAGAACGGAAGGGAAGGAGGAGGAAGTGAAGGGAGAAAGGAAAGAAAGAAGTAAGAACGGAAGGAGAGGAGGGAGGCAGAGAGGAAGGAAGGGAAGAGAGGGAAGATGGAAAGAAGGGAAGGAGCAAGGAAGGGAGGGAGGGAGGGAGCAAAGAACCAAGAAACAGAAGGTAAGGGAGGAAGAAAAGAAAGAGAAAGAAAGAGAAAAAAGGAAAGGAGGGAGGCAGGGAGGAAGGAAAGGAAGGGAGGAAGGAAAGAAGGAAGAAAGGAAAGGAGGGAGGCCAGGAGGGATGGAAGATAGAAAGTAAGGAGACAAGGAGGGAGTAAGGAAGGGGGAAGTGAAGAAGGAAGATAAGGAGGGAGGCAGGGAGGAAGGAAGATAGGAAGGAAGGGAAGAAAGATAAGGAAGGAAAAGGAGGCAGGGAGGGAGGAAGGAAGGACACTGATGAACTCAATGTTCACACTAGAAACTTCAGACCTAGGCTTAGATAGATCTGTGTGCTCTTGTATATGTTGCACTTCCATCCAGTAAAATCAAGTGTTATAAAATCTCTCATGTGACTTGTGTACCAGCGAGGAGACGTCCTCCATGTGCATCACGTAATTTATTTTTGAAAACCAGAGTGATATGGACAGAGGTTTTTCTTATATGTTTTATGTTAGGGAACTGTAAACCATTGCCCAAGAGTATTAGGCTAAGATTCTTCAGGAACACTGTCAGAAGCTGATGTCTCTCTATTCATCATGCTTGCAGCAGGTTACAAAAGCCAAAGGTGCTCTACCAGGTATTAAAGACTAGAGATGACTGAATCAATTTGATGCAAATTAAATTCATGCTGAATTGTAGGACATTTGCTTGACTGGACGAATGTAGACAATTTGAAATGTGAATGATCCAAAAAATGATTGATGCCATTTTGCACATTGCACAAAATTGCGTAAACCAGAGAAAAATCACTCAGGCAAGGCCACACAGACTGGCAAGCACGGCACCGAATAGGGATCGAGCTTCTGACTGAAGAGCCCATATAGACTATAAGCTAAAATGAACTGGGGGCTGTGCTTCCCTCCTCCTGTCACTCCCCTCCCAGGTGATGCCATATACCGGACCCCACTGGCCAGCGGGGATGAGGGGTAAGGGGGTCCGGCCACACCCTCAGGGGTTAAATTCTCGTGCAAGGGCCGGACTCTTCCTCTTCCTCCCCCGGCTGGTCAGTGGAAGTCTTGTGATGTCTGATCCCCGTAACTGAGGCCCTGTGGCAGAGAGCAGCAGCACAGGAAGGTGAGCCATGGATACAATCTTTACCGTCTTCCCTTAGTGCTCAC
The DNA here is from genome assembly GCA_033576555.1 of Oophaga sylvatica. Classification (NCBI taxonomy): domain Eukaryota; kingdom Metazoa; phylum Chordata; class Amphibia; order Anura; family Dendrobatidae; genus Oophaga; species Oophaga sylvatica. The sequence goes on from JARQOD010000007.1 coordinate 121,780,258, forward strand.
CTCCCTGTGCCCTCTCCAACGTCACCGCAGGCCTCCCCTGGTGTTTGCCCCCTCTCCCAGGCCCGTATGCTCCGCTGTCGTCTCCCCCCTCCATAGCGCGTTCCCTTCTACCCTCACTTCCCTACCGGGCAGCTCGTGGCTCACCTTTGGCCATCGGGCCTGGTGCCTCGCCGGTCCCTCCTGGTTCCGGAGCTGTGGCCCTCAGATAGTCGGGGGGTCTCCTTCTGCATGTGGGGGCGCCGGGGTCCTGTCGAAGGGATGCGGTTCGGGCGGGTATGACCGCGTGTCCAGGGCCCTCGACACGGTCAGAGCACCTCGTGGCCTTGGCACGGTCTGCTCCTGGATCCTGGACGCTGTCGCACAGCGGCCGCCGCATGGTAGGCCGCGGCTTGCTCCTGGGCCGCCGCTGCGGCCTTCTCATGTGGGCCGCCGCCGCGGCCTTTCTCAGCGGGGGTGCCGCCGCCGCCTTTCCCCTGGGAGCCCCCACCGTCGCGGCCGCCTCCACTTGCCTCGGCCGTTCCTTGTACTTGACTCCCCGGCTTTTGTGCCGGGTAGGCCTCACTGTGCACTCCCGGGTAGCTCCGCCCACTTTTGGACGTCACTTCCGGTCCCCGCCAGTCTACTTCCGGTCGGCGGTGACACAGGACCTGCTCTGCAGCCCTCTCCATCAGGCACAATAGCAATGCCTGTACGGAGCGACTGCGGAGCCGTGACGGTCCCAAAACATTACGTGGCCTGCTCCAAAGTGGCCCTCCAGGAGGCACATGTGCACTGCCTGCGAGGAGGGACACCGGAGCAGGCACAAAACATAACCACGCTGCTGCAGAGCGCGCTGATCGGTCCATACAGACCAACCAGCGCGCTCTGCATCAAAAAAAAAAAAAAAAAGTATAAAACACGTATGCACTCACGTAACAAAACACGCCAATACTAACCGCCAATACTAACCGCCACTGCCCCAATCACTAACAGTACTGAAACCACATTAACCCCTGCCCTCCAAACACCGCACAGAATAAAATTACTCGTTACGCTGTGCTACCCATTTAATTACCGCCTGTAACAGGCGTAATGGGACAATTATCTCGGTTTTTACCGGTCCCAATATACCCCCTAGCCACGGCGAGCGCACGCATATGCGCCGCAGACCCTCCCCATCCTCCTACGAAGACTCCCGCCATCAGTCCTGCTGTCCCTCTAAATGTCGCTACTCCCATCACCCCCGAATACACCCAGTGAACCCCTCAGCAGGTCCCGGGGCAGACGCCGCAGGACCTCCCACTCATTCCCACTATCCCCCTGAGAGCCGCTACAGACACGGATCACAAAGGAGCTGCCTCAGATCTCGCCCCGCTAGATGGGTTCCCTGTCCATATCTGAGCGGTCCAACGCATCTGAGGGTTACGACAGGCGGTCATGAGCACACGGCAGATGTCACGTGCTCCATCAATGGCTGACAGCCTAGTGAATTATCACCCAGGGCTACCAGCCATTCCAACCACAAGATTAACCCCGAACGTCCCCTGTCGGGAGACACTCGGGCTCGGGCACACGACGCAGATCATACGTCACGTGCTCCATCTCCGGCTTAGTATGGGGAGGGGGCAACGGTTCGCAACCTCTCATCTGCATGCCCGCCCACCGGCGTCGCCGGGGGTCCCCGGCAGAGAGTCCGTTGCGAATCGTATTCGCCCCTCCCCCCTTGTACACTACGCCCACCGGCAGCGCCGGGGGTATTCGGCAGAGAGGCGGTTGCGGATTGTATTTGCCCCTCTCTGCTTATAATTTAATACCAGTCCCGTGCTGGCGGACACCCCTGCATCAGGGCGTACCCGCCAAGCAAACGGAGCACTTACGTCATGGCTATGCCTTGATCCCGAAAAGAAGCTGCTCAGGAGTTATATTATGGTCTTAAATGCTGTTTTTACTGGTCGAGTTGATGGCTGAGTGGTTAAGCTTCTGGTATATGGAATGGAAAACAAAACAAAAAAAAAAATGCCTTAGACAACACCTGGTGTCGCACCAGAGGTACGTCTATCGCGGAAGTCAAGCTCAATGGATAACTCATCTGACTATGAATCAGAAGATTATAGGTACAACTCCTACCTGGCTCGAGAACGTTACAAAGCAAATCAGCGTTATAACCCCGGGTATAGTCTAAAACTGTCGCGGGAATCCTCCAAGTTTCTTCAGCAGAAAATCACAAATAAGCAAAACTAAGCAGGTTGGTGGACCCAGTTAAATCGTTGACAATCAGTAATTTCAGAAACTCGCCCTAGGCATTCTGCTTAAAAAAAAAAAAAAAAAAAGGAAAATCCCGTCAAAAATATCACCTTCCCTCACAATAGGCGATGCGGTTAATGACGCATCACCCCTAGAAGAGACGTCCTTAACCTACGTTTCAATTGACAGAAGGGGAACTTGGACACACAGCTGGGCCTGGTGTCCCGCTGCCAAAATCTGACATCCCAACATGCCTCCATTTGTTGGGCTTCACGGTGAACCGGCAGTTTTAATTCTATATGAGCCTTCCGTCGGTCTGCTCCATAGCATGTCATTACTTCGGGCTCTTCGATACCCTTCTAGAGTCGTTAAGGCGATACGCTAATGACTTTTTTATTCGTCGGACCTAGGGACTCTAAACTCTGCCCCTACCTCCAGACGTTCAAAATTTAGAGCTCGGCACTTTCGGAGTACCTTTTTCACCCGATTAACGGTCGGACCATGCAACGTCCTCCTGTTCCCGGCATTTAAATTTATACCAATAACATGGTTTTCGTTTACCGGCGGATAAACTACAAAAACTGTAAACGATATCTATAACTTTGTATGTATCCCCTTCTCATGTACAGCACCATGGAATTATTGCCGCTATATAAATAAATAATAATAATAATAATGGGCAGAGTTTCCCAACGCCACCTATCGTTGTCAGCTAAAAGGCATTACCCAGCCGGGATATAGATCAGACTTAACCGCTCCGTGAAAGCAGATTTGCTTGTCTGGTAGTCATTCTTAGATCCCTACAAGGGACATGCATGCGTAATGGCGCAGGAAGCGCCGAGCAAGGAACTAGGTCTAGAGGTTGCTGGAGATATCAATAATGGTATTGTCGCAATCTACGAAGAGCAATGGTGTAAATGAAACTGGCTTGTTTATGGACCATATCCACCTGGGGCCGCAGCCCTGCGTTAGAGAACTTTTCACTAGTAACAGCCATTGAGCCTTGGGTACCCGTGCGAAAAACGCTAACACCAGGTTTCTAACCAAACATCCAGGAACCTCAAGAAGTTTGAACATTGTCTTCTCTCCCTGGCCTTTTCTGCTGCGCCGCTTAGCGCTACTATGCCTTAGACACGTCTGGTGTCGTGCCAGATTTACGTCTATCGCTGAAGATGTGATGGTTTAACTCTCTGTTGTCTTCCAATTGGCAGGCCTTCAAATTGTACCAAGTCTCAGTGACACCGGCTTCCTGGCAGGTCCACGGTAAGGCATGGGAGGAATGGCGCTCTTTAATCAGGGGAAGGCCAGTCGATACAGGTAATCGGGCCAGATGCGACGTGTGGGTAGAACTCCTGAATCTGCTCAGGAATAGAGGCGCGTCGGGTACGGCAGCGCAACGACACTTAACAGGAATAGAGGAGCGTCGGGTACGGCAGCGCAGCGACACTTAGCAGGAATAGCCTTTTTTCTTTCTGCTTCTAGGTTGGGGCGACGTTACTAAATACTCCCCATCAGGCAAGCCGTTAAAGGCTGGAAGAGGCTCCAACCTAGTCAGGAACGTCGTCGCCCCGTGTCTCTAAGTCTGTCACACGATATCATCATAATCTCGACGTCATTTACAAGTCGCAGTACGAGGCGACCCTAATATCTAAAGCGCTTGCAATTGCATTTTCGGGGCGCATCGGCGAACTAGCGCCGCGGTTTAAAAAACAACATCAGTCGGTTGACCCACGAGGACATCGTCATATGTAGCAACGCTTTACACATTAAAGTTCGGATCCAAAAAATGCGATCCCACCGGTTGAGGTGCGTGAGTCTCGTTCAAGGCTTTAGACGGCCCGATATGCCCGGTAAAAATAGTGAAGCGCTTCGCGTTTATAAGACACGACAGTAGATTCTTCTATCACACACCGACGGGTCCCCATTTACCAAATATCATTTTCCCACAATCTCTAAACATTGTATGGAGGCAGTCGGTGGTAACCCAAAACAATTTGGGACTAGAGTTGAGCGATATCTCCCGACATCAAGAAGTATCGGATCGGAATGGGTATCACCGATACCCAAAAGTGTCGGCGATTCCGATACCGGAAATCCAATGCAAGTCTATGGGACAGAAATATCGGAATTAAAAAAAAAAAAAAAACAAAACCCCTTCCTTTCATTGTAAACACTAAATATACACACTTAGAATACATATATATACATGTCAGTGTGACATATATATATACATATATTTATAGTTCATACACTTCTACATAGTAAAACAGCCTCTGATTCAACTGCCGGGTAAAGCCGGCCGATACCCGATATTTACAGTATCGGAATGCTCAACACTATTCGGGACACATCCCTTCAGAATAGGGGCGGCCTCTGAAGCAGCCAGGGCCGACGTATCGGAAGCTGAAGTCCAGAGATTAGGCCGCTGGAAATCCGCATGTTTAGCAAGATATATAAGGCCAGATCTGCCCTAACACCTCTCGTTTCTTTCAGGCGGCCACAAACCCACAGTTTGGGTACTAGCGCATTCTTACGTTTATGGGGCGTACAAACGGGCCAGCATACGCCCGGATTATAAAAAAAAAAAAAAAAAAAAAAGTGGAACTGGAATTCATCTGGAGCAGCATCTGAAGGCTGCGGTGGCAGCAAATATTCCAATGTGGCTAAGACTGCCAAAGGGCCGGTGATGTTGGTATTTGCCAATGGAATCGACCTAGCCGAGAAAAAAGGCACCGAACTATACGCAATGATGTCGACAGATATACGACACTCTGCCTGCCGGCCCTGATATGGTGATGGTGGTGCGGTCTGACATAATACCACACGCTGTCCGGCATGGAGCAAAAGATCCGAAAGCCATCAACAAATCAAGAAAGAAAATAAACACAAAAATGGCAAAATCCAGCTGAGAAAACTACGGCATGGTGGTTACCCACCACAATCCGCAAAAGGACAATTCCAACCTACCGAGACTGGACGGCGTTCATCTGAATGATATCGGACTCGTTAGATTATTAAACATTTTACAGGATGGGGTTTGAACAGGTCGTTGTGTGGGGGGTCGGAGTCCTGTGTAGGTATACCCATGATCCTCCGTGGCGGCGGTTCGTAACCTCTCATCTGCCTGCCCGCCCACCGGCGGCGCCGTGGGCCCTCGGCAGAGAGTCCGTTGCGGATCGTATTTGCCCCTCTCTGCTTATAGTCTACGCCCACCGGTGGCGCCGGGGGTTCTCAGCAGAGAGGCGGTTGCGGATCATATTTGCCCCTCCCTGCTTATAATTTAAATAAACTGTGACCGACCTGTTCAACCCATCCAGGCCTGTTGTGTTTTGTCGTTATGGGATTGGTGGGAGGCGGGGAAGCACCGCTATACGCCACAAGGGTCTCTTCAGTCTGGCAAGCACGGCACCGAATAGGGATCGAGCTTCTGACTGAAGAGCCCATATAGACTATAAGCTAAAATGAACTGGGGGCTGTGCTTCCCTCCTCCTGTCACTCCCCTCCCAGGTGATGCCATATACCGAACCCCACTGGCCAGCGGGGATGAGGGGTAAGGGGGTCCGGCCACACCCTCAGGGGTTAAATTCTCGTGCAAGGGCCGGACTCTTCCTCTTCCTCCCCCGGCTGGTCAGTGGAAGTCTTGTCCCACCTCCCTCCCTTGTAGATTCAAAGATTTGCCGTGCGGCTATTGTATTTAATGTTTAAAAAAAAAAAAAAAAATACCATTCTCATCACTTACAAAGTTTTTTGGTTGTATTCATTGTCACAGCGGTAGTATGGGGGGGCAACGGTTCGTAACCTCTCATCTGCCTGCCCGCCCACCGGCGGCGCCGTGGGCCCTCGGCAGAGAGTCAGTTGCGGATCGTATTTGCCCCTCTCTGCTTATAGTCTACGCCCACCGGTGGCGCCGGGGGTTCTCAGCAGAGAGGCGGTTGCGGATCATATTTGCCCCTCCCTGCTTATAATTTAAATAAACTGTGACCGACCTGTTCAACCCATCCAGGCCTGTTGTGTTTTGTCGTTATGGGATTGGTGGGAGGCGGGGAAGCACCGCTATACGCCACAAGGGTCTCTTCAGTCTTCCTCTAATGCTCTGCAGCTATCCTATTATATAGTATACTGCAGCCAATCAGGTGGAACTATCAGAGTCTGTATAATAGCCGTTGCAAGGAAAACAGCCGCCATTTTAGTGTGAATCAGGAAAGTGAGATGACATGAGAGCTCACAGCTGAGCAATAGAGATCTGAAGAGAAAGACTTAAAACAGGACAAATGCTCCAGTCAGTGTGTGTGGCACAACTGCAGCAGTGAAGAAGATGAGTGAAGCATTCTACGAATATTAGAGAGATTAATTTAATAGGGGATAGAGCAATTGCAGCAGTGCCAGTGTGACTGATCAGTTATATGGTCATGCGAAGAGAATGCCATTTAAAATTCATCCCAAAAAAAGCAAGCCCAGTATAATAAAGTTATGGCACTTGGAAGATGGGGAAGAAAAAAAAATTAAAGCTCGAAAATAAAAAAAATATCCAGGTCCTTAAAGGGAATCTATCAGCAGGTTTTTTACTATGTAATCTGACAGCAGCATAATGTAGGGACAGAGACCCTGATTCCAGTGGTGTATCACTTTTTTTTACTGGGTGTATCAGTTGTGATACAATCACAGTTTTCTCTTCTGCAGATCCAGCAGTGCTCGAATACTGAGCATTGAGCTTCTGCTTTGAGCAGGGGGTTGGACCAGATGATCCAGGAGGTCCCTTCCATCTCTACCATTCTATGATTCTATGATGTCCCCATGTTGCCTTGACGTGTTATTTCATAGTAATCTCATTCAACTCCAGATGATAAGAATAATGCAGACTTAAAGGGATTTTCCAGTGGAAAATGTTTTATCTTCTGTCTCCAGCATAAGTGATAGAAGGGGAGGGTATGATCGCGGGGAACCAAAATCATCACCAGAACAGGGAACTTTTATCCTCCATAGAATGGAGCGGCCGTGCACATGCTTGACCACTGCTCCATTCATTCCCAATGGGATCAAGGAGTGCTGTGGTTGCCCTTTTCTGAAAGCTCTGTAAGAAATGAATTGAGCAGGGGTTGAGCAGGTGCACTGCCTCTCCATTCTAGCGGGGGTAAAAGTGCCCCTTGGGGACAAAATTTCCCCTTTGCTAATTTGTGTAGGTTCCAGTGGATGGACATCCACCGATCAATTATCTATCACCTATCCAGTCAATAGGTGAAAATTTTCACCGGAGAACCCCTTTAATACAATGGGTCATTTTTCCTACTTTTGAGAGTTGTAATTTCAAAAAAGAACTCTAGATGGCGCAAATATTCTTTTCTAAAACATCTCTTTTGATTTTTAAGACACTGAAGAGTCCCTGCTCCAATATAATGTATATCTCTCTGTCCCAGTGCTCCCAGAAGACATTTACAATATTTTCTATCCTCTTTTATGTTATAGAGGCCATTACAGGTACTCATCTTAGTGGATGAGCGGTGTGCCACCTGTCATATTTAGCAGATTAGCTAAATATTTGCCATATTCCCAATCTTTAATACCGCCATATGCCACTGTCAAACTTTTATACAGGATAGGTATGGTTTTTGTTTATGCTGCAGTGTAAAGTAAGAGAGAAGGTACAGAGCAGCAGCGTCAGACACGAGGTGGATTTTAGTGCTGTCATCACAAATATAGATTTATTTTGGAAGGAAAAATTTGATAGTAAACCATCTCTTTTATTTGCATAAATAAAGTGAACAGTGCAGGTCTCATATCTGGTGCTCAGTTCCTATACAGGTCAAGTGCCAGCTGTGTTATACAGCCAGCAGCACCTTCTAACAGCAGCAACTGTAATTACAGTAGCTCCAATTGATGCTGTTTAACCCCTTAAGTGGGCATTCAATTTCTGAAAAGGGCATTTAAAGATGCATTCCCATCAAAGTTTTATCCTGTTAATATATTGCAGTCATCATATTATATAGCACTGTGTACTTACAATTGCTCATTTTGCCTTTCAACCAGCTAATTGTTCTCTTTTTTCCATCGGGTCTGTAATTAAAAATTGACTAGCTGAATTCTTCTAAGCTCTATACAGAAACAGGAGGTAAATTTTTTTCTGCATGAGTCATCATAAGAACTACAATTCTACATCACTGCGATGTGCCGGACAGCTCAGTTTCAACTCCTGCTGCTCCGCTTCTCCCCTCTGTCAGAAATTTTGCCATGATGTCGAATTGCAGAGAAGAGAGAATTTCTGTTTCTACACAGAGCTTAGAACAGTGATGGCGAACATTTCTGAGACCGAGTGCCCAAACTGCAACCTAAAACCCAATTATTTATGACAAAGTGCCAACACATGCCAAATGCCCCATCATGATCCCCTTCATGTAGAAATATGCCCCATCATGATCTCCTTCATGTAGAAATATGCCCCATCATGATCCCTTCATGTAGAAATATGCCCATCATGATCCCCTTCATGTAGAAATATGCCCCATCATGATCCCCTTCATGTAGAAATATGCCCCATCATGATCCCCTTCATGTAGAAATCTGCCCCATCATGACCCCTTCATGTAGAATATGCCCCATCATGACCCCATTCATGTAGAAATATGCCCCATCATGATCCACTTCATGCAGAAATATGCCCCATCATGATCCCTTCATGCAGAAATCTGCCCCATCATGATCCCCTTCATGTAGAAATATGCCCCATCATGATCCCTTTCATGCAGAAATATGCCCCATCATGACCACTTCATGTAGAAATATGCCCCATCATGACCCCTTCATGTAGAAATATGCCCCATCATGACCCCTTCATGTAGAAATATGCCCCATCATGATCCCCTTCATGCAGAAATGTGCCCCATCATGATCCACTTCATGCAGAAATGTGCCCCATCATGACCCCTTCATGTAGAAATATGCCCCATCATGACCCCTTCATGTAGAAATATGCCCCATCATGATCCCCTTCATGCAGAAATGTGCCCCATCATGATCCACTTCATGTAGAAATATGCCCCATCATGATCCACTTCATGTAGAAATATGCCCCATCATGATCCCTTCATGTAGAAATCTGCCCATCATGATCCCATTCATGCAGAAATCTGCCCCATCATGATCCCTTCATGTAGAAATATGCCCCATCATGATCCCTTCATGTAGAAATCTGCCCCATCATGATCCCATTCATGCAGAAATCTGCCCCATCATGATCCCTTTCATGCAGAAATATGCCCCATCATGACCCCTTCATGTAGAAATATGCCCCATCATGATCCCTTTCATGCAGAAATATGCCCCATCATGACCCTTCATGCAGAAATGGCCCCATCATGATCCCTTTCATGCAGAAATATGCCCCATCACGATCCCTTCATGCAGAAATCTGCCCCATCATGATCCCTTCATGTAGAAATCTGATCCAACATGATCCCCTTCATGCAGAAATGTGCCCCATCATGATCCCATTCATGCAGAAATATGCCCCATCATGATCCCATTCATGTAGAAATATGCCCAATCATGATCCCTTTCATGCAGAAATATGTCCCATCATGACCCCTTCATGCAGAAATGTGCCCCATCATGATCCCATTCATGCAGAAATATGCCCCATCATGATCCCCTTCATGCAGAAATTGCCCCAGATCCTTCATGAAATCCCCACATGATCCCATTCATGCAGAAATTGCCCCATCATGATCCCCTTCATGCAGAAATATGCCCATCATGATCCCCTTCATGTAGAAATTGCCCCATCATGATCCCTTCATGTAGAAATATGCCCATCATGATCCCTTCATGCAGAAATTGCCCATCATGATCCCTTCATGTAGAAATATGCCCATCATGATCCCATTCATGAGAAATCGTGCCCCATCATGATCCCTTCATGAGAAATTGCCCATCATGATCCCTTTCATGTAGAAATATGCCCATCATGATCCCTTCATGCAGAAATATGCCCCATCATGATCCCTTCATGAGAAATATGCCCCATCATGATCCCTTCATGTAGAAATATGCCCCATCATGATCCCCTTCATGCAGAAATTGCCCCATCATGATCCCTTCATGAGAAATTGCCCCATCATGATCCCCTTCATGCAGAAATTGCCCCATCATGATCCCTTCATGCAGAAATATGCCCCATCATGATCCCTTCATGTAGAAATATGCCCATCATGATCCCATTCATGAGAAATTGCCCATCATGATCCCCTTCATGTAGAAATTGCCCCATCATGATCCCTTCATGCAGAAATTGCCCCATCAGATCCCCTTCATGCAGAAATGCCACATGATCCCTTCATGTAGAAATTGCCCAATCATGATCCCTTCATGTAGAAATTGCCCATCATGATCCCTTTCATGAGAAATTGCCCATCATGATCCCTTCATGAGAAATTGCCCATCATGATCCCTTCATGCAGAAATATGCCCCATCATGATCCCTTCATGAAAATATGCCCATCATGATCCCCTTCATGTAGAAATTGCCCATCATGATCCCTTCATGCAGAAATTGCCCACATGATCCATCATGCAGAAATGTCCCATCATGATCCCTTCATGTAGAAATATCCCCATCAGATCCCTTCATGAAAATCCCATCATGATCCTTCATGAGAAATTGCCCCATCATGATCCTTCTGTAGAAATATGCCCATCATGATCCCTTCATGAGAAATATGCCCATCATGATCCCTTCATGCAGAAATATGCCCATCATGATCCCTTCATGCAGAAATAGTCCCATAATTGAAAACCCCTTCATGAAATTGCAAATCTCATCAGATCCTCATGAGATCCCCTCATGATCCATAATCCCATAATGCATCACCTTCATGCAGAAATGCCCTCATGATCCTTCATGAGAAATTCCCATCCATCCCCTTAAAAATAGCCCCATCATGATCCCCTTCATGTAAAATGCCCAACATGATCCCCTTCATGAGAAATTGCCCATCAATCCTTCATGGAAATTCATACCCTCATGATCCCATAGATACCTCATCAGATCCCCATCAGAATTCCCCATCAGATCCCCTCAGATCCCCTCATGATCCCATCGATCTCAGAAAATTGCCCATCATGATCCTTCATGGAATATGCCCCATCATGACCCTTATGCAGAAATATGCCCATCTGACCCATCATCAGAAATTGCCCATCATGACCCATTATGCAAAATGCCCCATCATGACCTTGCAAAATCTGCCATTGACCCTATCATGCAGAAATCATCATGATCTCATAAATGCCCATCATGATCCTTCATGAGAAATCCCATCAACCCCTTCATGTAGAAATTGCCCCATCATGATCCCCTTCATAGAAATGCCATGATCCCTTCATGCAGAATTGCCATCGACCTTATGAGAAATTGCCATCGTCCCTTATGTAGAATTGCCCCATCATGATCCCTCATAGAAATGCCCATCAGATCCCTTCATAGAAATTGCCCATCAGATCCTTCATGAGAAATTCCTCATGACCCTTCATGTAAATGCCCATATGATCCCTTCTGTAGAATGCCCCTCATAATCCCTTCATGAAAATGCCCTCATGATCTTCATGAGAAATGCCCTCAGATCCTTATGAGAAATTGCCCACAGACCCTTATCAGAAATGCCATATGATTATTAGAAATGCCCATCATTCCCCTCATGTAGAAATATCCATATGTCCTTCATGGAACCCATCAGATCCTTCATAAAATATGCCATCATACCCCCATGAGAATTCATCAGATCCCTTCATGAGAACCCTCTCCCTCAAGTGCCCCCTGGCCTCGACCTTATGAATCCCCATCATGACCCCTTCATGTAGAAATTGCCCATCTGATCCCTTCATGTAGAAATTGCCCATCATGATCCCCTTCATGTAGAAATTGCCCCATCATGATCCCTTCATGTAGAAATTGCCCCATCAGATCCCCTTCATGCAGAATGCCCCATCAGATATGCGAATTGCCCCATCATGATCCCCATTCATGAAAATCCCCATCATGATCCCTTCATGCAGAAATGCCACATCTGATCCCCTTCATGAGAAATTGCCCCATCACTGAATCCCTTCCTTCATGAAATTGCCCCATCATGATCCCTTCATGTAGAAATATGCCCATCATGATCCCCTTCTTGTAGAAATTGCCCCATCATGATCCCATTCATGTAGAAATATGCCCCATCATGATCCCCTTCATGAGAAATGCCCCATCATGATCCCCTTCTGTAGAATTGCCCACATGATCCCTCATGAGAAATGCCCCATGATCCCTTCATGTAGAAATTGCCCATCATGATCCCTTCATGAGAAATATGCCCATCATGATCCCTTCATGAGAAATATGCCCATCATGATCCCTTTCATGTAAAATATGCCCCATCATGATCCCCTTCAGAGAAATTGCCCATCATGATCCTTCATGTAGAAATTGCCCATCTGATCCCCTTCATGCAGAAATTGCCCCTATATCCCATTCATGTAGAAATATGCCCCATCATGATCCCTTCATGCGAAATGCCCTCATGATCCCTTCATGTAGAAATATGCCCCATCAGATCCCTTCATGCAGAAATTGCCCATCAGATCCCCTTCATTGAAAATGCCCCATCATGATCCCTTTCATGCAGAAATATGCCCCATCATGATCCCTTTCATGCAGAAATATCCCCACATATCCCTTTCATGCAGAAAATTGCCCTCAGATCCCC
>JARQOD010000007.1:121793316-121935206 GCA_033576555.1 Oophaga sylvatica
TTCATTCACCTTTTAGGAGGTCCTTTCAACTGCTGCTCAGAAAAAAAAATCAATGTACTTTATTTAGACAGTGTATGTACAGGGCTTTCCCTGTCTGAACCTCTCAGTTCTTCACCCCTAGTCAGATAGAGGACTGTTTGAAAATAGTGTATCGATTCTTGATTGAGCAGCAGTTGAAAGCAGCTTCTAAAGAAACATGAAGTCGACATTGAAACAGCATAGTGTTTGGGAGAGAAGCAAAATAATGTAATGAAGGATGTTACATAAATGAATAACTTTGCAATGTCTGGAAGAAAACTAAATAAAGAAAAAGTTTAGTTATGCTTTTCTTGATTAATAAATATACAAAACCTTCTATAAAATGTTTCTTCCACAATATGCACACTTTAGCTTGGTGATATCTTGTTTGGGGTGATATATCGCTTGTGTAAAACACTTTGTAAAGTCACAAACTTTTTGGACAACTCAAAAAATTAGATTCTTTTGGAATTTCCATTCCAGTCCCGACTAGCTTCGCCAAAGTGGGTGGAGCAGGGGCGGGATGTGGGTGTAGCAAGGCATACCATACACTATGAATTTTACTCCAGTCTGTGGCTAGAGTAAGATTTCTAGTAAGGAACAGGCCAGTTGCAGTTGTAAGATGAATCAGGCGCTTATTATTCCACCACACCCCTCTATTAAGACTAAAACCAGTCTTAACAAATCATGTCCATAACGTCCATTGTGGATTTATAGAAAGTAGGTTTGGTCAACTGTGCTCGCTTGTGATCCAGTAGGGTCCCCTAATAAACTAACAGACTAACAGCTGCTCCACCAATCACCACAACTCAGTTCCTTCTTCAGGGAAGTATTGCTTGTTGTCTTCTTCTTCACTCATGGCCAACTGGTACGTGTGTGGTTCATCCAGTTTGACCCCGTCCTCCAACTGACTTTAGTCTGGTTGGAGTGCGGAAAAACTTTGAGGAAAAAAAATCCTTACTAGCTGATGCCACCTAATGCAAAAGGCCGCCCTAGGCGCTGGCTCTAGTATTTTTGCTGGCTATCGCTATCAGCACTGAAATCACATACATGGGTCGGCTCATGTCTCTTACAGCGCATGTGTCGTATTCACAAGCTCCTCCTGTGCCATTGGAGACATAACATGACCATGAGTAGAGTTGCATGTGCTAAGTAAGTAGAGTGCCCCAAAGCTGTATATGCTGATGCACAACAGGCCAAAAGACTAGGGTGGCAAGCCTAGAAATACAGTGAATAATAACACTCTATCTCCCTGCAGCCACCACAAAGGGGAGCTCACTTAAACTACACCATCTTTCAGAGTCAATGTTGATGTCAGTGGCTATATATGCCGTTAGTGGCAGCCACAAGCAGCATATAACATATTAAAGGGATCTGCCGCCAGGATTTCGCCATCTAATCTGAGTGCAGCATAATGTAGAGACAAGGTCCCTGATTCCAGCGATATTTCATTTACTGGGCTACTTACTGTAGTTTTGATAAAAATCACTGTTTATCAGCAGGAAATTATCACTGGAGCACTTGTAAACTTGCTGCCATGAAGTCCTCCATATTCAGCTGTGCATAACCCCGCCCTCACCACTGATTGGCAGAAAACAGCCAATCAGTGGTGGGGGTGGGGTTATACACAGCTTATAAAGCAGCAGATAAAACTGTATCAAAACTGAGACAAGCAGCCCCTACGTTATCACATAGGGTAATAAAAACTTGGTGACAGATTTTTCTTTAAATACAGTTTGCTCGACATTGTATCTTTGGGGGTGGAGTGCATTTGTGACGGGCCAAATCATCCAAATGCAATTTACACATTCACAGTACGGGATCAGCGACGCGCTTTAATACACGAGTGCAGGCATTAGAGTACGTAGAAACGGCCTGAAAATAACACCAACACGATAACATCTGCTAAAGTGGAGTGAAGAGAACTAAACTCCGTCGTTGCCAGGCAACTCGGACAATGGGAAAATCGGAGTGTTCCTGACAGGGCAGATCTCAATGTAATCACACTCTAATCCCCATGGACTCTTTAGTGACCATCAACAAGAACTGGTACAGGGAATCTGACAGGTTCTGTCAGGCCAAGGCTAAAGGATATGTGCTTCTAGATATCAGAGAAGAAAGGACACCTGTCATGGCCACTCTCCTGTGAAGGAGTTTAATGTAACAGGCAAATAGCTCAGATCCCACCACCATCCCACATTCCCAGGGTCTTTTATTGCAACGTTATACTTGGGACAAAACTATAATGCACAGTTTATATAGCAAAAGAGGCTCAGCGGAGACGGATCAGGGTGCGGGGGATTAAGGTCAGGGGCCTCTTATTGGGTAGGGATTGACTAACGTTCTTTGTGCGTCACCCCAATGCTCCATCGCATCTCTGTGCTCCAACTAATTTGGTTTACTAAAATCAGAGACACTTTCTATCTGATACTGTTTATGGGGAAAGGTCTGCGTACCACTGATTATAGGGACGGTCTAGGTCTGGCACTGACTATAGTGAATACCTCTCGGAGACTGTTTATTGGGAAAAGTCTGTCTAACACTGACTATAGGTGTAATGTCTGTGTAACACTGTTTATGGGGCTATTCTGACACTGATTATGGGGTAATGTCTTTCGAACACTGTTTATGGGACAGTTTAGGCCTGACGCTGATTATGAGGGTAATGTTACTATGACAGTTTTTATGAGTTAAGGTCTAACATTGTTTATGGGGCAATGATTATGGGGGTAATGTCTCTCATGCACTGTTTGTGGTGTAGTCTAGGTAAAGCACAGTTTAAGGAGCCCATCCTTGTTTTGAACTGTTTATAGGGGCAATGTTTGTCTAGCACTGTTTATGTGGGCTGTGTATGGCTGGCGTTGTCACGAACCTCGTCTTTGACACTATATGTGAGAGTCGTTTATGGCAGGCACTGTATAATGGTTTGGGCAGACTATGAAATAATGCCAAGTAATAGAACTAGAAGATCGCATCCCCAAACTTGTAATTTTTGTTGGTTAACCGTTTCTGAATCTTGACTGTATGCTGATGACAGGGTGTTCTTGTGCAATCAGTAGTAATCTGTGAGTGAACCTCATAGGAAGTGTTCAATATACCTCTAGCTCCACCACATAGGAACTTAAAGGGGTTGTCCAGGATTGGGTCTCAAGTCTGCCGTCATTTTATGTGACTCCAGACTTGTGAATCCTCACAGCGTGCAGTGTGCATGCTGCCAGGATTCTCTTTTGCCTGCGTCGCGTGCAGGTGGGCATGTCATCGCAAGTATGCAATTTGCATAAATGAGGTCACACGCCAACTAGACCTACGTGGCCTTGCTCAATACAAGTGAATTGACACACGTCTAGTCGGAATGTGGCCTGAAGTATGCAAATTGCATACTAGCATTCACATGACTGCCCACTCCCGTCGCCATCACTGGATAATCCTGACAGCCGCTCACTGCACACCGTGAGGGTTCACAAGTCTGCAGTCACATAGAGTGACTGCAGACTTGAATCCCGAGCCTGGGAAACCCCTGTAAGCATTAGAGTCCCTACTGAAAACATCGGCCTGTTTGGGGAGCAGACAAAAACATTACATCCTCTGGAGTGAGAGATACTCTTGGAATTGGTATAGAAAACTATCTAATGTGTTGAGGGATTTAAAGGGGTTTTCCACCCAATAGGACAACCCATTCTTGAACTAAATGTTTGGTCTTGATAAAATAAAAAAATCCTATACTCACCTCCTGTGCAGGCGCCGTTCCAGCTGCGTCGGCACTCGTGGTCCGTGATCAAATTTGCAAAAATGACCTATATAAACAATTTATATCCTCTAGGGAAACAGCTATGGTGGTATTTCAACCATGACGCCTTTTTCATGCATGCTTACCTATTACAAATATAGATGCATGACGCGTTTCACCTCGAACGAATACATCTTCGTGCATACATCTGTAGCTAATGGCCGCAACTCCGATTTCAGATCATTCTTCGTAAATTGCCGATATATTCCTAGACACAAAGTGCACAAAATGGATTACACAGGGATAGGATAAGCACGTCCAAATGTGATTATTATCTCACAGTCCGCACTGTATTTCAGATGATCTGGATTAATGATTCGCAACGTTTCTCCGGCTTTTTTTTTTTTTTTGACCTTTATATATTTTCTCTATCAACATGCCTTACTGCTTTCCGGAGAAATGTTATCTAGAGTGTGAAATTAACCATTCCATTGTTATGAACTCACAACTTGGATAAAACACTAAATAGTTTCGAACCTGAAGCATATTTGAATGGCTTCCAACCCCGACTACAGCACGACCTTCTGGTTTTTAATAATTTTAATTTCCCCAGCAAAGTAAATTAGTGCTAGAAAATTCATATAGACAGCTGCACCAGTGAGGAATTCCTTCCTACAGCCCACAAGCGATGTCAGTGCAACTGTCATGCAAGAGATTGCCTAAAATGAACTTTTACCCATTCATTTAAAGGGCTGAGTTTTCTGGCGTGCCGTGTGGTGTGAAGATGAGCAACGCAATGTTTGTGATTGTGAAACACTCTAGTTCCATAAAAAATGCAACATGAGAATCAATGGATGTTCATAATGCATGAAAAAGTGTGGAGATTAACACGAGCCAAGCTCTCCAATTATTCGAGAGAGTTTAGCAGATTATACACTTTAATATTGGTCAAAATATCTGCAATCTACTATGTATTGAACCCTCCTGAGTTTTCTGTAACAAAGAGGATAAGAGTGGGCATATGGATTTCTGCATGCCTGATCCTTTATTGTGCCATTTGCCTTTCCTTAAAAAAGTCAGTAGTTCCTCTTCTGACTACCTTCAGACACTTAATTTTCAGCAATTGTTGCAATCCTGTAAGAATCTGCCTAGAATAAAAAGTAAATACTGGACTATAGAAATGGGAGATCTGAAAGATGCAGTATCTCTACTTCCACATTTCTGTATAAAACATGAGGTCCCCTTCCACGAGCCAATAATCAGCCAAGCAAGCATTCATAACAATACTTTTTCCTGATCGTAGGCCCTTGATAAAATTCCAGTAGGAAGCCGAGGAACAAGCAAAAGTCTTATTTGTTAACTTATTGAATAATTTTATGGAATCTATCCCAAGGGTTTTGCTACATCGTCTGAAAGCAGCAAGATGTAGGGGTAGAATCCCTGATTCAAGCTATGTGCTACTTACTGGGCTGCTTCCTGCAGTTTTGATTAAATCAAAGATATACATGCTGCAGATGTAGCATTTATCTGAATGCGGAGCTGTGTATAACCCTGCCAACACCATTGATTGGCAATTTACTGAATACACTATGCATATGCAGAAAGCTGCCAATCAATGGTGTGGGTGGAGTTATACAGAGCTCATGAGTATGAAGGACTACATGACAGCAAGTATACTAGTCCTCTAGTGATAATCTTCTGCTGATAAACCTGTCATGACTGTGTTGTCTGGTATTCCCGGACCAGTGGATCATTCCTTGTCCCTACCGCTGGGGGCTCGATAGCTTGCCCTGTTCCCCAGATTACTTCTGATGGTGAAGATGCCAGGGCCATGTATCTTGCCTTAGCTCCTGAATCCACCCTCAGTCTGTATTCATCCCCACCCAAGGACGAGGGGAGTAGTAGTGTACTGTAATACACCAGCCAGACTAACAAGGTAATATAAACAGGGATAAAGGAAAATACCAATCATACAAATATACTCACACAAGCAACAGAGGTAAACATCAGAGAGTGGAAGATGTGGTAAAAACCAAAGTAGAAGGAAGGGAATTATCACACAACCAAAACCTATCAACAGTCACAGATAAATCCACCAAACGCCTTCTCCAATAACAATCACCAACAACCTCCAGCCATGAAGCATGAAGTTGCTCTGACAATGAGTGCTTGCCAGGGCCCAAAATATATAGGAGAGGGGAATGGTTAACAGTGAAAAGCTGAGAACCTTAATGCAGGAAAGCTTCCAGGAGCTCTCAGCTGAGCAGATTAACCCCAGCACTGCTAAAGGAAACCTGCACCATTTAATATGAAGGTGAAGTGCTTCTAAACATTGCAGGAGTAGGAGAAATCAGAGGCTGCGGTCTTCTGGCTCCTCTCTGTTGCGGTAAACCCATGACAAAACCAGAGATTTTATCAAAACTATTGAAAGCGGCCTATTAAGTGACACATCACTGGAATCAGGGTTTCTCTTGCTCTACATCGTGTTTTTCTTAGATTAGGTGGCAAAATCCTGGTGACAGATTATCTTTAAATGGGGCCTAAAATCATCTTGGTCAGCAGCACTTCTCCCTGTGAAATCAAGGGATACGCTGCTGCCTATATAAACTGCATATTAACTGAAAATGCATATTAACGATCATTTGTTTCCCCTACAGCTTGTACTCCATGTTATAGGGTCTGAAATTATGCTATGGTTTCTTTGCCTGATTCTAGATGTGAGACTGTATTTTAGGGAGGGAAAGATGCACCCTTGCTATATCCAGTTTTAGATCAGACATACACGGTGGACAACAGTATAATCAACCTCTTCTTACTGTAAAATTCCTGATATCTACATCATTAGATCAAATATACAGGATGGACAGCAGTGTTAGCAGTCTCTTCTTACCTCAACACCCCTGACATCTTCAGCATTAGATAAGAGAGAGAGGATGCATGGCAGTGTGAGTGGCTTCTTCTTACCTCAGCACTAGTGATGAGCGAGTATACTCGTTCAGGTTTTCCCGAGCATGCTCGGCTGATCTCCGAGTATTTGAAAGTACTCGGAGATTTAGTTTCTGTTGCCGTAACTGCATGATTTGCGGCTATTTGACAGCCTGAATACATGTGGGGATTCCTTAACAAACAGGCAATCCTCACATGTATTCAAGCTGTCCAGCAGCCATAAATCATGCAGCTGCGACAACAGAAACTAAATCTCTGAGCGCTTCCGGAGACCACCCGAGCATGCTTGGGAAAACCAGAGCAACGAGTATACTCGCTCATCACTACTCAGCACCCCTGGTATATTCATTATTAGATCAGATAGACATCTAAGCAGTGTAAGTGGTCTCTTCTCAGCTTAGCACCCCTGGTATCTCCAGCAAAAGATTAGATATACACAGTGGACAGCAGTGTGAGCAGCCTCTTTTTACCAAAGCACTCCTTCTATCTCCAATGTAAGATCGGCTAGACATGGTGGACAGCACTATGAGTAGCCTCTTCTTACCTCAGCACACTTGGTAACTCTATCATTAGATCAGATGGACAGGGTGGACAGTAGTGTGAGCAGCCTCTTCTTACCTCAGCATCCTTGGTATCTCTAGTACTAGATCAGTTGGAAAGGGTGGACAGCAGTGTGAGCAGCCTCTTCTTAACTCAGCACCCTTGGTATCTCCAGTACTAGATCAGATAGGCAGAGTGGATGTCAGTGTCAGCAGCCTCTTCTTACCTCAACACCTGGTATCTCCATTATTAGCTAAGATAGACAAGGTGGACAGCAGCGAGAGCAGCCTCTTCTTACCTCAGCACTCCTGGTATCTCCAATGTAAGATTGGATAGACATGATGGACAGCAGTGTGAGCAGCCTCTTCTTACCTACACCCTTGGTATCCCTAGTATTAGATCAGATGTAGAGGGTGGACAGTGGTGTGAGAAGCCTATTCTTACCTCAGCACCCCTGACATCTCCAGTATTAGATAGGCAGGGTGGATGTCAGTGTGAGCAGACTCTTCTTACCTCAGCAGCCCTGATATCTGTAGTATTACTCTAGATCAGATAGATAGGGTGGACAGCAGTATGAGCAGCCACTTCTTACCTCAGTACTCCTAGTATCTCCCGTATTAGATCAGATAGGCATGGTGGACAGCAGTGTGAGCAGCCTCTTCTTACATCTGCACTCCTGATGTCTCCATTATTAGACCAGATAGACAGGGTGAACAGCAGTGTGAGCAGACTCTTCTTACATCTGCACTCCTGATGTCTCCATTATTAGACCAGATAGACATGATGGGCAGCAGTGTGAGTAGCCTGTTCTTACCTCTGCACTCCTGATATCTCCAGTATTAGATCCAGACAGACATGGGTGGACAGCAGTGTGAGCAGCTCTTCTTACATCTGCACTCCTGATGTCTCCATTATTAGACCAGATAGACAGGGTGGACAGCAGTGTGAGCAGACTCTTCTTACTCTGCACTCCTGATGTCTCCATTATTAGACCAGATAGACATGATGGGCAGCAGGGATACTGTCTTACTTGCCTGATATCTCAGTATTAGATCAACGACATGTGACAGCATGTGAGCACCTTTCTTACCTGCACTCCTGATGTCTCCATATAGCCAATAGCATGATGGCACAGTATATTATGATCCGATATCATTTGTCAGCATATCTACAGTGAGCACCTTTCTACAGAATAGGATGCACAGGCACCTATTCTAATATTCTAGGATAGTTTTTTGCTAGTGTAAGAAGACAATGGTCATTTTAATGCTATAGTGATTACCTCCACAGACAAAATTATTATGATTTGCTAAATACAGGTGTTTAGGAGTTTATTTATATTGAAATTTCCATTAGTTCATTATTTCTATTCCCAGAATAACCCTTTAAATGTTAAATATAGGCAATATTATAATCCATATTTTGTATACCCCATGACAGAAGAGCTCATAATTAATTTGCATTATATTATAGTATTGCATTGACATGCGTTATATTGTTATTACTATTGTTTTATGATACACATATATTGTATCTAAATTATCCCTAATTAAATTTTATGATATTTATATTGTTAAATTATATATTTCATATAAAAATAAACTTAAAATAATTATCTGCTAGATTTAAAAGACAATATATTTTCTTCACGATGGTATACAAGCTAACTTTTTAGTGGGCATGGATTATTATTGGCTTTAGTTTCCTCTTTTTATGCAGTCATTTTTACATTGATGATAGAAGGGCCAAAATCACAGACTCATTACAGTTGTAGAATGATGGATCTCATTCTGAGAACGTCTTGCTCCAAGAAAAGATTTAGTGTGGCGCTTGAATTGTGAAGAGTGAAGGACAAAATGGAAGACTAGACTAGACAAGGTCAAGGTCTGCTGCTTTTACAAGCTCGGGTTCTAACACATTTCACTTTTTTTGTTATTTACAGTCCTATTTCTCTAACAACTTGTTCACACTGACCTTGGTCACTAGAAAGGCTAATAGTATCTTTACGCTGCCAAGTTCTTCAGCTTTCTGTTGGTGTCATGCTGTATTCAGTTCAAGTCTACGTTCTGAATGGCCTTTTCATCATTGTATCAAAAACTCCTATGGCTGCAGAAATACTCATCAAAAGACTTTTATGTTAAGTCACATTTTTTCCAAAGTCAGAAAAGTTCAGGCTGAGATCCTAAACATTAGACTCATTATTTAGAAATAAGGGACTTTCAGCATAGGATAGACATTAAAATCAATTCAATTACTTTGACAAAATGTGACTTCCTTTTAATTTTTCTAAGTTTTTATTATACCTTTTTCAAAATTTTAGTTTTATAAATTTGAAATATGAAAATAAATGTATTTTTTAATCTATCTATCTATCTATCTATCTATCTATCTATCTATCTATCTATCTATCTATCGTGGCAGTTCAACTCGCTCAGCGGTATAAGGAGGTAGAAAACAGGAACATTGTCTCTTTAAATCTTCGGTTGGTTTATTATATGGCGGCATAAACTAACAAGAATGGGAAAGTAAAACACAGCCCTACAGGCAAAACAGGAAACATCAAAGAAAACAAAAATGCTGTACACAGTCCATACATTTGCAGGGAGCTGCCTGCTCTGCAGCACCACAGGTTCAGTCTTTCCTCCTCAGGACACAAACCACTGGAGATCCTCTCTCCACCCCTGCTGAACCAAGACTCCCTCTGGAGCCCAGCTATTTAAGCCCCAGACAACACCCTGGGGTGGAGATAAGGTGGACATCCTCCCACCCACTCTATGGATGTCCACATAAAAGCCAACCCATTATATAAATTAGCTTAACCTCCTTAGTGTGCTGGAGGATAAAACTCTGGATTTTCTATTACTGACGCCATTAAATGTAATGACACATATCTCCCCTCCAACACTTTACCAGTGACTTTGTCACTCTATCTATCTATTATCTATCTATCTATCTATCTATCTATCTATCTATCCATCTAGACAAAAGTATGGTAACACAAGCAACTAGTATAGCAGTTGGGTATTTAAAGCAGTACTCTCGTAGGTAGAAGTTCATTCCAGTTAGTTTCCAAAAGAGCGAAAGAGAAGAAGGGTAAGGAGTCCGGCACTCCACTCAACAACGGAATCAAAATGAAAAAACTTCATTCAACCCATGTTATGTTAAAATGAACACAGCATAAAAACAGGATATCATGAAGAACAAAAGATGACTTAGCTTATGCGTTTTGAACCAATGTGTCTGAGCGGTTCTTGTTTATATTGTATACTGTAGGTAGATATGGTTATAGGTGATAATTTCTAGATCAGTAGAGATCCAACTACTGAGACCTATTTCTTTCACCGCTTTTTTCACTGTAAAAGACTCGGGCACATGACCGTATTTTTGGTCGAAGCGGGATCCGACAAAACATTGGATTGCACTTGCAGCAATTTTAGTCTATGGGGCCGTGCATATGCCCGACATTTTCCTTGAACCGAGGCGGACCAAGGAAAAAATTGCAGATCGCCCGAGTTGGATCCAATTACATTAGATCGCACTCAGACATGCAACTCAGTGAGTCCATGGAAGACATCGGACATCTGAGGGTAGTACGATTTTCAATGACCGACAGAATGGAGATGATGAAGAATTTTTTCTCCTTCTTGTCCTTATCCGAGAGAACTGGATCCCACTATAATCAAACTCTGATCAAACTCTGATCAGAGTGTGATTAGCATAATCAGACCGATTCTCTTGGATGAGAGTACAGTATATACAGCGAAGAGCAAAATCTCATTATCCATTTCTGCTTTGAACATGAGATTACCATCATTTTATAGACAATCATCTTGGATATCTCACACTTAAATTTGACTTGCAACTATTTAGCATATGATTAGTTATGCAGACTCTTGTCATGTCACTGTTTTGCTCCTAAAGATCTAAATTTTCATTTTTATAATTTTTTTTAGTATTTTGTAAATCCACCTTTGGCTTTTAACACTGCCTGAATCCTTCTGGGCATGGTCTCAATCAGATTCAAGCATGTGTAAACCAAAATTTGATCTCAGGTCTTTTCTACACGTTCCCAAAGTTGGTGCATACTGGTCGGCTCACTTGGATATGTTTTTTCTTCATATCTAACTACAAGTGTTTAATTGGGTTGAGGTCTGGGGATTGTGGGGCCATTCCAGCACCTATACTTCATCGTAATTGTACCATTTCTTCGCCAGTCTCATCGTATGCAACGTGTTGTCCTGTTGAAAAATTATGTCGTCCTTTTCATGCCAATAGTACTTGAGTGTGCAAAGTAATTCATCTTGTAGGATAATCACATATAGCTCAGCATTGAGACCATCATCGATCCTGGTCAACAATGTTAAACAATACCATATCATCAGGCTTCCTCCATCAAACTTGACATTTTCTTCAATTTCTCAATCCGTTAGCCCCTTTTACCCTTGTTTCTTTCAAACCCATTTGCACCTATCAAAACTTAGTCTATTGACTTTCATCTCATCGCTCCAAATCGCCCGTTTCAATTCTTTAAATGTCCACTTTTCATACTTCTTTGTAAACTCGAACCAACACTTCTTATGATGACATCCACTTTTAAGCTTCTGAATGGAAGGACTTCATTTCATATTTTTCCAACTGTTTGACGCTGACATGATGGTTTGGCAAATTTCTTGGCCAAGAGACTGTTATCGATGAGCTTGATGATTCTGTTTCTCTTTTCTTGAGAAATCGTCTTCATGGCTGCTCCTCAATTTGAACCAGTGACCTTTCACTTGGGAATCAACCTAATAACACACTGAGCTATTAGGGAAAATGAGAACAGGTTGCATTTTGTAGAATTCAGGAAGAAAAATATTTTTCCACCACCAGGCACAAAACAGTAAGAATGCGGTTATATGACAAGAATCTGCATAACTAATCATATGCTAAATAGTTACAAGTCAAACTTATGTTTGAGATAGCCAAGATGATTGTCTATAAAATGATGGTAGTCTCACGTTCGAAGCAGTAGTGGATGGTGAGATATGGAGCCTGAAAGCCAAAAGTTCAAAATATTGTTACCCTTTTGCTCTTCACAGTACGCTGGCATGACTCTAGACTTAGTATGGAGAGACTGTAAGTATGCTCAGCAGCTGATCCATTATGGTGATTGGTGGGATCCCAGTAGTTGATCTTCCACCTATCTAAAAGTTGTCACCTATTGTTACCTAAAGATAGATGATAACTTCATCCTATTGGAACATCCCATTAAAAGTCAATAGTTAGAAAGCTACTTCTAATAGCCCACCACTTAATTTTTCTGAAAACATCCTGGACAGAATCGTCACCTGTATTATAAATAGACCCTATTGTATTTTGGGACTTCACATTGAATATTTTGTATGGACCACTTATATTACAAGACTAAATGCAGTTAAATTGTTGTATGAATTTAGGGTGTTTTTTTTTTCTTTTACAAATCATCCGTTAAATCTTTTCTCATAATTACAGTCTTCTGTTCCCTTTCTCAGGTTGAAGGCCATCTTTACACTTCCTATACCTCCTCGCACATCCTAGAACTAGTTCCATGGACCATTGTGTCCTCACTGCCCCCCATCTCTAAACTGTTAGAACATTGGAGATTCAGTAACCTTACACCTTTCCTTCCTACCAGTAAATTCTGGGCTCCTTTCAATCTTATTTCTGCCCTGTACACTACAGAGACAGAGACAGTGCCAATGACCTAATTACTGTCAAGCCTAAGAAACTATTTTCCTTAATTTATTTCATTCTTCAGCTATTAACACTCTTGACCCTAATATATGTTTCTACCTCTTTCTTTCCGAGCCTCATCATTTCTTCATTTTCATCATAGTTTTCTAAAGTTTCTTTCATTTTTCCATTTTATGTTATTTCGGAAATCGGCCCAAACTTTGATTTTCTTTAGTTGCCTTGAATTTGTCTTCCAAATTGAAACCATTTTCTCCTATTGAGCCGGCACAATGCAATTTTGTGAACATGTCAGCAAGTAGTATATATGAGACTCTTGGAAAGAAGGAGGTAAAGCCTTGGTTGGTTCCATTCTCTTTGCTACAGACTGGCAAGATCCTGCACAGGAACCTTATTCAGTCTTAGGCATTGCATTTGTTAGCAAGTAAAGGGAGTGAGAAGTTGCCGCCATATTAGGGACACTGTTTTTTTCCTTGGGTGGCCACTCTCTTCATTCTACGCCATTATGTTCCTTTCTGGCCTCTTCCAGAGTTCACAATACAACCTCTCTCTGTTCATAATAATTTCAAAGGTTTTTGCTATCCCATCTGACAGCAGCATACTGTAGGGACAGAGATCCTGATTCCAACGATGTATCTTAGTTCCCTGGGTGCTGCAGTTGTGATAGAATCTCAGTATTCTCTCCTGCGCCCACACCACCGATTGGCAGCTTTCTGTACAGTCATGGCAAAAAGTTTTGAGAATGACACAAATATTATATTTTCACATGATCTGCTGCCCTCTGGTTTTTATGTGTGTTTGACAGATGTTTTTATCACAGACAGAAATATAATAATTGCAAACATATGAGTAACAAAAGCTTATATTAACAGTTAGAATGAGTTAATGCAGCAAGTCAATATTTGCAGTGTTGACCCTTCTTCTTCAGGACCTCTGCAATTCTCCTGGCATGCTCTCAATCAACTTCTGGACCAAATCCTGACTGATAGCAGTCCATTCTTGCACAATCAATGCTTTCATTTTGTCAGAATTTTTAGGTTTTTGTTTGTCCACCCGTCTCTTGATGATTGACCACAAGTTATCAATGGGATTAAGATCTGGGGAGTTTCCAGGCCATGGACCCAAAATCTCTATGTTTTGTTCCCTGAGCCATTTAGTTATCACCTTTGCTTTATGGCAAGGTGCTCCATCATGCTGGAAAAGGCATTGTTGATCGCCAAACTGCTCTTGGAGGGTTGGGAGAAGTTGCTCTTGGAGGACATTCTGGTACCATTCTTTATTCATGGCTGTGTTTTTAGGCAAGACTGTGAGAGAGCTGATTCCCTTGGCTGAGAAGCAACCCCACACATGAATGGTTTCAGGATGCTTAACAGTTGGCATGAGACAAGACTGGTGGTAGCGCTCACCTTGTCTTCTCTGAATGAGGCGTTTTCCTGATGTCCCAAACAATCAAAAAGGGGATTCATCAGAGAAAATAACTTTACCCCAGTCCTCAGCAGTCCACTGCCTGTACCTTTTGCAGAATATCAGTCTGTCCATGATGTTTTTTCTGGAGAGAAGTGGCTTCTTTGCTGCCCTCCTTGAGACCAGGCCTTGCTCCAAGAGTCTCCGCCTCACAGTGCGTGCAGATGCACTCACACCTGCCTGCTGCCATTCCTGAGCAAGCTCTGCACTGCTGGTAGCCCGATCCCGCAGCTGAAACACTTTTAAGAGACGGTCCTGGTGCTTGCAGGTCTTTCTTGGGCGCCCTGGAGCCTTTTTGGCAACAATGGAACCTCTGTCCTTGAAGTTCTTGATGATGCGATAGATTGTTGACTGAGGTGCAATCTTTCTAGCTGCGATACTCTTCCCTGTTAGGCCATTTTTGTGCATTGCAATGATGACTGCACGTGTTTCTTTAGAGATAACCATGGTTAACAGAAGAGAAACAATGATGCCTAGCACCAGCCTCCTTTTAAAGTGTCCAGTGGTGTCATTCTTACTTAATCATGACAGATTGATCTCCAGCCATGTCCTCATCAACACCCACACCTGTGTTAATGGAGCAATCACTGAAAAGAGGTTAGCTGGTCCTTTTAAGGCAGGGCTGCAATGATGTTGAAATGTGTTTTGGGGGTAAAGTTCATTTTCTAGCCAAATATTGACTTTGCAAGTAATTGCTGTTAAGCTGATCACGCTTTATAACATTCTGGAGTATATGCAAATTGCCATTAGAAAAAGTGAAGCAGTAGACTTTGTAAAAATTAATATTTGTGTCATTCTCAAAACTTTTGGCCATGACTGTACATAGGCAGAAAGCTGCTAATCAGTGCTGTGGATGTGGTTAGACCAGGAAGCACAAGACACCTAGTCTTCTAGTGATAATCTTCTGCTGATAAAACACTAATTTTATTGAAACAGCAAAACACAGCCTAGTAAGTGACACATCACTGTAATCAGGGTCTTTGCCCATACATCATGCTGCTCTTAGATTATATGTCAAAAACCTGCTGACTGATTCCCTTTAACACTTTTACTTGAGGTCTCTCTTTATAGCCCAATATTTTTTTCTTCTACTTTTCCCGTTTTGTTTGTTGCTTTACTCATTTCCTTCTCTTCTTAAAAAGTTTTTTTCTCCTATTCTGTATTTGCTTTGCAGAGTTTATGACTCTTAAAAGTCAATTAAAAAATAAATCAGGATTTAGAAAAGTGTATCGTATTTAATAGTTTTGTCCCAAAAAAATTTCAGGATAGGGGACCACCAGCACTAAAGTCAAAAAATACAATTTTAACGAAATATCAGACTATTATGCTTTTTTCTGCTTTTCTTTCTTGCAAAGCTCTATTATATGTCTACGAATATACTAAGTAAAATAGCACTATTTAAAAAAAAATAAATCTTATAAATAGTTAATGAAGATATTGAAAATTTGAGTTTCGGCCCACCTTTGAGAAAGTCTAAATAAATATTAACATGACAGATAAAGAAAAATCTTAAATTAATCATATCGAATAAATTAACTGAGCTTTTATCGATAAGAAGCCAAAATGTTAATGCGAAGATTGCAAGCGAGCCAAGAAAGCCAACGGAACATTATCACACTCCGAGCCGGATCCAAATCACCACCTGTGCAAATTGAAATGATATCATGTGATTCTATCACTAGGACTATTAAATGTTTTTCTGTTTAAGTAAACTTACTTACTTACAGCGCAAGACTCGGCTGCCAAGTGATAAGGGATCAGATTCAGATTTTCCTGCTTTGGAGTTTTATACCACAATGAATACATTCATGATTCTGGCTGTAGTCTCGAAGACGCTTAAAGAGTAACTGAACTTTCGGAAAGCTTTTGACATGTCGTAAAGAGTTTTAATCAGTGGGGATCTGTATGCTGAGACCCCCACTGATTGCTAAAATGAAAGGGAAGAAGTGTTGGTTGACTATGATCTGTTCAAAATTTTTGGACTCAAAGAGTTCATCTTCAGTTTTGACTGTAAGTAAGAAGAAATGTAATCCAACATTTTTTCGAATACATTTTGCTATAATTTGTGCCATGTTGATGAATATATCAAAACTGACCTTGACCATGTAAGATGGCGTGAAAAACGGTGAAAGTCGAAAAAAATTTGCACAACTTTGAGATGTGTAAAAATTTGACATTTCAATTTTATTCCAGATTACGGCTCAAACTGTTTGATGAGTCTTCTCCATTGTGTTTCAGTTCATCCCAGATTTCTTTGATGAGTCTTCTCCATTGTGTTTCAGTTCACCCCAGATTTCTTTGATGAGTCTTCTCCATTGTGTTTCCGTTCACCCCAGATTTCTTTGATGAGTCTTCTCCATTGTGTGACAGTTCACCCCAGATTTCTTTGATGAGTCTTCTCCATTGTGTGACAGTTCACCCCAGATTTCTTTGATGAGTCTTCTCCATTGTGTTTCAGTTCACCCCAGATTTCTTTGATGAGTCTTCTCCATTATTTTTCAAGTTCACCCCAGAATTATTTTTGCCGTCATTGAGCGGAAACATCCTTGTTTACAGCCATAGACTGAAAAGGATCCTTGATGAAAACTCAAAATTGCAATGAAGAAGGTTTTTTTTCACTTGGGGCTGTATGATAATCTGGATTAACATCTGCAGGCGGCTTCTAACTAATAAGATCTTGTCAAATAGTTGTCAACTGCCTTATACAAATCCCTATCTTGACTATGAGTTAATAAAATCGAATGACAGCGATACAATAGCACAGAGAAAACACTTATAAGTTTATGTATCGTATTGCCTCGTGGCTTAACCTAGATGAAGCTCACGTAGCAGTTGTCGATGGAATGCCGCTCGGAACGCAGATTAAAATCTTGATGGATGAGCAGAGAATTTTTAAACAAACCCGGCTTTATCAATAGAGTGGATTGAAAAAAAAAATCCCTACTATAAAAGAGTTTGCGGCAGCTGTAGAGGGTCAAACAAGGATCTTACACATATTTTACAACACTTTGAGTAAAGTATGAGCTAGCCATCAAAGAGAATAAAAGCATCAAGACAAAATTATAAAGGGAATGTTCAGGTAGAACAGCAGAAAACAAAACCTTCGCTTGCGACAAGAAGGAACTAGTCCACCAAGAAGAACTGTCAGAGCGCTCAATGAGAGATGAACTTGCCTTGGCTCCGTCAATCTTGTTAAAAGAAAGAAAACATATAGTAATATGGGGCATTCTAAAACCAAGCAGGAGGAGTCTGTGTTAACCACTGATGAGCCTGTGTAATCCTAGGATTCCAGTGGATTTCCTCTTTGGACAGGCTTGGTAGTCAATTAAATTCTTCTACAGATCTGGAAAGGTTGATCATTTTGGATTTCATTAAAATGTATAATAATAATAATATCTTTATTTGTAGAGTTCCAACATATTTCACGGTATGTTAAATTTAGGGGCACATGTAGAAACAAAATTAGATATTTTAAAAAGCGATTAACAATTCCAAAAAGAGATGTGAAGGTCCTGCTCACAAGAGCATCTGAGTGCAACAAATGTGAGGGATAGTGTTCAGTTCAAGGGTTATGTTCTGAGCACTAATGTGGTAGGGAGGTGGAAGTCAAATTAAGGAATGTACTAGGCCAGTCTGAAAACATGAGTAAAACCATTGGAAAATTAATCTGATTGTCTGGTGTATCACATTCCAGGGTATTGGTGCAGTGTGTTAAAAGTTTTGGGGATGAGAGTAGAAAGTTTGAATGATAGAAGAAGTAAATTATCAGCAGAATATAAAGCATGAGTAGGTTGATAGACATAGATGAGGTTAGAGGATGGTGCAGTGAGAATGATAAGATAAGTGGATGGGTAATCAGTGCAGTGACTGGAACAGTGTAGAACAATTGATGTAGCGGTGGACCAGAGAGATGAGCCTGGGTGCTGCCTTCAGAATAAATTGGTGCAGGAGAGTTTGGAAAGTAGATGACCAATCAGGAGGAAGTTACAGTAATCAAGATGAAAATTAATGAAATCAACAAAAAGTGGGATCTGGACATGTTTTTGAGGTAGAAATGGTTTGCACATGTAAATGTTAGGGAGTAAAGGACAGATCCGAGTTGAACATAAATCCCATGAGCAACTTGGTAGTTGCTGTAACACAACTCACTGAGATGGAAATGTCAACCTTATGTAAGTTAGTAGAGGTATAGATTATGGATAGTGTTGAGCGATACTGCTCGATATCTAAAAATATCGGATCGGAATGGTATCGCCGATATCACTAAATATCGGCGATATCCGATTCCGATACCGGAAGTCCCATGTAAGTCTATGGGAACAAAATATCGCAACTAAAAAAACACTTTCTTTCCTTGTAAACACTAAATATACACACTTAGAATACATATATATATATATATATATATATATATATACATGTCATTGTGACATATATATATATACATATATTTATAGTTTATTCACTTCTACATAGTAAAATAGCCTCTGATTCAATTGCCGGGTAAAGCCGGCATTTGTGAAAAGACAGAAGCACCCGAGGGTCCAGTCGCCACAGAGATGTTGCATCGCACCCAGCGGTGTGACAACTTACTCTCAGGTAAGGAGGAAACACCCCATTGACTCCAACCACTGCATTCAACAGTACACTATGCCAGCTGAGTGTAGGCGGACCCAATGGGATGGTCTAGCTCAGGCTGGATAGAACAGGGTGTAGCTAGTTGGATGGGAGGGGTTGAGGCAGCCTTATGCTGCATGTCTTTGTAGTAAGAATTGTTTCCTTTCCTGCTTTCTTACTACGTCGCATACTCCACTCTGCTACATCACTCTGCACCATTGCTCTATCTCACATCTATCTGCCCTGGAAGGATACCGTTTACCTGTACAAGACTTATCACCTAGCTGCACTACACCATCCCTGCCAGAGGACCTGCACAGCAGCGCTGGTCACCCTGACCAGGTACTACAGGTGGCGTCACGACAAACTACACAAACATTCTATCATCCCCTGGAAATATCCCACATTCCAGTGAGCGACCAGGGCACGGACATAGCTGTGCTACCCGTCACATCCCCCATAGAAGTCGACGGGCTTGGTGCCGAGTACCCCCAAAACCTGTGGCTCTGTGCGACTCAACTTTGGCGTCACGAACAGGATTCAGAAGCTCGCTATAAGCGAGTCCTGTGTGCCTTAATTGAACTGTTTTTTTGATTGAGAATTGCAAAAATCATCATAGACTGTATTTGCCATTTTTCCGTCATATCTGCGCCACGAGGCACAGGTGAAGAATAAGGGGTGCTCTCGTGGGCGTACACTCACTCCGTGGCGCGAAAACGATGTCCGCACACTCTAAATTTTACTGCAATGTAAGATCGTGCCCCACAGCTCTGGAGTTCCGCCTCCTCATCCTCCTCAGTGGGCGGAAACGAACGCAAAGGTCCCGCCTCCCTACAAAAGATGGCGCCTCTCTTGATGCTAATGACACATGTGACTTGGCAGAGATGGCGAACGGACATGAGCAGAAGTGGGAAGGGATGGAGGAGTCAGAGCTCTCCCCCCACGGAAGCGACCCGATCGCCACGGAGCCACCGTTTGGCACCCGGCCTGGAAACCCTCCTACGCTGGAAGAAGCGGAGGATACCCTGAGAGACCTGGCCCGGCACCGGGAGGAGGTCGCCAGGATGGAAGCGAGCTGGCGGGCCCTAAAACTACAATTGGAGCGGCGCCAATCCCTCTTACCCCCTGAAGTGTCTGTACCGGAAGGTGAGGCACCCGTTCCAGTAGAGGAGGCCGTGCGGGCATCCCAGCCCTTGCAATCTGAACCGGTTGACAGTATCTCAGTGGAGGCACCCGTTCCAGTAGAGGAGGCCGTGCGGGCATCCCAGCCCTTGCAATCTGAACCGGTTGACAGTATCTCAGTGGAGGCACCCGTTCCTGCAGAAAACGCCGCACCAGCACCCCAGATCCCGCTGTCTGCCCCCGTCGCTGAGGCAGAAGAAGCGACACCCGTCCTCATGGAGGAGGCCGCGCAGGCACCAGAGCTCTACCTGCCTGTACCGGAGCCCCGACCGTCATCTGTTCCAGAGCCGGCTGCTTCCGCCACAGGTGAGCGCCGCCAGGACTGGCGGGCGCCAGGAGAGCTGCCGCAAACCGGACATCGTAAGCTGGCGTTTGATGGTGGAGACATGGAGCTGCTGGTGGAGGAGAATTACAACCGGCGTCAGGAGGAAGAGTGGAGACGTCGGGAGCGGGAAGCAGAGCGACAAAGGGAGCAGCGAGAATCCCAAAAGCTTCGGCAACGTCACCTGGAGAAGGACCTGGCAGAGAAGGCACGTATGAGAAAGGATAAAAGTACGGTGAGGGAGCCGCGGCGTAAGGGTGCAGTACGGAACTTTAAGTTAAAAGGTGGTTGGGGCTTCATCCAGGAGCCTGGACTTTATTTAGAAGTTTTTGTAACCCGGCGGGACGTGGAGGCTCACCTCCCAGAAGGACACCCGGGGAGGGACCTGTTGCCAGGAGACTTGGTGACTTACACCCGACACTGGGGTTACAATGGATGGTACGCCCTAAATGTTACCAGGTGCGACCCCTACTCCCCAGAGTGTCAGGAAACTGACAGACCCTACGAGCCTTCAGCCTCCCCCAACCAGGCCTCTGCACAAGTGCCCACCCCACGCCGTAAATCTCCCTAGCCTCCCTCAGTGGTCTCCTCTGCAGCCCCAGCTATGGACATGATAATGATAGCTGGCCCGTACCCGGCGCCTGTTAGGCCCCCTGGGGTTCGTTCAGTCCGTGACATAGGGGTCCAGACCCGGAGGGAGACGAAAGAGGTGGCCACACAGACCCAGATAGCGGGTCACGACGTCACTGTACAGGCCACACAACGTCATCAGGTCTGGGTGGACCCTCCTGTCACGGATGTTTGGCAAGCTCCAGAACAGTACCAGGTGGTACCTGTAAGAGGCCAGCCAAAGAAGTCTAAATAACCCGGACAGGGTCTCTGTATGTAAATAGTTAAATTATTGATGTACCCGGACGGGTGAATGTTCATAAAAAGAAGTTTATTGTTGCCTTAATATACCCAGGTTGGGTAATGGTTTGATGTACCCGGACGGGTGAATGTTCAGAAGAACAAGTTTATTGTTGCCTTAATATACCCAGGTTGGGTAATGGTGTTTCACTGTAATCAAAATGTTGAACTTTGAAGCCATGAACTGTACTGGCTCACAAACTTTTCTGTAAATAGTTGGCACTTCGGTGCTCCATCTTGGTTTTACAAAAAACTTAACTGTGCACTATTTTCAACTACCTCAGAAACTAAAAACCCGTTTGGTGTGGCCGAAAGTGAGGTCTGCTCAAGGAAAGTCTTGCAGCCCACCCAAGACCACAGTTGGAGGTTTGGAGCGGGTCCTCCACAAGCACAAGTAAAGGACACTGTGAAGTTACCCCGGTGGGGTTGTAGTCCTAAGAAGTCTCCACGAACTTCGGCACTAATGCTATTTGCACTTTTGTAATGTTATTATTAAAAATTTTATTATGCAACGTTTAACTTGAAGTGTTTCCTGCTTTCTTACTACGTCGCATAGTCCACTCTGCTACATCACTTTGCACCATTGCTCTATCTCACATCTATCTGCCCTGGAAGGATAGCGTGTTACCTGTAGAAGACTTTTCACCTACCTGCACTACACCATCCCTTCCAGAGGACCTGCACAGCAGCGCTGGACACCCTGACCAGGTACTACAGGTGGCGTCACGACAAACTACACGAACATTCTATCATCCCCTGGAAATATCCCACATTCCAGTGATCGCCCAGGTCACGGACCGAGCTGTGCTACTCGTGACATCCCCCATAGAAGTCGACGTGATCGGTGCCGAGTACCCCCAAAACCCCTGTCTCTGTGCGACTCAACTTCCCTCACTGTGCTGGCACTTTACATTTACAATGCCTCTGGGTTTTTTTTTTGGGGGGGTGGGGAACATTCAGACTTTTGCTATGGGGCCCCATGATTTATATGTACGCCCCTGCTGCTGAGGCATGGTATTTAAGGCTGTTAAGGAGCCAACATATATGGACCTTGCCAGCAGCGTCGGACTGGAGTACCTTGGGCCCACCAGAGAAAATATATTCTTGCGGCCCAACATCATACTTCCCAACCTTTGAATAAGGGAAAGAGGGACAAAGGCTGTGGCACGCTGTGCATGCTGCAGAAAATTGTAGGCCATGCCACGTTGCACCACAGACTGTCCAGGAGTTGGTGGATGCTTTAGTCCAGGTGTGGGAGGAGATCCCTCACGAGACCATCCGTCGCGCTCATCAGGAGCATGGCCAGAAGTTGTAGGGAGGTCATACAGCATACCTCCCAAATTTGGAAGACAGGAAAGAGGATTAAAGGCTGCGGCGCGTGTTGCGCGCCGCTGAAAATTTTAGGCCACGCCCCGACAACACCCATTTCACAGCTAATCACACCCATATCCTCGCCCCAAGCGTAACCATTTAGCACTGCTGATCACACTGACTGGTAATGAGGGCACAGTGGCTGGTACTGAGGAAAAGAAAGAAAGAGCAGCGAGAGAGAAAGAACAAAGAGAGAAAGAAAGAGAGGAAAGAAAGAAAAGAGAGAAAGAAATAACAGAGAGAAAAAAGAACAGAGAGCGAGAAGGAAAGAACAGAGAGCGAGAAAGAAAGACTAGAGAGAGAGCCATAGGCGTAGCTAGGGTTTTGGTTTAGTGGGGGCAAAACTTCTGAGTGGGCCCATCATCAGAGAACCTCAGCAAATGACCGCGCTGTTGGCCAAAATAATCTATATATAAAAAGACCAATATTGATATTACCGCCATATGGTCTGTGTTAAATAATACCAGTCCTACAGAACATATAATAGATTACAGCACAGGTACAGATAATGACTTACCGCTGATGTTCTTTCTAATGGAATTGTTCACTTTTCATGTCTTTTCCATCTGGCCCACACCGACATGACGACTTCTCCAGCCAGTAAAAGAAAACTGACTGGCACATCCAAACCAGTGTGAATTAGGTGCAAACCAGGAGCAGCTACCTCACCTAATTCACACTGGTTTGGATGTGCCAGTCAGTTTTCTTTTACTTCTATGTTAGCTTACTGACCGAGCACTCCGCCCATCACCATGTGGTGATTTTAATTATAGCAGGTTCCTGCTCACCCAGAAAAGGCAAGCTTTACTGACAGAGGTGTCCACATTCACCCAGGAATTCAGATGTCAGCCTAATAGAGGTATATTCACATAGGCAGGGACCCATACGTTCTGAGACCACCTTGACGTTGGTGTATGGGCAGGAATTATTTGGCCAAATTTTGTGCAAAGCGTCTCATTCATTTTTTTTCTAATATTCAAAAGCCATATTGCTATTCATGTTTCATATTTCACATTGACTTGCTTTGGCACGATAGAGTGCAACCTTTTTTTGTATATTGTTTTTTGTATATTGTCTATGGAGGTAGCTGCTCCTGGTTTGCACCTAATTCACACTGGTTTGGATGTGCCAGTCAGTTTTCTTTTACTTCTATGTTAGCTTACTGACCGAGCACTCCGCCCATCACCATGTGGTGATTTTAATTATAGCAGGTTCCTGCTCACCCAGAAAAGGCAAGCTTTACTGACAGAGGTGTCCACATTCACCCAGGAATTCAGATGTCAGCCTAATAGAGGTATATTCACATAGGCAGGGACCCATACGTTCTGAGACCACCTTGACGTTGGTGTATGGGCAGGCATTATTTGGCCAAATTTTGTGCAAAGCGTCTCATTCATTTTTTTTCTAATATTCAAAAGCCATATTGCTATTCATGTTTCATATTTCACATTGACTTGCTTTGGCACGATAGAGTGCAACCTTTTTTTGTATATAGACTTCTCCAGCCAGGACTCGACTGCACCCCCATTAAAAAAAAAAATCAAAAAAAACCTCACCTCCCGGCTCCTGTGCTGCTCACTGTTCTCCCTCTCAGCGTCTGACAGCGGGCGCCAGCAGGTGATGTTATTGCGCCCGCTGTCATACGCTGAGAGGGGGATTATGGGAGAGAAGGAGCGCTCGCTCCTTCTCTCTCCATGCGGTCAGCTTTATCGGCTGGATGCCGATACAGCTGACCCTCCGATGACGGGTGGGGGGCCCACTGCTGGCACCGGGCCCCCCCAACGCCTGTTCAGGCCCCATAGCTTCCGGGCGGCAGAGCAGGGAGAGCGATTCTCCCTGCTCTGCCGCAGAATGTAACTGTATCGTAGCTCCGGGTGGGCCCCCTCAGAGCGCGGGCCCCGGGGCCACCGCCCCCTCTGCCCCGCGACCTATCCTTTCAAATCAGGGCCCACCACGCAGGAGCTGGGGCCCACCGTAGGTTTCTCCGGTGTCCCGGTGCCTCAGTCCGACCCTGCTTGCCAGCCTGATAATACCAGGCCACAGCAGTCTGCATATCTTGGCTGGTTAACAAAAATAGGGGATCCCCTCGAAAAAAATTTGGCGTGGGGTCCCCCCTATTTTTGTTAACCAGCCAGATGAAGCAGACTGCTGAGACCTGGTTTTTCAGGCTGGTAAGGATCCAATATCCATGGACCTTGCCAGCCTGATAATACCAGGCCACAGCAGTCTGCTTAGCTTGGCTGGTTAACAAAAATAGGGGATCCCCTCGAAAAAAAAACGGCGTAGGGGTCCCCCTATTTTTGTTAACCAGCCAAGTAAAATGCAGACTGCTGCGGCCTGGTATTAAAAGACTGTCAAGGCCCATGGATTTTGGCCCTCAACAGCCTGATAATACCAGGCTACAGCAGCCCCACATTTGGCGCATCAAAAGATGTGCCAATTGTGGCACTTTACCCGGCTCTTCCCACTTGCCCTGTAGCGGTGGCAAGGGGGTAATAAGGGGTTAATGTCACGTTGATTGCACGGTGAGAATAAGCCCGGTTAATAATGGAGAGGTGTCAATAAGACACCGATCCATTATTAATCCCAAAGTTTTTAAATGTATAAAAAAAAAGAGACAGCAAGAAAAAAGTATTTTAATGAACTAAAAGAGACAACACAGTTTTTATTAATTTTATTATACACTCATTCCTGCGACGCCATCGATCTCCTGTAAAAAAAGAAAAAAAAAAAACCAACAGTATACCACCTGTCCGACGCAGTCCATAGTAACGACAGTCCCACGACGATCCAGCTCTGCTACATCGCAATGACAGGCAGAGCCTGTCATCGCGACGCAGCACAGCTGATTACCTGCTTCCCTGGCGGTGACGTCATCGGACTGACTGCTTTACGGCCGGGATTACCCAGCAGTCACTGCAGTTATCGCGAGAAACTGCATGTGACCGCCGGGGAAAGATGATGGCGGCCATCAAGCAGTCCAGCCCGTGACTGCCGGAGATCTTCTGCCAGGTAAGTGCCGCTGACTCCTGACAGACCCAACCGACGGACACTGACAGTGGACCAGTGGGACAACAATTCCGATTCTGGTATCCGATAAGACGAAAATATCGGAACTAAGTATCGAAAGTCCGATAGAGCTAATATCGGCCGATACCCGATACTTGCGGTATCGTATCGCTCAACACTAATTATGGAACAATTTCTCAGGTACCACAAAGAAAAGAATGGATTAAGTTAAATTGCACATTTAATCAAAGATGCTGACTTTTTCCAACTTTTGCTTGTTCTGGGTACCTTGTTGTACCAAAGACTCAAGTGTTTATTGGTTGTCCGGCAACAGAGCGAGCTATTGCCAGTAACAGAGGTCTCAGTCTTATTGTTGGGCCTAGATTAGTCCGTCAATGAAAAGATATAGTCAACAACCAGTCAGGATCAGAACGGAACATAAACCAAAAAATGCAGAACAAGAGGATGCAAACTGAAAATAAATTCCATCATTCTAGCCTCAAATGGCAGAGAAAACAATCAATCTAGACTAAATACAAAAAAAGTGCAACCTGGGCCATATCAGAAAAGGATTATCCAAGTTTAGCCCAAAAATAGACCCTTAGGAATTGGCGTTCTAAAGTAAAAAAATAACCTTTACTTAATGAGGTTGTCAAAAACTATTAATTTAATGATTTATCCATGGGAAACGTCATCAATATGGTATAGTTGGGGGTCCAACACTCAGCACCCCCATGGATCAGCTCAATGAAAGAAGTGGAACACAGCAGCTTTTTCACGGTCGTTATGAG
Source organism: Oophaga sylvatica (assembly GCA_033576555.1). Lineage (NCBI taxonomy): Eukaryota > Metazoa > Chordata > Amphibia > Anura > Dendrobatidae > Oophaga > Oophaga sylvatica. The sequence goes on from JARQOD010000007.1 coordinate 121,819,922, forward strand.
ATACTGCCCATTATCTCCTATTCACTTGAAACATGAAAAATAAAACATAAGTTTCATGCACCAATCCCTCATGGACCATCCTAGATGTAGACATAACACTGTGGATCAGTAGAGCCCGGAGTGATCACGCTCATATGTTCCACGATGAAAATTATAAATTCCTTCTGCACCCAGCAGTGTAGATTTCTAGCTATCTTGACCTCATGTAAGAGCCTGAACTGTAAATAAGAGTGGAAGGAAGCCATTATCTAACTCAAATTAGTCTCAATATGTTTTCTTCATTTGTATCAAACCCGGCTTCCGGCAAAGGTACACCAACGATCTAATGGGACTATCTGCACCATCAACTGTGCAAATACATCCATGACCCAAACACTATCCACTTCTAGATATACAGGAAAGTGGAATTTTCTTGAATGCAGCCACGTTTGGCTAACCTTGACTTTTAGCAACGTAAAACCTTTGTAGGGATAACAGATAAGGTCATTAAACAGTCCATTGTTAAGTGATTGGGTAATGATTTAAAGGTTATGGTAAAAGTATCACTCGCCCAAAATAAAGCTCAACGTTCTAGTTTACGTATTACTAACACCCTATCGGGTAGAAGTTAAGCTTCTTATCTGGGCAATTACTACTTATAACTTTATCATTACAGAGCGATTACATTTACCGCATAATATTATTACAGCTTCAATGGAGATCAAAGCATCCTTGAGGCACAGAGGCAAAGTTAAGACCTCGGAAATCATACCATATGGAACTGTTTTCTGACATTTTTTTTCCTCACGTGTTCAGATGTATTTTTTTATTTGATTTTTACTATGTGAGATAGAAAGAAAGAAATTTCATTGTCTCATGTTCAAGGGATTGTCTCGTCTTGAAAATTTTTTTCAAATTGTAAAGTTCTCGCAACAACAACTTTGCAATTTGCCTCTTATTAAAAATCATCTGTGTTCTCAAGAATGGAGGGATTTTTAATTCTGGGTAAAGGGGGGGAAAAGAGGAGAAGTCAGCTCACCGTGACTTCACCGTTGCCAGCGGCACTTTGTCTGGATAATGGTTCCACGCACGGAGCCGCCCTGGTCCGGAGCGGATATCAATGGAAGAAGGCAAGAAGAAAATGTCTCCAGCGTGGAAATCTTAAGTAAGACTTAACTTTTATTTCCAATGATCATAAAAAAATATTACACCGACATACCGCTGGTTGGCCCGACACAAACCGACGCGTTTCGACAGCTTATGTCTTAAACATGGTTCATTTTACAGTTCACAGCTCATTGTCTAGGTTTCACGATATCTATCAGAGGTGGCAGGTTTTCTGAGCAAGGAGATTGTGCTTACATGCTCTCTCCTTTAGAGCTTGTAAGTGCTGCCGGATCAATAGATCTGGTTACCTTCAGTCTCCCTGTGCTCCTCTGATGCTGTAGAGACAAAGTTACCTTTGTTTTCTGCATCAGAGAGCACACATTTCTGACCAGCGCTGCAATTAAGACACTGGTCCGAGCTGTCATTCTTCAGGAGCCCACTATCCCCTGTAAGGAGCAAGTCAGGGGGCAAGGGGAAAGGTGCGCTCTTTAAAAAAAAAAAGATCAGTCAACCTCTTGAATCCATATTTATGATCAATTTGACTGGTTTTATTTCTACTAGAAGAGATTATATCTACTGTGGGAGTAAAATAAAGTGATTCATAGTAGTTCACTAAGGAGTATCATGTATGAAAGAACAAAAGGAAAATCTATTTATATAATCGTCCTTTCCTGTCTGTCTGTCCAGGAAATCCCGCGTCGCTGATTGGTCCGGCCGCGGCCAATCAGCGACGCAGGGCTAACTCTGCCCATGTGGTCATGTGACTCATCAACTGCCCATGATGTACTGAACATGTTTTGTCAGTTACAGTGTCTGATGTACTTCTGTCACGTTTACTGAACATGGGTAATACACAGTGACATGAGGTAAATCACAGGTGACATGAGGTAATACATAAGTAACATAAGGTAATACACAGTAAAATGAGGTATAATACAGTAACATGAGGTAATACACAGTAATATGAGGTAATACACAGGTAACATGAGGTAATATGAGGTAATATACGGTAACATGAGGTAATACACAGTTATATGAGGTAATACACAGAAATATGAGGTAATACACAGTGAAATGAGGTAATACACAGTAACATCAGCGACGCAGGGCTAACTCCGCTCATGTGGTCATGTGACTCACCAACTGCCCATGATGTACTGAACATGTTTTGTCAGTCACAGCGTCTGATGTACTTCTGTCACGTTTACTGAACACGGGTAATACACAGTGACATGAGGCATTACACAGGTGACATGAGGTAGTACATAAGTAACATAAGGTAATACACAGTAAAATGAGGTAATATACAGTAACATGAGGTAATACACAGTAATATGAGGTAATACACAGTAATATGAGGTAATACACAGGTAACATGAGGTAATATGAGGTGTTATGTTTCGGTAGCTGAGGAGGACAGGAACAACAGCAGGGCAGCAGAACACCTGAGATGTTGGTAACTGATGGGTTGCAGATTCCTAAACTAACGACACAACTAGAGGTAGCCGTGGAGCGTTCCTACGTTGATCCTAGACGCCTCGTCACAGCCTGAGAGATAACTACACCTAAAGTCAGAAAGATGAAAGCTATCTGCCCCAGAGCAGATCCCCAAAGAAAATAGGAAGCCCCCAAACATATAATGGCGGTTAGACAAGATGAAAATACAAACATAGGCAGAAAATAGACTGAGCAAACACTGGGGCCACAAGCTGACTAAATAGGATAGGACAGGAGAGATTACTTTCTGCAACCCAGAAAACCCTACAAAAATCTAACAATTCTGATTACAAAAATACTGAGATCACACGATCTCGCCACCCACTAAATCAGATCTCAGTGTGAACAAAAACCAAGCCGCAGCCGCTAGTGTTGAGCGATACGATACTGCAAATATCGGATATCGGCCAATATTAGCTGTATCGGCCTTTCGATTCCGAATACCGATATTTTCGTCATATCGGATACCGGAATCGGATTTGTCACTGTCACTGTCAGTGTCCGTCGGTCGGGTCTGTCAGGAGTCAGCGGCACTTACCCGGCAGAAGATCTCCGGCGGTCACGTCATGGACTGCTAGATGGCCGCCATTATCTTCTCCCTGGCGGTCACATGCAGTTTTTGGATAACTGCAGTGACTGCTGGGTAATCCCGGCCGTAAAGCAGTCAGTCCGATGACGTCACCGCCGGGGAAGCAGGTAATCAGCTGTGCTGCGCCGGGATGACAGCTCTGCCTGTCATTCTGATGTAGCAGAGCTGGATCGTCGTGGGACACTCGTTACTATGGACTGCGTCGGACAGGTGGTATACTGCTGTTTTTTTTTTCATTATTTTACAGGAGATCGATGGCGTCGCAGGATGAGACTGTAATAAAAGTAATGAAAACTGTTGTTTTTTTTATTAATTAAAAAACTTTTATATGAACATTCACCCGTCCGGGTACATCAACAATTTAACTATTTACATACAGGGACCCTGTCCGGGTTATTTATAATTCTTTGGCAGGGGTGTTCCAGGTACCACCTGGTACTCTTCTGATGCTTGCCAAACATCCGAGACACCAAGGACCACCAGGACCTGATGACGTCGTGTGACCTGTACAGTCAAGTCGTGACCCGCTATCTGTGTCTGTGTGGCCACCTCTTTCATCTCCCTCCGGGTCTGGAGCCCTATGTCACGGACTGAACGAACCCCAGGGGGCCTAACAGGCGCCGGGTACGGGCCAGCTATAGTTATCATGTCCATAGCTGGGGCTGCTGAGGAGACCACTGAGGGAGGCTGGGGAGATTTACGGCGTGGGGTGGGCACTTGTGCAGAGGCCTGGATGTGGGAGGCTGAAGGCTCCGAGGGTCTCACAGGTTCCTGACACTCTGGGGAGTAGGGGTCGCACCTGGTAACATTTAGGGCGTACCATCCATTGTAACCCCAGTGTCGGGTGTAAGTCACCAAGTCTCCTGGCAACAGGTCCCTCCCCGGGTGTCCTTCTGGGAGGTGAGTCTCCACGTCCCGCCGGGTCACAAAGACTTCTAAATAAAGTCCAGGCTCCTGGATGAAGCCCCAACCACCTTTCAATTTAAAGCTCCGTACTGCACCCTTACGCCGCGGCTCCCTCAGGGTTCCTTTATCTTTTCTCATCCGGTCCTTATCTGCCCGGTCCTTCTCCAGGTTACGTTGCCGAAGTTTTTGGGATTCTCGCTGCTCCCTTTGTCGCTCTGCTTCCCGCTCCCAACGTCTCCACTCTTCCTCCTGACGCCGGTTGAAATTCTCCTCCAGCATCTCCATGTCTACACCATCAAATGCCAGCTTACGATGTCCGGTTTGCGGCAGCTCTCCTGGCGCCCCCCAGTCCTGGCGGCGCTCACCTGCGGAGGAAGCAGCCGGCTCTGGAACAGATGACAGTCGGGGCTCCGGTACAGACAGGTACACCTCTGGTGCCTGCGCGGCCTCCTCCATGAGGACGGGTGTCGCTTCTTCTGTCTCAGCGACGGGGGCAGACAGCGGGATCTGGGGTGCTGCCGGTGCAGAGTTTTTTGCAGGAACGGGTGCCTCCACTGCGACAACGTCAACCGGATCACATTGCAAGGGCTGGGATGCCCGCGCGGACTCCTCTACTAGAATGGGTGCCTCACCTTCCGGTACAGACACTTCAGGTAAGAGGGATTGGCGCCGCTCCAAGTTTAGTTTTAGGGCACGCCAGCTGGCTTCCATCCTGGCGACCTCCTCCCGGTGCCGGGCCAGGCCTCTTAGGTATCCTCCGCTTCTTGCAGCGTAGGAGGGTTTCCAGGCCGGGTGCCCAACGGTGGTTCCGTGGCGATCGGGTCGCTTCCGTGGGGGGAGAGCTCTGACTGCTCCATCCCTTCACACTTCTGCTCGTGTCCATTAGCCATCTCTGCCAAGTCACATGTGTCATTAGCATCTGGAGAGGGCCCCTCTTTTGTAGTGAGGCGGGACCTTCGTGTTAGTTTCCGCACACTGAGGAGGATGAGGAGGCGGAACTCAAGAGCTGTGGGGCACGATCTTACATTGCAGTACCATTTAGAGTGGTCGGCCATCGTTTTCACGCCACTGAGTGAGTGTACACCCACGAAGAGCACGCCCTTCTTCTTACCAGTGCCTCGTCGTGACGCAGATATTGCGGAAAAATGGCAAATACATTCTCTGATGATTTTAGCAATTCTCAAGCACAAAACCAGTTCAATTCAGGCACACAGGACTCGCTTATAGCGAGCTACAGAATCCTGTTCTTGACGCCCAAGAACAGTCGCACAGAGCCAGAGGTTTTGGGGGTACTCGGCACCGAGCCCGTCGACTTCTATGGGGTATGTCACGGCTTTACCCGGCAATTGAATCAGAGTCTATTTTACTATGTAGAAGTGTATAAACTATAAATATATGTATATATATATGTCACAATGACATGTATATATATATATATATGTATTCTATGTGTGTATATTTTTGTTTACAACGAAAGAAAGGGTTTTTTTTGTTGCGATTTTTTGTTCCCATAGACTTACATTGGACTTCCGGTATCGGATATCGACGATATTTAGTGATATCGGCGATACCATTTCGATACGATATTTTTAGATATCGAGCAGTATCGCTCAACACTAGCAGCCGCTGAAAAAACAGGAAAAAGCAAATGAGCAAATAACAGTGGCTGCAGATAAACTGTGAGGAGCTCAGGCCCCAGGAGGGGACCTGGCTGACCTCCACAAAAGTGCAGAAAACAATGCAAAAAGCAAGCACAAAAAGAAAAGCAAAAATTATCTTATCTGAAAGCAGGAGATGCAGGCAAGGCTCCAGCAAACTTCCAAATGAACCAGGAACCACAATTGAGACAAGAACAATTGATCACCGGCAACCATCATGGGAGGGAACCTCCCTTATATCAGACGAATCCCGAGATCCCAGATTGCCACTCCTCGTTGAAAGGTTCAGTACTGTCTGTAACCACCATAGGGAGCCTCTGCTCAGAAACCATCTCTAGCACATTCATAACAATGAGGTAATATATGGTAACATGAGGTAATACACAGTGATATGAGGTAGTACACAGTAATATGAGGTAATACACAGTAACATGAGGTAATACACAGTGACATGAGGTAATACACAGGTAACATGAGGTAATACACAGGTAACATGAGGTAATATACAGTAACATGTGGTAATATACAGTAACATGAGGTAATACACAGGAAAATTAGGTAATATACAGTAACATGAGGTAATACACAGTAATATGAGGTAATACACAGGTAACATGAGGTAATATGAGGTAATATACGGTAACATGAGGTAATACACAGTAATATGAGGTAATACACAGTGACATGAGGTAATACACAGTAACATCTATCTAATATATATAATCGTCTTATCCCTTCTGTCTGTCTGTCTTTCTGTCCTGGAAATCTTGTGTCGCTGATTGGTCCGGCGGTTGCCAATCAGCGATGCGAGATTTCAGAAAAAAGATGGTGGACGTTAGCGGCTTATCTGCCGCACAGAGGTCAGCGGTGATGCAGCCAGGAGATGACATGGTCTATATAATGGAACTTGCCTTATTGTTACTGGACTCCATTCCCACATAATTCAATCAAGAGTGATCACTGGATCAGCAAAAGGAGATGAAGTGTTCATTCCACGCATTGATTTATGTCCTTCGGACACCAGTCTTCCATTTAGGCTTCGGCGTAGACAGTTTCCAATAAAACCAGCATTTGCCATGACAATAAACAAGTCACAAGGTCAAACTCTACACCGTGCTGGCATATATTTACCAGAGCCGTTTTTGGTCATGGACAACTCTATGTTGCATTTTCAAGAGTTAAAATGAGATCCAACGTCAAGGTGCAAGTTTTGGAGACCCATTTACAAGGAAAGTTGCTTAGAGATAGTCAAAAAGTATTCACAAAAAATGCAGTGTACAAAAATATTTTGGGTTGATATTGTTAACAAATATTATAGTGTCGATGTACTTCTTTTGTCCGATGATTTATTTAAATACAGTTAGATATTCATGTAATAGTTTATAATTTTGATGATCTGTTTAATAATTTTGTTCAGTTGTATTAAGTTCTATGAGCAATAACATTTAATGATAATCTATATATTTTACCCAAAAAATCCTTAAATCTTCATAAATAAACTACATACATATTCTAGAATACCCGATGCGTTAGAATCTGGCCACCATCTAGTTAATAAGTAAGGCTAGAACATTATTATACTGTATAATGTATTTATCTTCTGCTTAAAGGGGTTTTCCAATGAACAAAGTTAAGTTTAAAGTTGATTTTAATCAAAAGATCTTGGAATAATAATAATTTCCACACTTGGATGTGTTTAACAAAATGTTCCTATGCTGAGATAATCTTATAAATCTGTCCCTGCTGTGTACTGTGAAATAGAAAATGTAAGGGAGAGCACGGTCAATTTCATCGAGATCGACCTAATGCATATAAAGAAATTACCAATGAAAAAAGAAAAGAAAGAATATGCAATATACAGTCAGGGACCTCTTTTTTAAAAAATAACAACACATTTTATTAATGCAAAACTGCAGTAAAAAGGTATGATAAAAACATTGTAAAAAGCCCATGGCCTAAAAGTACTGACCAGAAAAAAACTCATAATAGAGTTGTGGCCAGCCTAATCCACCAATGGCATATGCACAGATATGAACACATATAATAGTTATCTCCACAACTCCAATACAATGAAATATATAGACATCACAATGTGCCACTGTATATGAGAGAACGATGGAGAGAAAACATGCATAATGATGATACTATTGAATTTGAAACACATAAAAAATGCATGAGGAAACTCCTATATAGTACAGCATGTGAAAAAATAAGATGGCGTCAGTTTGTCTGTTGGCACAAAGACAAAGGATGCAATACCAAGATGAATATAAGTGGGTATGATAAAAAAAAACCCTCATGGAGAAGAGAGAGCAGGACTCAATAGCCCAAAAATACTGTCTATACTCGAGTATAAGCCGACCCGAGTATAAGCTGAGGTACCTAATTTTGCCACAAAAGACTGGGAAACTTATTGACTCAAGTATAAGCCGGGTATGCATTGTCCCCTAATCCCTGTTTTGGTATGCATGGCTCCTTATCCCCATCCTTTAATCCATGGCTTCTTATCCCCATCCTTTAATCCATGGCTTCTTATCCCCGTCTTTGTCTGCATGGCTTCTCATCCCTGTCCTGGTATGCATGGCTCCTCATCACTATCCTTGTAGGCATGGCTCCTCATCCCTATCCTTGTATGCATGGTGCCTCATCCCTATCCTTGTATGCATGGCGCCTCATCCCTATCCTTATATGCATGGTGCCTCATCCCTATCCTTATATGCATGGTGCCTCATCCCTATCCTTGTATGCATGGCGCCTCATCCCTATCCTTGTATGCATGGTGCCTCATCCCTATCCTTGTATGCATGGCCACCATGAGAAAAGCATAAAAAAAACCTCCTGCTTATCTTCAATGTGCGCCCTCGCAGCATCTTGTTGTTCTGTGTTATGATTTGGTAGCTGAGGAGAGCAGGCAAAAAAGGCAATACACCAGAGAGGTTGGAATCTACTTCATTGCAGTACCCTGACTAACCACAACAACTAAAGGCAGCCGTGGAGCGTACCTACGTTGGTCCTAGACGCCTCATCACAGCCTGAGAAGCTAACTACACCTAAAGATAGAAAGAGGAAAACTATCTGCCCCGGAGCAGATCCCCAAAGAACATAGGAAGCCCCCAAACATGTAATGGCGGTTAGACAAGAGGAAATACAGACACAGACAGAAAATAGTATGAGCAAACGTTGGGGCCCAATATTCCTAGAAAGAAAAGGATAAGAAGGTCACTTACTGCAATCCAAAAAACCCTAAAAAAATACCAACTCACTAATTGCAAAAACACCTGAGATCACACGACCTCTACCACCTAAATTAGTTCTCTGGTGTAACAAAACTAAGCAGCAGCCACTGAAAAAACTGGAAAAGGCAAATGAACAAATAACAGTGGCTCAGATAAACTGAGAGGAGCACAAGCCCCCGGAGGGGACCTGGCTGACCTCCACAGAAGTGCAGGACAAAATGCAAAAAGCAAGCACAAAAACAAAAGCAGAAAAAATCTTATCTGTTAGCAGAAGATGCAGGCAAGACACAGCAGACTTCCAAGTGAACCAGGAACCAAAGTTGAAGGCAAGAACAATTGATCACCGGCAACCCTGATGGGAGGGAACCTCCCTTATATAAGACCAGTCTGTAACACCTGATTGCCAATCTTCACAATCTTCATTGAATAGTTCAGTACTGTTTGTAACCACCAGAGGGAGCTTCTGCTCAGAATTCATTTCTAACACATTCACAACAGTAGTCAGGGTACTGCAATCCAGTAGATTCCAACCTCTCTGGTGTATTGCCTTTTTTGCCTGCTCTCCTCAGCTACCAAATCATAACAGTATCACCGGCCACCCTGATGGGAGGGAACCTCCCTTATATAAGACCAGTCTGTAACACCTGATTGCCAATCTTCACAATCTTCATTGAATAGTTCAGTACTGTTTGTAACCACCAGAGGGAGCTTCTGCTCAGAATTCATTTCTAACACATTCACAACAGTTCTGGCTTTCAGCAGCTCCTGCGGTCAGAGCTGCCGAGCGATCACGCGTCCCCGCTCATTAAAGGTAATGAATATTCACCTCTCTCCACTCAGCCAGGACACGTAATGGCCCAGCTGCAGGAGCTGCTGGCACTGGAGCAAGATGCTGCAAGGGCACACAGGGAAGGTAAGTAGGATTTTTTTTTACAGCTGCTTGAAGCCGGCAGCTGCGGCTGTAACTGTGCCAGTGCAGTGAATATTCATTTCTCTTTAGCAGCGGCAGTCATAGGAACATTTGAGTCGGAATGAACATATTTGACGAAAATTTAATTTTCAGACCAAATTTGAGCAAATCTATTGAATTTGGAATTTGCCTTAGATTCAAAAAAAGTGCTCATCTCTACTGGACTGGTTGGTGCAGGTAGGTTTGCATTTATGACATTTCTGTAAATTAAAGAGTTGATTCATTGCTCAATAAACCTCATAAGCTCATCTTTGACCAAATGTTAGGACGTACGTGTCCAATTCTAAAGTCATCCATCACCCAGGCACATAATTATATGAATAACTAAGAATGCGATTCTCATGTTACCGCGCAGATTGAAAGTTGGCTATGGTAGTCTTGCTAATAGCTATGTAGCACAGGTGTACATGGTAACATCATGGCAATTATCACTCGCTGCTTTACATAGCCAGGGAATTAAGAGGTGCTATTCATGTGCAATCAGTAGTAAGGCTGGGCACATACAGATGGGGTGAGTGACTTCTTGGCTTATTTGAAGTAGGGTTTGTTAAAAGCATAAAATCATGTCATTGTAAGACAATGGCCTCGCTGTTCTATTCATGAACTACATTCGAACATCACATGTGTTTGCTTTTTGCACATAGCATGCATAAGTTACAGAAATCGGTGATTATGTAACACTAAGCCAAAACAATGCCTTCTCCGAAAGGAAAAGACCTCCATCTACATACAGCTGTTTAAGCAGAAATTTGTGTCAATGCAGAGTTCTAATCCCACGAAGGACAACATCTGCAAGGAGTTTGTATGTTCTCCCGTGTTTGTGTGGGTTTCCTCAGGGTTCTCCGGTTTCATCCCACATTCCAAAGACATACTGATAGGGAATTTAGATTGTGAGCCCCATCGGGGACAGCGACGATAATGTGTGCAAACTGTAAAGCGCTGCGGAATATGTTAGCGCTATATAAAAATAAAGATTATTATTAAATAAGAGTTTCACTCTACAGGAGAGAGACATAAATTGTTGCGGACGTAACTTGTATACCTCCTCAGCACAATCCTACTCACCATAGTCACTGGGTGGCTTCACTTCACGTCAGGTCATCTCACTGAGTTTTGCTGCTGCAGCACTCCTCTGCACTGTTGCAACAGCATGTTGCTTCCATTTGGCTTAAGGGGGATTCTGCTGGTGTCTCTGCAGGAAATTGACCCTGTTGTATCCTGCAGAGATTAGGTTCCCCAGCCTATCCTGTGCTAGCAGACCTTATATTTGGCAGCCCCTCACACCACTCCTTGCCCAAAAGTTTGTTCCTAGCACCCATTTATGCTTGTGTGCATTTTTACTTTCCCGTTTTCGACCCAGTTTCTTTACCCGTCCTGTCTGACTTCTCCGCTTCTGACCTCGGCTACGTTTACTGACTCTGTGCTGCCTTCCCCAACATCGGACCATCTGACTAAGCCTTTGTCTCGGCCACTTGTACCTTGTACCTACGCCTCTGACCCTCCGGTCAGCTGCTACAGACCCAGGGACTGCCCTGGAATCGTACCTGGTGACTACCGGTGGTAAAGCCTATCCTCACCATCAGAGGCCCTAGTGACTACATAGTAGTCACTTAGTTGTGCCCCTCCAGGGTAAGCCTGGCCCATGGTGCAGTGGGTTCACACCCACCAGTTTTGCAGAAATAGATAGGACCCCACGGACCATAAGAACTTACACGCTATAAGAGTGAGAGGACTACGCTAATCATAAGAGCTTATACACTACAGGAGAGAGATCACAAGCAGGGGAGACAAGTTGGAGATATGTAAAAGGAAGCAATGATACCCCTGAAGGGCCCTTGCAGGAAGTGGCCATAGTGAGGAAAGGCTGCCTTCTGCTGGCCGGGTGCAATCAGGTGAAACCAATTTGTACTAGAATAATTGCAGTGGGAGCAGCTTTGTGTGCTGGACCTGGTCAAGTGACTCACATAACAGAGTCCTGGGATATAAAAGCCCTCACGCCAAAACCGCAAGCAGATTTGGCCCCAAGAGAAAGAAAAAAGCATATGCAGACCAGGGAGGCCAGTGTGATGAGCCTCAGTGGGATGTCTGCATCATCAGAGTGCCGGTCACCGCCCGACAAGGTTCAGACAACGTTCAGGAAGAACCAGAGTTCCGGATGCGCCAGTGAAGGCCAGGACCTATACCCTATGTTGTTCAAGACCCAGGGACCATACATCACCTGTCAAGATCTAAACCCAAGTCTTCTCCACTCCAGGTCCATCAGATATTTGCCGACTGTCAAGCAGTGAAGATTCGAGAGATGACGACTAACAAGGCAAGTCTATGGTTGCAGAGGGACAACATGAGTGAGCAGGACCGTCACTTCCAGTTTTGACATATGGTGCCGGGGTCAGAGCAACAAGTTCGGAGTGGGCTGATTGGTGTGTGAGAATCTCAGCAAGCTTTAATAGATTTCATCAAAATGATGTGTGAAAGAAAGAGAATCTACGTGGTGACTCCCGTGAATGGGCGTACCACCTTCGTGAAGAAGACATCAGTATTATATAGTGAAGAACTTTCACTGCTAATTCACTTGTATCAGTATTTGGTTTATGGTTTGATTTGCTTTGATATTATCACCAACTGTTCAGAAAGTCTGTGAATTACTATTTCATTTAAGCAGAATTATATCGTTCTGTGTTGCATCTGGTCACCTACTTTACAGATACATCACATACATTACACTGAGATTCTATAGTATTAGACTGGGATCAGCAGTTCTATGTAACTGATCAATCGCTGCTGAAATAGGTAGATAGTGCAAAGGCAGAGCAAGTACAGTTTGATGAGACTCCAACCCTCTGCACAGCCAGATTCATTATGGGAAAACGTAGTTTGCATTAGGAAAACCATATCAAAGGGGAAGAAGGAATCAGCATGTCAGATATTGAGCTACAAGACCAAAAACAGTCTTTGGACAGGAAAAAAAAGTGGATTCTCATAAAACCGTTTTATAGCATTTGTCTGTTATATTGACATGAAATGGTTATTATTATGCTTCCTTGAGTTCTTATGTAAGCTAAACCTTTTAAGAAATCAGAGCATTGTGGTATCATTTATTGCTTTGACACCAGATACTTCACAGTGATGATCCAGCCTGCCTGCCATTGAATGGGTCATAAATTAAGTAGTGTCATAACAATGCTTAGCAGACTGGCCATCATCCTTCTTCCCTTCAGTAGGTCTCCTTGGTGTCAGGCCAGAAAGGAAATATTCAAAAGGTTCTTGTCGTCCTAGCACACGGCACCATCCATCAAGACGCTGAAGAATGATATCACGATATGAGAAAAATAATATTTTTACTGGTCTGTGTAGGAAACTGAAAAGATGCATTGTGAATTCACGGCCGTGGTTGTTTTAGGCGTCCACAGCTTTGAATGGTCTCCAGATTTCACTGTATATGGAAGATTTATCCTCAATAACGCATTGACAGGTTCACTCCAAGACAGCAGAGCTATTTGGACGCCTGTTTCCATCAGCACCTATTAATGGACGAGCCTGGGAAATGATTTGAAAACATCTATTCTGGTCTCCAACTAATTTAACTTCTTTCTCATCAATCTTGGGTCAGAGGAAGGGATTAATTACCCTGAAAACGGCAACACTTCCAAGACATCTCCACCAAGATTCAGCCCAAGATGGATTGTTTTTGTAATAAAATCAGTCAACCTAAGCAAAGTACATACAAGCTCAGTCGCTGCCATGAGGTGTTTAATGTCTTTGCCTTCCTTCATCTTGTTTTATGGCTCATGATATATAGGAAGCTCCTACTTACAGCTTTCTCCAGACAATTATTGTGGGAATCAACATGCTTCTCCTAGAATACACAATATCACAGTTTATCTATAGTTTTAGATTTTTCATTTTTTTTCTAAATGAATGGTTTTAGATTTTTTGCAGTTCTAAAAAAATGTCTTGTTGAATTATAGGATATAATAAAGATATTATTATTATTATTATTATTGGTCATTAGACCCTGTATTTTAATAGGACCTGTCATTTACCATTAATATGTTTTTTTTTTTTGTACATGCCCCTGTTCTTCTGAATCTGGAGTTGTTTTTCTTTAGTTCCTGCTCCTCTCCATTCCTGAGATATGGACCCTTCTTCTTTGCAAGTAAATCTAGTCTTGTTAGCCAAGAGGGCATGGTCATCAATTTTTGGAGAAAATTCACATTGCCCTATTCTGGCTGCCATGGGGTGCCGAAGTGGAAGCTATGTCCTATATAAAGATCACTCTAAGACTTGCCATACAATTAAAATGTTGTCCACTGCACATCCACCTCCTATTGATTTGAATAGGAGGCAGATGTGCAGTACCTAGCCTTGGCCACTACCAGATGACGGCCAAGCTCCGCAAGTGAGTACTTCCGACCGGTGGCCACCGCCGCCAACACCAATAACAGATGATCAGCGGGGTGTCGGACCCCGGCCAATCAGAAATTGATGACCTATCCTGAGGATAGGTCCTATCTTAAGGTCCTATTCTAAGGATAGGTCATTAATCAAAAAAGTAGTGGACAACCTCTTTAAGGCTAAGATCAACTATGGCCTGTGTCGTATCAACTATGGATATATTGCCATTGTGGCCATTCGTAGAGCACTGTATAACAGGAAGTAATCTGGCATAGAGGATTGCAAGCCTTATTATTATTGAGTTATTTCCAAGAGCGCATTGATGGCTGTTTCTGCGTTTGCAATGCTATAATATGCAAGCATTAAATATGTAAAATTGGAACTGCATTACTGCTACAGAAAATATGTTATAACATGAGCAAGTAGTGTGCTTAAAAAAAGTTTAAAAAATGAGTAGATCATCAATGAGGGGACGATGACAAGGCTGTGGTGGTGGATCTGCTGCAGGGAGAAGATGTGGTCATTCTGTTCCTGATACGTGCCCAAATACAACACCTTCCTCTAGTGCACGTAGGCAGCAGGATGTTTTGAGTCATTTCTTAGGGCCAAAAACCGCTACACGAATGGTAAGGCCAGAACATGTTGTGTTATATTGGGTGAATGATAATGGCTGCTGTTCCTTTCCATTATCTTTCACTCAGTCCACTGCAGAAAGCACAGTTGGCACCTGCGGACTATGATCATCTGGCTTCCATCTCACCCCCTTGCAAATCAGACAAGCACTCTGAGCCCCAAGTCATGCAGCTGGTACTTCTACTTTTTGATGACTACACTGTCTGTGGTTCTGTGGGCTATCCACCTGACCCTGCCTCAAAAGTTGAAGCGACTGAGTGCATTGATGTCCAACCACTTGTTATGTTGAAGGATGAGTACTTGGGAGGGCTAGTGCTGGACCACCGCAGCACATCTCAGAGGATGACAAACCACAGTTGCCAACTGCTGCGTCTTTGTGCAGTGTGTAGACTGGCAAGGAGTGCAGGGGTGAAGACTGGGTGGAAGATGATGCGTGAATGATGAGATCCTAGACCCCACATGGAGCAGCGGCCATCCTAGTGACATGCACAGTTTAGAGGAAGAGGAGTTGTCCATGTTGCCCCAGCAGCACAGCAAATGAAGGAGCAGAGTACAAAGACACAGCGGGTGGCCCCTAGCAAGTACGTCAGCTGCTACTACCCAGTCGCTGCTCAAATGAGCACACCAAACCAGCACTAAAGCTCACTGGTGTGGCGTTTCTTCAGGGAATTTCCTGACAACAAGCAACAGGTGATTTGCACACTGTGCTGTCAGAGCCTGTAGCGAGGCATAAATGTTCTGAACCTGAGCACCCCTGCATGATGAGGTATATGAATTCCAAGCATGAGGTGCTGTGGAGTACACACCTTAAAAAGCATGACACATCTAAGCCTCCTCCTGCTCACTCTTTTGCGGGGGCTCGGCCTCATCGTCCCTCTTACGATCAACAGGGCCCCTGCCTCCCGCAAAGTGAGGATGTGACAGCACCACCACCATCACCACCAGTGTCATTGAACATCTCGATATCGTCCCATGGAAGTGTTCAGCTCTCCATCCCCCAAACCCTCCATAAAAAGAGGAAATACCCCCTTACCCACCCACAAGCCATGGTCCTGAATGACAGAATTTCCAAACTACTGGCCTTTGAAATGCTGCCATTGCAGGTGGTGGAGACGGACAGTTTTAAAAAATGATGACGATAGCTGTCCCGCAGTGCATTGTTCCCAGCCACCACTACTTTTCCATACAGGTTATCCCAGCCCTGCACACACATGCTGCAGACCGAAATAGGTGTGCACACCACAACGCCATCAGTTGGGAGGTCCATATAACCATCGATACGTGGACCAGTAAGCACAATCAGGGACGTTATATCTCCCTAACTGCCCACTGGGTAGTGGCAGCTGGGCCTGTGGCAAAAGGCGTTCTAGACCATGTCCTACCAACACCGAGGGTTGCTGGAAGTTCCTATGTCCAGGTTGCCTCTTCCTCCTACTCTACTTCCTCCACCACCTCCTCATCCAGTCATAGTAAGACCTGCACCATCAATTTCAGCACTGCAAAGGGGTAATGACAGCAGGCTGTTTTGAAACTCATCTGTTTGGGGGATAAATCCCCTAACACGCAGGAGCTGTGGACAATGATCAAACAGCAGACAGATGGCCCAGTCTGGTGGTGTGTGATAACAGGCGAAATCTCATAACAGCTCTGGGTCTAGCCGCTTTGACACACATCCCTTGCCTGGCGCATGCACTGAACTTGGTAGAGCAGAGCTTCCTGAAAAACTACCCACATACAGTACAGACCAAAAGTTTGGACACACCTTCTCATTCAAAGATTTTTCTGTATTTTCATGACTATGAAAATTGTAGAATCACACTGAAGACATCAAAACTATGAATTAACACATGTGGAATTATACATTACACTTTACAAAAAAGTGTGAAACAACTGAAAATATGTCTTATATTCTAGGTTCTTCAAAGTAGCCACCTTTTGCTTTGATTACTGCTTTGCACGCAGAAAAGGTGAACGGATGGACTCTACATGCCTGGTTCCCACCGTGAAGCATGGAGGAGGTGGTGTGATGGTGTGGGGGTGCTTTGCTGGTGACACTGTTGGGGATTTATTCAAAATTAAAGCAGTGAGCGGTCCAGCTCACCCCAAACCATCTTGATTGGGTTCAGGTCTGGTGACTGTGAAGGCCAGGTCATCTGGCGTAGCACCCCAACACTCTCCTTCTTGGTCAAATAGCCCTTACACAGTCTGGAGGTGTGTTTGGGGTCATTGTCCTGTTGAAAAATAAATGATGGTTGAACTAAACGTAAACCGGATGGAATAGCATGCTGCTGCAAGATGCTGTGGTAGCCATGCTGGTTCAGTATGCCTTCAATTTTGAATAAATCCCCAACAGTGTCACCAGCAAAGCACCCATACACCATCACACCACCTCCTCCATGCTTCACGGTGGGAACCAGGCATGTAGTGTCCATCCGTTCACCTTTTCTGCGTGCAAAGCAGTAATCAAAGCAAAAGGTGGCTACTTTGAAGAACCTAGAACATGAGACATATTTTCAGCTGTTTCACACTTTTTTGTTAAGTGTAATGTATAATTCACATGTGTTAATTCATAGTTTTGATGCCTTCAGTGTGATTCTACAATTTTCATAGTCCTGAAAATACAGAAAAATCGTTGAATGAGAAGGTGTGTCCAAACTTTTGGTCTGTACTGTATGTCAGAGCTGCTGCTGAAAGTGCGGGCAGTGTGTGCGCACTTACGGCGTTCTCACCCTGCTGCTGTCGCCTGTCTGCGCTACAGCGTCACTTCTACCTTCCTGGTCAGCTGCTGATATGCGACGTAGGCGGAATTCCACCTTACATATGCTGCAGAGACTGTGCAACCAGCATCAGGCAACAGCGGAGTTTCAGCTGCAGCACGCATGGCTGAGTTGCTCTTCGGAACAACACTACTTCACCACCAATCAGTGAACCCGACAAACCCGAACAGGAACATGCACGGGTCAGCTCATCCCTACTTACAAATACTGGTGTAAAAATACTGACGAAAACATGATGTGTGAACGTGGCCTAATGAGAATTCTCCACCCATGCTGGTGACCAAAGTGTGAACATAGTTCTATGTCAGGTAACCGAGAAGATGGCATCCATTTCTCTGCATATCTGACAACTATATAGATCTATGCCCTTACTCTCAGTTCATTAAATTTTGGATTAATGTTACCTGTCAGATTTTCAACTTTTTCCTAAATAAAACCCTTATTTTCCTTTTTACAGTCAGATCATGTCCTGACTCACTTTAATGCTATTGTAACCCACAGGGTGTATTTAATAAATCTTGTTCTATCATGTAAATGACTCTTGTGATTAAAAATCCTAAACGCTTTTCATTCTTTCTATATCCGAGCTATAAAAGTTCTGGAAATGCTGCAAGATATGAAAAAACTAACTTCTAAGACACAAGGGTCAATGAAAACTTCAGGCTCCGGTGGTTGCATTTATGAGAAGGAAATTATAGCTGATGATGACGTTGCCGCAATGTAAAACACATCCTATAATTATTGTAATAAAGTATTACAAGATAATAACATAAATACACATGCCGTTCAATAGTTTATATTGTTGTCTTGGAACCATGGGCTTGTTTCCAACTGAGGCACGTACAAAATTCTGTACAAAATTCAAGTTTTCTCTATATATATTTAAACTTCTAGGTTTAGAAACCGCGGGCAATCACTTTGGGCAATCCCATTTTGTTAGAAAGGTCCCCCAAGATCATAATGACAAGAGTGACCCACAGTTTGGATCAGCTGTGATCTGGTAGACAACCTGGAAGCAAATATTTACCTATAGTACCACCACGAGTATTGTCTCACCAGGAAAGGTGGATCCACAAAGCTACAAGTCCGGAAGGGCAGTTTTTATGCAGAACGGACTGGTAGTGCTGGTGCAGCAGAGCAGACAAGTAATGTCAACAGTGGCAGAAAAAGAAGACCTAGAACAATGGCAACTGGAGTGATTGAGCAGAGAAATGGCAGCTGAAAAAGCAGAGTTGGAAATAGGGAAACTGGAGTAGTAGAGTTGTAATCCACAAAGATGCTTTGTACACTGGATAAAATAGCAGAGTTGATACAAAGAAGAGACTAAAAGAGCAAGGCAGTGTTTGGAAAGGTGACTCAGTGTAGCAGAGCTGGTAGATATATCAAAGTTCAGGGACAGAGCTGGACCAATAATATAGTGGAATAACACAAAAAAACAAGGCACAGGTGTAGTAGAGCTGGCTTTGCAATAGTGTCCAATAGCAAATATGCAGAATGTCAGAGTTAAATTGCAGAACTGAACCAATGACATTGCAGGGTTTCATGACAAAATCGGACCAGCGATGTTGAAGAGTTAAACCGGCCGGCGGCAAGGCACAGGGTTAGCAGTGCTGGGTTTGCAATAATGTCCAATAAACTTTGCTGGAAAAGAGAAGTGGAAATTTAACCAAAGTAGCAGCATGGACACCACCAGAGTCAGGCTGTGTGGCCCGGGAGGTTGTTATCACAGTAGCATGTCAGGCTGCCGTAGAAGAAGAGCAGAGAAGAAAATCAGAAGTTGATGGAGGATGCAGTGTTCAGTGCTGGATCCAGGAGAGATGAGTTTCAAAAAGCTTTAATTAAAGTCAGTGGACTACTCAGATAATGCATGGACACATGGAGTCCTCCAAAGCAAGAGACACTTCGGTAGTCAGTCGTCGCTATGGCAAAACATTACAGACCGAAAGAGAGGTTTACCCTCTAAACAATGATCAAAAAGTGGACTGAGTTTACATAATTGTATGGCAGTAGGCACCATGGACTATACACTGTATATACCACTGGGCATTGTCTACCCTCAGTACCTGGCCTTCACCGCAGTCTACAACTGGGAATTTAAAAAATTTTTATATTTTTTCCAGGTTTAGGTTAAATGTCAAAGAATTCATACGATAAGATTCCCCTCACGTAATTATCCTCTTCTCACGAGTGTATTTATTATCCGGAAACTAGTGACAGAATGAAAAATGTATCCAGAGACACCAAACAGTTAAACTAATAAAAAAGAAAACAAAGCAGTGAGATAAAATCTGCAGTAATATGTAATAAATGGAAACTACAAATCAGCTTCCCATGCCCTCCCCTGCCTTAAATGCATAATCAATGGGATCTAAAATGAAATGTGTTGAATTATATTTCTGTCCACTATTTCAAGCATTGCCAATTTGAGATTTTTTTCCTGGGAAAGATGTATAATTGTGCTTTGCTGACAGCTGTATTAGTGCAGACCATAAAATATCAGATATCTGCAGTACAGTGCATGTCTACAGATCCTCATACACCCACTTCCAATTTATTACATGAATATGATCACCTAATGGCAAGAAATACCCTCCAACATTTGAAAATCCCAAATAGATGCAATCCTCCTGCCTGTACCCTGCTGTAGAAAATTGAAAAATTTTCAATACCCTTTAACCAACCATAAGATACATCAACCCCATAACCATGCACACTATTGAGTTAAATCCTTGGGTGTGCTTGCTACAAAAGTCTCCATACCTGTGTGCGCCAGGCAGAAATGACATTATAAGACTACTCTTTGTATAGAAGTCCCATACCGGTGTGTTAGCTAGTCATAAAATGTTAGCGATGTAGGTGCCACTGATGGTCCATAAGTGTTCCACTCACAGATGCACTACATGGACAAAAATTCTGGACCACCTAAACATTCCACCTACGGGAGCTTTTCTGACCTCTCATTCTAGATCCATGGACAATAAAATGGAGTTGGCCTCTTTGCAGATATAAAAGCTCTCGCTCTTCTGGGAAGACTTTCTACAAGATTTTGGATATGTCTCTGGGAATTTTTGCTCCATCATCTAGAAGAGCATTTGTGAGGTCAGACACTGATGTTGGTTGAGAGGACCAGACTCACAATCTCCATTCCAGATGCTCTCAAAGATGTTTGCTGGGGCTGAGGCCAGTGTGTAGCCCTGGGTACACAATACCAGGAGGATGAGTGGAGAGGTAATGGTTAAGGGCTCTACATGACATCACATACACTTAGACACACCCACAGGGAGTGTTCAGAGTCAGTCAGTGAGTCTTGCCTGGACCTGTGAGGAGGAAGGAGCAGAGTCTAGCTCGGGTGGCTCAGAACTGAGTTATCCCACTGTTGTGCAGTTCAGAGAAGTGGAGGCCAGTAAAGGTGAGCCAGATTACCTCAGCCTGGTCAGAGCTGTGCCCCACTGGCAGACGGACTGAGACAGCTATTGAGAGTGTGAGCAAGTCGAAAGGCACAGTGGAAGGAATTGAGAAGTGCTTTAGGTTTAAAGTATCCTGCACATTGTCACCGGTCACTGGAGACCGAAGCATCACTATAGCTGCACGCATAGTGGTAAAAGAACCAGAGGCTTACTGGACCTTAGGTAACAGAAAGCAGCCCTTGAAGTGTCAGTACGTAACAGGGGTCAGGTGGAATAGGAACTTTGAGCTAGGCCAAGCATATAAGAACCTAGTTTCATCACTGGAAGGCTCCACCACAAAACTGACCGGGCAGTACAGCTTGGAGAAGCTGGAGTTTATAGAGGGAACTACGCTTTATGCTGGTTGGACTCATCATCATTTTGAAAGTAAAGGAGGCCCCTGCCTTGCTCAACCATTGCCTCAAAACTCATCCTCCATCAGCCCCATCAGCCTCCCTGGGACCTGCCTTACCATCTAACAAGTAAAAGGTATGGAAAGACGCTGACGGTGTGAGACTGAGTTATTTAATTGCATGCTTGCACAACCCCACCATAACCATCGACCTGAGGGAAGAGTCCCACCTGTAGGGGACCCGACATCTAGCTGCCTCACCATCCCCTCAGAGATCTACAGCAGCGCTGGTACAAATTACCAGAGACTACAGGTGGCGTCACGAACTGTAAATATATCTATCCCCTGTAAATATTTCCCCAACATACGCCAGACCGCCAGGGCCACAGACCGAGCCACCGCTACCTGTGACATCCCCATAGACTTCCATGGGCTCGGCTCTGAGTACCCCATTGCCCTGGTAACCCACAATTGTGGTGGCGGGTCGACACAAAACTTTGGCGTCACGAACAGGATACGAAACTTGCAGCATTGCGAGCCCTGTGTGCCTGTGGAGTGTTTTGGTGAAAAAGACTGTTGCTATTGTTTGGCGCCAAATACCGCCATATTTGCCACCAGATTCGCGCCCTAAGGCGCTGGAGAAGAAGGTGGGCGTACCTGAAAGAGCGCGCAAAGTCTTGGACACGCCCCGGCTCTGACTCAGCGGCAGGTCCTGCAACAGGAAGTGAACGCTCTGACATCAGAGCGCCTGCGACGAAGGTCCTGTTCCCACTGCTGTGCCTGTGAAGTAGCAGCATCTGAAACCGGTAGGCTCCGTTTAACCAAGGGGGCGCTAAGATGTCACAACAACCGGCTGACAGTGCGGCCCCGGCCGGAGGTCCCAATCCCGCACCGCCTGGTATTGTAGCGCCAGATGGGGGTGCAGGTCCAGCACCCAGTCTGGTAGTCCCGATCATGCCACTAACGCTCCCATATATGCCTGGGGCGAAATGGCTTCCCCAGTACAGCGGTGAGCCAGGCACATTAGCAGGCTTCAAGCGGAAGTTATGCAGCATCCTAGAAATGTACTCCATGCCTGAGAGACAAAAAGCTGCTGTGCTAATAGGGCAGCTAACTGGCGCTGCTGAGAGGGAAGTGGAGACTTGGGATACCGTTGATCAGGAGTCGGCACCTGCGATCTTCCTTAAGCTGCATGCCATATTTGAAGACCGCACAGAAACGGATCTCCGGATGGCCTTCTATCACTGTTCACAACAGCCAGGTGACAGCATCCGGGACTACGCTTGCCGACTACAAGGAGCCCTGAGAGCTCTTAAGCAGATTAATAATTTAGATGCTACCTTTGATGCCCTAAAAGACATGGCAATAAAAGGGCTGCGGCCCCTGGGCAAACCTGAGGTGGCAACCCAACATCATCAGGGTGAAGTCACTCTGGAACCGGCAGTAACCCCCTGTTCCCCGTTAGTGGCCGAAACCAAAACGCAGGTGACACCTCCCAGTGAATTGGATTGTCTGCGCTCAGAGGTGCGCCAGCTGACTAAAAATCTGGCTGCTGTAATGAGTGCCCTGCAGCTGCGGAAAGAGGAGGAAGGGAAGATCTTGTTAGCTGACTGCCCAGAAGACGTCCCGTGGATGCACCGGAGAAGAAAGAAGACGTCGCCCCCCCGGAGGAGGACAACGCCACCCCCAGGAGCGACCTCTGATCAACACCCTCCTCGTCGAGAGATCATCTGTTATCGATGCAACCGGAAAGGTCATATGTCTCCACAGTGTCCTTTAAACGGGCAGAACCTGGGTCCAAGGGCCAACACCCAGGAGAATACCCGTCAGGCCCCTTAGACTGGAACCGCAGGTATGTGGGTGGGCGACCCTACCTGTCCATCATCTTAGATGGTATTGCAGTTCCGGCATTGTTAGACACTGGGTCCCAAGTGACCCTAATACCTGATGCCCTATATACTAAGTACTGGTCAATGGACAGTCTTAAACCCCCGAGCCCTGACTTTACCGTATATGCTTCTAATGGTCTTCCTGTAGAAGTACTCGGGACAAAATGTGTAGATGTAAAGGTGGGCAGAGAGGAGTTGAAAGACCAGGGGCTTCTGGTAGTAAAGACTGCAAATGAGGAGAACGGTTTAAATATAATTTTGGGCACTAACATTATCGGTAATTGTTTGGGAGAAGTTGTGTTCTTGCTCCAACAGCTCGCTGAGATTGCCCGACCAAGGCAGAAAGGAGTAATCCAAAGAGAGATCCGGGCCCTGGTGTGTCAGCAGCAAGCGAAGCTTACAGACGGCGAAATTGGTAATGTACGGGTCACTGACTCGGATCCTATTGTGATACCCCCAATGAGTGAAATGATTATCTGGTGCAGGGCAGCCATAGGTCTGAGAGGACAGAATTACCAAGCTGTAGTAGAACCCCACCATTCAGAACATAGACCTACACTTATGACTGCTAGGGGAGTAGTAGAAGTGGTGAATGGAAGAGTACCGGTACGGCTTCTCAATTGGGGAGATGATGAGGTAAACTTACCCCGTTATGCAACCATTGCTAAACTATATGCTGTCGACAATAATTCTATTCTTCCGGCTGAGTCCTTAGACTCCTGTCAAATAGCGGAGGACAATGACCCAGCAACTCAGGTGGCGGAATGGTGTCAGCAACTCCATGTTGGGACAGACACCACTCCCGCTCACCAGAAGCAAGGGGTATTACGGGTGGTGCAAGAGTATGCCCAAGTGTTTAGCAAGCACCCACTTGATTTTGGGGTAATTAAGGGAGTCCAACATCATATCCCTACAGGCAGTCATCCTCCCATCAAGAAGCGATATAGGCCCATACCTCCAGCCCATTATCAGAAGGCTAAAGAAATGTTACATGATATGAAGAAGGCCGGGGTGATAAGGGATAGTTGTAGCCCCTGGGCAGCCCCTCTAGTTCTGGTTAAAAAGAAAGATGGTAGTATGAGAATGTGTGTGGATTACAGGCAGGTGAACCGCATAACACACAAGGATGCATACCCGTTACCACGCATAGAGGAATCATTAGCTGCTCTGAAAACGGCTAACTACTTTTCTACCCTTGATCTGACTAGTGGTTACTGGCAAGTGGCTGTGGCTGAGGAGGATCGTGAGAAAACGGCTTTCACCACCCCAATGGGGCTCTGTGAGTTCGACAGAATGCCGTTTGGGCTCAGTAGTGCCCCAGGAACATTTCAGAGAGTGATGGAGAACTGCCTGGGACATCTCAATTTTGAAACCGTGCTGCTATACCTAGACGACGTTATCGTGTATTCCAAGACTTATGAGGATCATCTGAAGCACCTGGCAGAAGTATTCGAGTCCCTGTCCAGGTACGGGATGAAATTAAAACCCTCAAAATGCCATCTACTCAAACAGAAGGTACAATACTTGGGGCACATCGTCAGTTCGGAAGGAGTAGCGCCGGACCCAGAGAAAGTCACTGCCATCCAGAAGTGGCCGGAGCCGAAGAGCCTTAAGGAAGTGCGACAGTTCCTGGGACTAACGGGTTACTACAGGAGATTCGTGAAAGATTACACGAAGAAGGCAGCTCCTTTACAGGACCTCCTAGTAGGACAATCCCTAAAGAGCAGAAACCCTCCCTTTAATTGGGGTAAGGAACAGGCTGAAGCATTCCAAAAGATGAAAGAGATCCTTACAGGTGATGAGATCTTAACCTATCCTGATTACAGCCAACCGTTCCTGTTGTACACCGACGCCAGTAATGAAGGGTTGGGAGCAGTTCTCAGTCAGAAGCAGAATGGCCAAGAAAAAGTCATCGCATATGCCAGCAGAAAACTCAGGCCAACTGAAAGGAATCCGGAAAATTATAGCAGCTTCAAGCTGGAGTTTCTGGTGCTGGTCTGGGCCATTACTGAAAGATTTAAGCATTATCTGGCCTCCAATCGGTTCACTGCGTTTACAGATAACAACCCTTAACGCACCTGGAAACCGCCAAGCTGGGTGCCATGGAGCAGCGATGGATGGCTCGGTTGTCCAATTACCAGTTTACTATCAAGTACCGGGCAGGTCGAAAGAATGCTAATGCTGACGCATTGTCCCGAATGCCGCATGACTCTGATACGGAAGAAGAATCGGACGACCTGGAAGAAATTGAGCTACCTGCGTTCCATCGAAATGGGGTAGTCCACGAGCATCGAGTCAACAGAAAGCAGTATGGTGCAACATTAAATCCTTTACCCCATCACAGCTGGAAAGAGACTCAGGACAGTGATCCAGTGGTCAGCCGCATCAAGGAGTTGTTAAGACAGGAAGGCTCCTCTTTGGAAAAGGATGCACCTATGTCAGCCAAGCTCTTGTGGAACGAGAAAAGCAGGTTGTTCCTATACCGTGAGAAGTTGTGCAGGAGATACGTCAACCCCAGAACCCATGAGATGGTCTGGCAAATCGTGGTCCCCAAGGCAGACGTCCCAATGGTGTTGGAAGCATACCACGATCAAGCAGGACACTTTGGCTGGAGAAAGCTGGAGACCCTGTTGAGATGCCGGTTCTACTGGGTAGGGATGCGCAGCTCCATTGAGAGGTGGTGTCGGAACTGTGGACCCTGTGGTCTCAGAAGGAAGGACTACGGTAGTCAGAAGGCACCCCTGCAACCTATCCGGACTACTCGCCCCCTGGAGATTGTGGCCCTGGACCACGTCAAACTGTCGCCAAGTAGATCTGGATACTCATACGCCCTGACCATGGTGGACCATTACTCCAGATTTCTGGTGGTTGTTCCAGTTAAGGATCAGACCGCAGTGACGGCCGCGAAAACCTTTCAAGCAAGCTTCTGCAGACCGCATGGGTATCCGGAGCAAGTATTAACCGATCAAGGACCTGCTTTCGAAGCTGATTTATTCAAGGAATTCTGTCACATGTACGGGTGCAAGAAAATTAGAACAACGCCATACCACCCTCAAACCAACGGTCTTTGCGAAAAAATGAACCATATTGTCCTTGAATTGTTGAGATCCATACCGTTGGAAGACAGAAATCGATGGCCGGACTTACTACCTGATTTGGTTGACTTGTATAACCATATACCTGTAAGTTCTACTAACTGCACTCCAGCCTATCTTATGAGAGCAAGGCCCGGAAGACTACCAATGGATTTAGAACTTGGAGTGGTAGAACCGGAGGCAGACGACGCCATTGAAAACTGGGACATCAATCGGCAAGAGCAGTACAGACGAGTGCAAATCTGTGTAGAAGAAAGTCTCAACAAGGCACGGGAGAAACAGGAAGATATTTACAACAGAAATGCTCCTGCCAAGCCTTTGATGCCTGGAGAAGTGGTATTAAAAAGGAAAAGGAAAATGCACAAATTGGATAACCAGTGGGAACAAGAACCCTACGTTGTACAAGATTCTAAATATGACAACAGAAAAGTTTGTATCATCAGTAAGGACGGAGGAAGAACAATAACCACTGTGTCCAGAGACCATTTGAAATTGTGTCCAGAACCTTTAAAGCTTTGTGAAAAGAACCCTGTCATCAATCAAGAGGAAGGAAAAGAAGAGGTCATACACACGGATCTGGGAGATTTTCCTGCGGATTGGCCCCGACTGGGAGATGCTGTAATAGTTCCGGTGTTGCAGTTTTATCAGCCACAAGAGGAAGTTCTACCTCCAGTTGTGTCCGTGGTGCCAGTTGAGTCCGTTCAGGAGTTACCCATTCCAGCAACACCTCAACCTACGGAATCTCAAGAAGGATCATCAGAAGCAGCGCCCCATACTATGGGATCCCCTGGTGAAGCTGACTCACACCGCCCAGCCATCAGTACGCTTGCCAGATCCATAGAAAGATTGAGGCAGTTCTATAGTTTGCCGTTACGCAGTGCAGACAGATCACAACTTAATATACCTGAAGCTACTCCACGTAGATCAGAGCGAATCACAAAAGGGAAGATACCCATTCGATACCAGCAGTAATTATAACAAATTAATGTGAATATTGTAAAAAGTATATATATATATGTGCTCTTTTATTATGACATGGACTCAGAGGCTGAGGACTGTGCCAGCCCAAAACTTATCTTGTAAATAGTTGCACTAAGGTGCCTTATAATGGTTTCACACGAAGCCTTGACTTACCTCTGAACATAAAACCCATGTGGTGAGGCACTGAGTGAGGTCTGCATTCATATGTCCTGCAGCCCACCCAGGACCCACGTTGAAGGTTTGGTGCGGGTCCTTCACAAGAATATTGCCGTTTGTTTATATGAACATGTCTATTTAATATTTTGTATTTTTCTATATTTAATGTTTTGTTTGCAACGTTCAAGAAATCCTTACCTCCCGGATGGGACGAGTTAATGTTAATGTTTAATGCATAAACAAAATTGTCTCTTTGTATTTCACAGCCCGGGAGTGCTGTCGTTTACCATGGGGGAATGTGTAGCCCTGGGTACACAATACCAGGAGGATGAGTGGAGAGGTAATGGTTAAGGGCTCTACATGACATCACATACACTTAGACACACCCACAGGGAGTGTTCAGAGTCAGTCAGTGAGTCTTGCCTGGACCTGTGAGGAGGAAGGAGCAGAGTCTAGCTCGGGTGGCTCAGAACTGAGTTATCCCACTGTTGTGCAGTTCAGAGAAGTGGAGGCCAGTAAAGGTGAGCCAGATTACCTCAGCCTGGTCAGAGCTGTGCCCCACTGGCAGACGGACTGAGACAGCTATTGAGAGTGTGAGCAAGTCGAAAGGCACAGTGGAAGGAATTGAGAAGTGCTTTAGGTTTGAAGTATCCTGCACATTGTCACCGGTCACTGGAGACCGAAGCATCACTATAGCTGCACGCATAGTGGTAAAAGAACCAGAGGCTTACTGGACCTTAGGTAACAGAAAGCAGCCCTTGAAGTGTCAGTACGTAACAGGGGTCAGGTGGAATAGGAACTTTGAGCTAGGCCAAGCATATAAGAACCTAGTTTCATCACTGGAAGGCTCCACCACAAAACTGACCGGGCAGTACAGCTTGGAGAAGCTGGAGTTTATAGAGGGAACTACGCTTTATGCTGGTTGGACTCATCATCATTTTGAAAGTAAAGGAGGCCCCTGCCTTGCTCAACCATTGCCTCAAAACTCATCCTCCATCAGCCCCATCAGCCTCCCTGGGACCTGCCTTACCATCTAACAAGTAAAAGGTATGGAAAGACGCTGACGGTGTGAGACTGAGTTATTTAATTGCATGCTTGCACAACCCCACCATAACCATCGACCTGAGGGAAGAGTCCCACCTGTAGGGGACCCGACATCTAGCTGCCTCACCATCCCCTCAGAGATCTACAGCAGCGCTGGTACAAATTACCAGAGACTACAGGTGGCGTCACGAACTGTAAATATATCATACCCTGTAAATATTTCCCCAACATACGCCAGACCGCCAGGGCCACAGACCGAGCCACCGCTACCTGTGACATCCCATAGACTTCCATGGGCTCGGCTCTGAGTACCCCATTGCCCTGGTAACCCACAATTGTGGTGGCGGGTCGACACACCAGGACTATATGTGGGCCAACACACCAAACTCCCCCAACCATGCTTTCATGGACTTTGCTTTGTGCATTGGGGAACTGTCATGGGTAACAGCAGAGGCTTGACATTGTACTTGGGGATGTAAGTCTTGCATGCAACTGGTAATCCATGGAAACACATTTCATGGAGCTCCTCCCAATGGCACAGTTTTAGTGCTTAAGTTAATACCCGAGGAGGTCTGATTGTTGGGTCAACAGAGCACAGGTGACTAGAGTTGGTGTATATCAATTCACAAGACACATTCCATCGGCCATGTTAGTAATTTGTGATAGCTGGAAGGAAGACCTCAGAACCGCCTCCTACCTCCTGGCATCCATGGCTCTTCTTTTGATTAGTCAGCCTAGCTCAACAACAGTGATGTTGTATCCTGCCAGCTAACAAAAAGATAAGCGATGGATGCCGTTAGGTCTCAGGTGGTTCTCAGGGTTCCTGTCCAGTGGCCACAGATTACAGATATGGCCGATAAACTAGATCCTGAGAATCAATTTGCACCAATTCTTTGGTGGCTTTTCTGCCCCCTGCTCCTCAGCATTCAGTGTCTCTGCTCTGCAACGTAACGTGATGTGGGAATATTAAGGGGAGATCAAATGTCAGGAACTGTCTTGTTACATCAGTGCCTCCTATTACAGGACCACGCCGATATCATTTAGCTCCTTACCACCAACCGTTCTGTCACATGTTAGTAAAGGCAGAGACCTCCAGGGTCATCGTGTCCAACCCCCTGCTCAATGCAGGATTCACTAAACCATCTCAGACAGATATCTGTCCAGCCTCTGTTTGAAGACTTCCATTGAAGGAGAACTCACCACCTGTCGTGGCAGCCTGTTCCAATCATTGATCTCCCTCACTGTCAAAAAGTTTTTTCTAATATCTAATCTGTATGTTCTCCCTTTCAGTTTCATTCCATTGCTTCCCATGTTTCTATGTGCAAATGAGAATAAAGATGATCCTTCTACACTGTGACAACCCTTCAGAAATTTATAGACAGATATTAAGTCTCCTCTTAGCCTTCTTTTTTGCAAGCTAAACCTTACCAGATCCTTTAACCGTTTCTCACAGGATATACTTTGCAGTCCGCTCACCATCTTGGTAGCTCTTCTCTGAACTTGCTCCAGTTTTTCAATGTCTTTTTTTAAATGTGGTACCCAGAATGATGTTATACCCCAGGGATGAAGATCCAGATGTTATACACCAGGGGTGAGGGGCCATATGTTATACATGGGCGGGGGGGTGTGAGGGGGCCAGATTTTATACACCAGGGGTGAGGGACCAGATGTTATACCTAAGGGATGAGGGGCCAGCTCTTATATACAAAGGACGATGGCCCAGATGTTATACCGGGGAAGGCGAGGAGCTGGATGTTACTGTATACACGAGGAGTGAGGGGCCACATGTTATACAACTGGGGGGCGATGGGGCCGGATGTTATACACCAGGGGTGAGCGGCCTGATCTTATACACCGAGGGGCCAGATGTTAGAACGATGAAGCCGGATATTTTACACGGGGGGCGGATGTTATACCCCAGGGGTGAGGGTTTAGATGTTATACCTAAATTTAGTTGCATCCCAATACTTTTATCCATATAGGGTACCTCCAAATCAATGCACCAACCTCTCATGTTCCTATATAATTGTACCTGCCATTAATGTACCATAACAGTGTGTGCCATCCATATGTAACCCCTTGTTGTGACATACCATAGATGCCCCATTAACAGTATTCCTGCTAAGCATTCGCTCATAACAGTGGGGATGTCACTGATGTTCTCCAAAATTGTTCCTTTTACCATTAGCTATCCACAGATGTCCCGATATCCCACAACTCCATGAAACTTTCCCGTTCTGCTGTTTAGGCAGAGAGTAGTTTTTTAGTAGGTTCTAGCAAGAAAAGGTCCATTACAACATCTCACAGATGGCTGAATCCCTTTGTTGTATCCCGTAGAAAAAGGGCTGGACAGAACTAGAACAGACCATCGAATCATCAGAGTCAACCAATGTGACCATCAAATCATCAAAGTCAACCAATGGCAGAGACCTGTCGACATTGAAAGGGCTCCTGGTGTACCGAAGACACAACTAAAAGTTATATTAATCAGACGGACTGAGTTGTTCTTTTAGAAGGTCACAAGATGATCAAAAATGTGTCTGTAGGTTGTCATCATTGTCACCAAGAACAAAAAGTCGAAGTAAGTTTATTTCTGGATGGCCACCACCTATACACTTGTTCCATCTGAAAAATAACGAGGGTCAAGGAAAATTTCTACATGTGAGAATCTTGTGTTTCGCAGACAGATCCATAAGCAATGACCATTTCATATATTTTAGCAAAAACTTTCAAAAATTGTAAAATCCCAGTATAAATGATCATATTTGTATTCAAGACCACTTCTGAATGATGAGCATAGGCAATGTTAGTGTTTAGCGGAAATAGATTGTATTTTTCTGCCTGTGCAGTACAGAATGAGTCTACAGGACAGGTCTTTTTGAGATTTGATGAGAATATGGTAATTTCAGAAAGCCCAGGTGTTTTTCTCTTTTCTGGCTGCATGCCCAGAAATATAAGCATTTCGATACCTGCAATTCTCTATTTTCCAACAAATTCCTTCCATTCATTATACTGACTGCCTACAGTGTTAATCGCTAGCCAGAATGCCAAGACGCAAACACAATTGTTTGATTCAATCGCAATTTGCAGGGTTTTTTTTTTTTCTAAAACATGCCTCAACAAACTTGGGTTAATATCTCAAAACAGACCAATATACTGCTCATGCAGAAGAGGAACAGACTTTATGTTGTAATTTATTCCTAAAGTTGTGAACATGACGATGCATTTTCCCCTTAAATCTCAATAAGTCCATTGTATTCACCGATCAAGTGTAACATTTTATTCTTCCATTTTTAGGGAATTTGGATGATATCCAATATGGACTCCAGAGAGGGATATCTAACTTTCCCTGACTTCAGTACAACAGTACAACAGTGCACATGGAACACTCATTGATTAATTGGGCATGTTAGCTATTCAAAAATCTGAGAAAGTTTATGAAAACCATTAACACGACCATATGGGTAGCTTCTAGTGATTTTTTTCTACTTCTTTGGGGGCAAAGTGAAAGGTCTTCTATTAGTCAAAGTAGTGAGCTTCTTCAAACAGCAGCTCTTGCTCTGATGGAACTACCATCATATGGGGGTCTTTTATTTAAAATGGATGGCTAGCTGTAGAGATGAGTAGATCGATCCACAGAGATTTGAATTTGAATCCAGTTTCCTAAAATCTGTGGATTTGAACACTTTGAGATCATATTCGCAGTTAGCCAAAAAAAAAAAAGGTGTTCTGCACCATTTTCCACACCACTGAAGCATCAGAGAGCACCCAAATGCCTTTTTGTGTGGCCACACAAGCCTCCCCATGATGCCGTACAGCTATGACATCTAGCGGATTATCATACCTTGTACAGTTATGGTCAGTACCTGGGCAATCACAGATCAGCGGTTCCCAGCGGAGCACAGTTTGTACGGCAGAGTCGTTTTCCATCTCCAGGGTCACTCCAGGGTCACTCCTGTAGAGTGTAAGGTCTTATGGTCAGCTGAGTTCATTCTCTCTTCTGTGGAATGTAAACTCTTATGGTCAGCGGGGTCTTCTCTCTCCCTCTCCTTCCTGCAGAGTGTAAGTTCTTATGGTCAGTGGGGTCCTCTCTTTCTGTTCTGAAGAGTATAAGGTCTTATACTCAGCTGGGTCTTCCTCTCTGACATAGAGTGTAAGCTGTTATGAGTAATTGCGTCTTCTCTTCTCTTTCTCTCCTATAGAGTGTAAGCTTTTATAGCCAATGGAGTCCTCACTCTCTCTCCTAAGAGTGTACAGACAACAGGGTCCTCTCATTCTCTCCTCACCTGTAGAGTGTAAGCTTTTATGGTTAGCAAGGTCCTCTCTCTCTCTTCTGTAGAGAGTAACCTCTTATGGTCTGCAGGATCCTCTCTCTCTCTTCTGTAGAGTGTAACCTCTTATGGTCTGCAGGATCCTCTCTCTCTCCTGTAGAGTGTAAGTGTTTATTGTCAGCAGGATCTCTCTCTCTTCCTGTAGAGTGTAAGCTCTTATGGTCAACGGGTCCTCTCTCCTGTAGAGTGTAAGCTCTTTGCGAAGCGGGATCCTCCTGTAGAGTGCAAGCTCTCATGGTCAGTGGGTCTTCTCTCTCTCCTGTAGAGTGTAAGCTCTTATGGTCTGCAGGATCCTCTCTCTCTTCTGTAGAGTGTAATCTCTTATGGTCTGCAGGATCCTCTCTCTCTCCTGTAGAGTGTAAGTGTTTATTGTCAGCAGGATCCTCTCTCTCTCCTGTAGAGTGTAAGCTCTTTTGGTCAGCGGGGTCCTCTCTCCTGTAGAGTGTAAGCTCTTATGCGAAGCGGGATCCTCCTGTAGAGTGCAAGCTCTCATGGTCAGTGGGGTCTTCTCTCTCTCCTGTAGAGTGTAAGCTCTTATGTTCAGTGGAGTCCTCTCTCTCTCCTGTAGAGTGTAAGCTCTTATGGTCAGTGGGGTCCTCTCTCTCTACTGTAGAGTGTAAGTTCTTATGGTCAGTGGGGTCCTCTCTCACCTGTAGTGTAAGCTCTTATGGTAAGTGAGGTCCTCTCTCTCTTTCTCTCCTATACAGTTATAAAGTGTAAGCTCTCATAGACAATGGGGTCCTCTCTCTCTTCTGTAGAGTGTAAGGTCTTATTAACAACAGGGTCCTCTCTCTGTCCTATACAGTGTAAGCGCTCATAGACAGCAGAGTCCTCGTTTTATCTCCTCTTCTCCATGTGTATTTACCAAGCAACCACAAACTTTCCAGTATAGAGACTCACATGAAGTTTTTTAGCCACAAATCGAAGCCTTTGGGGAAATTTGGCAAAGCCAACGCATATCTCCCATCAACAGACCTCAAGTGGCTGATTGTTAAGCCGGCTTTTATACAAAATGGATCATAATAACTAGAAAACCCAAGATCGGACACGTATCTATGATTTTGTGTGGATCACTCGGTCCACAAGAATTCACGGACATGTGTACAGCCTCATAGATTATAGTAGCTACGAGTGCCATCTTTGAACGCTTGTACGAGAAATACTGAGCCCTAAATGTTTTTAAGGGAGATTTCTTACAAACAATCAACAGATGTTATCCTGTACATATGCCCGAGACATAGTAGAACTGAATTTGGCCTTTTTGACAATCTGTGCCTTCTGTTCCTATGGTTAGTTGATAAGTGCAATACTATGGACAACTACCCATAACATTTCATAGTGTCAGTGCAAGTTCTGCGAAATGGCAACCAACACACTACTGTTAGAATCCATTTAGTTTGACCGTCTGCCATTTTGTGGTTTTCTGGCTGCTGGTCTTTTTCCCCTGGTGCTGGCCTTGTCGTTGGTCAGGTGATTTTATCACCCTTTATTACCCGGCACCTGCCTCCCAGTCCTTGCTGGACATGAGTGTTAATCCGCTAGAGTTCGGGCTTGCTGCTTTGATAACTTTTTGTATTTAACTTGTATTTAACTTTGTGCAGTTCTGGGAACTCTAGTTCTGCTTGCTTAGTCATTTTGTTTTTCCTTTCGTTTCTGCAGTTTCCTCTATTTCCCTGCTAGGAGGTCACCTGTTTTTGTTCCCAGACCCTAGGTCTTTCAGGGATTCCCTTCCCCCGTCTTTAGATCTTCGCTTAAGTCTAGACTAGGATCGTCGGTGGGTCTATTTGCAAGGAATAGTTCGCCTGCTCCATTGTAGGGATTGAGTCTAGTCCTAGTGCAGGATCAGCTTCTTCCCCCCCGCTATATTCCTGAGTTGCAGACCCTTAACAACTACTTCATTTCTATAAAAGATAAACTACGCTTCATGAGCCCTTCATCTTTTATGGTTTATAGACTCCAGCCGAAAATGTAATTTCATTTCTTGTCTACATGACAACAGGCTACCTAAAATAGCCTAATGATAGCACAACGCCACTTCCTTCCACAGCAAAACAGCAGATAATCACCGGCTCACGTCCCCACTCTTGTACATCCAGAGCTGTAGGGAACATTATTTCTTAATACTTACGGATTTAGTAAAATAATGATCTGTCAAGTGTGTCTACTCTGGAAATGCTAAGCCACACACAACAATGACAAGCCAGGCATGCAGCAGACATGTAATAGACTGCACCAATAAAAGAAGCGTGTTGTTTGACAGCTTGTAAGCATGGAAAATGTATCACATTTCGAATAATATATATTTATTTAGTTGAAATGAACGCATACATGTGCTGACAAGGTCAAAAATGCAGCCTGCCCTACAAGGATTGTTAATAGGGATGATGCTGAGGCTCGAACGTGTTAGAAATCATTAAAGAAGGTCATGAATCAATTTCCAATATTGGATTATAGAATGCAAAATGTAAAGATGAATGGAACGATTGAAACAATGCCTCTTAATGGAATCTCCTTAAATATTATTTTGAAGGGTTCAGTGCAACCCCTAATATTATTATTATTTATTATTATAGCACCATTTATACCTTTACGTGTGAAAGGGGTATTTTATAATAAAAAAACAAGTTCAATATTCTTGAACAACGCAAGTCATCGACTGGTACAGGATGAGAGAGAACCCTACCCACGAGGGCTCACAGTCTACACGGCATAGGTCAGCATTCAGTAAGTGAAGTGAGGGTAGAGCTGGTCATGCAGCGGTATGGAGGAACGATGGTTACTGTACGTTGTAGGCTTGTCGGAAGAGGTAGGTCTTCAGGTTCCTCTTGAAGGTTTCCATAATAGGCGAGAGCCTGATATGTTGGGGTAGAGATTTCCAGAGTAGGGGGGATGCACGACAAAAAATTTTTATGCGATTGTGGGAAGAGGAGATAAGAGGGGAGTAGAGAAGGATGATATTTTAGGGTAATGGATGACATTTAGGACTCCAAAGTATCAACAACAAACATCCTATCCAAGAAGCAGACTTGGGCATTTGGGGTGACTTTTCAGAATAATCTGTCATGAGGCCATTATATGTTATATATTATACTTTTTCATCAGTTTTCCCCTCCCCATGCTCCACCTGTAATTTTCTGTTGTCCCTAAGCTAGTGGGTGGTGACTGCTATCATAACTGCCATGATATTTTGTATACATAGCACACACAGACATGAAGGATTCCCTCTCTCCTATCTCTGTCTAGCATATGTTCAGAAGTAGCAGCAGCACGGAGAACGTTATACAGCAGTACTAAGCAGTGCAACTTTGAATCCATCACTGATGTGCAATGAAACACTTACTTTAAAGCAGCAACACAGTCTCTCTGCTCCTCCCCTCTCCATAGGCTTCAATAAACTTGTCTTTTGTGACTTTTAAGAGAGAATGATGAGTTCAGGAGGCAGGAAAAAAGCAAAACTGGTTCAGAAGTGGAGAACACAAGCATACAGTGCTTCTGCAATAAGATATACAAGATTACAAAGTTTTTGACTTATATTATTGATTTATGGAATGGTTGTTAAAACAACAGTGCTCATTTAAACTAAAGGTGCCCATACAACTCAGACTTGTATGTTTTTTTAATGGGGATACTAGAGTAAATTAGGGTATTTAATGCTGACCACAATGAAAACCAAATTTTATATTTGCTAATTTTTGAGTAGAAACTTCAAAAAGGGTGTAAAAATTGTTATCAGGGTACATTGTACAACATTTTTGTATTGCAAATCTAATACCTTGATTCCACAACCATTGATGCTCTCCTATCTGATCCTTGGGTACTTTGCACAAATCTTTTGTTATGATCATGCTCATACACTCACATGGGTAACAGAGGAGGGAAAGAACTACGAAAAAAAAGAAACGGCACCTGTACCTAACTGATTAGTGTTCAGACTAGAAAAGGCCATAGCCACACAGCAAAATACATCTCCTTGTTCCTGGTTCTCTAAAGGGCCGTTGAGGGGTTTCTCGTACCTCATAGGGAGCCAGAGTGGAGGCCGCAATACAAATCCAACAAAGGTAGAGGAATGCATGCATGAGAACCCAGGGTGAGGAAGTTCCGGGAGAAAAACTCACCGATTTGGAGCAGGAAAAACAACTGGGACTTACTGCACGAGGCAAACCCCTAGCTGAGGAGCTGGAACTCCAAACATGAATCTATATGGAAGTATAGCCAGCAAGTGAGGTAAGTGAAAGGTGAACATATGAAGCCCATCCCAAAATATGATAGGACAGAGCTAAAATGGAAAATGAAAAACACCTGGAGAGAAGCCAACCAAGAAAGGAAAACCAAAACAAAATAAACCATCAGCATTTGGACATAGATTGAAAGGACTGTAACCGACCACATAGCAAAAGGTCACTATATCGAGTACCGAAACCAAGCCATGACACCTTTAATTGTTGGAACCCCCAATACTTAGGCTCGATCCACTTATATATGACACAACTAGAGATGGGCGAACCCGAACAGTAAAGTTCAGGGTCCGCACCGAACGCCTACTGATAGGGCATGGACTTCAAACTCGGACTTCTCCAGGAACTCAGTGTTACTGTTCAGGTTTGGCACACAGAACATTGGGTGTTTCACTGTCATCTGCATGACAGCATGACAAACACCAGCGGATCTGATCCACTTATAGATTATTATCACCAGTCAGAGAGCTGGGGTTCCCACGCATGTGGTAACCCCATTTTTAACAATCAGCCAAGCTAAAGCAGACAGCTGGGGTCTATTATTCTTAGGCTGGTAAGGGGCAATGGATATTGGCCCCTCCAACCTAAAGAAAGCAGCCCACAGCTGCCCCAGAAAAGGTGCATCTATTAGGTAATAGATAGTCAGATTTTAAATAAACACACAGCCAGAATAAAGTCCTTTATTTAAAATAAAAATACACACCTTTTTACTTTTTTATTTAAAAATAAAAAACAAAGTTACA
The DNA here is from genome assembly GCA_033576555.1 of Oophaga sylvatica. Lineage (NCBI taxonomy): Eukaryota > Metazoa > Chordata > Amphibia > Anura > Dendrobatidae > Oophaga > Oophaga sylvatica. The sequence goes on from JARQOD010000007.1 coordinate 121,857,941, forward strand.
CTCACGCCCATTCCAATGAAGCTCTCATCCCCTGTAAAAAAATAAATAAAATAATAAACAACAATTGTACTCACCTAATGCCCATTCCATTGAAACACTGCATTCCTGTAAAAGAAACAAAATGAAAAAACAACCATATCCCTCACCTGTCTGACATACTATCCCACTCAGTAATCCATGTCTGTGATAAATGGTTGTCATTGTGAACTGAGGTAGATTCACTGAGCTCAGTGCTACACCATGAGTCTTTTTCCATGGTGCTGGCGGTGATTTCACTGAGGTCACCACAGTTCATTGGCCCAGCTCACAGCGAAGTGAGCTGGGAACACAGCCTCAGTGACCTGCGGTCACTGATGCTGTGCTCGCAGCAGCTCATTCTCCTGTGGTTTTCAGCCTGGACGGTCGAATTTTGACACCTTCCAGGTTGAAAACACTTATCACAGACATGGATTAAGTCATGGGACAGTATGTCGGACAGTTGAGGGATATGGTTGTTTTTTATTTTTCTTTTACAGGGGCTTCAATGGAATGGGCGTTAGGCAAGTATTATTGTTGTTTATTATTTTCTGTTTTTTAGAGGGGACAAGAGTTTCAATGGAATGGGTGTTTTTATTTTTAAATAAAGTAAAACGGTGTGTATTTTTTTTTCAAATAAAGGACTTTATTCTGGCTGTGTGTTTGTTTACAATATGAATATGGGCTTAGCAATGGAGAGACATCTTATAGATGCCTCTCCATTACTAACCCGTAGGCTTGATGTCACCTGAAAATACAAAGATGACATCAACCCCACAAATATTAATGCCACTTGCCACCACCACAGGGCAAGTGGGAAGAGGCAGACAAAGCACCAGAATTGGCACATCCAATAGATGCGCCTTTTCTTTGGTGGCTACAGTCTGTTATCTTTAGGCTGGGGCAGGGCCAATATCCATGGCCCTTTACCAGCCTGAGAATTCCAGCCACCTGCTTTACATTGGCTAGTTATAAAAAATGGAGGGGACACCACACCATTTTTTTAACTATTTATTTAAATAATTTTAAAAAACAGCATGGGGACCCCTCTATTCCTGCTAACCAGCCATGATAAAGCTGACAGCTGAGATTTGCAGGTTGATTATCAAAAATAGAGGGGATTCCACTCAGTTTTTTTTAATTTATTTATTTATAGCGCAGGCGCCAGCTGATAAATACTCCCATCACTTTCTGCCTGCTCTTGCTGTTATTAGTGGCAGAAAACTGGTGGGAGTAGTACTCTCTCATCAGCCGACACCTCTGTGACCGGAGGTAAACTTTTTACCTCCGGTCACAGTTGCTGGCTCACACTGTATCTGACAACATGAGAAACACAGCTCTCTTACTGGTGGTGATGATCTTACCACCAATCAGGGCCAGTGCTTGCTGTGCTGTCATGCAGATGAAAGCGTGGCAAACAATGGATGTCTGCACCCCCCATTCATCTGAATGGGGTTCAAGTTTGGGTTTGGGTATTGTTCTGGTACTCAAACCAAACTTTTTTTTAACTGTTCGGCCGAACCTGCTGGACCCAAATATCCAGTGGTGCCCCCATCAATAGTCACAACATCATGGCATAATCACAAATAGTATATGCGACCCTATTCATCATACCCCAAAATATATTCAAAATACAGATCAAAGCCACTAAACTAATACAGACTTCAAACTCTCACAAAACTAACTAAAAGAGACCCCAAATATAAGCCCCTAAACTATTAGATTGCAGACTCCCTAAAAAAACACAGACTAAGAAACCCTTGAAATATATTTCTGAATATGGATTCCCATAATTAAGTCAAGCCCCATTAAACAAATACAGACCTTCTTATACAACCTTTAACAGAGACCCCAAATTTTTTTTTTTTATAATTATATTATGAAGACATTTAAAAATTACCTTGGAAATGGACTACCCTGCAAAGTTGGCATTTTAGAATAAGGAACATTTTGATTGCCATCAGCTAAGGCTTCACGTATGAAGTCAGGTATGGACCAGTGTTTCCATAGGATCCCTTGACTTGTAGAAGGAGGAAAAACATAAACCTTGTCGTTTTCCACCTGTTTAAAGAGTCAAAACATGAACCACTCACAAAATCCCAAATCCATCATTGCAATATAAATACATTGGAACAATAACTCAGTCATTTGCCATATAGAAAAAATAAAAGATTAGAGGGAATTTTCTTCTTTGAATTTCCTCCCTGTTAAGCCTCCAGCAATTAGCTTGACACGTTTCTAGAGTGAGATCACTCTTGAGTCTGGATGTCGTCAATGGCAGGCTAATTGGCCTGGGCTTGCTGTTACATATTTGCCATCCCAAACCCTCATTCATATCAACTTTACCATAATTACTTGTAGGCTAATGTAGGTTATATGTGCCTTATCATTTAATGGAACCTGTGCTTAAAGAGGACCTTTCACCAAATTTCTCATGTTAAACTGGACGCACGACATCATAAAGGCTGCTGATAGGAATAAATTTTTTTTAAAAAAATATATGCCTCTCTGTTGCAGAGATATTAACAATTAAAGTATTTGGCACCTAATGAGTTAACATTTTGTTAGGTCCAACTGCTTGTCATCAGATAGTTTTCACTGGGGGCGGGTGCTGTTCCCGTAGAGAAAATTACTATTCAGCTGTTTGGTTTCCATATCTCAGAAAATAGGTTCTGCATTTTTGTTACGTGCTAGATGTATTGTTTTGCTGTGACGACATCTGCTCATCAGTATTTGTTTACCGCTCGCTCTTGTTCGTTCCAATTAAGTTGGTTCAAATTGGGCGCAGCGTCACATGGTAGTTGGTGGGTCACTTGCTCTAAGCAGCCATTTTATTGCGAGATTTGCTGTGAGACAGAGACCACTTTTATTTGGCTTGTGAAGTTATCAATTTTTGACCTGCAGCAACCGACGTCAGAGCCTTCAGAGAAAGTTACAGTATTGTACCGGCAATTATTACTTCTGTCTCCGGGTTTAAATTAACCAAGTCTTGAATTGTACCCACGCTGTGGTTCCATATTTGAGACACTGAGTCTTAGATGGTCCTGTCTGCTCCTAATCTTGGATTCGGAGGTAGGAGCATCTCACAGTCAGCTGTACCTCCATTCACCTTATCTGGAAACAGAACAGGGCGTGTACTTCTTCTCCCTGTATGAGTTGCCCAATCATAAGCAGTAGCAACACAGCTGAAAAACAACATGCCCTGTTATGAAAGTGCTGGAGATGGTTTCTGAGCAGAGGCTCCCTCTGGTGGTTGCAGACAGTACTGAACCTTACAGCGAGGAATGGCAATCTGGGATCACGGACTGGACTGATATAAGGGAGGTTCCCTCCCATGATGGTCGCCGGTGATCAATTGTTCTTGTCTCAATTGTGGTTCCTGGTTCATTTGGAAGTTTGCTGAGTCCTGCATGCATCTGCTGCTTTCAGATAAGATATTTTCTGCTTTTCTTTTTGTGCTTGCTTTTTTGCATAATTTTCTGCACTTTTGTGGTGGTCAGCCGGGTCCCCTCCTGGGGCCTGTGCTCCTCTCAGTTTATCTGTAGCCACTGTTATTTGTTCATTTGCTTTTTCCTGTTTTTTCAGTGGCTGCGGCTTAGTTTTGTTACACCAGAGATCTGATTTAGGTGGTGGAGATCGTGTGATCTCAGGTGTTTTTGCAATCAGAAGAGTTGGTATTTTTTAGGGTTTTTTGTTGGATTGCAGTCAGAATTCTTTCCTGTACTTTTCTGTCTAGACAGATTGGGCCCCAGCATTTGTGTCATGGTATAGGACATGGTTAATGTCCTGTCCACTCAGGGTTAACTTTTGCTGGCCTCCCTTTGGATCTGGGAGGGTATTTATACCCAGTCCAGAGGGAGATTCTCTGTCAGCTATACTTTCGTTGTGACTGTGTATTTGACCCCCCAGGTTTGCATGTATACTGCTCTGCTTGTTTGACTCCTGTGTATGACCCGGTCTGTTTGCTCACTCTGCTCTCTGTCTCACGTTTTGCTGATATTGTCTTCTCCGGTTCTGACCTCCTGGCTTGGCTATCGATACTCTGTTACCGTTTTGTCCCTATTGTACTGTCTATTGCCCGCTCTGGTTTACTGATCTATTGCTACGTCCTGACTATCTGTTCTGTCTAACCCTTTGGTACTGTCGTGCTATCTTGTGCTCTGATCTCGGCCTGTCCTGGTTTTCGTCTCTGTCTTTGCCCCTTGGTAACTTTATCTCGTCGTTACCCTGCTAGGAGTTTTCCTGCAGTTCCTAGATCTCTGGAGCTTAGGCCACGCCCCCAGCAGTCATGTGCTGCAGGTCCTGTTAGTCTGCAGTACACATCATTCATTACTGCTGCCTCTGAGAGACGTGTGACCAGCTCCGCCCCTTGGCTGTCAGATGCTGCGGAAGGTCCTGTTACACAGAAACACACGTCTTCTCTGCTGCGGCTCTGCTTACAGGTATCTTGGGGCACAGTTGGTTTACTTAGGACACGTGCACTGGCTCAGTGAGCATGTGCAGTGCGGTGTCCTTGACATTATAGCTGACCATTACAGTCTTTCCCTGGTGGTGGGGTATTAGCACATTATGGATCCGGTACGGGCTCTCACTGAGCAGGTTAATGAGCTCTCCCAGCTTATGCAGAAGCTGTCTATGGAGCAGCAAAATCTGGTTCAGTCGCATCAGCAGGTACAGAGAGATGTGGCAGACGCTCTAATGGGGTCTGTTCCGTCGGGGTTCCAGGAGGGGGGCCCCACTGATGTATCTCTTGCGGACCCTGACCCCCCTGTAAAATTAGCCGACAATTTTTCTGGAGATAAAAAATTGTTTAGGGTTTTTAAGGAGGGATGCAAGTTGTTCTTTGAATTGCGTCCCCGGACCTCTGGAAATGAAAGGCAGAGGGTGGGGATCGTAATGTCCTTATTAAGGGGGCTTCGCAAGCATGGGCTTTCTCTCTCTCTTCCTCTGCTCCTGAACGTATGTCTGTGAACCTGTTCTTTGAGGCTCTGGGGCACATTTATGACGAGCCTGATAGAGTGCGTCTGGCTGAGGATATGGTGATGAGTGTGACACAGGGGAGGAACTCTGCTGAATGGTTCTGCTCAGAGTTCAGACGTTGGACCGCGCAAGTATCCTGGAATGATGCCGCCCTGAGGGGGTTGTTCCGCAGGGGCCTATCTGACCGTCTGCAGGACGCTCTGGCATTACATCCTCCTCCCGATACTCTGGAGGACGCCATGATGCAGGCGGTCGGTATGGACCGGAGACTCCGTGCTAGGGGAATGATGCAACAAGAGACTCCCTTGTACTCCAAATTGTGTTACACCGCACCCGCATCTGAGCCCATGGAGATGGAGGCTGTCTCAGGAAAGGAACGAGAGAGAAGACACCGTAAAGACAACCATCTATACTTTTACTGTGGAGCCTCTGGACATTGGAAAAGGGACTGTCCTTCCTGCCCTTCTTCTGTGAAATCATCAGGAAAACTACTGAGTCTGGGCAACAATCGTGGAGGTTGCCCAGACTCCCAGGTACATTTTTTTTCGCTTGCTAAAATGGTGCTCCAGGTTGAATTGGAACTTGCTGGCGGTTCTGTTATGACCACCGCCTTTGTTGACTGTGGTTCCTCCATTAATCTGATTGATGCCCAATTTGTGACTCTTAATAAGATAGGGACAGTCAGGTTGAAAGATCCTGTTAAAATTGTGGCTGTGGATTCATCCCCTCTTGCCAGGGATGGAATTTGTTTTATGTCTGAAGTTTTTTCTATGAAAGTGGGTTCCACGCACGTGGAAAAATTAAGTTGCTTTATTCTGAATAATCTGCCTGCAGGACTGGTATTGGGGATGCCCTGGCTGCAACGCCACAATCCTCTCATTGATTTCTCTTGTCAAACCGATAAAATCTGTATCTGTGTCGTCTGTCAGTCTGGAGGGTATTCCGGAGTACCTGAAAGACTTTGAAGACGTATTTTCCGAAAGTGAGGCTGAGGCGCTCCCACCACATAGACCCTATGATTGCGCCATTGATTTGTTACCTGGAGCCAAATTACCCAAGGCTCGTTTGTTTAATTTGTCCGGGCCTGAGCGCCAAGCCATGAAAGAGTACATCAAAGAAAGCCTTCGCAAAGGGCATATTCGGCCCTCGGTGTCACCCGTGGCAGCGGGGTTTTTCTTTGTAAAGAAAAAAGATGGTGGGTTGCGACCGTGTCTCGACTTTCGGGAACTGAACAAAATTACCGTTAAGAACACGTACCCTCTCCCGTTGATTCCCGATCTATGCAATCAACTCACGAGGGCCAAATGGTTTTCTAAGCTCGATCTACGAGGAGCTTATAACCTTATAAGGATCCGGGAGGGGGACGAATGGAAAACAGCATTTCTGACAACTGAGGGGCTATTTGAAAACCTGGTTATGCCCTTCGGTCTCACTAATGCCCCTGCTGTTTTTCAGAACTTCATCAATGTTGTTTTTTCTGATTTAATTGGACGTTATGTAGTCATTTACCTGGATGACATTCTGATATACTCAGAAGACAGTCAGTCACACTTGCATCATTTACGTGCGGTTCTTATGAGACTCCGGGAGAACCATTTGTATGCTAAGCTGGAGAAGTGTTTATTTTTTATGCAAGAACTGTCTTTTCTGGGTGTAATTGTATCCGGGGAGGGATTCCGCATGGATCCAGGAAAGGTTCAGGCCATTACAGATTGGGTGCAGCCTCATGATCTGAAAGGGTTGCAACGATTTTTGGGCTTCGCTAACTATTATAGGAAATTCATTAAAGGGTTTTCACAGGTAGTGAAACCTTTGACGGACCTCACTCTTAAGGGGGCAGAGGTAAAAAATTGGTCCGTGGCCGCAAAAAATTCCTTCCTTACATTGAAGAAATGCTTTACTTCAGCCCCTGTGTTGGTACAACCTGATTCGTCAAGACCTTTTATCGTGGAGGTCGACGCTTCAGAAGTGGGGGTGGGGGCAGTGTTGTCCCAGGGCCCCTCTACCCTCACTAATCTTAAACCCTGTGCCTTTTTCTCTAAAAAGTTCTCTTCGGCAGAGAGGAAACTATGATGTCGGCAACAGGGAATTGTTAGCGGTCAAACTGGCCTTTGAAGAATGGAGGCATTTTTTGGAGGGGGCCGCTCATCCCATTACTGTCATCACTGATCATAAGAACCTGGCCTATATCGAGTCCGCTAAGAGATTGACCCCCAGACAGGCTCGGTGGGCACTTTTTTTTTCTCGCTTTCATTTTACCATCACATTCCGTCCAGGGCAGTGGCGTAGCGTGGGGGGGGCGGGGGGGGGCGGTCCGCCCCAGGCGGCACGTGTGTGTGGGGGCGGCGCAGCAGCAATTCCATATGCACCCCTTCATTGCCCTCGCAACTTCGCACAGCCAGCATTTACCATTGCTGTGCTGTGCTTTGTAAAGGTGGTAGCAGGACCTGTGATGAGGTCACAGGAGGGGAGGAGTTAGGTGTCACATGATCTTCAGGCCCCTGTGTGCAGGAAACTGCTGTTTTGGTCGTCATGGTGCTGGATGATGGTAAGTTTATATGTGGGATCATAAGGGGTTTACAGTGTGGATGTAGCTTAGCTGTGTGTGCATGAGGTGTACGGAGCGGAGCCGTGTGTACGAGGTGTATGGAGCGGAGCCGTGTGTACGAGGTGTACGGAGCGGAGCCGTGTGTGTGTACGAGGTGTACGGAGCGGAGGTGTACGGAGCGGAGGTGTACGGAGCGGAGGTGTACGGAGCGGAGCCGTGTGTGTACGAGGTGTATGGAGCGGAGCCATGTGTGTACGAGGTGTACGGAGCGGAGCCGTGTGTGTACGAGGTGTACGGAGCGGAGGTGTACGGAGCAAAGCAGTGTGTGTACGAGGTGTACGGAGCGAAACCGTGTGTGTACGAGGTGTACGGAGCAAAGCCGTGTGTGTACGAGGTGTACGGAGCGAAGCCGTGTGTGTACGAGGTGTACGGAGCGGAGCCGTGTGTGTACGAGGTGTACGGAGCGAAGCCGTGTGTGTACGAGGTGTACGGAGCAGAGCCTTGTGCGTGTGAGGTGTGTGGAGCGGACCCGTGTGTGTACAGGGCCACAAAGAGCGGAGCCGGGCATGTACAAGGGTCCTGTTACTTGCGGGATCTGTGTGCTTGGGGGCTGCAGGGGGGAAGGAGGGGTGCCATTATGTGCATGGGTCTGCGTGGGGACGGAGCGAATGCTGTTATCTGTGTAGGGCTGGGTCCCTGTCCCGCTGTCCTGGCCGGGAGGTTTACTTTCCCGCATTAGAATCGTACATGCGGAAACCCGGGGACCTCCCACACGTTCTGGCAGCCACATGTCACGTTCCACCGGAGGTGACGTGCTGTAAGTCAGCTGAACGCTGGAAATGACCGTTGACCTCATTTCCGGCGGTCAGCTTACAGCAGCAGGTACTGTAACTCGTTCTCGGGAGAGTCTTCAGAACGGCGACGCATCAAGCCGCTGGATCTGTTGGAGTGAGAGCCGGGTATTGTACGGACCGCTGCATACAATACCCGACTCTCACTGAGCGAGACAAGCAGCATGTGGGGATCTCAACATGGGATCTGTTCAACAGATGAAGAGATCCCCAGATCCTGCCTGTCTCGCTCAGTGAGAGCCGGGTATTGAATGGAGCGCCTCATAGCTGGTGAGATCCCCACATCCTGGGGAAATGAGGTCAGCGATGGAACGTGACTTGTGGCTGCCAGAATGTGTGGGAGGTCCCCGGGACGATTCTAATGCGGAAAGTAAACCGCCTGGCCGGGACAGCGGACAGGGTCCCGAAATCGGGACTGTCCCGCTGAAACCGGGACGGTTGAGAGGTATGTGTTTATAATTATTGTTTATGAAACAGTGTGATCAGCAGTGCTAAGTGGGTGTGGTCAGGGCGTGGATATGGGTGTGACCAGTGAAATGGGTGTGGCTAGGGGTGTGGTCTAAAATTTGCCGCCCCGGGCGCCACAAACAGTTGCTACGCCACTGGTCCAGGGTCTAAAAATGTAAAGGCAGATGCCTTATCCCGAAGTTTTGATTCTGTGTCCCCTCCAGAACCTCCTTCCTCCATTCTTCAATCGGGAGTGGTTGTAGCCGAAGTCTCCTCTGAGTTACAGAGAGAGATTCTGGAAGCACAAGCACAAGCTCCCAGGAATAAACCCCCAGGTAAATTGTTCGTACCCGAACAGCTCCGTCTCACACTCCTGCAAGAATTTCATGATTCTGTGTTAAGTGCACACCCTGGTATTGCAGCTACCCGGGGGGCAGTGGCTAGAGGTTTTTGGTGGCCCTCTATGGGTACTGATATAAAAAATTTTGTTAATACTTGTGGGGTGTGCGCTCGCTCTAAAAGCTCTCAGGTCCGGCCGGCCGGGGAATTGGTGCCTTTGCCAATTCCGGATAAACCATGGACATACCTGTCCATGGACTTTATCACTAATCTTCCCTCATCCAAGGGCAATTCAGTGGTATGGGTAGTGGTTGATAGATTTTCTAAGCAAGCCCACTTTGTGCCGTTACCCGCCTTGCCGTCTGCTGAAACCTTGGCCCGCTTGTTTATACAGCACATAATTCGGTTGCATGGAGTGCCTGTGAATGTGGTGTCGGACAGGGGTGTGCAGTTTGTGGCCAGGTTTTGGAGAGCGTTCTGTAAGAAGTTGGGGGTCACATTATCATTCTCCTCTGCCTATCACCCGGAATCCAATGGACAGACTGAACGCACCAATCAGTCGTTGGAGCAGATTCTGAGATGCCTGACCTCCTCCAGACAGGAAGATTGGTGTGAGGTTTTACCCATGGCAGAATTTGCGTTCAACTGTCGTATCAATCAGTCTACCGGAAAGTCTCCTTTTCAGGTCAATTATGGGTTTGTTCCGCAGTTTGGGGAATTTTCCAGTATGGATTCTGGTTGTCCTGGTGCCGAGGGGATGGTTCAACAGTTAAAAAACCTTTGGAGAAAGGTGCAGGGGAACATCTCCAAAGCCCAGAAGAAGTACAAACATTTTGCGGACAGGAGGAGGGGGTTGGGTCCTGCATTGACAGTGGGGGAAAAGGTCTGGTTGTCCACCCGTAATATCAAACTTAAGATACCCTCTATGAAGCTGGGCCCCAAATTTATTGGCCCATACAAGATTGTAGAGGTGATCAATCCAGTGGCGTACAGGCTTCAGTTGCCCACCTCCTTCAAAATATCTAACGTCTTCCACAGGTCCCTATTAAAACCTGTGGGGATGGTTAGAGAAGATCCCTCATCCGTGGTTCCACCAGTATTGGTAGAGGGTCAACTGGAGTACGAGGTAGGTGTTACACCCGGTCCCAGCGCTGCCTCTGCACTCCGTTCTGCTCACTCACCTGTTCCTCGGGCTGTCCCTCTGCGGCGGTCTGTGCGTGGGCTGGGGTCTCCTGTCCCATCTGCTCTCCGGCGTCCTGAGTCCTCCTCCACTTCCTGCCACGCTGCTGGCAGGCCTCCAGACAGTCGGCTTAGGACGCGAGGCCGCGCCCACCGCCTCTCTTAAAGGGGCAGCGTGCATCTTTTGAAATAGCTAATTATCCAATGGCTGCGCACTCAGTACAATATCTGGTCACTCCACCATTAGGGGAGTGCCGGAGCAACGTGTTCTATCATTGCTACATCCGGTTCTGTGCCTGTTCTGTCTGCGCTGCGTCTGCAGTCTCTGTGCTTCGCTGATACTGTTTGTCTCCTCAGATCATTGCTAACCCGTATCTGGCTAATCTGGACAATCTCGGCTATTACTGGCGCAAGTGTCATCCCGTTCCGCCATCAGCCATCCATACCCGTGGACCGTGACAAGGTCACTGAAGCCAGCCTTCTACCATCCGTTCTGGACCAGGACCTTACCCTTCTCCGTCAAGAACTTTCCACGGACTCTGTAAATACTTGTTACCCTTTTGGTCCCTCTGGGACAGCTGCCACGTGTCCGGGGTCTAACTGGAGGTAGCACCTGTGTCCTCCGGGTATTCCATTCTGGTCCTGTTCGAGGGGCCTTACTACGGGTACCCGGGGCTCACTAGTTACGCCCCCTTCGGAGCCCCCCGGACCGCGGTCTCGAGGTTCCACATTAAAAAATAAAAACGAATGTGAACTTCACCACCTCTGCCTCCACTTCCATTCGTTACAGATTGCTCCGGCCATGGAACCCTCTGGATCCCAGAGACCTCTGACCACGGATCTGTGCCAGGAGGTGGCCCGTTTGGGAGTTCAACAGGACAAGATCACGACTTATCTACGCAGCTTGTCTACCCGCATGGATTCCCTAGGGTCCTCGTCTGCACCTGACTCTTCTATCAATAATCAGGTACCAGTTCCCATGGCAAATCAAGGTCCCCGTCTGGCGGCTCCTACCCGTTTCCAGGGTGATCCTACTCTGTGTCGGGGTTTCCTCAATCAGTGCACTCTACACTTCGAAATCTTGGGGCATATGTTTGCTTCTGACCGAGCCAAGGTGGGCTTCATCATGTCACACCTGGGAGGAGTAGCCCTCGCCTGGCTAAACCCGCTATGGGAGAGAGGGGATCCGGTGGTTAACGATCTTCAATCTTTCCTAGAGGCTTTTCGCAGGACTTTCGATGAACCTGGTCGTACCACTTCGACTGCATCAGCTCTGCTCCGCCTGCGCCAAGGTACTCTCACGGTAGCTCAGTATGCTGTTAAATTCCGCACCCTCTCGTCTGAATTATCGTGGAACAATGAGGCCCTGGTTGCTAACTTCTGGGAAGGCCTATCCGGAAGAATCAAGGATGAGCTGGCGGAAGGGACAGACCTACTCTCTTGGAAGAGCTAATATCCTTGGCAACCCGAATTGACCTGCGTTTTCAGGAGCGCTCCATGGAGATCAAGCGGGACAAAAGGTCCTATCACCTGGACTCTAGTTTGTACAAAACAGGTACTTCACCCTCCGCCTCCGAGGCCATGGAGGTGGACCATGTAAGTTTGGCCACCCGCCGCCGGGAGGCATGTCGCAAGGAGGGAAGTTGTTACTACTGCGGTAGTTCTGAACATTTGATTAATTTCTGTCCTAAAAAGTCGGGAAACTCCAGTGCCTAGGTCCGGTAGGAGGGGCCAACCTAGGTAAAGAGCAGTCCTCTCCCTCTTTACACATCTCTGTCACCGTGTCCTATGGAGCAATAAAATTCTCCGAACACTGTCTACTGGATTCTGGAGCTGCAGGGAACTTCATCCAGCAGGCGGTTGTGGATCATTACCGCTTACCAGTCCAGCGTCTTCCTGATCCGTTACAGGTGTCCGCCGTGGATGGCAAACCACTGACCGAGCCCGTCCAGTTTCAAACCGAGTTGGTGGAACTCCGGGTAGGTCTAATGCATACTGAACAATGCGATTTTATGTATATCCTGGTTTATCCCATCCCATGCTTCTAGGTTTACCTTGGCTCCAGATGCATGAACCAGTCCTTAATTGGAAAACTGGAGAAGTTCTGCGTTGGGGAGATACCTGCATGAATCGTTGCTTAACCCGGATTCAACCTGTTTCGCCTCCAGTCCAGCCTGATACCCTGCCAGGGTTGCCTTCCGCCTATTGGTCCTTCTCTGACGTCTTTGGGAAAAAAGAGGCTGAGACTACCTCCACACAGGTCGTATGACTGTCAGATAGAGCTTCTTCCAGGAGCATCACCCCCTCGCGGGAGAGTTTATCCTCTTTCACAGGCAGAGACTCAGTCCATGTCGGACTACATTCAAGAGAATTTGGCTAGAGGATTTATCCGAAAGTCATCGTCACCGGCAGGAGCTGGATTCTTCTTTGTGAAGAAAAAGGACGGATCCTTGCGGCCCTGCATTGACTATCGGGGTCTAAATCAAATCACGGTAAAAAACAGGTATCCATTGCCTCTTATTTCAGAGCTGTTTGATTGTCTCCGAAGGGCCAAGATCTTCACCAAATTGGACCTCAGAGGGGCCTACAACCTGATCCGAATCAGAGAGGGAGACGAATGGAAAACAGCCTTCAACACCCGTGACGGCCACTATGAATACCTGGTAATGCCATTCGGCCTAAGCAATGCACCTGCGGTTTTTCAGGAATTTGTTAATGACACTTTCAGGGACTTGCTCTATACTTGTGTCGTGGTTTACCTGGACGATATTTTGATTTTTTCTGCTGACTTGACGTCACACCGGAGGCAAGTACGCCTGGTCTTACAAAGACTGAGAGAGAACAGGCTCTATGCCAAATATGAGAAATGCCTCTTTGAGCAGTCCTCTTTGCCTTTCCTTGGGTACATTGTATCTTCCACAGGATTAAAGATGGATCCGGAGAAGTTGTCTGCAGTTCTCAACTGGCCTCGTCCGTCTGGGCTAAAAGCCATACAAAGGTTCCTCGGATTCGCCAATTACTACCGGCAATTCATTCCACACTTTTCCACCCGAGTGGCTCCAATCACAGCCTTAACCCGGAAAGGTGTAAACTCTAAGGAATGGTCCTCCGAGGCAGAAGAGGCCTTTGTTTCTCTCAAAAAAGCCTTCGCTTCCGCACCCGTTCTCCATCATCCTAATTCAAGTGAGCAATTTTTTCTTGAAGTTGACGCTTCTTCCATAGGTGCAGGAGCAGTTCTGACCCAGAAGTCGTCTACCGGGCGGATGATCTCGTGTGTTTTTTTTTCCAAGGTTTTTTCTCCTGCAGAAAGGAACTACTCTGTCGGTGATCGCGAACTGTTGGCCATCAAATTGGCTCTGGAGGAATGGAGACATCTTCTTGAAGGAGCTCATCACCAGGTAATCATATTCACCGACCATAAAAACCTTGCCTATCTCCAATCTGCTTTAAGACTGAATCCCCGTCAGGCCCGTTGGGCGTTATTTTTTGCCCGTTTCAATTTTGTACTTCATTTCCGTCCAGCTGACAAGAACATCAAGGCAGACGCACTCTCTAGGGTCTTCTTGCCTCCTGAACTGGAGGAGGAACCTCAGCACATTATTGAACCTTCTAGGTTAGTCTCTGTTGCCTCCACTGATCTGGCCCGGCTTCCTCCTGGGAAGACTTTCGTGTCTGCTTCTGACCGTACTCGTGTTCTGCGCTGGGGTCATTCTTCTAAGTTGGCTGGCCATGCTGGTCAGAAAAAGACGCAGCAACTCATCTCCCAGTATTACTGGTGGCCTACCATGGTCAAGGATATCCAGGAGTTCGTTGCAGCATGTCCTTCATGTGCTCGTAACAAAACTGTTAAACATCTACCAGCCGGCAGGCTTCTGCCTCTTCCGATTCCGTCCGCTCCCTGGCAGCACATCGCGATGGATTTCATCACGGATCTTCCCATCTCTTCTGGCTGCTCAGTGGTATGGGTTGTGGTGGACCGCTTCTCTAAAATGGCTCACTTCGTTCCGCTATCTGGCCTCCCGTCTGCTCCAGAACTGGCCACTCACTTCATCCAGCATATCTTTCGTCTACATGGATTTCCTCTCCACATCGTGTCCGACAGGGGCGTCCAGTTCACCTCTAAGTTCTGGAGAGGACTCTGTAAAATGGTAAAAATTGAACTAGATTTTTCTTCTGCATATCATCCCCAGTCTAATGGGCAAGTGGAGAGGATCAATCAAATCCTGGCTGGATACCTGCGTCACTTCGTCAACGCTCATCATAATGACTGGGTAGAATTACTGCCCTGGGCGGAATTCTCCTACAACAATCAAGTAAGTGAATCTTCTGGAAAGTCTCCCTTTCAGATTGTGTTTGGACTGCAACCCGGAATTCCTCTTCCTTGTCTCGTGATTGTCGGATGTTCCGACAGTCGATACCTTGTCAAAGAATTTCTCGGACATTTGGAGAGAGACCAGGTCGGCTTTGGAGAAAGCTTCTCAACGTATGAAAACGCATGCGGACAAAAGACGTTTGGAGGCTCCCATCTTTCGTCCAGGAGACAAGGTATGGCTCTCCTCCAAGTACATCCGTCTGAAGTTACCATCGTACAAATTGGGTCCTCGTTTCATTGGTCCCTTTGAAGTTTTGAGACAGATCAACCCGGTCTCTTATAAACTGAAATTGCCTAATTCTCTAAGAGTACCTAACTCCTTTCATGTTTCCCTCCTCAAACCAGTAGTGTTGAGCTCCTTTTTTAAGGACCCGGGTACCACTCCTGATCCGGTCTCTGAGGATGATGTTTTTGAGGTAAACATATCATAGAATCATAGAATCATAGAATGGTAGAGTTGGAAGGGACCTCCTGGGCCATCTGGTCCAACCCCCTGCTCAAAGCAGGATTCTCTAAATTATCCCAGACAGATGTCTGTCCAGCCTCTGTTTGAAGACTTCCATTGAAGGAGAATTTACCACCTCTCGTGGCAGCCTGTTCCACTCCTTGATCACCCTAACTGTCAAAAAGTTTTTTCTAATATCTAATCTGTGTCTCCTCCCATTCAGTTTCATCCCATTGCTTCTAGTCTTTCCTTGTGCAAATGAGAATAAAGATGATCCTTCTACAATGTGACAGCCCTTGAGATATTTGTAGACAGCTATTAAGTCTCCTCTCAGTCTTCTTTTTTGCAAGCTAAACATTCCCAAATCCTGCAACCGTTCCTCATAGGACATAGTTTGCAGACCGGTCACCATTCTGGTGGCTCTTCTCTGAACTTGCTCCAGTTTGTTGATGTCTTTTTTAAAATGTGGTGCCCAAAACTGGACACAGTATTCCAGATGAGGTCTGTCCAAAGAGGAGTAGAGGGCAATAATGACCTCACGTGATCTAGACTGTATGCTTCTGTTGATACATCCTAGAATTGTATTTGCCTTTTTTGCTGCTGCATCACACTGTTGACTCATGTTCAGTCTGTGATCAATTAGTATACCCAAGTATTTTTCACATGTGCTGTTACTTAGCCCTATTCCTCCCATTTTTATATGCTTTTTTCATTTTTATTGCCCAGATGTAGTACTTTGCATTTTTCCGTTAAAAACCATACTGTTAGTTGCTGCCCACTGCTCCAGTTTATTTATATCTTTTTGAATCTTCTCTCTCTCTTCTCTAGTATTAGCTACCCCTCCTAGCTTTGTGTCATCAGCAAATTTGATCAGTTTACCCTCAATTCCTTCATCTAAATCATTGATAAAGATGTTGAACAACACAGTGCCCAAAACAGAGCCTTGTGGTACCCCACTTGAGACATTCTTCCAGCTGGATGTGCAGCCATTTACGACCACTCTTTGAGTCCGATCACTAAGCCAGTTATGAATCCACCTAACAGTTGCCTTGTCCATTCCATACTTAGTCATTTTTTCAATATCTTGGCCTCTAAGCGAGTAAGAGGTAGGATCTATTACCTGGTGGACTGGAGGGGTTTTGGTCCTGAGGAGAGGTCTTGGGAGCCTAAAGAGAACATCCAGGCCCCTCTTCTTCTTAAAAGATGTCACGCAGGCTTGAAAAAGAGGGGGAGTAAAGAGGGGGATACTGTTACACCCGGTCCCAGCGCTGCCTCTGCACTCCGTTCTGCTCACTCACCTGTTCCTCGGGCTGTCCCTCTGCGGCGGTCTGTGCGTGGGCTGGGATCTCCTGTCCCATCTGCTCTCCGGCGTCCTGAGTCCTCCTCCACTTCCTGGCACGCTGCTGGCAGGACTCCAGACAGTCGGCTTAGGATGCGAGGCCGCGCCCACCGCCTCTCTTAAAGGGGCAGCGTGCATCTTTTGAAATAGCTAATTATCCAATGGCTGCGCACTCAGTACTATATCTGGTCACTCCACCATTAGGGGAGTGCCGGAGCAACGTGTTCTATCATTGCTACATCCGGTTCTGTGCCTGTTCTGTCTGCGCTGCGTCTGCAGTCTCTGTGCTTCGCTGATACTGTTTGTCTCCTCAGATCATTGCTAACCCGTATCTGGCTAATCTGGACAATCTCGGCTATTACTGGCGCAAGTGTCATCCCGTTCCGCCATCAGCCATCCGTACCCGTGGACCGTGACAAGGTCACTGAAGCCAGCCTTCTACCATCCGTTCTGGACCAGGACCTTACCCTTCTCCGTCAAGAACTTTCCACGGACTCTGTAAATACTTGTTACCCTTTTGGTCCCTCTGGGACAGCTGCCACGTGTCCGGGGTCTAACTGGAGGTAGCACCTGTGTCCTCCGGGTATTCCATTCTGGTCCTGTTCGAGGGGCCTTACTACGGGTACCCGGGGCTCACTAGTTACGCCCCCTTCGGAGCCCCCGGACCGCGGTCTCGAGGTTCCACATTAAAAAATAAAAACGAATGTGAACTTCACCACCTCTGCCTCCACTTCCATTCGTTACAGTAGGGCGCATCATTGATTCACGGTGGGTGCGCCGGAGACTTCAGTACCTTATTCATTGGAAGGGATACTCCATTGAAGATCGGTCATGGGTTCCGGCCAGTTTGGTACATGCCGATCGACTGGTACAGGCTTTTCATGCGAGATATCCTGAGAGGCCTGGGGGTCCAGTGGCCCCCCATTAAGGGGGGGGTACTGTCATGGTATAGGACATGGTTAATGTCCTGTCCACTCAGGGTTAACTTTTGCTGGCCTCCCTTTGGATCTGGGAGGGTATTTATACCCAGTCCAGAGGGAGATTCTCTGTCAGCTATACTTTCGTTGTGACTGTGTATTTGACCCCCCTGGTTTGCGTGTATACTGCTCTGCTTGTTTGACTCCTTTGTATGACCCGGTCTGTTTGCTCACTCTGCTCTCTGTCTCACGTTTTGCTGATATTGTCTTCTCCGGTTCTGACCTCCTGGCTTGGCTATCGATACTCTGTTACCGTTTTGTCCCTATTATACTGTCTATTGCCCGCTCTGGTTTACTGATCTATTGCTACGTCCTGACTATCCGTTCTGTCTAACCCTTTGGTACTGTCATGCTATCTTGTGCTCTGATCTCGGCCTGTCCTGGTTTTCGTCTCTGTCTTTGCCCTTGGTAACTTTATCTCGTCGTTACCCTGCTAGGAGTTTTCCTGCAGTTCCTAGATCTCTGGAGCTTAGGCCACGCCCCCAGCAGTCATGTGCTGCAGGTCCTGTTAGTCTGCAGTACACATCATTCATTACTGCTGCCTCTGAGAGACGTGTGACCAGCTCCGCCCCTTGGCTGTCAGATGCTGCGGAAGGTCCTGTTACACAGAAACACACGTCTTCTCTGCTGCGGCTCTGCTTACAGGTATCTTGGGGCACAGTTGGTTTACTTAGGACATGTGCACTGGCTCAGTGAGCATGTGCAGTGCGGTGTCCTTGACACTTTGCTCATTCTATTTTCTGTCTGTGTCCGTGCTTCTTCTTGTCTAACCGCCATTACATGTTTGGGGGCTTCCTATTTTCTTTGGGGATCTGCTCCGGGGCAGATAGCTTTCATCTTTCTGCCTTTAGGTGTAGTTATGTCTCAGGCTGTGAAGAGGCGTCTAGGATCAACGTAGGAACGCTCCACGGCTGCCTCTAGTTGTGTGGTTAGTTCAGGTTACTGCAATCCAATAGGTTCCAGCCTCTCTGGTGTATTGCCATTTTTGCTTTTTCTCCTCAGCTACCGAAACATAACAATGCCCCACCAAAGCTTAGGCTTCTCAGTGTATGAGATGTAATGATGCAGTTCTAATCTTCTGGTCTAACATCCTTCATGATTAGAACTACATGTTGAGCCCAGATTTTATGAATTTTTAAATTACTCCAAAATTTGTAATAACCTTGATGAATCTAGGCTTCTAATAAAATATGCTCCAAAATTTTGTTCATACTTTATTAATAAAAAGTATTTTTTAAAATAGACATGTCAGGAAAGGCATGGGTCCTTTGTAAGTATTTGTTCTTTTTGTCCCTCCCACATAGGGTCGTATAGTACTGCGTTAAATGCTTTCCAGGGACTGTAAAGCCCTCAAACATGATAAAATGTGCAGTGTTCTCGAGTATGCATTTGTAAATATAGAAAACACTTACACTCTTGCCAACTTTTGCCAGTTGTTAAATGACCCCTTTTAAACATCATTTCTATTTTTACTCAACAGAACAGAGTCCAAGTGCAAAGTCTTCGACTTGTGAGCAAAAATTACCCGTTATTTGATCTCTGGGATTCTGCATAATTTACTTTATAAACAACACTTACTCATTCCGTGCACTGTAATTAACTCATTGTTGTAATTACACGCTGTACATAATTATGTTTTGCTTTGTTCCCGAAGTATTGTAGCTTTTGTGCCACATATAACGAATTCTTCCCAGTTCCGCACCCCAGAATGAAATATGGAATATTGAAATTAGTCATTGGCTCTTAAGTACCCGCACCATTGTCTGCAGATAACACATTGATGTACTCTGACATTCTCAATTGTGGTGGAACTTAGACTATATATTATGTAGTCATTGAAACTTACTGGTGTGCCCAATCTTTTCTTAGTTTGACATATTCTGATTTAAGTGGATCACAATCAAACTTTAGTCACCCTATATACATACAGCTTAGTTTTTGGATGTATTGTGCAGAAAAAAAATTGTTTTGCTTGTTTTTACGCAACTTACCGGTAGTGGTCTGCAACTGGTAGACTCAGAGTTTAGATAGATTCTTGTACTCCTTTCCTTTATTGGATGTCTTATTCCATCCCTCAAGTGAACTTGATGGACATATATCTTTTTTTCATCTGTACTATTTAACTACAATGGTGTTTAAAAGTTTGTTAACCCTTCAGAATTTTCCATATTTCTGCGTAAATTTTACTTAAAACTTCGTCAGATCTCCACAAAAGTCCCAACAGTAGACAAATAGAACCAAATCAAGCAAATGAGTCAATAATATTAGACTTTTAAATGAGAGAAAAATACCCATTATCACATGTCTGAGTGGTAAAAGCATGTCAACTTTTGCTTTCAGTAACCGATGTGACTGCCATGTGACGTAATAACTGCATCTAAATGTTTCATATAATTGTTGATTAGTCCTGTCTGTCGGCTTGGAGGAATTTTAGCCCATTTCAAGGTGCAAAATAGCTTCAAGCCTGTTATTTTGGTGGGTCTTCTCCTACGAGTTGCTTGTTTCATTATTCCTTTGTAGAACAACTTGTGGGTTTTTTGTCGTAGTCTTGCTGCATGACTCACATTCTCTAGTAGTTTGTAAGGCAGAGTTGTTTTCCATTTCCAGAGCCAGTGGGTAAGTCTCTCTCTTCTGTAGAGTGTAAGCTCTTATGGTCAGTGGGGTCCTCTCTCTCTATCTCTCCTGGAGAATTTAAGTTCTTATGATCAACGAGGTACTCTCTATCACTATCTCTTGCTCTCCTGTAGAGTGTAAGCTCTTATGGTCAGTGGTGTCCTCTCTCTCCTGTAGAGTGTAAGCTCTTATGGTCAATGGGATACTCTCTCTCCTTTAGAGTGTAAGCTCTTATGGTCAGTGGGGTCCTCTCTCTCTATCCCGTAGAGTGTAAGCTCATGGTCAGCGGAGTCCTCTCTCTCTCCTGTAGACTGTAAGCTCCTATGGTCAATGGGGGCTCTCTTTATCCTGTACTGTGTAAGCTCTTATGGTCAGCGGGGTCCTCTCTCTCCTGTAGAGTGTAAGCTCTTATGGTCAACAGGGTCCACTCTTTATCCCGTAGAGTGTAAGCTCATGGTCAGCGGGGTCCTCTCTCTCTCCTGTAGAGTGTAAGCTCTTAAGGTCAGTGGGGTCCTCTCTCTCCTGTAGAGTGTAAGCTCTTATGGTCAATGGGGTCCACTCTCTATCCCGTAGAGTGTAAGCTCCTATGGTCAGTGGGGTCCTCTCCTGTAGAGTGTAAGCTCTTAAGGTCAGTGGGGTCATCTCTCTCCTGTAGAGTGTAAGCTCTTATGGTCAGTGGGGTCCTCTCTCTCTCCTGTAGAGTGTAAGCTCTTATGGTCAATGGGGTCCACTCTCTATCCCGTAGAGTGTAAGCTCCTATGGTCAGTGGGGTCCTCTCCTGTAGAGTGTAAGCTCTTAAGGTCAGTGGGGTCATCTCTCTCCTGTAGAGTGTAAGTTCTTATAGTCAGTGGGGTTCTCTCTCTCCTGTAGAGTGTAAGCTCTTATGGTCAGCGGGGTCCTCTCTCTCCTGTAGAGTGTAAACTCTTATGGTCAACAGGGTCCACTCTTTATCCCGTAGAGTGTAAGCTCATGGTCAGCGGGGTCCTCTCTCTCTCCTGTAGAGTGTAAGCTCTTAAGGTCAGTGGGGTCCTCTCTCTCCTGTAGAGTGTAAGCTCTTATGGTCAATGGGGTCCACTCTCTATCCCGTAGAGTGTAAGCTCCTATGGTCAGTGGGGTCCTCTCCTGTAGAGTGTAAGCTCTTAAGGTCAGTGGGGTCATCTCTCTCCTGTAGAGTGTAAGCTCTTATGGTCAGTGGGGTCCTCTCTCTCCTGTAGAGTGTAAGCTCTTAAGGTCAGTGGGGTCCTCTATCTCCTGTAGAGTGTAAGCTCTTATGGTCAGTGGGGTCCTCTCTCTCCTGTAGAGTGTAAGCTCTTAAGGTCAGTGGGGTCCTCTCTCTCCTGTAGAGTGTAAGCTCTTATGGTCAGTGGGGTCCTCTATCTCCTGTAGAGTGTAAGCTCTTATGGTCAGTCGGGTCCTCTCTCTCTCCTGTAGAGTGTAAGCTCTTATGGTCAGCGGGGTCCTTTCTCTCCTGTAAAGTGTAAGCTGTTATGGTCAGTGGGGTCCTCTCTCTCTCCTGTAGAGTGTAAGCTCTTATGGTCAGCGGGGTCCTTTCTCTCCTGTAGAGTGTAAGCTGTTATGGTCAGCGGGGTCCTCTCTCTCTCCTGTAGAGTGTAAGCTCTTATGGTCAGTGAGGTCCTCTCTCTCTCCTGTAGAGTGTAAGCTCTTATGGTCAGTGAGGTCCTCTCTCTCTCCTGTAGAGTGTAAGCTCTTATGGTCAGTGGGGTCCTCTATCTCCTGTAGAGTGTAAGCTCTTATGATCAGTGGGGTCCTCTCTCTCTCCTGTAGAGTGTAAGCTCTTATGATCAGTGGGGTCATCTCTCTCTCTCTACTGTACAGTGTAAGGTCTTATGATCCAGGAGGTCCTCTCCCTTTCTCTCTCCCCCACATGTGTTTTTCAAGAGATTACAAGCTTTTCAATATTGAGATTCACATGAATAAATTCACCGTGAAACAAATTTTTTAGGGGCAATTAAGCTAATTTGAATTTTAAATAATCCGCTCATTTCTGGTTGCGATTGCTAAATTTGTATAATATTTCATTTTTATAGGACATTTACATTTTTTTTACAGCATTTCATTAATTATGTCATCTTTTTCTGTTTTTGAGATTATATCAAAATAATAATTATGCTTTTCCCCATTATAGGGAATCTTTTAAATATGAAAAATGTTCCAGAGAATATATGTCAGGGACCATATTGGAAACATCTGATGGCAGAAAAGGTGACAGTGAGGAAAGAACATTGATAACATCAGACAAGAAGTCGGGAAGCGAATATTAAGCTGTTTATCTACAGACAGACACACTTCTCCATCTGGCCTTTAGAAGAGAACTGATAAAAATTGTATGATATAGGTATAAACACCTTTATAAAGTTACAGGGTCTACTTCTCAGAAAGTTTACAGAATGAAATTAGTATTTTTTTGCTTAAATAGCGCCAACATATTCCACAGCAATTCACAGACATCGTTGTCCCCATTGGGGGTCGCAATCTAAATTCCTGGTCAGTATGTCTTTGAATTGTGGGAGGACACCAGAAAACATGCAGGAAGCCCACACAAACACGGGGAGAACATGTTGTCCTGGGTGGGATTTAAACCCAGGACTCTAGTGGTGGAACACAACAATGCTAACCACTGAGCCACCATGCTGCCAAGCGTCTGCCATAATTCTGCAGATGTAGAATAAAATGGTATCAAAAGGTACAAAGTAAATCACAAGATCCATAAAAATCTGAAAAAAAGCTAAAAACTGTCACAGTGAAATCAATGACTTTTTTTGAACCAGAAAATGTATTAAAGATTCCAAAGCAGGAAAATCACACGTATATCAGGCATCCAGAGTCGATTTATTATGGAAATGTGTAATAACTAGACATGAGCACATCTTTTGAAATATACATTTCTAAAAGTTGCTGAATTTTCCCAAAGTACTCCAAAGTCTCCAATTGCTCTTACAAACATATTACGCTATCCTCTTTGTCTCACACCGAAATCTTCCTCACCGCTGTTCTGACATACACTATCAGTGCAATTTCTTTACTGTTTTATGTTTTTTATTCCCTATCTCTATGAGTAAGCTGCGAGCTGTTCAGATTCACCACAAAGCGGCTGCTGCATTTCCTACTTCTGCTTTTATTCAGGCTATGATTGTCCCACATGATTAGCTTTTTAAGAACATGTGACCGTTGCAAGACATTATGGATAAACCCACTGTTACGCACCTTTACCCGGCCCATTGCATTTTCTTGTGCTCCAAGGGGGCTTCGCAAGTAACCTAGCGTGCTTCCATGTGTTATATTTCCTAGGTGATTGTATTAAAAGTTCCTAGTAACTCTTTTAGATTGTCTGTGCACAGTTCCTGTCCACAAACTCCAGGCTCCTGTGGTTTCCAGTTCCTGAGTTACTTCCAGTAACCCTGATTGTCAGTCATGAATAGAGTCTGGTTTGAGGTCCTGCTTCAAGATTGACAGTTATCTCTGTAGGCACAGTCATTCTCGGAGGACTGTCAATCACTGAGTAGGACTGCCCACTGGACTCATGTATATCTAAACGCAAGGGATTAAAACTAGTAGAATGCAAGTTTTACTGAAACATTTCCAACAAAAATGTCTATCAACCAGATCATCTTCTTGGGCTCTATAATATCCTTCCTGCAGATCAGATACCACTTTCAACATGACAGGTTCCTTTGAAAGAGTGAGCACTAGAAGCGACAATTAAGTGAAATAATTAGAGTTGAGCGAAACAGCTCGGTCAGATTCAAAAGTTGCCGACTTTCACCAAAGTCGGGTTTCGTTGACCGAAACCCGACCATAGCGTGCAGTCGGCCATGCGGTCGGCAAAATGAGCGCCAAAGTAGAATTTACCAGAATGCTTTCAGGCGCCTTTTTTCAGCCAATGAGCAAGGACGTACACTGTGGGCAACGAGATGACATGTGCAGTGTCCACCACCATCTTAGAGAAGGGCATTGCAGTGATTGGCTTGCTTTGGGGGGCATCATAGTGTCTATAAAAGCCCTGACCGCCGACCGCCATTTTACTTCTGCCGATCTTAACAGTAGGGAGAGGTTGCTGACGCTGTTTATCAGTAGGGAAAGAGTTAGGGCTGGAAACAGAAGTTCTTACGTGATTGTGCTGATAGCAATTGTGCTGTACAGTTAGTCTGCAGTGATAGGGGAGGATTTTCTTGTGTGCAGCAGCGCTGGTTATTAGGCTGCCTGATAGCTGTATTGCTGTGTGTACACTGCTGTGCAGACTGATTTTTACACAGCACTAATACTTTTATTCTTTTAGCGAGCGTTCATTTTTTCCCATGAGTCGCACAACACCAGGGTTATGGGGTACTCGGTAACCGAGCCCGTTGATGTCTATGGGGAATGTCACAAGTAGCACAGCTCGGTCCGTTGCCCTGGGCGCTCATTCAAAGGGGGATATTTACAGGGGATTGAAGTAATAGTTTGTGACGCCACCTGTGGTTTCTGATCAAGGTGACCAGCGCTGCAGGGTGAATCCTCTGAGGGTTGGGGCAGCAAGGTGGTAAGTCTCCCAGAGGTGAGACTAGATGGATCCCTCAGGGTGAAATGGCAGTGCAGGGTGCAGGCAATAAGTCAGTCACACACAAGCTGGTCTCTTTCCATACCTTTACTGATGAAGGTTGCAGGTATGTCCCGGGAAGCTGCTCAGGGTGGAGTATGCACATCCAGGTAATTGCCAAGTAGGTTTAAGGCCTCCTTTCCCTTTAATGTGTATGAGTCCTAACTTGCGTGAAGTCAAGTTTAACTCTGAATAGAACAGCTTCGCCCGGCCAACATTGTGATGGAAGTCTTCTTGTGGCAAGAACTAAGTCTATATGGCTGCAGACCCGACTCCTGTTCTGCCTGACCCCGGTTACGTATCGGCACTTAGGGCTACCCTCTGTGACTTGAAGTCCAGCAGGGATTCCGGTGTTTCTCTCACTAGCCGTAAAGGTTCTAGCAATACTTCGGACCCGGTGTCCGGTTAGTTGAGTGAAGGTGGTCTGTCACCGAAGTCACTCCTTCCTAGGGTCACCACTTGCCCGTCGCCCTACTCTCATCCTTAACATAAGCACAGGGCAGCAGTAGGTTCTGTCATTAGCTTTCTTCCTTCTTTCCAAAGCTCGCTGACTGATTCTCAGTTAACTCGATGTTCTGCAAACTGTAATCCCCTTCCTTCTTTCCTTCAAAGACTCTGTCCAGAGCAGCTCTCAGGACCTTTCGTCAGACTGAATACACGCTTGCTCCGAGAGTCACTTTCCACATTCATGGGGTACTAGCAGTCTGTCTGTTCTGAGATATCAGCTTGCAATCTCTCTCTTCTGTCTCTGACTAGAATGTCTCTGACAGGAAATCTCCGTCCTCAGACTACCTCCAACTCCTTCCAGTCTGGAATGAACTTCTGACAGGAACTAATCTGAACTGATCTGAACTGAACCGCTGCTACAGTCTCCCACACCCTTAAATAGTCTAAGGTTCCCTCTGGTGGTAATCTAGGGAAGTGTGTGTTGTGAATGAATATCAGATTTTGCAATTACCTTTTAGCACATACTCCTGGAAACATGTGTACCAAGCGCAGCTGGGCCACACACCCACACCGTATAGAGCTGTACGCTCCTCACACACTACCGTGTACCGGCTGGTATCACGGACAAATACATGCTGACTATCTGTGTGTGACTCCGGAAATATATACGGAGATTTACAATTTTCCCCTATACTATATACATCTGGTATCTTCTGATACAGTACTTTTTTACTTCCTTTTGTATTACGGTCAAATCCATACTGAGTGAGCGTCTACACCTCAACATATGCTAGTTTTTCCACCTCCCTAACTGGGCTGTACACCCCCACAACTTTAGCCAAATAACCCCAGTTTTCAATGCGTTACTATTATTATAAAGTAAATTAAGGTTGACAAGCTTAAGTAATAAGAATTGATGTCGTTGGCATTGAAATGGGCACTGTAGGTGTGTTTACTGTCCTCCACTCACTGCCGACTTTTATTCCCCATTGACTTGCATTGGGGTCGGATTTTCGACTCCGACTCAACCTTTTCCGTTAGTTGGCCGACTTCGTTCGACTCAACTTTTGGGAAAGTCGGGTGGTCCGAAACCCGTCTTGACCCTCCCGGAGCCAAAGTCACTCATTTCTAGAAATAATGTGATAAATGGGGAATGCGATGGTTCAGAGTCCACGTTGCCCAAGGTTCAAAGGTACAATCACACACAAAGGTGAAACATAAATGCGGTTTATTGCGTCACAGCGTTTCAAGTTTTTCAGACCTCTTCATCAGGACCAAATACTTGTTTTCTCCACTGTATCTGGCCCTATTTATATTATCTAATTTCAGATTTTTTTTGCCCATTGTTCTTTTAAAACAATAATAATTTAACAACGATCTCATCAACATCCGGACCGTTCTCTAAGGCTCTAGACTACACTTGGAACACAAAATCCAATTCAATCACTCAAAGACAAATTTAGCCAATTTATCCTTTTTTTTACCAAAAAGTTACATTAAAGTACAATGTGATCTTCATAGATCAAAGACATCATACGACGTTCCATTTATGTAGATGTTATTGTAATCAGATTGTGTAACAGGTCTGTGAGATTAATGCACTGCGTTACTGATGAATGATAAATCCGAGCCAGATGCACAGAATAACAATGCCTTCTGCCATACGCAGGAGAGTCACTATGTTCCTGGAAGAGAATTTATTTCGGAACATGCAGTCGAGTCTTCGAATTTAAGAATAAAACATTTTCTAAAGTTTTTCCCTAAATCTGTAGAAGTCCGCCCATATTCAATAAGAAATGATAACTTGTCAGACTCACCTTGGGCTTCCTTTGAATTTTTGCATTATTCCAAGAGGCAGCAGATGGTTTTTTAAAGTGGAAATCCCATTAGGGGCCAGTTTGACCACAATTCAGGTCTACTCCACTCTCATTTACACACTAAAGAGTCGGAGCCAAGATGGGAATGTTGGCCTACTAGTCCTCCTTATACATGAGATAGCTGTCAGCAGAACGATGCTTGGGTCATTTGTTCGGAGGCGCCATCTTGGCCATGCTCTTGTGGCCCAGCGCTCCTGTGTCCTCTATGAGAAAGCCACCAACAGAAATGTATGGTGTGGCTTATGACCAAAAAAATAAATAAAATTGTCAGTGTGAAATTGAAATCGAGCATGCCTGTTAATTAAGTCCCCTGACAATCAATTGTTCGGGGATCACATACACATTGGAGTGTCTCCCGAACTTGACGATATCGGTGGGTTCAGCCCAAATAAGTCTAATGTGTATAGGGGGCTCTAGGCACTGTTCAATCAGAGTTTTTGAAGCAAAGTTTTTCTAGAAGAAACCACTTTACTAAATGTTCCTTTTTGGAAGGTTTGGAGGAGCTTTTGTTTTGCCAAGAGTATGTGCACACAACCTATTTTTCAGGTGGATTCAGCCAAAGTAAGCGCCGCAACAAAAAAATTAACATAGTGCACAGCAATGGCAAAACGACAGTGCTGTGCACATATTCTGTATTTTGTTACTTCTTCAAGGTTCAGTTAAATGAAGTAACACGATTGATCTTTGTTTGGAGGCCACCCGTTCTTTATACTTGAAAGTATATAAAGCAAAGATACCAATGGTGGAGCTGCCAGAAAAAACTGAGTCAAAATCATCAGCTGATCCACTTTAGGTAAAAGATAGCCATTTTTTCCTAAAGCGACTTGGTCAACCTTGTGCACATACTTTACCCAAAATCTATTTTTCAAAAGGTTTTGTAGTGGTTTTTAGGGTTTTATTTTTCCTAAAGCATTTTTTTTGTAGTCTTTTCACTTGTGACTTGACGTGTAAGGGTTGGTGCAGGTTCCAGGGGAAATCTGCAGTGAAAAATGGCACAGCACACTTCTTTTATTCAATCAGGTATTTTTCAAAGCCTAATGAGCAATAAATGCTCAAAAACTGAACAAATAAATGTATAATGGATTATCATAGGAATAAAGAGGAAGAATCTTTCAAGTGTTTTTTAAATGATCTCCACTCTAAAACTTTCCCTGGTTTCCACTTCCCACTGCATTATTACTTGTCCACCATACCTGTGCAAAACAAACTTTATTTGCACCCTGGGCTATATGTAGAAGTGACGGCGTCAATGGGCAGTACCAGACCAGCCTACAAGTCCTTAAGTCCCATTGCATATATGTAGATGGTATCTTTCATGTCATTCAAGTTGGGCACAAATTTTTGCTCATGCGCCGTCTACTGTAATCTGGGCGCATGCGCATTACACTCCGCTCCTTTCAATATAGTGGATTCTGCGTATCACATGCACTTAGCTGGGTTGAATCTACTGCCATGACTAGGGCGGTATGTAGTGAGCTTGTCCAGATGTTCAGTGAATGGAGCAGACCTGGCATCCAAAGGCAGAAGGAGTGGACTTTAGGACTTGGAGGAGGTGACAAAACCAGTTTGATACAACCCATCGGACTGCTCAGCAGTCATTAACATATGGCGCACTATGCAAATAAATGTTATTTGCTCAAGTATGCTGGACTACATGGAAGTAAAATAAAAAGGCTGTCAATGTTAAATATTGTGACAATTTTGAAGTGGGAGAAGATGAAACCAGATGACAGGTTCACTTTGAAGAGTTCTCTCTGTGCCAACTCTCCTATCGTGTACGCCACACTGAATTCCAAACTTCCTTTCCATAGGTGCTCTCCACTACCTCACCTTATAGCATAATGATGCAATATTGGAGTCACCAGCTTCCTAAGCCCAGAACCAGAGCAAGCCTTTTTTTAGTATCCAGAGTAGGGAAGGTTCAGGTCACTGTCATGTTTCTGAATGCACCCCAGCCACCCAGCAATGCCCCTGGAATGACCAGTCCTTCATATCTCCTTTGTGACTGTCATTCAGAGGAATATCGTCACCAATTCCAGAAAAACACATACGACAGCACCAGAGCTGTGGAGCTGGTAAGTCAAAGCACCGTCTCCGACTCTGACTCCAGCTCCAACTACTAATCTGACTCCACAGCACTGCCTCACTTTTGAGCATGTACATAAAGTGCAGCACAGGCTCAACTCCACGACCCCCCAGCACTGATCACTACTGAGCATGTACATAAAGTGCAGCACAGGCTCATCTCCACGACTCCAACCCCCCAGCACTGCCTCACTACTGAGCATGTACATAAAGTGCAGTACTGATTCATCTGCACGACGCCGACCCCCCAGCACTGCCTCACTACTGAGCATGTACATGAAGTGCAGCACAGATTCATCTCCACGACGCCGACCCCCAGCACAGCCTCACTACTGAGCATG
Source organism: Oophaga sylvatica (assembly GCA_033576555.1). Classification (NCBI taxonomy): domain Eukaryota; kingdom Metazoa; phylum Chordata; class Amphibia; order Anura; family Dendrobatidae; genus Oophaga; species Oophaga sylvatica. The sequence goes on from JARQOD010000007.1 coordinate 121,887,393, forward strand.
TACATAAAGTGCAGCACAGATTCATCTCCATGACTCCGACCCCCAGCACTGCCTCACTACTGAGCATGTACATAAAGTGCAGCACAGATTCATCTCCATGACTCTGACCCCCCAGCACTGCCTCACTACTGAGCATGTACATAAAGTGCAGCACAGATTCATCTCCATGACTCCGACCCCCCAGCACTGCCTCACTACTGAGCATGTACATAAAGTGCAGCACAGATTCACCTCCACGACTCCGACTCCCCAGCACTGCCTCACTACTGAGCATGTACATAAAGTGCAGCACAGATTCATCTCCATGACTCCGACCCCCCAGCACTGGTCACTACTGAGCATGTACATAAAGTGCAGCACAGATTCATCTCCACGACGCCGACCACCCAGCACAGCCTCACTACTGAGCATGTACATAAAGTGCAGCACAGATTCATCTCCATGATTCCAACCCCCCAGCACTGCCTCACTACTGAGCATGTACACATAGTGCAGCACAGACTCATCTCCAAGACTCCGACTCCCCAGCACTGCCTCACTACTGTGCATGTACATAAAGTGCAGCACAGATTCATCTCCACGACTCCGACTCCCCAGAACTGGTCACTACTGAGCATGTACATAAAGTGCGGCACAGATTCATCTCCGCGACTCCTACCCCCCAGCACTGCCTCACTACTGAGCATATACATAAAGTGCAGCACAGGCTCATCTCCACGACTCCGATCCCCCAGCACTACCTCACTACTGAGCATGTACATAAAGTGCAGCACAGATTCATCTCCATGACTCTGACCCCCCAGCACTGGTCACTACTGAGCATGTACATAAAGTGCAGCACAGATTCATCTCCATGACTCTGACCCCCCAGCACTGGTCACTACTGAGCATGTACATAAAGTGCAGCACAGATTCATCTCCCTGACTCCGACCCCCCAGCACTGCCTCACTACTGAGCATGTACATAAAGTGCAGCACAGATTCATCTCCTCGACTCCGACTCCCCAGCACTGCCTCACTACTGAGCATGTACATAAAGTGCAGCACAGATTCATCTCCACGACTCCGACCCCCCAGCACTGGTCACTACTGAGCATGTACATAAAGTGCAGCACAGATTCATCTCCACGACTCAGACACCCCAGCACTGCCTCACTACTGAGCATGTACATAAAGTGCAACACAGACTCATCTCCACGACTCCAACCCCCCAGCACTGGTCACTACTGAGCATGTCCATAAAGTGCAGCACAGGTTCATCTCCATGACTCCGACTCCCCCAGCACTGCCTCACTACTGAGCATGTACATAAAGTGCAGCACAGACTCATCTCCACGACTCCAACCCCCCAGCACTGGTCACTACTGAGCATGTACATAAAGTGCAGCACATATTCATCTCCACCACTCCGACTCCCCAGCACTGCCTCACTACTGAGCATGTACATAAAGTGCAACACAGACTCATCTCCACGACTCCAACCCCCCAGCACTGGTCACTACTGAGCATGTCCATAAAGTGCAGCACAGACTCATCTCCACGACTCCAACCCTCCAGCACTGGTCACTACTGAGCATGTGCATAAAGTGCAGCACAGGCTCATCTCCACGACTCCGACCCCCCAGCACTGGTCACTACTGAGCATGTACATAAAGTGCAGCACAGATTCATCTCAACTAAAAGCTGAGATCCTGAGATCAGGGACAAAACAGACTATTATGAAAACATTTACAGCACATCCTTCATTGACATACTGTACTCAATTTATTATATATTTTAGGAGTCGGAGTCTGTCCATTTTATACTGACTCCAACTCCGACTCTGCCTCACAGGGCACCTTGGCCTTCAGTCCAAACAATGTACAAATCAAGGCTACAGTGCAACACAACATTTTACTACATATAGAATTATTTGGAATAAATGGACTAACAGCTGAGTAATCCCTCCTTAGTTGATAGATCATGTAAAGAACAGATCTGTAGTACACCTGCAACATACGGCGGTCATAACATTTTTTATTTCTTACAACAGGAATTTGAAGTTTGGCATCCCAAGAAAAAAGAAAGGAGAATGTAGAAAAAAGTGTCATAAACTTCTCAGTGCAAGTTACCAACTGATGCCAAATGCTGCCGTTCTCATACCACATGGCAGGGTCTAGTTTTCCCAGCAATCAAAGGCTTAATCCTTCTCCAGACCCTTTCATGCACAGTGAACAGTTCCCTATGGCTAAGGATTAAGCGGAGAATGTATGCTATTTTGTGACAGACCTCCGATGATTTTGTTCTGTTTATTTCTTGCATGAAAAGAAAGAAAAAAAATATTGCATTGCAAAGAGGTAATGATTATATCTATCTATATGAATGAAATAAAGGTGAGGCAGTGTGGAGCCATTCTCATGCTCATTTCAGCAGATAGGGCCCTCAGCCAGAGGCCCTTTTGGGCTTTGTACTGGTACCTGTGGTGCTGCTATCTTCTTCATCTATCTTCAAAAAAATAAGAAAGCAGCATCACGTCAAAAAAGAAGGAGCAAATGTGGGAGAGCTGAAACGTCACATAAAGATGTGTGAATAAAATACCTCAACCCTTTTTCTTTTCACATAGAACTGCTTTTTCATTTATACTACGTAACAGTACACTGCAATTAATGAAAACATGAATTCCACTACAACTAGTGATGAGCGAACGTGATGGAATAAGGTGCTATCTGAGCATGCTTAGGTGCTAACCGAGTGTCTTCGGCGTGCTCGAATAATATGTTCGAGTTCCCACGACTGCATGTCTCGCTATTTTTCAACACATGCAGGATTGTGTAACAAACAGACAATCCCTGCATGAATGGCAGCTGTCGAAAAGACATGTAGAAGCGGTGACTCATATTTTTCGAGCACGCCGAGGACACTCAGCACCCGAGCATGCTCAGATAACACCTCATCGCAGCACATTCGCTCATCACTAATACATACGTAACAAAACTTGACGTACGTAGTTCATAGGTTTGATCAAGATTGCATAAGCCCATCTAGCAGCTACAAAATTACCTTAATGGATAAACTTTAATGACTCACCTCTCCATGTACCTAACCAGGTCTAAAGTGCCCTGGGGAGGAGAGAGGGTCAAGTTTAACTCCAGTTAAAAACCTGTCTAGGAAAATTGGATGGATGCACCGCCCTTTGTATCTATCTATCTATCTATCTATCTATCTATCTATCTATCTATCTATCTATCTATCTATCTATCTACCTATCTATTATCTATCTATCTGTACAAAGAAACTGACCAGCACCTCCTAAGTGTGAACAGGTGCAAGCTGCGATGACTGCATTTTATAGAGAAAGAAAAAGTAAACACAGCAGCACCTGCATAAGCCTGGCCATGTGATAACACTGAAAACATTAGATATAGAATGTGTTACTATTCAAAATTATGTACTTAGAAAAATGAAGGTTCTTAGAGCATAAATTGGCCAATTCATAAATGCCCATCAACCACTGTAAGGTGACTTTCCTCTGATGAGTCCTATATCTACTATACATGCCATTGACCTACTTGTGATCACAATCCGTTTTACTTGCACATACATTGTAGGCTCATAGCCCAGAGAGACAGGTTTGTCCATGTAACTGTGGGTAGATAGCCGAAGAGTGGCATGTACAGTAAAATATAAAAAATAATCATCTTGAACCAGGAGGCGGAGGTCCAAATGGAGTAGTGGAGCAGTGCCTTGCCTGTGTAGTTTGTTAATAACTTGTTAACTTGAAACTTGTAAATGAATAAATAAATGAAAAAATCTATGTAGGCTCCCATCTATTTTTAATAACCAGCCAATGGAAAACAGACAGCTGTGAGCTACTGGTTTTATTATGATGGGAAGGGGCCAATATCCATAGACTTTCTCAGCCGTTAATATCAGCTCCCAGCTGTCTGCTTTTCCTTAGCTGATTATTAAAAATAAGGAAACTCTACATAATTTTTTAGGGTCCCCCCACTTTTAATCATTAGCAAAGGCAAATTTGACAACTGGGGCTGATATTAATAGGCTGGGAAGATCCATGAATATTGACCCCTTCCCATCATAATAAGATCAGCACACAGCTGTCTGCTTTCCCTTGACTAGTTATTAAAAATAGAGGGGGACACCACGTTGTTTTTTTAAATTATTTATTTATTTTACACTTTCCCTCACTCAAGCAGCATCCTGTTCCTATGCTAGTCAGAGCACAATGGTGGTGCCACCCTTGATTTGGCTTTTATGCAGGCTGAGTCACTTGTTTCGCTGGTCAATCACAGCCATGCCAATACCTGGCATGGCTGTGATGGCTCTGGAGGTACCCACAGCCTAAAAGGCGTCTGTATGAACCCCAGACTTTACAGTTTGGGTTCGTTCATCCCTAATCACGATGCATCGTTGAAGTACTCCCACATTTTGTACTCTTTAAATGGGTGAACTGCCTGTTTTTTCTATCTATTTAATATATCTGTCATGGAATACCAATGACTGAATCTACCTTTTTAGGTCAATTGCCGTTTTTTAGACAGTGACGTGAATGGTAGATTTGTTGGCTTGTTACGTGGCTAAAATGCTTCGTTCATGTACAGAGCACCTGGCTGAGATGACCCTTTTGTGCCAGGGACGCCTGCTTTTCTAATTTGCATAGTTGATGGGAAACATATTTGGGATTTTCTAGTCCTCATAAACCAACTTTAATAAAATTATCTGTAATATTTCTTAAAGTGAATATGTCACGACTCACCACATTTCACGTGCATTACTAAAAAGTTCTCTTTGACCTTATGATGCTTGTGTGCTTACTCTGAGAAAAACCCAAGTCAGAACGGCTGTGTAAACCTTAATGAATGTTTCATCTCCACCCACCCATCCTTATTAATAGGGCCTCAGCGTCCCTCCTCCCTGCTGAGATCTCACACTGTTCATTACAAGCTGCATTCATTTCACTTTTTAGCAAGACTTGTAATGTGGTCAAATTTTAAATTAGGGTCATAAAGCCACCCTGTCGTAGCTTTTCAAAGTAAATACACCAGTCTCATCAGGTCTAAGAGAGCTATTTAATAATAGATGCAGCTTGTATTGTGAAATCTGGTGAGAGATCCTCTTTAAGCACCAACCCACTCAATATGTTTATATCATTGGAGAAAAAATGGGGAAACATTCCTTTTAATTAACCCAGACACCAAACCAGGACACCTTGATGTAATGTGAGTCATTTTTAGCTTGATGTTATTTGAAGTCTCCCAAGTATTAAAATCTGTGAACTCTATTTAGGTTCCCACAAATGAATTCCAGATCCAGCTGTTTCCCAGTGAATTCCAGACTAAATTATTTACAGTGTGAATTCTTCAGCAAAGTCAAATAACGCGGTACCAACCTGTACCAGCAGTCCTATAGACCAGCGAAACTGGCTCTGTCTAATTATGGGACTTTGATAATGGCCTGTCACTCATAGGAAAAGAATTGAACATATGTTATTTATTTTTTTTTTTTAAACCTGGCTCTAAATCGTTTCTTTCCCACATTATTCTACATTTATTTTATGGAGCGTTTTCTAGGTATTAGAAAAAAATTCCAAACAAAAGTTTCAACCACGTTTTATTCTAAATTTATAAAAATTTCAAAACATGGACATTAATAATCACATTGCTGTTACATATTGGTTAAGAAAAATCCTCTAGGCAAACAATTTTGGGAAGAAAAATGTTGAATGGTTGTCATCATGTCCACCTCGCTACCATAGGACACAACCTTACGACATGGTAAAGTTATTGGAGATTCCTTAAAAGAGTCAGTTATCCCTTGATTAACATGTGTCACTTGTCCATAGCATAGGTGATGATAGTATATGATCGTTTGGGGTTCTGATCACTGGAACCCAAACCTATCACAAGAACGAGAGTTCTGTGTCACCTGTGTGAATAAAAAGTAGTATAAGGGGTCAAGTTTTTCATTTTGGAGAGAAACAAGCCTGACATGGCCTACAAGTCTCCTTACCCTAGAATAGGGTTCCCCAACTCCAGTCCTCAAGGCCCACCAACAAGTCATGTTTTCAGGATTTCCTTAGTATTGCACAGGTGATAATTGCATCACCTGGGCAATACTAGGGAAATCCTGAAAAAATGACCTGTTGGTGGGCCTTGAGGATTGGAGTTGGGGAACACTGCCCTAGAATGTCAGACATGTCACTCTCCACAAGGAGAAACGTTACCTTACTTCTAAACCCCAGTCAGAGACCTCTTATACAGCCAACGTAGATCTCATGCTTAGCACTGTGGAGTGGCAACACCCTGAAACACGTGTCCTCAAATTGACTGATTTGGCTTTTATCCTAAGTCATGTGGCAAGGCTCATTAACGGTTCCATATTGACTGTTAGAATTGCTACTTCCAATAGGTGGCACTAGAGTTCAAGTCCTCTTCCTCTCCGAAGAGACAATTTGCAGGATGGATACTAGTGCACATCTATCATCTTCCCTCCATTCACTGTCTATAGAAGCTGTGGTCACAGAAGCACACTACTGCTCTGTTTACACAGAACTTGGTGATCTCTATACTTATGATCAATTTAGGTCTCATCTGTGAGACCACCATCAATCATAGGGACAGGTTTCCACAAGTCTGATTAGAGTGGTAATGAGCATGCAAAACCAAATCCATAACCTCCCATAGGTTAATGAAGCAGCTATCATGTATGTTCCCTACATCTTCATTCACATGGGAGACACAGAACCCCTATTTTTGTGATTGGTGGGGGTCCTAGAAGTCATCACTCCACTGATCATATATTATTAACTTTTCCGTGGATAGGTAATAAAAGTTGTTCGTGTGATAACCCATTTGAAGATATCTGAGAACTTGTCTTAAACAATTTTGCAACTTGGCAGGATCTTGATGACTGGGTCAACAGTTTAGGCAATAATTTGTCAAAATGGGTCCATATCATGGTTCTGCATTTTGCATCCCAGAACAGAAGGTTCTTGTGTTTGTTGCCCACTTCATTCTTTCTTTAAGTTTCTTGGGCTAGTTTCCCACTTATGTTGGCTGACAATGCAATTTCTTCAGAGAGGAGAGCCCTTCACAAATTCTCGTCCAGTATTAAATGAGATGGATCAACCAGGGCTGGTCATCCTTTCTCCATGGACCCTATAGGTCGTGTCATACCGGATGATTGGAACAAGGTTCTGTTGGCAATCTATATCAATTTTGATTCATTATTAATGGTTCTGAAACCACAATAAAACTTTATGAGCACCAACTGTCATCTCCCATCTCAGTAAGGGCTCGTTCAAGCATTGGATTTTCTCGGTTGAATGCTATTCTTTGTTTTCACCATTTACTTCAATTTAGATGCATAAGAAATTTTCAGGAAGGCTGAACTAGCTGAAAACGAAGAAGGAATCAATATTGCTGGACGAATCGCCAACAATCTTAAATATGCAGACGGTACCTTGATAGTAAAAAGCGTAGATAGAATGAGGGACTTTTTATTGATTGTCAAGATGGAAAGCTCGAACATGAGACTGCTATTTAGGGCAAAGAAGAAAAAGATATTAACAACTGCCAGATACGACTGGTACACATTTGAGATGGACGTCAATGAGCTGGAAGTTGTAAGGGACTTCAACCTACTCGTAGTGATGATCACTGAAAATGCAGCCATGACACCAGAAGTCAATAGGAGAATAGCTATGGGCAAATCAACAATGAAGTCACTGGACATGGTCATCAAATCGAGGAATATTTCATTGGCAGCGAATATATGGTTCAAAGATAGTTTGGTCTTTTGTTTGGTAACATAGATGCAAAACCTGGATGGTAAAGAAACAAGATGCCTTCGAAATGAGGTACTGGAGAAGGATGTTATCAATAAATACCATGGATGGCAAGATGAACAAACAAATCAATTTTGGAACAAATCAAGCCAGACATGTCACTCGAAGCAAGGATAACCGAGCTACGACTTGCCTGCTTTGGACACATCATACAAAGAAAGCGATCACTGGAGAAGGACATCATGGTCAGAAGAATAGAAGGAACAAGGTGAAGAGGAAAACCAGCAACCCAATGGCGTCATACTATCAAGATAATGACCCTGGTGGACCTATCTAGGCTTTCACAAGATCCAACTTCCTACAGGTCATTCATCCATTAAGTCACCATGGCTCGAGATCAAACCGAAAGCCACTAAAATAATAATTATAAACTCATATATTAGATATTCTATGGGGCCACGCACATGTCTGAAGCTTTTTCTAGGGACGAATGTTCAGCGAAAAATATCGGAGACATGTTAGATTTTGATCATAGGATCGGATCAAAATCATAAATACAAATCTATGGGTTTGTGAAAAAAAATTGCGGTCTGATTTTCACACAATCTATCCACCTACAAGAAATACTTATGACACTCAGACCACACTCTGATTAAACTCAGATCTGAATAATAGATCAGTTTTTTTCGTATGTGGAAAATACTGTCTAAATAAGACTCAATGGGAAAATCTGTATTAACTGAAGATAGATTTTACTGCTGAATTGTGAATTTTGAGAATGAAAGATCAGGCCAGGAGGAGCAAGAAGCAGATTTCTCTTATAATATGTATTACAAAGGTTATTATTTTCACATTTACTATTGATTTATGGAATAAAAAAAAACAAGTTATTCTTTCAAAAACTATACTTACAGAACAGTCTATGATCTTTTCAAATTCATTTCATGCATAAAATATTTTTTCCATTTCAGGTTGTGATTTCCTGCAAGTCTTTCACATAGTAAAGAGTATAGTGCAAAAAAAAATTAAGTAACGTAGATTTTTCCATTAAATCCGTCCACTGAATATAGTATTAGATCTTATCATATGAAATGCGTATAGTCTACATTTCTCTTCTGCATATGTTCTAATATCTGGAGGGAAGACTAGACTATAGGAAAGTTCCAAGGCTGGGTAATTCAGTTTACAGCATGTGGTCTGTAGTTCTTTCCATGGGTTCAGAATCAACCAAGGAAATTCAGTTCTTCATTGTTCTGCCCGTCTTATGTGTATGTGTACATAATCCTTGCAGACAGCATAAACCTTGATCCCAACAGTGATTTGATAGACACGTGATGTCTGTTACCAAGTTTATTGCAGGAATCGAATATGGTAAAAAACTGTGGAACAAATAACAGTATTTTACTATGTGCTCACAAACATGTGGCAAGCATACAATATATACACAATATACAATGGTGAGGGAACACACTATATGCATAACATGTAGTTACATATAACATGCGGTATATCCCATTCTTACTGCACAGTCAGAAAAGCATGGACTACAACTTTCACATTTTCATAACAGCATGATGTAAACATCCTAATATTTATACGGCTGTCAAGTTCATGGTGAATGTGTTTAAGACCTACCGATTGTGCGGCTACAGATCTGGATGTAAGAGATCACTATTGGATTCTGATGTCAGGAGGTAATCAGGAATGAACTGTCTTAGCTGTATACTGAGCAAAAAACATGGCTGCTGGGGCTGACTGCTGAGTCACCAAAGCTATGACTCATGAACTACGGTGTGGTAGATATGTCAAAAAACTTCAATATCAACAACCAAAGACATTCTATAAACGACCACTAGATGGTGCTGTTATACCACATAACAAATCTGAATGTTTACACAGAAAATTCTATTGGAACATCACACTCCTCGCCTGGTATATTAAAGATACCACTTTAAGTTACCTATGGAGAGAGCAACAAAATCAGTTCAGTGACTGGTCTGAGGAAAAGTTTAGGTTCGTGTTGCCTGCAGATCTTGACCTCCACTTTCCTAACTTTACCATCTTCACTTGGAAACACTTTGGTTATCAGTCCCAAAGGCCAGTCATTCCTTTTTGACTGAGCGTCTTTGACAAGAACAACATTACCAACCTCCATGTTGGGTTTACTGGCTTGCCATTTATTCCGGGTCTTTTGGGTAAGAAGTGTGGAAGGGGTAAGCAAGAGAGGATCCTCTGGATCATTCGGTATTGGTGTCAAGGGTCTGGCGTTTATGATTAAATTAGCTATGGCTCTGTTCAGTGACCTCCAGGCAGAAAACTTGTTGAACCGTTTAGAGTCGAGCTCTCTGCTAGAAACTCTTGTAGTGAGTACAGAAACATGAGGACGAATCTCTGCATCAGAATCTGGTTCTAACATTTCAAATGTGTCTTTCTCAAAAGTGTCTTGTACTGATTTGTAGAGAAATGCTGGTCCTGTGAGCCATGTAGTGTCTTTAAGATGGGCTGCAGGAACAGCTCTTGTTGCGTGGTCTGCTGGGTTGTGATCAGTTGATACATAACGCCACTGGGTAGGTCGTGTTGACCTCCTGATTCTTTGAACTCTGTTATGTACGTAGACATAGAATCTTCTAGTCTCATTGTGAATGTAACCCAGCACTACTTTACTGTCTGTATGGAACACCGTATCTTCAAGCTTTAAATCTATCTCTGTCACAATGAGCTCAGCTAGCTCTGTTGCTAGAACAGCAGCACAAAGTTCCAGTCTTGGTATGGTAAGCTCAGGACATGGTGCCAATTTTGCCTTTCCCATCACGAAGCCAATCTGGACTTGACCTTTGATATCTGTTGTTTTAAGGTAAGCGACTGCAGCTATCGCCTTTACTGAAGCGTCACAAAATATACACAACTGCTTAGTCTGAACCTCTGCAGCAGAGATGTGAGCATATGGTCTGTGAATGTGTAGATTAGACAAAGTCTTTAGAGAGTCTCTCCAGGTTACCCATAGAGCTTCTTTCTCTGGGGGAAGTGGAGAGTCCCAATCACATGTGTCTGCAGTTAAATCTCTAAGGAGAGTCTTACCTTGGATGGTGACTGGTGCTGCAAATCCAAGTGGATCATATAGGCTGTTGATGGTGGATAAAACACCACGTCGTGTGAAGGGCTTTTGCTCTTGGTCAACTTGGAAGGTAAAGGTGTCAGACTTGAGATCCCAGCTGAGCCCTAAGCTGCGTTGCATGGGTATGGGGTCCGTTGCAAAGTCTAGGTCTTTCAGATCGCTGGCATGATCTTGAACTGGGAAGGCTGCCATAACATCTTCGCTGTTTGAAGCTATTTTATGCAGTCTGAGGTTTGAACAGGAAAGCATACGTTGAGTCCTCTTGAGTAGGCTGATTGCAGCCTCTGGTGAGGGAAGTGACTTTAGGCCATCATCCACATAGAAGTCTCTTTCAACAAACTTCTTAACGTCTTGCCCATAGTTTTCTTTTAAAGGCGGGGCTACTTCTGCATGGTCATTTTCAAATATCTTGCTCATGAATGAGAAGAAGTGCTCCTTCATTTCTGGTCTTTTCTCAAAGTTGCGCCTGAGAGAACTGAAGCGTTTTGTGGCTTGAACTCTGTTGTTAGGAGGCGATTTCTTTGTGTTTTGAAAGGCAGTGGTGCTACCCAGGTATTTGTTTCATCTTTAGAGAATCCTTGTTCCATTATACTTAAGAAGGTCTCATCTTCAATAGAGCAAGCGGTCTTGTTGTCTTCCTTTGTCCTCTGGAACACTGTACACCCCAGATGATCTTCATCTTCTGCACAGTCCGGGTATAACACACTTGTAGGCTTCTCTCTTACAAGGAATCTGTTAGGACAAGGCTGAAAGAGGGATGGACGTCCATTTTCCAATGTATTTGTGAAGAGAGAATTCACAGTGGTTGGTTTGTGAACGCTTCCTAGGCAGACATCGCCTATAATGACCCACCCTAGGTCGAGCTTCTGAGCATAAGCAGAACTGTGAGGACCGTTTATCTGTTTCCTCACCTTGTGGACTCTTATGATGTCTCTTCCAAGCAGAAGTACTATTGGAGCGTCTGGGTTGACTTCAGGAATTAGGTGCGCTATATTTTTTAGATGTCTATGATGTGATGCTGCTGCAGGTGTAGGAATCTCTTCTCTGTTGTTCGGGATCTGATTGCATTCTATCAGCGTAGGCAGAGGCAGGGATGTTTCACCATTTAAGGATTCAATTTGGTAACCAGTAGCTCTTCTCCTTTTTCTTCACTCACACCTGTGCAAGTCTTAAGTGAATATGCCGAGCTGTTTCCTTTAATGTCGAAGATATCAAAGAAAGTTGAATTAGCGAGAGACCTGTTGCTCTGATCATCAAGGATCGCATACAACTTTACAGCTTTCTCTTTGTGACCAATGGGGTAAACTGTGGCAAGACAGATCTTGGAGCAAGATTTGTTGCTAAGTCCTTCTCCACAGACTTGGGTGCACTGAGGTGTCACTTCAGGAGGTGTAGGTCTCTCTGCTCCTCGCCGTGCTCTGCCACTTGGTCTGAGGGTGTGAGAGTCCATGGAGCTGGTCCTGGGTGTAAAGCTGTGTTATGCTCTTCACTGTCACATTCTGAGCATTTAATGTTTGTTGTACAGTCTTTTGCAAGATGTGAAGTTGCTGCGCAGCACCTGTAGCAAATGTGGTTTTCTTTGAGGAAAGTTTTGCGATCTTTGAGCTGTTTTTCTCTGAATCCTCTGCATTTCAACAACGAATGTGGTTTCTTATGCAGAGGGCATTCTTTGCACGGGTCTTTAGATGAGGTCTTATCAGTCTCTGCAGTACTATAAGTTTTGCGTGAAGTGTCTTGAAGAGATACACTGGTTTTGTGTACTGCCACTGGTGTATCTCTCAGGTTACGCATTGAGACAGGTTTACCTGATTTGGGGTACGTGGTGTCAAACATTGAGAAGTCAAAGCTGGGGTCATTTCTAATCTTTGCTTGTTGGTGTACAAAGTCCACAAAGAATGAGAATGGAGGAAATGGGACGTTGTATCGTTCCTTGTATTTGGAGCCTTGACCGATCCACTTATCTATCAGACCTTGCGGAAGTTTGCATACTATGGGATTTACACCGCGTGCTGTGTCCAAGAATGCTAGGCCTTGTAAGTCTCCTTGAGCTTTGGCAACTTGAAGTTCTGTCAACAGATCGCTCAATTCTCTCAGTTTTTGGGAACCTTTACCTTGCATCTTGGGGAAATCCTCAATTCTTTTGAAGAGTGCGTTTTCTATCACTTCTGGTGAGCCGTAACACTCCTCCAGTCTCTCCCATATCAGGTTTAGTCCTCTGTCGGGATAGTCTAAATTGATGTCCCTAATCCGTTTTGCATGCTCTGTGGATTCATTTCCTAGCCACTTGACTAAAAGGTCCACCTCCTCGTTTGCAGACAGATCCAGATCTTTGATTGTATTTCTGAATGAGGATCGCCATGCTCTATAGCCTTCAGGTTTGTCGTTAAACTTGGAGAGTCCTTGGGTTATCAACTCACGTCGAGCAAGGAATTTGAGAACATCTGACATACCTTGATTTCTGTTTGATGAATCTGGAAACGAGCTGAGGTGCAGAGGTCCATTTGGGTTAGAGTAGTCTTTAAACTTGTCTTTGTTGTAATAACTACCATCTACTTGTTCCTTCTTGAAGGCTGGAGCTGCTCCGCAGTTGTCTGTCGGTTGGAATGCAGGTTGCATTGTGGACTGATGATATATAAAGTTACTGTCTTGCTTGATGTATGGCATTTGGAAGGCTGAGGCTGCTTGTTGTGTGACAGGATTAGGCTGGAGTTTGTAAGCAGGGGTTGACTCAGCTCCTGGACCGTAATACAGGCCGCCATCTGACTTAGCATACTGCAGTACGTATTTTGACGTGTGTCGTGCTTTGTCCTGTTGACTGAGCTCTGATCCAAGAATACTGCTGCGTCTATTACTTGCGATACTTGCTGCCTCCTCCAAAACTTCAGCCTCTGCCAGTGCAACTGCGGCTTCCCTCTCCAATGCTAGTTTTTTCATGTGTGCTTGTTGTTCGGCCAGAGCTGCTTTCATGCTTGCTTCCTCTGCTTCCATGTGTGCCTGTTGTTCGGCCAGAGCTGCTTTCATGCGTGCCTTCATTTGTGCTTCCTTTGCTTCTAATTGCCTTTCTTGCTCAGCAAACGATGCTCGCACTTTGGCAGCTTCTGCTTTTGCGCGGGCTATGGCGATGGTAGAGCTGCTCACTGACTTCTTTGAGCTTTTGCAGCTGGCTGAGATTGCAGATCTTGTGGTGAATGATCTACCTTCTGCGGCTGACATGGTGACGCTCTGACAGGATTCGCGCCCTTTCTTTCAGGCTTGACAGAAGCTTGGTTTCACTACGATCACTATGTGCGAGCTGCGGTATCTTCTATCCAGCTTGTAGCGGGCAGTTTTACTGCGATCAGTATGTGAGAATCCGCAGTTCTTCTATCCAGCCTGCGAGGGTTAATCGTTTTTTACTGTTCTGCCCGTCTTATGTGTATGTGTACATAATCCTTGCAGACAGCATAAACCTTGATCCCAACAGTGATTTGATAGACACGTGATGTCTGTTACCAAGTTTATTGCAGGAATCGAATATGGTAAAAAACTGTGGAACAAATAACAGTATTTTACTATGTGCTCACAAACATGTGGCAAGCATACAATATATACACAATATACAATGGTGAGGGAACACACTATATGCATAACATGTAGTTACATATAACATGCGGTATATCCCATTCTTACTGCACAGTCAGAAAAGCATGGACTACAACTTTCACATTTTCATAACAGCATGATGTAAACATCCTAATATTTATACGGCTGTCAAGTTCATGGTGAATGTGTTTAAGACCTACCGATTGTGCGGCTACAGATCTGGATGTAAGAGATCACTATTGGATTCTGATGTCAGGAGGTAATCAGGAATGAACTGTCTTAGCTGTATACTGAGCAAAAAACATGGCTGCTGGGGCTGACTGCTGAGTCACCAAAGCTATGACTCATGAACTACGGTGTGGTAGATATGTCAAAAAACTTCAATATCAACAACCAAAGACATTCTATAAACGACCACTAGATGGTGCTGTTATACCACATAACAAATCTGAATGTTTACACAGAAAATTCTATTGGAACATCACATTCATTATATTCTATCAGATAGTATCAGCCGTATGTTTCCAAGCTTCAAACAAGCTATTTCATAAAAGAGCAATGGGGTTAATTAATTTCACTTATATGTAATATTCTCTATAGTTACAGCTGATTATTGAGAGATGAGACAGTTGTGGTGGACACTGTGTCTGATAGTATGCTCCTCTGATTTAGAAGTTCGTTCTCCCCCTGTGGGTAAAGGAGCCAAGCTGGGCAAGAACGCCCATGGATCCCATGGATTATCTCCATAGTATGTGCAGACCAATTTGACAAATTCTTTTAGTATCTGTCCCTGTTTGTAGAAATTTGTCTCAACATGGTCAATTTATGAGACTGAGATGGAGGTGCAGATTGTTGAACCTTCATCAATCTGATATTGATAGGTCATCAATATCTAACTAATGGACAATCCCTATAAAGTTTACTCCAAAAAAGTCAAGTTATCTATAGGATAGCTTGCTGTTCCCTTGGGTGTCTGATGACTGGGACCCTCAGCGATCCCAAGATCTGGGCTTTGGAACCTTGAGAATGGTGCTCTGCAGTACTGTCATGATCTGAGTGAAGTTGTGCATGCTCCACCTCCGCTCCATTCATTGTCAATAGTGCTGTGCTTAGCTTTCTCCCGCAGTCCCATTAATAAACCAAAGAGTGGAAACCAAGGATGAGCACCTCCACTCCATTTATTGTCAATAGCGCTGTGCTTAGCTTTCTCCCGCAGTCCCATTGATAAACCAAAGAGTGGAAACCAAGGATGAGCACCTCCACTCCATTTATTGTCAATAGCGCTGTGCTTAGCTTTCTCTAGCAGTCCCATTGATAATCCAAAGAGTGGAAACCAAGGATGAGCACCTCCACTCCATTTATTGTCAATAGCGCTGTGCTTAGCTTTCTCCTGCAGTCCCATAGATAAACCAAAGAGTGGAAACCAAGGATGAGCACCTCCACTCCATTTATTGTCAATAGCGCTGTGCTTAGTTTTCTCCAGCAGTCCCATTAATAAACCAGAGAGTGGAAACCAAGGATCAGCACCTCCACTCCATTTATTGTCAATAGCACTGTGCTTAGCTTTCTCCCGCAGTCCCATTGATAATCCAAAGAGTGGAAACCAAGGATGAGCACCTCCGCTCCATTCATTGTCAATAGCGCTGTGCTTAGCTTTCTCCCGCAGTCCCATTGATAAACCAAAGAGTGGAAACCAAGGATGAGCACCTCCACTCCATTTATTGTCAATAGCGCTGTGCTTAGCTTTCTCCAGCAGTCCCATTGATAAACCAGAGTGGAAACCAAGGATGAGCACCTCCACTCCATTTATTGTCAATAGCGCTGTGCTTAGCTTTCTCCAGCAGTCCCATTAATAAACCAAAGAGTGGAAACCTAGGATGAGCACCTCCACTCCATTTATTGTCAATAGGGCTGTGCTTAGCTTTCTCCAGCAGTCACATTGATAAACCAAAGAGTGGAAACCAAGGATGAGCACCTCCACTCCATTTATTGTCAATAGCGCTGTGCTTAGCTTTCTCCAGCAGTCCCATTGATAAACCTAAAAGTGGAAACCAAGGATGAGCACTTCCACTCCATTTATTGTCAATAGCGCTGTGCTTAGCTTTCTCCAGCAGTCCCATTGATAAACCAAAGAGTGGAAACCAAGAAGGAGCACCTCCACTCCATTTATTGTCAATAGCACTGTGCTTAGCTTTCTCCAGCAGTCCCATTGATAAACCAGAGTGGAAACCAAGGATGAGCACCTCCACTCCATTTATTGTCAATAGCGCTGTGCTTAGCTTTCTCCAGCAGTCACATTGATAAACCAAAGAGTGGAAACCAAGGAAGAGCTCCTTCACTGCATTTATTGTCAATAGGGCTGTACTTAGCTTTCTCCAGCAGTCCCATTGACAAATCAGAGTGGAAACCAAGGATGAGCACCTCCACTCCATTTATTGTCAATAGCGCTGTGCTTAGCTTTCTCCAGCAGTCCCATTAATAAACCAAAGAGTGGAAACCTAGGATGAGCACCTCCACTCCATTTATTGTCAATAGGGCTGTGCTTAGCTTTCTCCAGCAGTCACATTGACAAGCCAAAGAGTGGAAACCAAGGATGAGCACCTCCACTCCATTTATTGTCAATAGGCGCTGTGCTTAGCTTTCTCCAGCAGTCACCATTGATAAACCAAGAGTGGAAACCAAGGATGAGCACCTCCACTCCATTTATTGTCAATGCATAGTGCTGTGCTTAGTTTTCTCCACCAGTCTCATTGACAAACAAAGAGTGAAACCAAGGATGAGCACTTCACTCCATTTATTGTCAATAGGCTGTGCTTAGCTTTCTCCAGCAGTCCCATTGATAAATCAAAGAGTGGAAACCAAGGATGAGCACCTCCACTCCTTTTATTGTCAATAGCACTGTGCTTAGCTTCTCCAGCAGTCCCATTGATAAACAAAGAGTGGAAACCAAGAATGAGCACCTCCACTCCATTTATTGTCAATAGCACTGTGCTTAGCTTTCTCCAGCAGTCCCATTGACAAACAAAAGAGTGGAAACCAAGGATGAGCACTCTCCACTCCATTTATTGTCAATAGCGCTGTGCTTAGCTTTCTCCAGCAGTCACATTGATAAACCAAAGAGTGGAAACCAAGGATGAGCACCTCCGCTCCATTTATTGTCAATAGCGCTGTGCTTAGCTTCTCCGCAGTCCCATTGAAAACCAAAGAGTGGAATCAAGGATGTGCACCTCCCTCCATTATTGTCAATAGCCTGTGCTTAGCTTTCTCCAGCAGTCCCATTAATAACCAGAGTGAAACCAATGATGAGCACCTCCACTCCATTTAATTGGGCAATGCGCTGTGCTTAGCTTTCCGGTCCTATTTAAACAAAGAGTGAGACTAGGATTTACACTCCACCATTTATGCAATAACTGTGCTAGCTTTTCCAGCAGCACATGATAAACCCCAAAGAGTGGAACCAGAAGGCTCTCTCATGATTTATTGTCAATAGGCTGTACTTTTTCTCCGAGTCATGACAATCGAAGGGATAGAACACAAGGATAGCACGTCCACTCATTTATTTTCAATGCGCTTCTTAGCTTTCCAGCAGTCACATATAATCAAGGGAAACCAGGATGATGTATCCACTCCATTATGTCAGAGGGCTGGCCTTAGCTTTCGCCACAGTACTCCCATTGACAAATCGTAGAGTGGAAACATGGAGCACCCCTACTCCATTTATTGCATGGATGTGCTAAGCTTACTCACAGTCATGACAAACAAAGATGAACAGGATGAGCTCTCCATCCATTATGGTCAATATGCTGATGCTTAGTTTCTCCTGAGTCTTGTCCAACTAAAAATGTGGAATCAGCACTAAAGATGATATCATTCACATCACATGAAATTGTCTAGGGCTGTGCTTAGCTTTCTCCAGCAGTCCCATTGACAAATCGAAGAGTGGAAACCAAGGATGAGCACCTCCACTCCATTTATTGTCAATAGCGCTGTGCTTAGCTTACTCCAGCAGTCCCATTGACAAACAAAAGAGTGGAAGTCAAGGATGTGCACCTCCGCTCCATTCATTGTCAATAGCACTGTGATTAGCTTTCTCCAGCAGTCCCATTGACATAGAAGATAATGGACGTTAATGATGCACACCTCCATTCCATTCAAAATGGGACTGCAGAGCTAAGATTATGAGCTTACCGGGGGTCACAGTATTCAGATCACAAACGATCAGCAAGGTATTTCTTATCCCAACCTTTTAAGCAAATAAAATCTTCAGAGCCAAGCAAAAACCTCCCAAAAAATGTACCTGAAGGTTTTCTATATGTGACTTCAGGAAGCTTCTTTTTTCGGATGGAGCCCGGGGATCCAGACACACATTTAGGATATGTCACAGTACAAGCTATTCCACGTCACCACTTCAAAAGGCCGGGATCACACATGCGAGGAATACGGCCAGGTCTCGCATGTTAATTGCCGGCACTGCCACCGGTCTCGGGAGCGGAGCGTGCGGTTCCATGTATTGATATGCAGCCACAAGCTCCACTCCCGAGGCCGGTGGCAGTGTCAGAATTAACATGCGAGACTCGGCCGTATTCCTTGCATGTGTGATCCCGGCCTAAAAGATGTCAAGTATGATCCATGCAGTAAGCATGCAATGATCTCCACCAGAGGGGGCTATGAATGATGTCCCATTGGATTTTGCCTTGGGGGTTTGTCCGTCATTCGTACATGCACATCTGGAATCAGCACTAAAAATATAATTAAAATAATTCTAGAAACTGAATATCGTCTAGATGATTTCAACACATATTTTTTTCATTTTGGTAGGTGATTTGTGAACAGGAAAAAGAATGACAGGAGATCTCACTTTTATTGTGTGCAAGACAAATCTGTTATCTATGTTTTGGCTTGATAGAAACATGTCATAAAAATGCCAGTAGTATGAAACATACCAAAGTTTTCCTCTAATCTTCAGCCAAAGAGATAAGCCTTTTGAAGAACAAAGTGAGTGCTCAATTCCTGAAAAATGGGGGGTTGAAAAAAAGGAAGACATAATCTCATCTGTATTTCCAGCTCTGTGTTATTGTCTAGTAACTCCATCACTGACCTGTCAATCACATCCAGACGCTCCACAGCATGAACATCAGCATTGGGTTCTATGTGGCGATCATATCGGGAGACGATAGGGATGCTCCTATGACACATACATTCTCACAGCTACATGCTGCAGCAAGACTGAGGTCAACAAAACATTTCTAAACTCCGATCCTCTCCAGCCTTGTCCCTATATGACATCTACAAAATTAAGAAACAGCTAGAGCTATAGAAAATAACATTGCCAAGTGATAACCATGACATGGCAGCTCCAAAAGCATAGCTCTCAGCTGCTGGTTGGCACATCAAGTAAGGAGGGACCATGATGTTCTCTATTAACGGGAATCTGTCAGCAGGTTTTTGCTATTTAATTTGAGATCAGCAAATAATATTGAGCAGGGGTGTCAAACTCATTTTTACCGAGGGCCACATGCACATTATAGCTGCCTTCAAAGCGCCACTTGTAATTGTAAGGGCTCATGCAGACATCCATGCAACACAGTAAGAGTACGGATTGCAATGCATGGGCTGGCCAAGGGCTACAAGAGAGCTGTCCCTGGATAGTAGGGTTAGAGAAATATCATTGGGTAGAAGAACTAAGAGAGCTGTCCCTGGGTAATAGAGCTAAGAGAAATATCACTGGGTAGTAGGGCTAAGAGAAATGTCACTGGGTAGTAGGGCTAAGAGCGCTGTTTCTGGGTGGTAGGGCTAAGAGTGCTGTTTCTGGGTGGTAGGACTAAGAGTGCTGTTTCTGGGTGGTAGGGCTAAGAGAGCTGTTTCTGGGTGGTAGGGCTAAGAGCGCTGTCTCTGGGTGGTAGGGCTAAGAGCGCTGTTTCTGGGTGGTAGGGTTAAGAGCTCTGTTTCTCAGTGGTAGGACTAACAGTGTTGTCTCTGGGTGGTAGGGCTAAGAGCGCTGTTTCTGGGTGGTAGGGCTAAGAGCGCTGTCTCTGGGTGGTAGGTCTAAGAGCGCTGTTTCTGGGTGGTAGGGTTAAGAGCTCTGTTTCTGGGTGGTAGGACTAAGAGCGTTGTCTCTGGGTGGTAGGGCTAAGAGCGCTGTTTCTGGGTGGTAGGGCTAAGAGTGCTGTTTCTGGGTGGTAGGGTTAAGAGCTCTGTTTCTGGGTGGTAAGGCTAAGAGCGCTGTCTCTGGGTGGTGGGGCTAAGAGCGCTGTCTCTGGGTGGTAGGGATAAGAGCGCTGTTTCTGGGTGGTAGGACTAAGAGAACTGTTCCTGGATAGTAGGGCTGAGAGCTGTTCCTGGGTAATAAGACTAAGAGAGCTGTTCCTGGGTGGTAGGG
Organism: Oophaga sylvatica; assembly: GCA_033576555.1. NCBI lineage: Eukaryota > Metazoa > Chordata > Amphibia > Anura > Dendrobatidae > Oophaga > Oophaga sylvatica. Next base: position 121,908,252 of record JARQOD010000007.1, read on the forward strand.
TTAACAGAGGTGTTACTGCGTAGTAAAGCTAAGAGAGCTGTCCCTGTGTAGTAGGGATAAGAGCGCTGTTCCTGGGTAGTACGGCTAACAGAGATGTTCCTGGGTAGTAGGACTAGAAGAGCTGTGCCAGACCTCAGAGTCCAAGATGGACTGCTCCCTATGCTAAATACTGGCTGCGTCTCCTGTGATTCAAAGATGGAACCACACAAAAGTGCTTGCTGACTGCTTTCACTTTTTGTGCTGGCTGACGGCACTCACTTTTTGTGCTGGATGACTGTGCTCACTGAGTTTACTTTTTGTGCTGGCTGACTGCGTTTATTTGGTTTCAAAGATGGCACCCTTCTGCTGGTGCTACCCCCTCTAATAAGCGCTGCCTGCGTTGCGTCTTCTCAAATTCCATGATAGCAGCAGCTCTCAGTGCTAAGTACTGGTTGTGTCAACATAGAACGCTGAGTAGAGGTGGTAGTGCCTACAACAGGGGGCTGGTGCCATCTTAGAATTTGAGCTTCAATGCACACTTCCTTCCATACTCCTTCAACTGGCTCTTCATATAGCCATGTCCTTCTATGTCCTAACCTAGCGGGCCACATAAAGTGAAGTGATGGGCCACGGCTTCAGCTTGACACCTTTATATTATAGAGAAAGAGACCCTGATTCCAAGGACGTGTCACAAAATTGGCTGCGTGTTTTAGGTTCAATATAATTATTATTTTCAGCAGGAGATTATCACTGCAGGACTACATCTCACGTGCAGGCCAGTCAGGCTAATCTGTGTAAACCCCGCCCCACCACTGAGTGGCAGCTTCCTGACAATGTACAGTGTACACAGGAGGCTGCCAATCAGTGATGTCATTCGAGTGAAGAATGATGATTTCCACTGACTTGTATGGCTGAGTGTAATCCGAATATCCGATCAAACTTGGGCTTGGTGCAATTTTTTTCCTCGGACTGGCTGTGTTCGAGGAAAAAATCTGATGTGCACGGCCCCATGGGTCCGAGTACTTTCCGATATTTTGTCAGATTGTACTTGGACCAAAATTCGGCCATGTACACAAGTCCTAATAGAATATAAGCAAAATATTAACCCAATCTCCATAAATTCTCCCTAATTGATTCCCTATGTGTCAAGAAAATAGCAGCACATCGACATCTATCACAACGTTCAAGCACACCGTCTTCACGATACAAAGATTGCTTTAAGAATTATCTAAGAAAGCCAAGAAACATCTGCGAAAGTCTACATGACACATGACGTCTTTCCTTTAGATCTTAGATTTCTGCACAGTCGTTTTTGTCTTTTTCTTCTCTTACATTTTCCAAAAATGAAAAAAAAAAAAAAGAAAAGACAAATAACAAGGGGGCTTGTGTTAAAGCATGATGGAAACATTACAGACTCGCCTGCTGGCTCACGCTACCAAAGAAAAGGAGAGAAAATGGGTAGCTATGTTGGACAATTGCAAGCTTTTCACTAAGCGCGACCCATAAAGTACATTTGTTATTGTTTAAGCACTTCGCGGTTGGAAGAGAAAGCAGCAAATTGTATTGAATAAAAGATTTACATGTCTTCATCTGTCAGGGAAATTGGAATTATATGCAACATATTGTACAAATAATGATAAATCAGACAGAACAGGCAACTTTATGTGAAAGACTGGGAGCGACTGGACTGTGGATTGAATTGTATGAACTCTACTGAACTTTTTGGGCTTGGGAATGACCAATGCAAGTCGTAGAGGGGGAAGTTCATGTATAAACTTGGCTGCTAGCTCTATGATTGGAATAACATGTCCCGACTCGAGTATAAAGCTATTTATTTGACCATAAATGGTTTTACTATTCCCTATATTACACGTGAAGTACATACTGCCTGTATTAGGTTATCAGCATACAGTACATTATGAAAGCATTCATTCCCTTGAGGTTTTTCCATTTTTTGCATTTCAACCTGGTGTTAAAATGTATTTTATATTTGATTTTAGGCAGCGGATCTGAGAAAGTAATCCAAATTGTTACAGAAAAAAATTTATAGTGGATGTGCTCACTTACTGTATGGAACAAGCTCAGTTTCTGAGCCCACTTCACACAGTAAGGGTGACAGCTGTACTATACAGCCAGCACCCAATAGTAACTACTAGCTCTGATTGCAGCAATTTTTTTTCTCAGATGCCGCTGTTACAGTTAGTTCGAAAGGTTGGGAATGGGGGGTTGCTTCTAATATCTATACCAACGTCTCGCAAGTGCAAGCAGAGCCGGCGCCAACAATACTGGAATGGCAACTAGAGGTGAGCAAACCCTTCAAGGTTCGGATCGGCGAATGTCCCGATGATCCCCGAATGGTTCAACAAACATACCCGAACCCTACTGATTTCAATGGGAGGCAAAACCAAATGCATAGGCAACACCTTCAGGGGGTTCAAAAAGCTGCCAAAACAGCTAAAATAAGGGGCACAAACCAGGAAAAGTGGCATCAATTGACCTATCAATTGCGCTAAGAATAAATAATCCTAAAAAAATTTGACGTGGGTTCCCCTGTATTTTTGATAACCAGCCAGGCAAAAACTGACAGCTGCGGGCTGCAACCCTCAGCTGTCAGCTTCAACAAGGCTGGTTATCAAGAATAGAGGGGTAAGATCAGGGCCAGCACAGTGAGAAGAATTTTCGATCAACTCAAATATTTACCGAACTTTGGCCAACTTTCCCTGATTTTTAGGAAAAAAACTCAAGAATCCGAATGTAAAACGTTCTTGCCGAATTCGAGATTGGCGAACATTTTTCCGAACAAGTTCGCTCTTTTCTAATGGTGATGCTACGGGAGGGGAGTATACACTTTTCTTATTTTATTAGGCTGTTTCTTTAAAAATGGGCTGTCCAAATGGTTGTCAACCCGTTTAAGTGATGACAGGTTACAATCCCATAATAAAAAGTGCGAAAAAAAATTATAAAAAATAAATAATGAAATCTGAAAAATAACAAAATTAAGATATTTTTTATAATTGTGTGCGCAATTGTCTATATAATATAATAGAATATAGTAAAATATTTATCCCATATGAAGCAACCCGAGAGAAAAAAAAAACGAAAGGGTACGGTGCCTTTTTTTTGGTCATATCACCTCTGAAAAACTGGAATAAAAACGACATCTCAGCCCACAAAAAACAAGCCATCAGACAACCCTTTCAACCAAATAATAAAAATGTATAAATAAAGCAAACAAAAAATATATATTTAAAGTTATATTTGTATGCATATATATATTGTGACAAAGTCACTGGAAACGTAATGGAGGGGAGATATGTTTCACTTAGGCTATTAGCTTCAGTGATTTCAAACCTGGAAGTTTGCTCCATCACACTAAGTACTGAGAGGGGTTAATCGCCCATTTTAAGGGCTAGGTTTTTAGGTGAACAGCTGAAGAGCAGGTCGGAGGCTGTTCATCATATCTCCTCCCCAGGGTGTGGTCTAGGATGTAACTAGTTGGCCTTCAGTGGCATTCGGGGTTTGGTAGTCCTAGCGAGAGGAACTCCAGTGCTTTGTGTCCTGATATGGAAAGCTCAACCAGTGTATATTTGTTTTTATGAACAGACGGATCCCCGCAACAACACGGACTGTGATGTATGTTATGTTTTTTTTTATTTTTCCTTACACCAGAAACGCCGTGTTTATTTTTTGCTACCTCTGCACTGGTTTATGCAGCGCCTCTAATAAACCAGTGAGAGACTTAAAGAAACAGCGTTCCAGTGTCTACCTCTGTTTGCAGCTGTATGAGCTGATCGACCACAATATATAGGTATCAAATATATAACATAGAATCACCAATGTGCTTATCAGTAGAACAAAATGACCAGCTCATCTTTACCACAAAAAATATGAACTTCATAAAACCAAAACCTTAAAAAAACAGTTCAGGAATTACTGCTATATATATATTTTTTCATTTCCACCCCATTTGGAATTTGTGCCTGTTTTTGAGTATATTGTATGATGAAAAGCATTGTCATTCAAAACTGTAATTCGTCCCACACACATACAAGCCCTCATATGTGTCAAAGGAAAAATTAAAAAGTTATTGCTCTTGGAAGAAAAGAAGGTTGAATTTCCAAGAGGGTAAAAAATTTGGAAAATAGAGTTTGTTATATTATAATAAATAATCTGTTAGGAGTCCTGGGGGCGGAGCTGCTTTTTTTTAAGAGTTTTGCTGGACGGTTTTCATCAAGACAGACTGAATGCATCTTCTAAAGCCACCATACAGGGCATGTATGTGTCCTGGAGTATATTCACCAAATGCCCCTAGGGGTGGCTTGTCGTGACATACGATCACGCTCCACTAAGGAGCCAGACGGCTTACAGCAAAACGGATGGGAAAGGAAGCACTGCAACTTTGGAAAGATTAAAGGGGCCCTGCACAACCCTGAGCTCCCTGATGTCCCTAGAAGGGTTCTTTCACCCCGTGTAGCTATAATGCAGGTGTCTGGATGCAACGCACAGAGGCACGTGGCTCAAACAGTCGGGGATTATTATAGTTCTATTTATGCACAGTGATTTCAAGTGACTTTGTACAATTAGTGTTAGTAAGTAGGCAGATTAGCATTCAAGCAAAGATAATAATAAACTTGGAAAAATAAAGCAAGTCTTTCTCTATCTAATGTTAATGTTCTGTTCACAACGGTGGTGCGCCCAGTCATCGGAGCCACCACGTAAATTCTCTCTCTGCAAATCTGGCCCTAGCAGATGTCACCGGGTTTTCCTGCTAGGCGGCAAGCCTCTCTCTGACGTAGGCTATCAAAGCCCATTGAGCCTCCCACAGAATAACTGGCCCCGTCCCAACCTGGGACCCTAATCGCAGCCGTCCCTGGTACCATAGAGGATAGCTGGAAGTGATGGCCCTGCTCACACGCACTGTCCTTCTGCAGTCGCAGGTTTGTCCCGCCTGTTGCAGTCTCCTCACGGGTCTTCTCTGCTTGACCGCCGACCGAAGTCTCTTAGGATTGGACTAGGCCTCGGCTTTTGACAGGCGACGTCTGGTCTCTTGAGCTTTGCTGGCGTGGGGCATGCATTCTGGTCCCAACAAGTGCAGGAGGAAGTCGGAGTCCTCCTGTGCAAAATCTGGGCCTTGTCAGGCGATGGCCGACGCTTTGATGTCGCAGACTTTCAGTTGAGGCCTGTTACACTTACCTCAGCGACATACCTGGAGCTCGTCTGCTCCACTCTCTCCTCTGGCGCCAAATCTGCCTGCGGCATGGTGCACAGGCTTTTATATCAAGAAAGTCCTTCATGTGAGTCACCTGATCAGGTCTAGCATATGAAGTCGCTCGCTCAGCACAATTTGTTTCCACTTGATTTTCCTGGCAGCAGATTGTAGTCTCTCCTCATTAATGGCACAACCTGCAAGAGTTTTTCAGGGATTTCACATTTTCTTATTACATGACGATCTCTTTCCTAATCCCTGTCTTGCCCTAAGTACGGCCCTGAGTAGTGTGTTGGGCCGCAGGAACGCTAATCCTGATCTATAATACAGACACAAAGGGAAACGGACAAGGGTAAATAAAACAGCAATCACTCTCAGCATACCCAGACTAAGGAAAGGTATATAATGAGAGGGGAAGGGGGAGGCAAGCCAAAAACGGAGATAAGGAGAAAGAAAACACCAGACAGGCTTCCAAACAGCAATCTCCAGAGAAGACTCCTAAACAGCTTCTCTTTCCACAGCTCCCAGCTCCCAAACTAACTCAAAGGTATAGCAAGCTATCACTGGCAACTACTCAAGCTAATAGATGAGCATTTATAACAAAGGGGAGTGGAGAAATCAGAACAGCACCAAACCCTTACAACACCAAAGCCAACCTTCTGAACCCTCTTTGTCACAGTATCCCCGTGACACATACCTGTCAGAATGTGAAAAGAGGTCTGTCCCGCTGGACTCTTCAGAGGAGCAGCTCCACCCCCATGTACAGGTTACGACAGTAAAAAAATCATTTTCAAAGCATTTATTCTACTTGCTGTTACTCTACATCTGTTAGCATATAGAAGGATGTCATTGTCATCCTGCTACATCCTGAATATTTGGTTGATGGCAGTTTGGGGATCCAAATCCTTCTGATAAGAGACCTTTAAAATTATTCAATATTGGCCGTAAGCAGCAACCATTAGGGGGAGCTATAACAATCCCCTGTGTAGTAAAGGAGAATCGGACCACAATAATAATAGAAGAATGTTGGGTAATAGAAGCAATAGCTGCAGCAGAGGCTTGTTTGCCATTGGAATAGCAGAACTAAGTTTGCCATAGACACAGATGAGCCAAATAAGAACAGAAGAAATGAAGTTACAATGACAAAGTTCTTATTTCCAGAAGCGTATTACTATGCAAATACAAGCACAAGCCAATCTTCAGAGCTCACACAGTGTGGTGGCTTTGATTGAGGACAAGTCATACTGTAATTATTTTAGAGTTGCACGGTGACTGTACATATAATACTCGAAGTCGCAGTTACACATGACTTACATTGTGATTTATGATATCAACGTCCTGTGCATCTAGCGCCCACAAATTCACCATCCAGGGGTCGCGTCATGTTTTGTGCCATAATCCAATAACATTGATAATCATTAGATGAGATGTGACAATGCAACCAGAAAAGCCGTGTGTCCTTATTACTGTAACATATTTATTGTCATTTTTTTGCGATTTTTCTTTTTTTTGAGTAGAAAAAAAAACTTGAAATTTTCATTTTGGCCTCTAAGTCTAACTTTAGGCTACTTCTGTTCTGTACAGATCACTTCTCATCACACATCTCATTTTCATCACAGGCAGAACAACAATAAAATGTATCACTCATATGTAAACAACAGAAAAATAGTCACAACTTTTCTCCCCATCCTCCACCTCCCTGCACAATGTCCTCTGCACAGGTAACAGAGCATGCCCACAACAAATTCCGATAGAAATCAATGAACATCTCGAGTCCTGGCTACAGTTTCTCAATGTGGATAATGCAAATCATATTACTTAAGAGCAGCTCAGGCAAAAGAGAAGCCCCCATAACGATGTGTGTGCAAAAAATAGGATAAAAAATGTGGTGTACTCACCCGTGCAAAAAACTGCATTTCTAAGGGTATAAATCACAATGTAAGCTACTATAGAGTACTGGGATAATTCAAGTCAGAAACCTCCAGAATTGTGAAAGCAGCTGTTGATGAAAATATCACAGGATTGGTACAAGACAAGGAAAGTAATGTATTTGCAAAGTTCATCAACCTTTGTGTAGATTTCTATATAATACGTAAATAAGTGCTCAAAACCTAGGCTTGTACATGTAGACAAAAAGGAGGATGGCAGCACAGGCTTTCACCAATGGGTGCAGCCAGTAACCTCCAGATGCAAAAAGCTGCACTTCAAGGATATGGGAGAAAGTAAGTGAAGTTTATTCATGTAGATACAGCACACAGAATGATTCCCAGTTAAAACCTTTATCAGTCTTGTACTTGGATATTTTTTCCGAATAAATTTAATTTTGAAGACATATTCCCATAATGGACATTTATGGCAAATTTGAAGAATATCCCATGCAAATTCAATTTTGGGTAGGTATTCCCATACAAGAAAAACCATTCGACTTCCATTGCAGCTTAGATTTATTAGCATAATTTATATACTGTCTACAATGAAACAATGGAAATGGCTGAACACAACTAACATAACATGCTGCTTCTCCAAATTCACTGCAGAATGTCTATTTTAAAGGTGTCATGATCCAGACTGGGTTTTGGGTCTGGTCTCTCCTTTCCCAGTCTGGTCATGTCGGGGGTTAACTTTCTGCCTCGTTCCGGGGTCCCGGGTCTGCTATTTCTCTGTGCTGCATCCTGCAGGCAGTGCAAGTTATATTTCCTGCCTAGGGCATGTGTAGCTGGTTCTGGTGAAACCCTGATTTGTCCTGCTGCGTTTAGCTGACTTTGCCCGTGTCTGTTCACTCCTCTCCTACTCGTCCCGACTCTGTGTGTCCCTGTGTGTTTGGATTTCCCGGTACTCAACTCTGCTTTGGTTCTGACCTGAGCCTGTCTCTTCCTTCTGGTACTTCTGCTACAGACCGGTACTGACCTTTTGGCGCTCCTCTGACTCTGTGATTGGGATTCCCCTTGGTACTACGCTCCTCTCTGGTATCGACCCGGCTTGTCTGACTATTCAGCTGCCACCTGGTGGTAGCCTCGCTGCAGTTCTGTTGGTCTGCTCTGAGCAGGATTTCAGCCCTCTCTCCACTCTGTTGCCATCTAGTGGAGTTTGCGTTACTCTGCATTTACCTGCAGTACTGCAGCGTGACAAAAGGCATTTTTAGTAATTAGTAAAATCCCTCTGGCTGTTGCAACCTGCTGCAAACATGATGTATAGCCAAAACCAGTTTCTGGCAGCGTTTCTGAGGAATCTTACCTTATTCCTTATTTATAATGGCCTCGAGTTCACAAATATTCTCAGGTTTGTATGTTGCAATCTCCTTCTTCAAATTCCACCAAAGATTTTCTAAGCGGTTCAAGTCATTGTGATTGTGATACCGGCTCCAGAATCTTCAAGGATTTCTTCTGAAACCAAGCCATGGTGAACTGTGAGGAGGTATGTTTAGGATCACCGTCTTGTTGGAAGTTCCAATGATGCGCAAGCTTCAGTTTCCTTACACAGACCTAGCACAGTACAGTCATGGCCAAAAGTTTTGAGAATGACACAAATATTATATTTTCACATGATCTGCTGCCCTCTGGTTTTTATGTGTGTGTTTGACAGATGTTTTTATCACAGACAGAAATATAATTGCAAACATATGAGTAACAAAAGCTTATATTGACAGTTAGAATGAGTTAATGCAGCAAGTCAGTATTTGCAGTGTTGACCCTTCTTCTTCAGGACCTCTGCAATTCTCCCTGGCATGCTCTCAATCAACTTCTGGACCAAATCCTGACTGATAGCAGTCCATTCTTGCACAATCAATGCTTTCATTTTGTCAGAATTTTTAGGTTTTTGTTTGTCCACCCGTCTCTTGATGATTGACCACAAGTTCTCAATGGGATTAAGATCTGGGGAATTTCCAGGCCATTGACCCAACATCTCTATGTTTTGTTCCCTGAGCCATTTAGTTATCACCTTTGCTTTATGGCAAGGTGCTCCATCATGCTGGAAAAGGCATTGTTGATCGCCAAACTGCTCTTGGAGGGTTGGGAGAAGTTGCTCTTGGAGGACATTCTGGTACCATTCTTTATTCATGGCTGTGTTTTTAGGCAAGACTGTGAGAGAGTCGATTCCCTTGGCTGAGAAGCAACCCCACACATGAATGGTTTCAGGATGCTTAACAGTTGGCATGAGACAAGACTGGTGGTAGCGCTCACCTTGTCTTCTCCGAATGAGGCGTTTTCCTGATGTCCCAAACAATCGAAAAGGGGATTCATCAGAGAAAATAACTTTACCCCAGTCCTCAGCAGTCCACTGCCTGTACCTTTTGCAGAATATCAGTCTGTCCATGATGTTTTTTCTGGAGAGAAGTGGCTTCTTTGCTGCCCTCCTTGAGACCAGGCCTTGCTCCAAGAGTCTCCGCCTCACAGTGCATGCAGATGCACTCACACCTGCCTGCTGCCATTCCTGAGCAAGCTCTGCACTGCTGGTAGCCCGATCCCGCAGCTGAAACACTTTTAAGAGACGGTCCTGGCGCTTGCTGGTCTTTCTTGGGCGCCCTGGAGCCTTTTTGGCAACAATGGAACCTCTCTCCTTGAAGTTCTTGATGATGCGATAGATTGTTGACTGAGGTGCAATCTTTATAGCTGCGATAATCTTCCCTGTTAGGCCATTTTTGTGCATTGCAATGATGACTGCAATGTTTCTTTAGAGATAACCATGGTTAGCAGAAGAGAAACAATGATGCCAAGCACCAGCCTCCTTTTAAAGTGTCCAGTGGTATCATTCTTACTTAATCATGACAGATTGATCTCCAGCCATGTCCTCATCAACACCCACACCTGTGTTAATGGAGCAATCACTGAAAAGAGGTTAGCTGGTCCTTTTAAGGCAGGGCTGCAATAATGTTGAAAAGTGTTTTGGGGGATAAAGTTCATTTTCTAGCCAAATATTGACTTTGCAAGTAATTGCTGTTAAGCTGATCACTCTTTATAACATTCTGGAGTATATGCAAATTGCCATTAGAAAAAGTGAAGCAGTAGACTTTGTAAAAATTAATATTTGTGTCATTCTCAAAACTTTTGGCCATGACTGTATATAAAGCATCAGATAATTTCAGTGGTATGTACATTTCAATGGAATGGAATCCAAAGTCTCTGTGATCCATCATTCAGCCGGACCCTGTGCCTCTGAGACTCAACAGGCAGCAGGCAAGATGACGTCACTGTCAGGGGTGTAACTAGCACGGTCGCAGAGGTGGCACATCCAGTTGAAGCATATTGTAGGGCACAAACCCATTAAGTCCGTGTGCGTAAACACAAGCTGCTGCCAATCAGAGGCCAGCAGCTGACGTCGGCATGTATGTGATTGTGGGTGCATGTCAGTGACATCATGCGCTCCCATTACATGAACTCTGAAATCAGCTGCTGGTTTCAGAAGAGGATGGTGCGTGGCAGAGGAAAGGCGAGTATTGTTTTTTTAATCAGCGAGTACACAGTGGCCATACTACTAAATGGATGACCATTGGCAGTGCATTACACTACATGGATGACTATGGGCTGTGCATTATACTATATAGATGACTATGGGCTGTGCATTTACTATATGAAGGGCTATGGGCTGTGCATTACACTACATGGATGACCATTGGCAGTGCATTACACTACATGGATGACTATGGGCTGTGCATTATACTGTATGGAGGACTATGGGCTGTGCGTTATACTGTGTGGATGATTATGGGCTGTGCATTATACTGTATGGATGACAATAGGCATTGCATTACACTACATGGATGACTATGGGCTGTGCATTACACTACATGGATAACTATGGGCTGTGCATTATACTGTATGGAGGACTATGGGCTGTGCATTATACTATATGGATGACTATGGGCTGTGCATTATACTATATAGATGACTATGGGCTGTGCATTATACTATATGAAGGACTATGGGCTGTGCATTACACTACATGGATGACTATGGGCTGTGCATTACACTTTATGGATGACTATGGGCTGTGCATTATACTGTAGAGATGTCTATAAGCTGTGCATTATACTGTATGGATGGTTATGGGTCCGGGGTCCTCCAGTTTCCCTTGACTGTCATGACAATAGCATCTACACCTCATATTGCAGGAGGGTGATGGGCCAGGTCAGGTACCCCTTTTTTAACATCTTTTAATTCCACTGTCATGAATATCTACAGGATATTGACAGATTTTATGCTTCCAGGTTATTCTAAAGATGCAATAGGCCCTTATTTTTTCTACGCTTCCACCTGTAACCGTACAGTAGACAGGGACATTAATTTGTTTTTGCTAATAAAGGAAAATTAAAGCACTAAATCATTGTCTGTGACATCACATGACTGCAGAATCGGCCGTACCTGAAGATCAGTATTGCAGAAAAAAACATGTGAGCAGGAATCTTTCATTTACCAGGAGTGATGACTAATAAATATGCAGAACCATTGGTTTGTAAAATGCTGAATACAACTCTGCTTCATCAGCTTTGGCTGCATTTAAAAGGAACTCATTGTGTGTGCTTACAGATGTAAATGTTGTGTTGTGACTTGGTGCCTTCACCTAGACCAACCATCTGGACTTTGAAGAGAGAGAAAAGCTTGTGTGTGTGGTTGAGATCATGTCAAAAGATTAGTCAAAAACATCAAAACTCCAATCTGTCCTAAGGTAAAAGGTGCAAGGATTATATTGTTCTGTAATCTTCTAAATCTGCAATGTTTTGTTGTTTTTTCCTCTTCTGATGAACAAAGCATAAAGCAAATATTCACCTTGAATGCTGTGTCATCTAAATGAGTTCCAAAGTTTCATGTGATTTTTGTGAATAACCCTTTAATAAATTAATCAGAAGTTATTCCCTACACACAGGATAGGGTATAAGTTACTGATCACTTAAGGGTATGCCACACTGAACAATATCGCTAACGGGATCGCTAAAAAACGTCACTATTTAGCGATCCCGTTAGCGATGTTGTTCAGTGCGGCAGCTTCCAGCGACGAGCTTCCTGCTGTGATCTCGCTCGTCGCTGGAATCGTTCCGGACCCTATTTTCTCGTCGGCGCTCCCGCTGGGTAAGTATCTTATCGCTGTGTGGCACCTTTTCTTAGCGATTTAGCGGTACTTTCGTACCGCTAAAGTCGTTAAGAAGATCGCTAACGGCGATAGCGTCGTTAACTATATCGCTAAATGTGGCCGCATTTAGCGATATAGAAACAATCCCGCTAGCGATCGCATTAGTATGCGTCGTTATCGTGATCGCTAGCGGGATTGTTTAGTGTGGCAGTACCTTTAGAGTCCAAGTATTGGGACTCAAGCAATTCTGACAGCAAGAAGACATAATTATTAGCTCTGGAAAAAATAAAGAGACCAGTGCACAGTTTTATAAAAATCCGCTTCTCTACATGTCTGACAGCCATTCCATTCCAGTGTCAGTTGAATTCCAACCACAGTACACCTCATTCTACTTAATGTGCTTCTGATTAGGTGATCACCTGAGCCAAATCTTATTTATCGAAGGAAAGTATAAAAAACACTGCTGTGGTGTTCACAATCCTCTTGCAATAGGACAAGCTGGATGGCAAAACAAGTGCTAATAATATCCCAAAAGTAATAGGAATGAAAAAATAACTTTTAACCATGCCAAAGGAGTTGAAAAGAAAAGTCTGGAGTGAGAAAAAGAAGGCTCAATTCAGGCTTTACTAGCAGAGCGATACAGGGAGCGTCATGTTGAATCAATTCTTAAAATTTCTAAGACGGCAGTCCATTACAACAAGGTCAAGCAGCAGACATTGGGGACAACAAAGCTACAGACCAGCAGAGGGCGAAAACGACTTTCCACTGACCGGGATGACCGTCATCTTATTCAAATGTCACTCAGCAACCGCAGGATGACATCAAGTGACCTACAAAAGGAATGGCAAATGGCAGCTGGGGTGAAGTGCATGGCAAGAACAGTTTGTAACAAACTCCTAGAGGCAGGGCTCAAGTCATGCAAAGGTAGAAAAAAGCCTTTCATCAATGAGAAGCAAATGAGAACCAGGCTGAAGTTTGCCAAAGACCATAAGGATTGGACCATAGAGGACTGGAGTAAGGTAATCTTCTCTGATGAGTCAAATTTTCAGCTTTGCCCAACACCTGGTCGTCTAATGGTTAGACGGAGACCAGGAGAGGCGTAAAAGCCACAGTGTCTTGCACCCACTGTGAAATTTGGTGGAAGAACGTTGATGATTTGGGGATGCTTCAGCAAGGCTGGAATTGGGCAGGTTAATCTTTGTGAAGGATGTATGAATCAAGCTGCATACAAGGTTATCCTGGTAAAACAGTTGATTCCTTCTGCACAGGCAATGTTCCCCAACTCTGAGGACTGTTTTTTCCAGCAGGACAATGCGCCATTTTGAAGGGTCCAGTCATCCATCCTTTTGTTCTTAAAAGGGCTCTCTGAGAATGTAATAAATTGGCCACCAGCACATATTTCAAGCTGCAACCCTTCCTAGTCACATGTAAGGGTGGTTTGCAGACTGAAGAAACACTGCTTCAAACATGTATCTCAATGTCTGAGGAGTCACTTCTGGAATGAACATAAATTAACTGATTACTCAGCTGTGGAGCAAAGCTGGGAAAAAAAAATCACACTACAGGATTTTTTCTCTATGCTTAGTCTTACTCCATTCTCAAGTAGACTCTATGCCCTGCTTTAAACCTGTCCACCTGACTCAGATTGGGTTTACAAATGAGAGATTTCCTTTTATAGCTCTGCTCCACAGCTGAGAGAGCAGTTCGAGGTATGTTTGTTCACAATGCTGCTCCTCTGACAGTTGAGACACCTGTCTGTCACGCTGTCCAATGACATGTATACAACGTCAGCAAACCATCAATACAGGAACAACACTCCATACAACAACCAGTATAGCAACATCAGCATGTAAGTATAGAATAGATTTACCTGACACGATATCTGCTGAACTCAGAGTTAATCTTGAGGACTTGATGAGCTGAAACAGGAAAGAGGTGGACCGGGATCTAACCTGACCCTAAACTGGGGTCCTAACTAATACCTCACCTTGGAGGTACTGATAATGGTTCAGAGGTCCAAGTCTCCAGCCTAACCCTGTCTCCTATCAGACCCTGAACCCTGTAATCAGTCCTAAGAAGGATCCTGACTACCACCAAAGGGATATGGGCTGATCTCAGCTAAATACACAGATTAGACATATAAGACAGACAGGATAACACTCGCTTGCATACACACTCAAACACCAAAGGAACATAAATGGTCTGGGAAATAAACTCTAACCAAGTTGAGCTTAGAACAACTAAGGAGCTCACAACTAAAGTCTATACAGATTCATTCCTATCTGTGGTCTGCATGAAGGTTTCACTGGCAACTCCCCAAGCAGACAACCAGGAATTTAAAGGAAACCAATCAACAAATAATCAATTGCAGCCGGGAGAAACTGCACCCAGTCCCAGCACCGAGCACAGACAGAATTAACTCCCTAGCTGCCAAACACAAAGAAACAGCAGCTCAGCTGTGAGAAGTCAAAATGTGCAACCGCGACGATCTTCGTGGCAATGCACACATGACAGTACCCCCCCTTCTACGAGGGGCCTCCGGACCCTCAGGGCCAGGCCTGCCCGGGTGAGTTCTGTGGAAGGTCCGAACCAAATGATCTGCGTTAACATCAGACGCAGGGACCCACGTCCTCTCCTCTGGACCATACCCCTTCCAATGCACCAAGTACTGAAGGGACCGGCGATTCAGACGTGAGTCAATGATCTTTGATACTTGAAATTCCAAGTTACCATTGACCAACACAGGAGGAGGAGGTAGAGGTGACGGTATGACTGGTGCCACATACCTTTTAAGTAATGACTTGTGGAACACATTATGAATTTTAAACGTAGGAGGGAGGTCCAGACGAAATGCCACAGGATTAATTATGGAACTGATCCTGTACGGCCCGATGAATCTGGGACCCAGTTTCCAGGAGGGCACTTTAAGTTTTATGTTCCTGGTAGACAACCATACCAGATCGTTCACATTCAGATCTGGACCAGAAACTCTCCTCCTATCAGCCATACGTTTGTAACGGTTCCCCATCGCACTCAGTTTATTCAATACACCTCTCCACACAGAAGCAAGTGACGACGAGAAACGCTCCTCCTCAGGAACCCCAGAAGGGCCCCCCCATTGAAAGTACAAAACTGGGGATGGAAACCATATGCCCCAAAAAACGGGGACTTACCAGTGGACTCGCTCCGCCTGTTGTTAAGAGCGAACTCTGCCAGAGGCAAGAAAGAAGACCAGTCCTCTTGGTTCTCTGAGACAAAACACCGGAGATATGTCTCTAAGCTCTGATTCAGACGCTCTGTCTGACCATTGGTCTGCGGATGAAAAGCCGAGGAAAATGACAATTGCATCCCCCGACGTAAACAAAATGCCCTCCAAAATTTGGACACAAACTGAGACCCCCTATCTGACACCACATCAGAAGGCAACCCATGAAGTCTAACGATCTCCCTAATGAACACCTGAGCCAGAGTTTTAGCATTAGGGAGTGCAGGAAGAGCAACGAAATGTGCCATCTTACTGAACCTGTCAACAACCACCAGTATGACAGTATTCCCTGACGACGGAGGAAGGTCCGTAATGAAGTCCATAGATAAATGAGTCCATGGACGCTCCGGAAGTTTCAAGGGTAAAAGGGTCCCAGACGGACGGGTATGAGGGGTTTTAGAGCGAGCACACACCCCACATGACGCGACAAAAGTTATAACATCTTTATTAGCATTAGGCCACCAAAACCGGCGAGAAAGGAGATCTAAAGTAGCCTTACTCCCTGGATGTCCTGCTAGAGCAGAATTATGATGTGCCTCAATAACCTTTTGTCTCAACAGATTTGGGACAAACAGTCTCCCTGGAGGTCCTGCAGGGGCGTCCCCCTGAGCCTCTAACACCTCCTCCTCAAGCTCAGAAAATACAGCCGACACTACCACCCCCTCCTGAAGGATAGGACTCGGGTCATCCGTTTTCCCGGCCCCTGGGAAACTGCGAGACAAGGCATCAGCCTTTACATTCTTAGACCCTGGGCGATAAGTGACGACAAAATTAAACCTGGTAAAAAACAACGACCATCGAGCTTGTCTGGAATTCAGACGCTTAGCGGATTCCAAATACAACAGGTTCTTGTGATCAGTAATAACGGTAACCGGGTGGACTGCCCCCTCCAAAAAGTGACGCCATTCTTCAAAAGCTAACTTAATGGCCAAAAGTTCCCTATTGCCGATATCATAATTCCTTTCGGCGGACGACAATTTCTTAGAAAAGAAAGCGCACGGATGCCATTTACCAGGGGACGGACCCTGGGACAATATAGCACCCACCCCTACGTCAGACGCATCCACCTCCACAATGAACGGCTGAGATGCATCTGGTTGGATGAGAACGGGTGCCGAAGCAAAACATTTCTTCAAAGAGGAAAAGGCTTGGCAAGCTTTGTCCGACCATTTAGAAAAATCCGTCCCTTTTCTTGTCATGTCAGTGAGAGGTTTGACGACAGATGAGAAATTACAAATAAATTTCCGGTAGTAGTTAGCAAACCCCAAAAAACGCTGCAGAGCCTTAAGATCCCCTGGCTGATCCCATTCAAGCACTGCTCTCACCTTTTCAGGGTCCATACGGAAACCGGAGGCTGACACCAAAAAACCCAAAAACTGAAGTTCCTGTACGGCAAATACACACTTCTCCAGTTTGGCGTATAGTTTATTGTCTCGCAAGATCTGCAACACCTGTCTCACATGCTCCTGATGAGACACAAGATCTGGCGAGTAAATTAAAATGTCGTCCAAATATACAACCACAAACAGCCCCACAAGGTGACGAAAAATGTCATTAACAAAATGTTGGAATACTGCTGGTGCAGTAGTCAGACCAAAAGGCATGACTAGGTTCTCATAATGTCCCTCCGGCGTGTTAAACGCCGTTTTCCACTCATCCCCCTCTTTTATCCTAATCAGATTATACGCCCCCCTGAGATCCAATTTAGAAAACCATTTGGCGCCAACAATTTGATTGAAGAGATCAGGAATAAGAGGGAGTGGATACGGATCTCGAACAGTAATCCGATTAAGTTCGCGGAAATCCAAGCAAGGGCGTAGGCCTCCATCTTTCTTCTTCACAAAGAAGAACCCCGCGGCTACTGGGGAAGATGAAGGTCTAATATGCCCTTTGGCCAGACTTTCAGAAATATAATCTTTCATAGCCTGCCTCTCAGGACCAGAAAGATTATACAACCTAGCTTTAGGCAACTTAGCATCAGGAAGGAGATTAATAGAGCAGTCATACACGCGATGAGGAGGCAACTCCTGACACCCCTCCTCAGAGAAAACATCCCCAAAATCCTCCAAAAAAGGAGGCAATGTACTAGGCACGACCGCACTGATGACTGTGTTCATGCAGTTGCTTTTGCAAAACTCACCCCATTGGCTTATTTCTCTGGACTGCCAATTAATCACAGGGTTATGTTTAACCAACCAAGGAAGTCCCAACACAATGGGAGTAGGTAGACCCTCCAACACATAACAAGATAATTGTTCCCTATGTATTGCCCCTACCCGAAGGTCAATGTTATGAACCTCATGAACAAAGCTACCTTGGCCGAGAGGCCTGGCGTCAATGGAGAATATAGGGATCGGTTTGACCAATACACTCAGATGCATACCTTGAGCCTGAGCAAACTGAGCGTCAACCAGATTAGCCCCGGAACCACTATCAAGAAGAACAGACAATCTCTCCACTCTCGTACCAACTACCACCTCCACTGGTACAAGGAACTGAGAAGAACTGGCGGATGAAATACATACTCCCAGGTTGTCGTCCACCACACAACCTGGGATTAACAGTTTTCCGGCGACTTTTGGCTCAACAAGGCACGGGATGGACATTCTCCAACAAAATGTCCCTCTTTCCCGCAGAAAAAACATCTTCTAGTCCTGCGGCGTACCGCCAATCCCCTCCTACGAAATGATGTCCCTCCCAACTGCATAGGCTCATCCGAACAGACAAGGTGAACCTCAACATAAGGGACTTTAGTGGTAGATGGAGAAACAACAGGGAGTGGGGTTACCTCACCCCTCTCCCGAAGCCGTCTATCAGTACGGATAGCTAAGGCCATAGCAGCCTCCAGAGAAGGAGGAGACTCATACTGAGCCAAAACGTCTTTTAATTTATCAGAAAGCCCATGACAAAACTGGCTCCTAAGAGCTGGGTCATTCCACTGAGTATCTGTGGCCCATCTACGAAACTCAGAAGCAAATTCCTCTGCCGGACGATCTCCCTGCTGTATCTTACGTAATTTTGTCTCAGCAAGAGAGACCCGATCTGGGTCATCATATACCAATCCCAGGGCAGTAAAAAATTGATCTACAGACAGTAGAGCCGGGGATCCCGGAGGAAGGGAAAACGCCCAGGATTGAGGGTCCCCCTGCAGAAGTGAGACAACAATTCCCACTCTCTGCTCCTCACTCCCCCATGATCAAGGCCGAAGCCGAAAATACAATTTACATGCCTCCCGGAAGGTGAAAAATTTGTCTCGCCCACCAGTGAACCTGTCCGGGAGAGCTACTTTAGGTTCAACTCTGGTTTGCTCCAGGGGAGACAAAACTTTGGACTTAATGTCCGTCAGCTCCATGGATAATCCCTGCAACTGCAGAGCCAGCTGGGTACTGGATCCATGGCAACTGGAGATAACTTTTATGGCCAGTGAAAATGTCACGCTGTCCAATGACATGTATACAACGTCAGCAAACCATCAATACAGGAACAACACTCCATACAACAACCAGTATAGCAACATCAGCATGTAAGTATAGAATAGATTTACCTGACACGATATCTGCTGAACTCAGAGTTAATCTTGAGGACTTGATGAGCTGAAACAGGAAAGAGGTGGACCGGGATCTAACCTGACCCTAAACTGGGGTCCTAACTAATCCCTCACCTTGGAGGTACTGATAATGGTTCAGAGGTCCAAGTCTCCAGCCTAACCCTGTCTCCTATCAGACCCTGAACCCTGTAATCAGTCCTAAGAAGGATCCTGACTACCACCAAAGGGATATTGGGCTGATCTCAGCTAAATACACAGATTAGACATATAAGACAGACAGGATAACACTCGCTTGCATACACACTCAAACACCAAAGGAACATAAATGGTCTGGGAAATAAACTCTAACCAAGTTGAGCTTAGAACAACTAAGGAGCTCACAACTAAAGTCTATACAGATTCATTCCTATCTGTGGTCTGCATGAAGGTTTCACTGGCAACTCCCAAGCAGACAACCAGGAATTTAAAGGAAACCAATCAACAAATAATCAATTGCAGCCGGGAGAAACTGCACCCAGTCCCAGCACCGAGCACAGACAGAATTAACTCCCTAGCTGCCAAACACAAAGAAACAGCAGCTCAGCTGTGAGAAGTCAAAATGTGCAACCGCGACGATCTTCGTGGCAATGCACACATGACACTGTCTTAAGCAGTATTTCTTCAGGCTGCAACTTATAACATGTAACTAGTACAGGTTGCAGCTTGAAATATGTGATGGCAGACAACTTTTATCACATTCTTGGGGATCCTATTTAAGTTGATAAGCTTCTACCAGAGGTGCTGTCAGGATTTGAATCCAGCAGCTCCTGTGCACCAGACGGCAGCTCTTCCCTCTGAGCTATTCAGCTCGCTGGTCAGTTCCATGCTAATCCAAATACTTGTACCTATGTTGTTGCTAATGTCTACACCCTGAGTTTCCTTTTGGTCACCACCGTGAGTTCCTGATTGGCTCATCCTGATTGCACAGCTTATTTAAACCTGACCTTGCTCTCCTTTCCTTGTGTGATTGCAGAGCTACCAGCCTCTTAGTCAAGCTTCCTTTCACATGCTGCTTCTTCATACAACATTGCTGCTCCTGATATCGACCTCTGGCTTTCCTGACTATGATTACTGCTTATTCCTGCAATCAACATTGCTGCTCCTGATATCGACCTCTGGCTTTCCTGACTATGATTCCTGCTTATTCCTCCGAACTACATTGTTGTTTCTGTGTACCGACTCCTTGGCTATCCCTGACTATGCTACGTTGCCGCCGCTGCCCCTAGCTGCTTGCAATGTCACTACTCCAAGCCAGGTCAGTCCATAACAGGTGCCTGATAGCAATTTACTCCCCACTGCCTATTGCAAACCTATGTATGTTTTATGAAGCCAAATGTGGGCATGAGAGAATTTAGAGGTGTTGCTAAACTTGCTTTTGTTCAGCTTATTTTTAGGACAGGTCTTTTTGAGTAACTCACACGGCCATTACACATTACACAGTAGGGACACATTTATAAGATTATCTCAGCACAGGAACATTTTTTTTTAAACACATCCAATTGTGGAACCTATCATTATTCCAAGATCTATTAATTAAAATCAACTTCAAAATTTTATTTGTTCTTGGGAAAACCCACTTAAACTATGGTGGCACCTTCAGGATTCCACCTGAATTTGGGAGCATAATCTGCTGACGTTTGTTTGACAATGCATGTATGTATATGGAGTATTTTATACACTCCAGAAAATATCTATGCAGAGATATCTACCACATGAAAATCTACCGCATTTTCATAGGTCACCGTGATTTCTTGGGACACCCCAAATATACAGTTGATCGTACATAGCGTGGCCATTGCGAGTGACAGTGCTTCAAGCTTCTCCTCTGCCACTAAAGCTGTGGTCACCTGTTACCACTGCAATGCATTTTTTTTACCGTGGCAAATAATTTATTATTTTGCTGCAATTTTCCAAAATTGTGACAAATCTTGCAGTACAGCAGAGAAAAAAAAACACAATGTGACCGCAACGTATAAATACAGCCTACTAGCACACAGTTGGAGCTAAAACTGGAGCCAAATGCTAAACTCCGCTCCACAGTGTTGGCAAAGCATTCTTTGCTACGTTAGCTAGTTGGCACAGGTGTCAGGAAACAAGTGACAACCCCAAATATAACGATACTGATATATACTAGCATTTCAGAATTTCCACATTTTGAAATATATACTTAAAGTAACTACATTTCTTGGAGATTTGGAAAGATAGAGGGAAAACCGTGAGAGACGTTTGCACTCTGAAGACATTGTTTGCATTGTCATTGTTGTGGCTCTCGAAGAAATATGCCGGTCTATGTTTTGCTTTTTGCAATCAATTAATTGCTCACTGGGGAGAGTTAGTAAGACGAGCTTGTTGGCCTGTGACCTCTCTGAGTTAATGATGTGACTTCTCATTACACCGAGTCACTTCTAGCCTTGACCTTGGTGCAAAGAATCCAGGTGCCAATCGGAGGCTTCTCCCAGCGGGAGAAAAAGAAGCTAGTATTCCATGGGCTACAGCGGACCACCGTACAGCGCAACTATTAGCTCATGCTCGGCTCATTACAGAGAAATGTCTTTGTCATTTGCTATAATCCTCGTTACGTAGAAACCTAAAGTTTCCAAAAAACAGCATTTTTTCATCTAAAGTATCTAAACATAGCGAAAACATAGATAGTTTGGGAAAATTACATCTGTCTATGTATCAATCAATCTATGAAACACACTAAAAAAGTAAGTTAAAGCTCTTGGGTCAGGACTCAGGAGTAGGGATGAGCGTGGAAGTTCAGGTTCTGGTAATCGCCCGACCCTTACTCAAAAGTTCATACCAGATCTGAACCTGAACTTGCACCTGAACCTGAACCCCATAGAAATCAATGGTGACCCAAAGTTTGGAGCTGGAAAATATCTGTCTCGCATTCTCTTTCTCTCTCTCTTTCTTTTTTCACTTTCTTTCTCTTCCTCTTTCTCTCTTTCTAATTCTCTCTTATTCTTTCTTTCTCTGTTTCTGTCTCTCTCTTTCTCTCTCTCTCTTTCTCCTCCTCTCTTCAGATTTTTCCCTTTGTATTAGTGAGCCAAAACCAGGAGTGGGTGATAAATACAGAAGTGGTGACGTGTTTGTGGCACCCCAGGAGTTCGGCTGCCACAGTGACCTTGCCTCCCTCCAGGGGGGCATAATGTCATGCCTGGTAGCAAGGAAGGATCCCCTTAACAGGTAACACACAGCATGCCACACTTTTCCTACTCTGGAACATTCTGGCTGGGGAGGAGTTAGAGTAAGTTAGTGTCTGAGCAGGGTTGCAGAAGGACGTGTGGAGAGAAGCTGGGGGACAGGAGCTATAGCTGAGCTCACCCCTAATTATGAGCGCCAGACACCAGACCCCGGAGTCCGAGGCTGAGTGGGTGATAAAGCCCAAGCAGCAGAATCCGGAGGGCAGAAGACAGCAGGTCCTCTGTCCCCAGCATATACTCAACGACACAGCAGCACGTGTGAGTCAGAGACGCCAGAGAGGAGCGACCCCTGAAGCAGGCTACAACTGCCTGTCATGCAAGTGAAGTTCTACTTAAGTAACAGAGAGAGAGATAGGAACTTGAACAGAGTTTACAACAGCAAGTACCTCAGAAAATAGCGCTAGAAAGGAGACCTCACAACCCACCTGAATAGGAGATTCCCAAATTGCTTTCAGGCTGACCGACTCCAGAATCATCTGTAACCAGTGCCCTGGATGATCTGCCTGCAGAACTGTGAGTAAAGCTTTGGAAACTGCATCTGACTGTGTTCTCTCAAGTTCTTCCTGCAGCACCTACTCAACACTGCTACATCCCTTGCCAAATACTACATCTTTACCATCCACCTTATATAATATCTGCCCTAGGACTTAGCTCCACCTGCGGGGAGCTTTACCAACTCTGCTGCATCACCACCAGTCCCAGAGGATCTGCACTGCAGCGCTGGTCACCTCTGACCAGAAACCACAGGTGGTGTCACGAACACTTTATTATAAACTCTATTAACCCTTGTAAATATACCCCTTTTATTGGACGCCCAGGGCCACGGACGGGGTCACTGCCGCTGTGACACTTCCCCTTTAAGAAGCGGCCCGGTACAGAGTACCCCACTGCCCTGGCGGGTGATCCATGTTTCTATTATACTTTTCCTCTGATTGTTTCACTCCTGATTTTGGCTTACAATTAGGGTGATCATGATCAGTAAACTTGTGTTGTGCATTACATTAATACTAACTCACCTCCTCAGAACATTCATTAATCGCCCCATGTGATTTGATGGTGTCCACCATTGATACAAGTGTTCCAATGGTCTACAGAGCACAGAGGGCTTTATTCCAGTTCAACCATCCACACTGCGTATATCACAAAGGAGACAGCGCTATAGAAAAGGGCAAAACGCCACTAAAATAAAGTGTGAATAACAATAACCTCGCTTTTCATCACCAATGCACATGTTGGATATTATTCAGTAAGGGGAATGACTTGGCAATCCAGTTGGCAGAAAATAATACTTAAAATAGAATGTTGTGGTAGTTGTGGTCTCCTTTGAAATGCTGATTTCAATAAGTCATGTTTTTTTGGGTGGCAGGGGTTGTCCCCTTGTCTCCATCTCTTTTTCCTTCCCATTCTTTCTTTTTCCACCCTCTTTTCTTCTTTACATTCCTCCAGTACACACATAATTAATTAATTAATGTAAGAGCTTATATTAATATCTCATGAAGCTGATTATACTTACATTCTAATGTTTACCGATAACGATGAATATTAACAACCGTCAACTTTTTCGTTGTTATTATTGAACATAATTGGAATGCTCAGTTTTCATATCAATCTTGTTCAAAACCTAATAAAAATATTTAAATTGAAAAAGAATAGTGTGAATGTGTTAACTTACTACAAGTGAGGATTAGCTCACTAGATGCCACTAGGGCACTGTGCTAAATAAGCCCATAGACCCCCAGATCATTAGCAATTAGTGATCTGCTGTAAACATCCCAAATAGTTAATAAGGAAGGCACAGAGGCATCAGGGCAATACCAAATGCAACATGCGTCCTTAATAGAGATGAGCGGATCTATTGTGCAGTTGTGGGCACAGTAGATTTAGGAAATGATGGCACAGTTTAGGAACAGTAAAGTGGTTATGACCAGACCAACCAATGGGAGGAGGCAAGGTTATCACAAGAGGAGCATTTTTTGATTAGATTAGATAGTATGGAAGTTCAATGTTAGAAGAAGAAGAGTGAAGTTCAAGGGCAGTAGGCTGGAGTCACGAGAAGTACTTATCGTTTGCGGAGTATGGGATCCTGTGGAACTCCTTGCAGACAAATCTGGAACGTTTAGAGCCTCGGCCTAGAGTCATTGGCTATGGAGAACGTTAACATTACTTCTGTAACAAGGAGGAGTGATGGGAAAACGCATGAGAAACATGGCAGATCCTGTGAGTACTGCGGAGCCTATCAGAAAATTCCTGGGGCTGAAAGCGGAGGGATGGAACAGGCTGAAAAAACGGAGAATCTGAATGTGTTCTGTGCCAGGAACCAGAGTGACAGAAATGAAGGTTGTGCCCAATACTACATGATGTCATCTACTGAACTGAGTGATGATAAAGCAATCCGGTCATAAGGAGCGCGAGGAACGCAATTCAGCTGATATTAAAAAGTCTTCATTTATTGATTTCCACAACGGGTTTCAACGGAACAGCTCCGTCTTCCTCAGGTGGCTAATTTTGTGACAACACCGCCCCTAGTCCTACCTCTGAGGCATCCGTCTGTACAATGAAGGTTTCATTGAAGTTGGGGCTGATGAGGACCGGTTGTCCACACAGGGCCAACTTAATGGACTGAAAGGCTTCTTCTGCCTGAGGGTTCCACCGAACCATTACCGTTTTCTTTCCTTTCAAGAGATCGGTTAGGGCCGCCGTTCGCCCGGCAAAATTAGGTATAAACCGGCGGTAATACCCAAGGATGCCAAGGAACGCCCTCACCTGTTTTGTACTCGATGGTTTAGGCCAGTTTTTTATGGCCTCAATTTTACTGATTTGGGGCTTGATAGCTCCTCGGCCTATCACATACCCCAAATATCGAGCTTCCTCCAGCCCTATCGCACATTTTTTGGGGTTTGCCGTTAACCCCGCGGCTCTGAGAGAATCCAGCACCGCTTGTATGTGTGTTAGGTGCGTTTGCCAGTCGGTGCTAAATATGATGATATCATCTAGATACGCGGACGCGTATTCCTGATGAGGCTTGAGCACTATGTCCATCAATCTCGGAAATGTAGCCGGGGCCCCATGTAACCCAAAAGGTAAGACCACATAGTGAAATAGACCCTCTGGAGTTACGAAGGCGGTCTTTTCCTTCGCCGAATCTGTGAGAGGTACCTGCCAATAACCCTTGGTGAGATCGAGCGTGGTAAAGTACTGGGCCTGCCCCAATCTCTCAATCAGCTCGTCCACCCGGGACATTGGATAAAGGTCGAACTTTGACACTTCATTCAATTTCCGGAAATCATTACAGAAGCGTAATGATCCGTCTGGCTTTGGAATCAGTACAATGGGGCTAGCCCACTCACTCCGTGATTCCTCTATGACGCCTAACTGAAGCGTTTGTTTTACCTCAGCCGAAATGGCTTGCCTCCGGGCTTCGGGCACCCGGTACGGTCTTATTCGCACCCTTACCCCAGGTTCGGTGACAATGTCATGTTGGATCACCGTAGTCCTACCTGGTAGCTCTGAGAACATGTCGGTATTGTTTTGCACCAGGGAGCGAGCCTCCCGTCGCTGCTGTTTAGTGAGGGCATCACTTATCCTGACCTCCCCCTTGGATGCTTCCCTGGCTGAAGGTAGAGAACTCTCTGGTGATATGCCCAGGGTGATGTCTGTAACTAAACACTCTCAATCTTTCCAAGGCTTTAGCAGGTTTACATGGTAAATCTGCTCAGGTTTCCTCCTTCCGGCTGATACACCCGGTAATTTACCTCCCCCACCTTTTCTCGAATCTCATATGGCCCTTGCCACTTGGCCATGAGCTTACTCTCGGCTGTGGGTACCAGTACTAATACCCGATCGCCCTTGTTAAAAGACCTGACTCTGGCTCTTTTATTATATGTGCGCCTCTGGGTTGCCTGGGCATCTAACAGATGTTCTTTCACGATGGGCATGACCGCCGCGATCCGGTCCTGCATACTAGCCACGTGTTCAATTATACTCTTATGTGGAGTCGGCTCTTGTTCCCATGTCTCTTTGGCTACGTCCAACAGACCCCTAGGGTGTCTGCCGTACAATAACTCAAAGGGAGAGAACCCTGTGGAAGCCTGGGGTACCTCACTGACAGCGAACATCAAATAGGGTAGCAACATGTCCCAATCCCTTCCATCCTTAGAAATCACCTTTTTTAACATGGACTTGAGGGTTCTATTGAACCGTTCTACTAACCCGTCGGTTTGAGGGTGGTACACCGAGGTGCGCAATTGTTTAATTTTTAGCAGTTTGCACAGTTCTCTTGTCACCTTGGACATAAAGGGGGTCCCCTGATCCGTCAGGATCTCCTTAGGTAGTCCCAGGCGACAGAACATGGCAAACAGTTCTCGGGCAATAAGTTTTGCCGAGGTGTGGCGTAGTGGTATAGCCTCCGGGTACCGGGTGGCATAGTCGACAACCACCAGCATGTGTTGGTGGCCACGGGCAGATTTTACAATGGGCCCTACCAAATCCATTGCAATCCGTTCAAAAGGTACCTCTATTATTGGCAGGGGTACCAATGGACTACGGAAACTTGCAGTGGGTGAGGTCAACTGACATTCGGGGCAGGATTCGCAGTACCTTTTGACCTCCGCGTAAACTCCTGGCCAAAAGAACTGCTGTAAGATACGTT
>JARQOD010000007.1:121935306-121966005 GCA_033576555.1 Oophaga sylvatica
GAGGAAAAAAACCCCCGGGGGGGGACCAAAAGGCCCCCCAAAAAAGGGCAGGACAAAGCAAAAAAGCACAAAAACAAAAAAGAAAAATGTCTTTTCTGTTAGCAGGAGAGAGACACGCACGCAGGTAAAAAGGGAAAACAGGAATAAGGGGTTGAGACCAGAACAATTATACCGGCAACCGGGGAAGGTGGTCCTTTTATAAGCCAGTCATAACCCTGTTCCCCCCAAACCCTCAAATTTCAGGGTTTTTCCCCGCTTAAAATCACAGGGGACCCTTTTGCGAATCTTTAAGCCATTAAACGGTTGTTCCCCCCCTCCCCCGGCGGATGCTGGGTTTGCCAAAAAAACCCCGTTTGGGAAAATTTGACTGGGCCTGTGCTCTTAAGATGAAAGCGGTTCACCTGAGACATTGACAGAGTGAAGAGTCTGTATCCCCGTGGAGAGAATCTGCTGCCTGCAACACCTTCCAGACTTTTGGCAGTGGGTAGAATGGTGGGGGTGGCATTACTTTGGAGGGCACACAGCCCTCCATGTGCTCACAGCGGTAGCCTGACTGCTATTAGGTACTGAGATGAGATACTCAGACCCTTGTGAGACCATATGCTGGTGCGGTTGGCCCGGGTTCCTCCTAATGCAGGACAATGCCAGACTCATGTGGCTGGAGTGTGTCAGCAGTTCCTGCAAGATGAAGGCATTGAAGTATAAACTGGCCTGCCCGTTCCCCAGACCTGAATCGATTGAGCACATCTGGGAATCATGTCTCGTCATCCACCGACGTCACGTTGCACCACAGACTGTCCAGGAGTTGACGGATGTTTAGTCAGGTCTGGGAGGAGATCCCTCAGGAGTCCATCCGCCGCCTCATCAGGGCATGCCCAGGCGTTGCAGGGAGGTCATACAGGCACATGGAGGCCATACACACTAATGAGCATCATTTTGACTTGTTTAAGGACATTACATTCCTTTTTAATTTTTGTTGTGACTCCAAATCCAGGCCTCCATTGGTTAATAAATTTGATTTCCATTGTGTTTTTTGTGTGATTTTGTTGTCAGCACATTCACTTTGTACAGAACAAAGTATTCAATGAGAATATTTTCATTCATTCAGTCTAGGATGTGTTATTTGAGTGTTCCCTTTATTTTTTTGAGCAGTGTATTTGGTGTACATGTTGGTTTTAGAACTTGCAAATTTCTGCCGGAGTCCAGGGAAGATTGCTTTCCAAAACACTTCTGAAGTATCAATGGTCTCAAAGTCTCAGAATATGGCTGACTTTAGAAGTAGGGGTCGGTTGGTCATGTGTGTACTTGTATAAAGAAAGTTCAAAGAGAAGATCATTTTTCTAATGAGGTTGTAATTTTAAGGATGGGGTTTCATAACATTACGGATCTCAGATTTTCAATTAACACATGCTGAGTTCATTAAATTCCCCACCTAGTATTTCCTGGTGACTGTCCGGTCCACAGTGGATTTTTCAGCTACTCAGTGTCTATCATAGTCAAATGAAGCAAACATTTTAGACTGTGATAAACTCATTGATAGCAAATTTATTGTTTTTAAACTTTATTAAATTAATGCAGATTTTTTTTAGGTGTAGATTGCCAAATTTACCTAGGTTTAAGTCCAGCTTTTAAGCCCTTTTTTATTTCCTTAGTTCATCGGAAAGAAAAAAATGCATTCTCACTAAAAGTCGGTATCTACGGCTTTGCTGTAAATCTGTGTATTTTCATGGTAACAGACTACAAACAAAGTCTGCGTAGTTTGATCTGCGGGTCACATTTCTTATGTCGGCCTCTTACTTCATGCTAAGAAACATTTGTTGTGAGGAGGATGATATCACATTGAATGGTTCTTTATTGACCAACCCCATTTCGTCACGGATCGGTGAGTTTACTTCGAGAAAGGCACAGAAACGGTTGGGACAATAAAGAACCATTTTAGAAAAAAAAAGGTTTCTCATTTCCCACAGTGCAGCCGTTCAGCATAATATCATCTTCAACTATTATTCATCGGAAGATGATTTTCTCCTCCGGCAGCAGCAGTGCCGTACAGGTGTTGTGCCTTCACATAACACCGCCAGGTGAGCTCTATCTGTCTTTAAATTCACTATCCTTACCAGGCGAATGCTGGTGAGTGCAATTTTGTCCCCAAACAGTCCTTCAGCATGCATTTAGTTGGCGAGATAGGGGGAAGCCATTTTCTGCCAATTGATGTCTCCAAAAATAGACTAGGGTGTTGGGTTGCAACATGTGATATATATCCAAGAGGATACTGGTAATATCCTTCTTCTGTACTTTTGTTAAGTGTTCCCAAATTGGCTAGCAATGTTCAAGTGCTTGTCCAAGTTTGGCATGAAATCTGCAGTCACTCTGTGACTTGTGAATCTCACATCGTGCACCACTCCACTGTCAAGACTCCCCAGTGCCGATGTCGAGGACTAGGCAGTTATGTGATCGCAAGTATGCGATATGCATACTCGTGGCCACATTCCAACTAGTTGTGCCATCTCACTCATACAAGTGAATGGAGCGAGGCTGCACATGTCTAGTCGGAATGTGACCAGGAGTATGCATATCGCATACATCGGTCACATGATGGCCAGACTCATCGCTGGCACCAGGAAATCCAGTCAGCACATCCGTACTCGATTGAGCAATCCTTTCACAAGTCTGCACCTAAACTTGCTTGTGTTCTAAATTATAGTGGAATATTAGCAGGCAAACGCTTATAGTTAGTTCGGGATCTTCAGGTGGTGACAGTGGGATAGGGCTCAGCATTTCATGTATCTTCCTTCCTTAGTACAGTACCTTTCAGCCCTGCCACTCATTCATCCTGGACTATCCCCAAGCCGTGACTCCATCAGCTAAGGCTATTTTTCACACATCCGTTTTTTGCCATCAGGCGCGATCAGGCTTTTTTAAAAAAAATGATCCGTTTTTTCGACGCCGGATCGTTTTTTTCATTGACTTGCATTAGCGCTGGATCGCTGGATTAGCGCTGGATCGCTACCGGCTTATGGGTACAATGCAAGTTATGGCGAATCGGACACGGATCAGTCTTTTGTGATCCGGTCAACGCATTCCGTTCTCTCTCTCCCCCCTTCCAGGCATGCTCAGACTACATTTCTGGGCTTCAAAGTTCAGGACAGATCCGTCTAAAACGTTGCATCAGATTTCACAATTTACACTGGATCCGTCTTTTTTTTAACTTAGCGGATTGTGCCTGATTGTAAAAAACGGATGCGTGAAAGTAGCCTAGGGGATTTCTTGTCCACTTCAGCAGTTCACCCAGGACGGCCTTTTGCCTCCCACGTCATTTCATGTCCACCGACTCATGATGTCAGAACTTAGACCAAGCCGGCTCCTTGGGAATCTGTCCTGAGCTCTAGGTTCTACACTTTACAGGAATGGGCATCAGGCAGGAATATCAGTACGGCCTCCCACTGCCTCGAACAATTGGCCCGTGGCCCATGCTGTCCCTAGCAGACCACTGCACCTGAACTTGATTTTTGACACTAGATTTCACTAACGCCCTTACTACCAGGAAGTTCCCACCTTTTATTACCACTGTTCCCACCCACTGGGTAGTTCTATTAATATATCTAATCTATGTCCTATCCGTTGCTAAGCCATTACTAAATAAACAGTACTTATTTTATCCCCAATCTAATCCTGTACAATGCATTGCTCACATTATGCATTAACACTTTTCATTACCATCACACATTTATAGGCGCACATCACTAATAACATTACATGTAAAATCAGATTGCACTATACAATGGCGCGATTGTTGTCTTCAGGGGTAGGAACGCAGCAGAGCAGTCATCTTTATTACACTGCGCCTGCTTCATCATAAACTGCATTTATAAAAACTGCATTACTACACGTTTTTTTAAGCTACACAAAATGGAAGGGTTATCAAAGGTTTGCAATACCGGTGTCTTACTATGTGACAAGGAGACAGGACTATCTTGGGCAAAGAACATGGGAATAACTGCTACCTGTGCATCCCCAATAATACAGCCTTGGGGTTTATACAACACTATTATAGTATACTCCATATATTAAAGGGTGTCATCATTAACCACATTTCTAAATCTACATTTTTCTTATTTTTTCCCTTTCTATGCCAAACGATGGACAATTCATTGGGTCACAGAAGGTCATTTTAAGAAAATTTATCAGAAAATTATGACCTTGATCACTTTATGCCAGAAGATCACTGCACAATTGGAGAGAATTCGATACCACTGTTACTTTTTCATGAGTGGTCATCCAAATAATCACTGCAACATCAGGAGATATGATACGTTGGGAAAGCTTTCAGTACCTTCAGACCTTTTTGTTGGGGTCATTGAAGCAGTTTGCTTTGATTTTTACATATTTTATAATCAAGTCTAAGTTTTTTATTTCCTTTTATACATGAAAATTTTTTTCTAGTATTGTAGGACTCAAAGAAATGTACAGTAGAAAGAGAATCTTTCACATGTTGCTATCTTAGAAAACCACTTCGGGGCATTCTTTACTCGCTATTCCAAGAAATCTCACAAATTAATTGGTGCCAACTGCCACCTACATGCTGTGAAAGTCTTTGTCTTATTAAGGATGACCAGTGGATGTTTGGGCTTGGCGGGTTCAGACACCAGTAGTTCAAAGTTTGTTTGGTATCCGAACTTGACACGAAAACATTAAAAGTCAATTTGCACCCGAACTTCGGTACATTAAAATGGCTGTAAAATAGTAATAGTAAGAGCTAGAGGGCAGTAAAATGAAGCGAAATGGGGGTAAGAGCAGGACAATTGCTCTGCAAACAAATGTGGAAAGGAAAATGACTTAAAATAACATCAATAAAAAAATATAAATAATAATTTTTGAACATAAACCATGAGGTGGAGGTCCAATTTGAGGAGGTGGAGGTGGACATGGAGGTGTAGATGGAAGAGTCGGGGAGGAGGTATCCCACACTGGTTATTTGCTTCTTTTTTTTTTTTTTTGGGGACTGACTTTGGAATTCAAGTGGAGGTGAGTAGGTAGAGGAGAGGTGGATGCGGAGGTGTAGGTGGAAGAGGCGGAGGAGGTAGTAACATTTTTGAGGGGAATTTTGTTAGTTTTTTTTCCTTTTGTTTTTTTTATTTGAGGAGACCCTAAAATTAAACGAATGGCAAATAGAGTATAGAATGGCTGGGTGTGGCTGATTTTAGTTGTCTAGTAAGCCAAATGTATGGAAAGTCCTGTGGGATCCACGTCTGGTTCATTTTAATGAACGTTAGATTCCCCACATTGGCGGTGGACAGGAGGATGCGTTTGTTGTGATCAACCCCTGCTTGCTTAACACACGTTCCGACTGTACACTTGCTGCAGGGCAGACCAACAATCCACGGCATAAAGGGCAAGGTCAGGCCATGTGTCAATTTTGAGACCAGAAGTTAAATGAGGCCGACCCATCGTTTGTACATGGAAACATAAGTACATGTACTCTTTCACCATGTTGAAAACGCTGTCTTCTGCTAAAACAGCCCATATTGATGGCTGTGCCAAATGTGTGAGTAAGGTTTGCTACATTTCAGCCATGCTAACCCTGCCTTAGAAGATGGTGGTGGTGCCCTGCTTCATTTGCGATTCCTCTGCCTAGTTCTTCTCTGAGCCCCCGCTGTCTGGTGGGATCGCCGTCAGTAGTGCTCTACCAGTGTGTGTGCTTGTATTCACGCATTTTGCAATTCTGCTCAGTGATGGAAGTAATATTGGTACATTATCCTCTTAGCGGGGATCCAGCGGGTGGAAACACAGTAATCAGAAACTGGTAACAATCCAGGTAGCTCGGCAGACATTGCACAGGCACAGCAGCATGTATTGGCTCATGTGTGCCAGGTGCCAGAAGCAACGAAAAGCTGTCTTGGTGGGAGGTGTATGGTCTGTGTCCTCTGTATCCCGCAGCTATGCTCCAGTGATGCCCGTGAGCTGCTTTGAGTCCCACTACTGTGAACTGTTGCACAGCTTCTGAATCCACACCTTTGCAGTAGAAAACTTCAAGAGCAGGCTGCATGGGTAAACAAGTTTTTACTTCAAAACATCATGAGGTAAAGGAAGAATGCACAGTCATTTTAGCATTGCATCAGGAAAAGGAACAAAATGAAAGTGAAAACACAAGTGAGACTATTTCTTATACAATACATTAAACAGAAGGAACGTTACACAACATCGCCATTCTTGGGTCAGGTCGGCATAAAGTCCTCTTTTACTTATAATTAGTCCTGATCTGTTGCATATGCAACAGAACATGGTTTCTCCTTCTCTTTCAAAACTGTCCCCTGGATGGACAGTTGTGTACTTGGCCACTGTTGGTACAGGAACCCACACTCCGAACATGTGTGGATGACTGGCTGATATTGGTGTGAATTTGTTGGCCTGTTCTTCCTGATTCTTCCTCCTGCTCCTCCACCACCTATCCATCATCGCCTGAATTGTTTTTCTCAGGCTGTGCTGAAGTTGGTGGTGCAGGTCTTACTGTGACTGGATTAGGAGGCGGTGAGGAAGCAAAGTAAGAGGAACATCCAGCAATCCTCAGTGGTGGTAGGACATGTGCTTGAACGCCTTCCACCTCTGTCCCAGCCATTACTACATTTACCAGTGGTCCAGTTGACAGGGAGTGGAATGTCCTGGCCATGCTTACTTGTCAATGTATCGCTGGTTATGTGTACCTTGCCACTGATGGTGTTGTACAGTGCCCACTGATTTGTCCGAACGTGTGTGCAGGGCAGGGATGGCCCATCTGCAAAATTACAGGCAACTGGGAAATGTACTGAGGACAGCCACTGCCATCAGTTTTTTTTAAAACTGTCCATTTTCGCCAGCCAGAATGGAAGCATTTCAAAGGCCAGGAATTTTTAATCTTGTCATCCAGCACCAAGGTCATGGGTGGGTTTCCCTTTCTATCTTTAGGCTTAGTTATTTCTCCGGCTGTGTCGAGGCGTCTATGGCATGTAGGATGTACCACGGCTGCTTCTAGTTGTGCTGTAATGTATGTAGTACAGTTCATATAGGTCTTGTGCTTGGGTGCGATGAAAACACAGGAGTCACAGGTTTGATATAGAAAAGTCTGTATTACTTCATACAAGTTGGCGAAATAGTCACACAGTTTGCAGAACAGAAACAGGAGAAACAGCAGGCCAGAGTAATCCAAGCTCAGCAATCACTCTCCAATACAGATTCAGGATTTCTTCTCTGTTACCGTAAGTCCATGCAAACGTGGGTCTTTCAAAGAGCAGGTTCAGAGTCCACAAGTGTTCAGAGTTCCTCAGTAGGAATAGCTGGAGTACAAGGTCCAAGGGTTACAGGAGTCAAGTCACAGGTTACTGCAGGCTAGATTTGAAGCATGATTGCTCAGCTGTGGTGCTTAAGAAGCAAAGGAGAGAATCAGGGCGGGGAACATGCAAGCTGGAAAATCCATTTTGACTGAGGGCAAGATAGCTGCAGCAGACAGAAGTAAAATGGCTGACGAACAAACTGAGTTTCAGGAATATATTACATAGAACCTTACATTACTCCCCCTTAAGGACAACCTCGGATGACCTCAGACCAGGCTTGTGTGGGTACCTCTGATGAAAACTGACGGAGCAAGCGAGGAGCATTAACGTTATTGACGGTTCCATGAGTTGTCCTCCCTGGGTAGCCTGCCATTTAATCAGATATTGTAAATGATTTCTATACAACTGGAATCTAAAATCCTTTCCCCCACAAATTCTTCCTGACCATCGACTAGCACTGGGTCAGGGCAAGGAGAGGAAGTCCAGGAAAAAGTATTGGGTGTCGCAGCCTTTAGTAGGGATGCATGAAAGGGCAGGGTGGATTTCATAGTTTGGGAGTTGAAGACGACAAGCAACGGCACTTATAATTTTACTGATTTTATAGGGTCCAATGTATTATGTCCCAACTTAGACGATGGAATCCTTAACTTAAGATTTTTTGGTTGACAGCCAGACCAAGTTCTACCTTGAAAGCTGGTGCAGGTTTACGAAATTTATCTGCTGCTTTCTTGTTACCTTTCTTGAGCCGATTCCAGTTTTCCTTTAGAAGATCCATATTCTTCTGTAAAGACGTGATTCTTTCAGCCCCTGCTGGTAAAGGGTTTCTATGGGAAATCGTGGTTGATGTTAGGATGATAACCTAGTTTTGAGTAAAAGGAGACTGTTTAGTGGAGGCACTCTGAGAGTTGTTATACGAGAATCAGCTAATGGAAGTAGATCCACCCAATCATCCTGTAGGTGGCAGATAAAGCAGCGGAGATACTGCTCCAGGGTTTGATTGGTTCGTTCGGTCTGTCCATTAGTCTGGGGATGAAAAGCAGAAGAAAGGTTTACTTTAATGTCCAATGCTGCACAGAAATTTTGCCAAAACCTAGAAGTGAATTGCACCCTCCGATCGAAATAACCTCATCCGGTACTCCATGTAAGCGAAACACATCTTTAATCATCAAATCTGATGTCTGTTTTGCAGTGGGTAAGCCGACACAAGGGATAAAATGAGCTGCCTTTGTTAGACGGTCAACCACCACTAGAATGGTGTTCTTCCCCTGAGAGGTTGGTAACTCCACAATGAAGTCCATAGAAATGGATCCCACGGGCGGGACGGGGTGGGAAGAGGCTGTAACAGACCAGTTGGTGAGGAGCGAGGTGTTTTGCATCTTGCACAGACCTCACATGAAGTGACATAATTCAAAACATCCTTCCTGCAAGTGGGCCACCAAAAGAAACGAGAAAGAAATTCCTGTGTCTTTAGAATTCCTCTATGCCCAGCTATCTTGGAATCGTGAGTGAGTTGCAATACTCTTAATCTGACTGTTTCAGGAATATACAGACGTTGTCCCTGAATCCACACACCATTCTTAAAGACAAGACTTACGTCCCTTGGGGGTTGTGCCAAAAAGGAATCCGCATGGTATGCTTCCTTGATGTCCTTAAGTAGGTCTTGATTATGAATTACTCCTAGGAATCTAGAGTCAGGAAGAATAGTCTTAGGAGGAGTAATTGGACGTGTCTCTGCTGAGTAAATCCTAGAGAGTGCATCAGCCTTTCCATTGCGCGATCCTGGTCTATAAGAGATGATAAAATTAAATTGGTTTAAGAAAAGATTCCAGCGAGCCTGGCGAGGAGTCAGGCACTTAGCCGACCTGATAAACTCAAGGTTACGATGGTCTGTCAGGACGACTATTTGCTGTGCAGCTCCCTGAAGAAGGTGTCTCCATTCTTTGAAGGCGGCAATAATGACCAACAACTCTCTATTGCCCACATCGTAGTTCCTCTCAGCCGAAGACAACTGCTGGGAAAAGAAGGCACAGGGATGCAAGACATTCTTCTCACCTGTTCTCTGAGAGAGTATAGCTCCAACGGCACAGTCTGAAGCATCCACCTCTATTATGAAGGCAAGCTCGGGGTTGGGATGTACTAGGATAGGTGCAGTGGTAAATTTATCTTTTAGACGGGAAAATGCTTCCTGGGCTTGGGGAGTCCAGGAGAACCTAGACTCTTTCCGGGTAAGTTGAGTGATAGGTGACACTACCTCAGAGAAATTTCTAATGAAACGTCTATAGAAGTTGGCAAACCCGATGAAGCGCTGTACCTCCTTCACATTTCTAGGACTTGGCCAATCCTTGATGGCTTGGGTTTTGCTTACATCCATACTAATTCTTTGTGTAGACAGTACATACCCCAGAAATTGAATTTCGGTCCTATGGAATTCACACTTTTCAAGTTTGATGTAAAGATGATTTTGTCTTAGACGTTCCAAGACCATTCTCACATGTCCATGATGTTCCTCTGTGGAGTTAGAAAAAATTAGAATATCATCCAAATAAATTACCACGAATGTATCTAGGAGATCCCTGAAGATGTCATTCACCAAGTGTTGGAAAGTGGCTGGGGCGGTACTCAGACCAAAAGGCATAACTAGATATTCAAAGTGTCCATAGCGTGACCTGAATGCAGTCTTCCATTCATCCCCAGGTCTAATACGGACTAAGTTATAGGCCCCACGAAGATCTAGTTTAGAAAAAATTTTGGCATGTCGCACTCTCTCCAATAACTTAGGGATTAAAGGCAATGGATAACGGTTTCTAATAGTAACCTTATTGAGTTCCCTATAGTCTACGCATGGTCTCAGAGATCCATCTTTCTTCTTTACAAAGAAGATGGGTGCACCTGCAGGAGATGAAGAAGGGCGTATGAAGCCCTTGGCTAGATTTTCATCTATGTAATCCTTTAAAGCCTTTAGCTCGGGCCCCGCCAGGGGGTAGATCTTACCAAAAGGTATCTCTGCTCCAGGCAATAATTCAATTGGACAATCATATGGACGGTGAGGAGGAAGCTGGTCAGCGTTCTTCTTGTCACATAAATCCACATAGTCCTGGTATACAGCTGGTAGTTCAGGGACTGACATGATTCCTTTAGGAACAGAGCAAGCTGAAACTTTTGGACTCATCTGTTTCTCTGGAAAGTGTAATTCCTTGGTCTCCCAGTTAATGGTAGGATTCTGAGCCTGCAGCCATGGTAGCCCTAGAATAATGGGAAAGTGGGGAGAAGAGATAAGCATAAATGACAGTTTCTCTTGATGATCTTTACCCATAAGAACCCTCAAAGGCTCTGTTTCCTGATCCACTGGTCCAGAGGTCAGCAGGGAGCCATCCACAGTTTCCATCTGTACTGGAGTAGCCTTCTTCACTGAACGTATTCCCTGTTTCAGAGCAAAGGAGACATCCATAAAATTTCCACTTGCCCCTGAGTCGATCATAGCAGAGCTAGACACCCAAGCTGAGTCAACCCAGAGTTTGATGGAAAGAAAGCAATGAGAATTGTTTTTCTTACAACTCAGCTGGGACACCGCTGAGGAAACTTGAAAAATGGCAGCGTTTACACAGTCAACGTCCTCAGAGGTAACGGAGTTTAAGTCCAGAAATCAAGATCTGTTGCTGCAGATCTCTCTGGAGCCTGAGGCTCGGACCTGACAGATCCCCTCTCGCAACACTCACAATGAATGAGTGCTGCAGTAGTCTTACGAGAACGGCTGGGGCAGTTTATAATGAAGTGCCCTGACTTACCACAATAGAAACATAGATTCTCCTTAAAACGATGTTCCTTGCGTGCATCACTAACCCGTCGTTGTAAAGAGTCTACCTGCATGGGTTCAGGTTCAGGTTCCCGTGTAATCCTACTCAAAGGTTCCTTAGCTGGAGAGGAAGGTAGGAAAAGGTTAGTACGATTGCTTTCGAACCATCTCTCTTGCCTGCGTTCAGTCAGACGAGTATCAATACGGATGCAGTAGTTAATAAAGTCACCTAACGCAGTGGGAGGGTCGGCACGAGCAAGTTCATCCTTAATCAGTGGAGATAACCCCTTTCGAAAAATAGATTTTTTGGTGGAACTGTCCCAGGTGGTATCAAGGGCCCATCTCCTGAAATCCAAGGCATATTCAGCTACCGAGTGCTTACCTTGGCGCAAAGCTAACATGGCTGCTTCAGCTGTTGCACCTCGATTGGGGTCATCAAACACCTGCCCCATGGCTGAAATAAAATCATCAAGGTGATTCAAACAATCATCCTCAGTCTCAATCAGAGGGTTTGCCCACATTAAAGCCTTGTTGGTAAGCAACATAATTATAGTAAGCACCTTAGATCGTTCAGTGGGAAATTGTGAAGCATGTGCAGAAAAAAAAAGATTGCATTGATTAATAAATCCCTGAATTTCTCACGTTCACCGCCAAAATGAAAAGGGGGCAACTTGGGAATCCCAGCACTCGGGGCTACGGCAGGAGCCTGGACTCGCCCCTCTAGAACCTCAATCCTGGCTCGCAAATCCTGGGTAGTCTGTCCAACCACTTGCAAATTGTGATTATTGAGGTCCTGTAGATTTGTAAAACGGGTCTTTATATTCTGCAAATCTGCAAGGATATTATCAGTCACTCCGCAAAGTTCCTTTATGCGGGCCTCCATTTTCCAGATCTTTTAAGACAGGATTACTGGAAGAAGAGGAGAGAAAAAAAACAATAGTGTTCACCTGTGGCAACACTGCAGAGAGAAAAAAAAATTAAGGGAACTGCTCACCTGGAATGGTTGTGAGAAGTCACAACCACTATCATCACAGAAAGTTTCAACCAGACATCTGATATCCAGAGTTACAGCAGACAAAAAAGAGAAAAGAAAGGAAAAAAAAAAAAACAATAGTGTTTACCTGTGGTAACACTGCAAAAGAAAAAACTTAAGGGAATTGCTCACCTGGAATGGTTGTGAGAAGTCACAACCACTGTCATCACAGAAAGTACAACCGGACGTCTGATATCCACAGTACAGCAGACACAGCCTTCCAGACCCAGCAGACACTAACGTTTTGGCTTCAGAATCTTGTAATGTATGTAGTACAGTTCATATAGCGTCTTGTGCTTGGGTGCGATGAAAACACAGGAGTCACAGGTTTGATATAGAAAAGTCCTGTATTACTTCATACAAGTTGGCAGAAATAGTCACACAGTTTGCAGACACAGAAACAGGAGACACAGCAGGCCAGAGTAATCCAAGCTCAGCAATCACTCTCCAATACAGATTCAGGATCTTCTTCTCTGTTACCGTAAGTCCATGCAAATGTGGGTCTTTCAAAGAGCAGGGTTCAGAGTCCACAAGTGCTTCAGAGTTCCTCAGTAGGAATAGCTGGAGTACAAGGTCCAAGGCTTACAGGAGTCAAGTCACAGGTTCACTGCAGGCTAGATTCTGAAGCACTGATTGCTCAGCTGTGGCTGCTTAAGAAGCAAAGGAGAGAATCAGGGCGGGAACATGCAAGCTGGAAACTCCATTTTGACTGAGGGCAAGATAGCTGCAGCAAGACAGAAAGTAAAATGGCTGACGAACAAACTGAGTTTCAGGAATATATACATAGAACCTTACATGTGCTGTCAGTTTAGGGGTCTGCAATCCACTAGTTACCAACCTCTCCGGTGTCTGGTTG
Organism: Oophaga sylvatica; assembly: GCA_033576555.1. Lineage (NCBI taxonomy): Eukaryota > Metazoa > Chordata > Amphibia > Anura > Dendrobatidae > Oophaga > Oophaga sylvatica. The sequence goes on from JARQOD010000007.1 coordinate 121,948,293, forward strand.
CCTGTCTATTTTTGCTGTTATCCTCCTCGGCTATCGAATCATAACACTCACCATTTGGCCAGTAGTACTCAGGTCTATGAAATGACGCAGAACATCTTACCACCTGCGTGCACCTGAGGAAAGTGTTAAACTTGGACACCTAAAAGGCACAGATCACCCATGTCCTCTCCGTGAAGCAGCTATATCATCATTTGTGTAGCGGTACTCGGCCCTAGGAAATGATGCAGAACGCCCCATCAACCGTGTGCACCAGAGGAAGGTGTTTCATTTGAGTAATAGCAGGCACAGAATGACCATGTCCTCTCTCTGCAGCAGTTTCACCACAACCACGTTCCCTATTTGATGTTCCGTAAATTTTTCTAAGTGTTTTTTTTTAGCACACTACTCCCACAAACACGGGTATAGAGTAGAACAAGTTGTTTTTAGGCACACTACTCCCACAGACATGGGTGAAGAGCAGAAAAATTTGTTTTTATGCCCAGATAAAGGTGCAGAATTTTTTTTGCAGTGATCACACAAAGAACCTAATACTGTCCCTCACTTCACCGGCATCCTGTCCCTACGCTAATCAGAGCAGAATGGCGGCGGCACCAATGATCTGACATTTATACAGGTGGTGTCACTTGGTATGCCAGCCAATCGCAGCTATGCCAATACTTGACATGGCTGTGATAGCTTCGGAAGTGCCCAAAACCTAAACGCTTGTTAATTGGCTGTAATGCAGCCTTTCAACAAACATTATTTGGCTTCCGAACCCAAACCATAAACCGGAATACCAGTGAAAAATCTATGTTCGTGGTTCGGTACCGGACACTAGGTGTCCGGTACTAACCCTGAACTTTACAGTTCGGGTTCGCTCATCCCTAGTCCTTATCCATATTTCCACACATTTTTCACAATTTGGGAACTTTAAATAAAATAGAACATCAGAGAAGAAGAACATGAGAAACCAGATTTTTTTTTAGTTTTTGCAATGAATGAAATAATTAAGAAGGCATGTATCTCGGGTGCTGCGTTGCATGGAGCTGCTGATAAGAGTGCAGTATTTTTTCCCAATCATGAAAGTTGCATTCCCTTTTATCTGTTATTCAGAATGCTCTTTGCACATTGCAATAAGAGTTGAACAAATATATATGGTACATGGGTCCAAGATGTATGACTTGTGATTGTCAGCCAATGTGGTGTGTTAGCACCAGATGTAGCAATCGGCTATGAAGAAAAAGTCTCCAGATGGTAACATTTATGAGCGCTCTTCTGTGTGGGGCTACAAATATTGATATTGATATTGATTGAGATAAATTAACCAAATGCTAAGCTGGACATAGGATGACACTGCCAGATAGAGGGGGTGCTTGAAACTGGATGCATTAGCGTGGTGGGAGTGCTTGATGTGATAAAACCAAATGAAGGTAGGATGGGAACCACGTTATGCAAGTATACTGCATTTGTGTAATTTCTGTAGCTTTAGCTGTCATTATACCAATAATGAAGGCTCTGGGTGTCACAGTGGCGAGGAAGAAGCTGGACCTCAATACTTGGGGGAGTGTCTGAATGTGGCTCACGACCATTATCAGAGGTTATCTCAAGGTGGGAAAGATTGGGGATCATTATTAGTCTATAAGTTGAGATTTCTGAGCAGTAGACCCTTGTCTATTAATTCCGAATTATCCATCAAAGTTGCCTAAACCAGACAGATGAGTTCTTGATACAGCAGTCCCTGGTTAGCATAGAAGTTTCCCGACTAGGGATACTGGTTGTAGCTTCTCCTAGTAATAACAGATCGGAGTTAGAAAAGTCACACAATAATTGGCACACCAGGAAATTTTCAAAATTATTATTTCAACTCCTTTAACAATGGAAAACTATGAATTGGATTACTTTTTTTTTGCCAATGGGTCCTGAAAAAAAATCATGTTATTAATGCTTCCACTAAAAGAGCAATTACAGTGTTTTAGTCTTGTGGCAAATTACTTGCCATAGTGTAAACCCTTTCCCCTTTTGTTAAGACATCTTTACTCCACTCTTTTTCTTTGAGATGATTACACCTTTAATACCTGACTAATAACTTAACACATGTTTAATTAGCTAGTAAATTTCTAGCCTAAAGCATTTGCCTGTAACAGGAGTTGTTTTTGTCCTGGACTAGTGAAAGTGTTGAAAATATAAGAGTGAATGACGTGGGGGTGGGGGGGTAATCATAAGAAGTATCTGCTTCTGGAACATAGGGGGTTACACTTAATTTTCTCTTTTCAAACAAGCTCGAATGTCTGCTTAACCAAACTATAACCCCTTAGGGGGGAAAAAGAAAAACTTAACAACATATCATGATTAATATATTACGGCTTCTGAAATAATTAGAGTTCGACAAAACTGAGGCGGGGGAAGATCTTGAGATGCGTTTAAACCCAACATCATTACCATTTCATACAATTTTCTTAATGATCTTATTTGCAGCTCATTTTTTAATGCTGGCGGGTGTAACTATTTCTGCCAGTGGTGCTGTACGAGACATGAATTCTAAAACCAGAAAGAGAATAAACAAATACAATGTAGATCAGTGGGTTCTGTTCTTCATCCAAAGAACATATAAGCCCTTAGTTCGCAGGACAAATGCAACCTCTTGGCCGTGACAACAAAGAAGAGAAAACTTAAGGATATGCCACACTGAACAATATCGCTAACGGGATCGCTAAAAAACGTCACTATTTAGCGATCCCGTTAGCGATGTTGTTCAGTGCGGCAGCTGCCAGCGACGAGCTTCCTGCTGTGATCTCGCTCGTCGCTGGAATCGTTCCGGACCCTATTTTCTCGTCGGCGCTCCCGCTGGGTAAGTATATATCGCTAGTGTGGCACCTTTTCTTAGCGATTTAGCGGTACTTTTGTACCGCTAAAGTCGTTAAGAAGATCGCTAACCGCGATAGCGTCGTTAACTATATCGCTAAATGTGGCCGCACTTAGCGATATAGAAACAATCCCGCTAGCGATCGCATTAGTATGCGTCGTTATCGTGATCGCTAGCGGGATTGTTTAGTGTGGCAGTACCTTTAGGTGGCCATACTCATTTGACTATCAAAGGTCAAGACTTCCAACTGGGGTATACTCAATGACTATCAATAGTGTTGAGCGATAGTGCTCGATATCTAAAAATATCGTATCGAAATTGTATCGCCGATAGCACTAAATATCGTCGATATCCGATTTCGATACCGGAAGTCCCATGTAAGTCTATGGGAACAAAATATCGCAACTAAAAAAAACCTTTATTTCCTTGTAAACACTAAATATACACACATAGAATACATATATATATATACATGTCATTGTGACATATATATATATACATATATTTATAGTTTATACACTTCTACATAGTAAAATAGACTCTGATTCAATTGCCGGGTAAAGCCGTGACATACCCCATAGAAGTCGACGGGCTCGGTGCCGAGTACCCCAAAAACCTCTGGCTCTGTGCGACTCAACTTGGGCGTCACAAACAGGATTCTGTAGCTCGCTATAAGCGAGTCCTGTGTGCCTGAATTGAACTGGTTTTGTGCTTGAGAATTGCTAAAATCATCAGAGAATGTATTTGCCATTTTTCCGCCATATCTGCGTCACGACGAGGCACTGGTGAAGAAGAAGGGCGTGCTCTTCATGGGTGTACACACTCACTCAGTGACGCGAAAACGATGGCTCTAAATGGTACTGCAATGTAAGATCGTGCCCCACAGCTCTTGAGTTCCGCCTCCTCATCCTCCTCAGTGTGCGGAAACTAACACGAAGGTCCCGCCTCACTACAAAAGAGGGGCCCTCTCCAGATGCTAATGACACATGTGACTTGGCAGAGATGGCTAATGGACACGAGCAGAAGTGTGAAGGGATGGAGCAGTCAGAGCTCTCCCCCACGGAAGCGACCCGATCGCCACGGAACCACCGTTGGGCACCCGGCCTGGAAACCCTCCTACGCTGCAAGAAGCGGAGGATACCCTAAGAGGCCTGGCCCGGCACCGGGAGGAGGTCGCCAGGATGGAAGCCAGCTGGCGTGCCCTAAAACTAAACTTGGAGCGGCGCCAATCCCTCTTACCTGAAGTGTCTGTACCGGAAGGTGAGGCACCCGTTCTAGTAGAGGAGTCCGTGCGGGCATCCCAGCCCTTGCAATGTGATCCGGTTGACGTTGTCGCAGTGGAGGCACCCGTTCGTGCAAAAAACGCTGCACCGGCAGCACCCCAGATCCCGCTGTCTGCCCCCGTCGCTGAGACAGAAGAAGCGACACCCGTCCTCATGGAGGAGGCCGCGCAGGCACCAGAGCACTACCTGCCTGTACCGGAGCCCCGACTGTCATCTGTTCCAGAGCCGGCTGCTTCCTCCGCAGGTGAGCGCCGCCAGGACTGGGGGGCGCCAGGAGAGCTGCCGCAAACCGGACACTGTAAGCTGCAGTTTGATGGTGGAGACATGGAGCTGCTGGTGGAGGAGAATTTCAACCGGCGTCAGGAGGAAGAGTGGAGACGTTGGGAGAAGGAAGCAGAGCGACAAAGGGAGCAGCGAGAATCCCAAAAACTTCGCCAACGTCAGCTGGAGAAGGACCGGGCAGATAAGGACCGGATGAGAAAAGATAAAGGAACCCTGAGGGAGCCGCGGCGTAAGGGTGCAGTACGGAACTTTAAATTGAAAGGTGGTTGGGGCTTCATCCAGGAGCCTGGACTTTATTTAGAAGTTTTTGTGAACCGGCGGGACGTGGAGGCTCACCTCCCAGAAGGACACCCGGGGAGGGACCTGTTGCCAGGAGACTTGGTGACTTACACCCGACACTGGGGTTACAATGGATGGTACGCCCTAAATGTTACCAGGTGCGACCCCTACTCCCCAGAGTGTCAGGAACCTGTGAGACCCTCGGAGCCTTCAGCCTCCCACATCCAGGCCTCTGCAAAAGTGCCCACCCCACGCCGTAAATCTCCCCAGCCTCCCTCAGTGGTCTCCTCAGCAGCCCTAGCTATGGACATGATAAGTATAGCTGGCCCGTACCCGACGCCTGTTAGGCCCCCTGGGGTTCGTACAGTCCGTGACATAGGGCTCCAGACCCGGAGGGAGATGAAAGAGGTGGCCACACAGACCCAGATAGCGGGTCACGACTTGACTGTACAGGCCACACGACGTCATCAGGTCCTGGTGGTCCTTGGTGCCTCGGATGTTTGGCAAGCATCAGAAGAGTACCAGGTGGTACCTGGAACACCCCTGCCAAAGAATTATAAATAACCCGGACAGGGTCACTGTATGTAAATAGTTAAATTGTTTATGTACCCGGACGGGTGAATGTTCATAAAAAAGTTTTTTAATTTAATAAAAAAAAAAAAAACACAGTTTTCATTACTTTTATTACAGTCTCATCCTGCGACGCGATCGATCTCCTGTAAAAAAAATGAAAAAAAAAAAAAAAGTATACCACCTGACCGACGCAGTCCATAGTAACGAGTGTCCCACGACGATCCAGCTCTGCTACATCAGAATGACAGGCAGAGCCTATCATCCCGGCGCAGCACAGCTGATTACCTGCTTCCCCGGCGGTGACGTCATCGGACTGACTGCTTTACGGCCGGGATTACCCAGCAGTCACTGCAGTTATCGCGAGAAACTGCATGTGACCGCCGGGGAAAGATGATGGCGGCCATGAAGCAGTCCAGGCCGTGACCGCCGGAGATCTTCTGCCAGGTAAGTGCCACTGACTCCTGACAGACCCGACCGACGGACACTCACAGTGACAGTGACAAATCCGATTCCGGTATTCGATAAGACGAAAATATCGAAACGAATTATCGAAAGGCCGATAGAGCTAATATCGGCCGATAGCCGATATTTACATTATCGTATCGCTCAACACTAACTATCAATGTAGTAGGGGTTCAGTCAATGTTCGTTCAGCAGATGATGGAGAAAGATATTTAATATGTTGAATTCCAACACGCCCAATCTTTTGTTTCTGAAGGAGATATATAATCGTAAGAGGTGTCTCACAGCAGCTTATTCTCCTCTCCCCATTGAGAACATTGACAAGCATGAGCATTAATGTGTATGGGGAGGTCAAAAAATAGCTCTTGGTCAAACCAAGAGCGGATGTGTATGGAGAGGTGTGGATGAATAGCTGTTCAGCTAAAAGGGTATAGTCACTTTGTGTCATAGTCCTACAACTCATTATCCAAATCTCATGAATCAGTGTTTCCCAGTTCCAGTCCTCGAGAGCCACCAATGGATCATGTTTTCAGGATTTCATTAGTATTACCCAGATGGTGATTCCATGATCTGTGCAATACTAAGGAAATCATGAAAACATGTTCTGTGGGTGGCTCTTGAGGACTGGAGTTGGGGAACACTGCCAAAAATAAATCGCTCACAGTAAAGTGGTGAACCCTTCAGAATTTTCCATATTTTTTTTGGAAATTTGAAGTAAAGCTATATCAAATTTTCACACAAGTCCGAAAAGTAGAGAACCAATTCAAACAAATGATTAAAAAATATTAGACTGTAATTTTTTTATTAAGGAAAACTATCTAATATCACATGTCTGAGTGGCAAAAGTATGTAAACTTTTAGGATTAACAGATTATTTTACGGCAAAATTAGAGTCTGGTGTTTTTCAATCAATGGGATGACTTTAGGATGTTGTGACCTGTTTTATTTAAAGAACAGGAGTGAAGACTGATCTTCACAACGTGTTTGTGGAAGCGTATCATGACCCAGACAAAGGAAAGTTTTGAGGACCTCAGAAAAAAAAGTTGTTGGTGTTCATCAGGCTGGAAAAGGTTATAAAGCCATCTCTAAAGGGTTTGGACCCCACCAGTCCACAGTCAGTGTACAAATAGATGAAATTCAAGACCATTATTACCCTCTCCAGGAATGGTCAACCAAGAGAGAGAGTTACAAGAACAATGTGTATAATAGTCTGCAATGTCTCAAAGAAACCAAAGCTAACCTCTAAGCAACTAAAGGCCTCTTTCACATTAGCTAATGTTAATGTTCATGAGTCCACCATCAGAAATAAACTGAACAAAAATTGTGTAGTTGGTAGGATTGCAACAAGAAACCAGAGGGTTTCATAGAGAAAAACTGAAATCAATAAGATATCTCTGGAGAGGAAACATTTCACCCTCACATTGGGCATATGGAATTAATTATACCTGGTAAAGAGAAAAACTAATTATAACTGGGGAAATGAGAGGAAGCTAACACTTCAATCACCACAGAAGTAGGGGTCTCCTGCGGTGAACATGTAAGGACAGCAAGAGATTTGATTTAGGAAAAAGATACCAAGACTGAGATTCATTTACACAGATGCAGAGAAGTACAATTCCCATGCATACACTTCCTCTGATCAAAGCCTTGCTCCAAGATCTTTTTGAGTCAGTGATCCATGATGATGAATATGGAGGTTTGCATTGATCCGATATATATGTGAGATATATTTTTGACATCGTAGTGAAAGGACAAAAATAACTCATTTACTCATAACACCACAAGGCTGACAGAACCCCTCCAACTTAATATTGGTTCGATGGATGGTGCTATCTATGCAATGTTTAATCTTTATAGACAGATATTGTCATCATGTTTCCTATTACAATTTTACCTACCACCTGGGACATCCAGGGACAAAGATATCCTGAAAGTTAGGGATCTCTGTTGTGAATGGACTTGAGATGAGTTCTGAGCAGAGGCTCCCTCTGGTGGTTACAAGCGGTACTGGACTGTCCAGTGAAGATTGTGAGGATTGGGAATCAGGTGTTACTGACTGGTCTTATATAAGGGAGTCACCTTCCCATCAGGGTTGCCGGTGATCAATTGTTCTGGTCTCAATCCTTGATTCCTGTTTCCTTTGTAGCCTGCTGTTTGTGTCTGCATCTCCTGCTAACAGATAAGACATTTTCTTCTTTTTGTTTTTGTGCTTGATTTTTGCATTTTGTCCTGCACTTCTGTGGGGGCCTTCAGGGTCCCCTCCGGGGGCTTTTGCCCTCTCAGTTTAGTTCAGCCACTGATGTTTTGTACATTTGCTTTTTCCAGTTTTTTCAGTGGCTGCTGTTTTGATTTTGTTACACCAGAGAACTAATTTAGGTGGTAGAGGTCGTGTGATCTCAGGTGTTTTTGAAATTAGTAGAGTTGGTGCTTTTCAGGGTTTTTTGGGATTGCAGTAAGTGCCCTTCCTATCCCTTTCTATTTAGATAGTTTGGGCCCCAACGTTTGCTCATACTATTTTCTGTCTGTGTCAGTATTTCTTCTTGTCTAACCGCCATTACATGTTTGGGGGCTTTCTATGTTCTTTGGGGATCTGCTCCAGGGCAGATAGCTTTCCTCTTTCTATCTTTAGGTATAGTTAGTTTCTCAGGCTGTGACGAGGCGTCTAGGACCAACGTAGGAACGCTCCACGGCTGCCTCTAGTTGTGGTGGTTAGTCAGGGTACTGCAATCTCATAGATTCCAACTGCTCTGGTGTATTTCCTTTTTTACCTGCACTCCTCAGCTACCAAATCATAACAGTATCACCGGCCTAAACTGAAAATTATATGGTACTCACAGAAGGGAAAAATATTGTGAAAGAAAAAAAAAAAAAAGGTTGTCAGAGTTGTCAGAGATATTTTTCTGTTTGTTGCATTTTTTTTTTCCCTCTGTATCTCTGGGTGCTGGGGAGGATTTTTTCTCTCAATGGAGTTTGCACAGTTGTCTGGCCGTGTGGATCAGCTTGCCACTGAGGTTCAGAGTATTGCTACCTATCTTGCTAGGTTGCCTGTTGTGGAACCTAGGATTCCCATGCCAGATTTGTTTTTGGGGGATCGAGCCAAGTTTCTGAATTTCAAAAATAATTGTAAATTGTTTTTTGCCTTAAAATTAAGTCCTCAGGGAACGCAGCGCAGCAGGTTCAAATTGTCATCTCTCTCCTGCGCGGCAATCCTCAGGATTGGGCTTTTTCCCTGACACCTGGGGATCCTGTTTTGAGTGATGTTGATGCATTTTTTCAGGCCTTGGGGTTATTGTACGATGAGCCTAATGTCACTGATCAAGCTGAAAAAGCCTTGTTGGCATTAAATCAGGGGCTTGATGACGCTGAGTTATACTGTCAGAGATTCCGCAGGTGAGCAGTCCTGACCAAATGGAATGACGACGCTTTGGCAGCCCTTTTTCGGAAGGGTCTGTCAGATAATGTAAAGGATGTTATGGTGGGATTCCCTATCCCCTCTGGTCTCAATGATTCTATGTCATTAGCGATTCAAATTGACAGACGTGTAAGGTTCTTTGTACATGTTCTTGAAACTCAGTTTTCCGTCAGCCATTTTGCTTTCTGTCTTGCTGCAGCTATCTTGCCCTCAGTCAATATGGAGTTTTCAGCTTTCATGTTCCCGCCCTGATTCTCTCCCTCTTGCTTCTTAAGCAGCCACAGCTGAGCAATCAGTGCTTCAGAATCTAGCCTGCAGTGAACCTGTGACCTGACTCCTGGAAGCCTTGGACTATGTACTCCAGCTATTCCTACTGAGGAACTCTGAACACTTGTGGACTCTGGAACCCTGCTCTTTGAAAGATCCACGTTTGCATGGACTTACGGTAACAGAGAAGAAGATCCTGAACCTGTTGTGGAGAGTGATTGCTGAGCTTAAGTTACTCTGGCCTGCTGTGTCTCCTGCTTCTGTATCTGCAAACTGTGTGACTATTTTTGCCACTTGTATGAAGTAATACAAGACCTTCTATATCAAACCTGTGTCTCATGTATTTTCATCGCACCCAAGCACAAGACGCTATATGAACTGTACTACATACATTACAAGATTCTGAAGCCAAAACGTTAGTGTCTGCTGGGTCTGGGAAGGCTGTGTCTGCTGTAACTGTGGATATCAGACGTCCAGTTGTACTTTCTGTGATGACAGTGGTTGTGACTTCTCACAACCATTCCAGGTGAGCAATTCCCTTAAGTTTTTTTTTCTGCAGTGTTACCACAGGTAAACACTATTGTTTTTTTTTTCTCTTCCTCTTTTGTGTCTGCTGTAACTGTGGATATCAGATGTCCGGTTGAACTTTCTGTGATGATAGTGGTTGTGACTTCTCACAACCATTCCAGGTGAGCAGTTCCCTTAATTTTTTTTTCTTTCTGCAGTGTTACCACAGGTAAACACTATTGTTTTTTTTTTCTTTTCTCCTCTCCTTCCAGTACTCCTGTCTTAAAAGATCTGGAAAATGGAGGCCCGCATAAAGGAACTTTGCGGAGTGACTGATAATATCCTTGCAGATTTACAGACTATAAAAACCCGTTTTACAAACCTACAGGACCTCACTAATCACAATTTGCAAGTGTTTGGACAGACTGCCCAGGATTTGCGAGCCAGGATTGAGGTTCTAGAGGAGCGAGTCCAGGCTCCTGCCGTAGCCCCAAGTTCTGGGATTCCCAAGTTGCCCCCTTTTCGTTTTGGCGGTGAACGTGAAAAATTCAGGGGATTTATTAACCAATGCAATCTGTTTTTTTCTGCACATGCTTCACAATTTCCCACTGAACGATCTAAAGTGCTTACTATAATTATGTTACTTACCAACAAGGCTTTGATGTGGGCAAACCCTCTGATTGAGACTGAGGATGAATGTTTGGATCATCTTGATGCTTTCATTTCAGCCATGGGGCAGGTGTTTGATGACCCCAATCGAGGTGCAACAGCTGAAGCAGCCATGTTAACTTTGCGCCAAGGTAAGCACTCGGTAGCCGAATATGCCTTGGATTTCAGGAGATGGGCCCTTGATACCACCTGGGACAGTTCCGCCAAAAAATCTATTTTTCTAAAGGGGTTGTCTCCACTAATTAAGGATGAACTTGCTCGTGCCAACCCTCCCACTGCGTTAGGTGACTTTATTAACTACTGCATCCGTATTGATGCTCGCCTGACTGAACGCAGGCAAGAGAGATGGTTCGAAAGCAATCGCACTAACCTTTTCCTACCTTCCTCCCAGCTAAGGAACCTTTGAGTAGGATCACACGGGAACCTGAACCTGAACCATGCAGGTAGACTCTTTACAAAGACGGGTTAGTGATGCACGCAAGGAACATCGTTTTAAGGAAAATCTATGTTTCTATTGTGGTAAGTCAGGGCACTTCATTATAAACTGCCTCAGCCGTTCTCGTAAGACTACTGCAGCACTCATTCACTGTGTGTGTTACGAGAGGAGATCTGTCAGGTCCGAGCCTCAGGCTCCAGAGAGATCTGCAGCAACAGATCTTGATTTCTCGGACTTAAACTCCGTTACTTCTGAGGACGATGACTGTAAACGCTGAAATTTTTCAAGTTTCCTCAGCGGTGTCCCAGCTGAGTTGTAGGAAAAACAATTCTCATTGCTTCCTTTCCATCAAACTCTGGGTTAACTCAGTCTGGGTGTCTAGCTCTGCTATGATCGACTCAGGGGCAAGTGGGAATTTTATGGATGTCTCCTTTGCTCTGAAACAGGGGATACGTTCAGTGAAGAAGGCTACTCCAGTACAGATGGAAACTGTGGATGGCTCCCTGCTGACCTCTGGACCAGTGGATCAGGAAACGGAGCCTTTGAGGGTCCTTATGGGTAAAGATCATCAAGAGAAATTGTCCTTTATGCTTATCTCTTCTCCCCACTTTCCCATTATTCTAGGGCTACCATGGCTGCAGGCTCAGAACCCTACCATTAACTGGGAGACCAAGGAATTACACTTTCCAGAGAAACAGATGAGTCCAGAAGTTTCAGCTTGCTCTGTTCCTAAAGGAACCATGTCAGTCCCTGAACTACCAGCTGTATACCAGGACTATGTGGATTTATGTGACAAGAAGAACGCTGACCAGCTTCCCCCTCACCGTCCATATGATTGTCCAATTGAATTATTGCCTGGAGCAGAGATACCTTTTGGTAAGATCTACCCCCTGGCGGGGCCTGAGCTAAAGGCTTTAAGGGATTACATAGACGAAAATCTAGCCAAGGGCTTCATACGCCCCTCTTCATCTCCTGCAGGTGCACCCATCTTCTTTGTGAAGAAGAAAGATGGATCTCTGAGACCCTGCGTAGACTATAGGGAACTCAATAAGGTTACTATTAGAAACCGTTATCCATTGCCTTTAATCCCTGAGTTATTGGAGAGAGTGCGGCATGCCAAAATTTTCTCTAAATTGGATCTCCGTGGGGCCTATAACTTGGTCCGTATTAGACCTGGGGATGAATGGAAGACTGCATTCAGGTCACGCTATGGACACTTTGAATATCTAGTTATGCCTTTTGGTCTGAGTACCGCCCCAGCCACTTTCCAACACTTGGTGAATGACATCTTCAGGGATCTCCTAGATACATTCGTGGCGATTTATTTGGATGATATTCTAATTTTTTCTAACTCCACAGAGGAACATCATGGACATGTGAGAATGGTCTTGGAACGTCTAAGACAAAACCATCTTTACATCAAACTTGAAAAGTGTGAATTCCATAGGACCGAAATTCAATTTCTGGGGTATGTACTGTCTACACAAGGAATTAGTATGGATGGAAGTAAGACCCAAGCCATCAAGGATTGGCCAAGTCCTAGAAATGTGAAGGAGGTGCAGCGCTTCATCGGGTTTGCCAATTTCTATAGACGTTTCATTAGGAATTTCTCTGAGGTAGTGTCACCTATCACCCAACTTACCCGGAAAGAGTCTAGGTTCTCCTGGACTCCCCAAGCCCAGGAAGCATTTTCTCGTCTAAAAGATAAATTTACCACCGCACCTATCTTGGTACATCCCAACCCCGAACTTGCCTTCATAATAGAGGTGGATGCTTCAGATTGTGCCGTTGGAGCTATACTCTCTCAGAGAACAGGTGAGAAGAATGTCTTGCATCCCTGTGCCTTCTTTTCCCAGCAGTTGTCTTCGGCTGAGAGAAACTACGATGTGGGCAATAGAGAGTTGTTGGCCATTATTGCTGCCTTCAAAGAATGGAGACACCTTCTTCAGGGAGCTGCACAGCAAATAGTCGTCCTGACAGACCATCGTAACCTTGAATTTATCAGGTCGGCTAAGTGCCTGACTCCTCGCCAGGCTCGCTGGAATCTTTTCTTAAACCAATTTAATTTTGTCATTTCTTATAGACCAGGATCGCGCAATGGAAAGGCTGATGCACTCTCTAGGATTCATTCAGCAGAGACCCGTCCACTTGCTCCTCCTAAGACTATTCTTCCTGACTCTAGATTCCTGGGAGTGATTCATAATCAAGACCTACTTAAGGACATCAAGGAAGCATACCATGCGGATTCCTTGTTGGCACAACCCCCAAGGGACGTAAGTCTTGTCTTTAAGAATGGTGTGTGGATTCTGGGACAACGTCTGTATATTCCTGAAACAGTCAGATTGAGAGTATTGCAACTCATTCACGATTCCAAGATAGCTGGGCATAGAGGAATTCTAAAGACACAGGAATTTCTTTCTCGTTTCTTTTGGTGGCCCACTTGCAGGAAGGATGTTTTAAACTATGTCACTTCATGTGAAGTCTGTGCAAGATGCAAAACACCTCGCTCCTCACCAACTGGTCTGTTACAACCTCTTCCCACCCCGTCCCGCCCGTGGGGATCCATTTCTATGGACTTCATTGTGGAGTTACCAACCTCTCAAGGGAAAAACACCATTCTAGTGGTGGTTGATCGTTTAACAAAGGCAGCTCATTTTATTCCTTGTGCCGGCTTACCCACTGCAAAACAGACATCAGATTTGATGATTAAAGATGTGTTTCGCTTACATGGAGTACCGGATGAGGTTATTTCGGATCGAGGGGTGCAATTCACTTCAAGGTTTTGGCAAAATTTCTGTGCAGCATTGGACATTAAAGTAAACCTTTCTTCTGCTTTTCATCCCCAGACTAATGGACAGACCGAACGAACCAATCAAACTCTGGAGCAGTATCTCCGCTGCTTTATCTGCCACCTACAGGATGATTGGGTGGATCTACTTCCATTGGCTGAGTTCTCTTATAACAACTCTCAGAGCGCCTCCACTAAGCAGTCTCCTTTTTACTCCAATCTAGGTTATCATCCTAACATTCTTCCACGATTTCCCATAGAAACGCCTTTACCAGCAGTGGCCGAAAGAATCACGTCTTTACAGAAGAATATGGATCTTCTAAAGGAGAATCTGGAATTGGCTCAGGAAAGGTACAAGAAAGCAGCAGATAAATTTCGTAAACCTGCACCAGTTTTCAAGGTAGGAGACCTGGTATGGCTGTCAACCAGAAATCTTAAGTTAAGGATTCCATCGTCTAAGTTGGGACATAAGTACATTGGACCCTATAAAATCAGTAAAATTATAAGTGCCGTTGCTTGTCGTCTTCAACTGCCTAGAACTATGAGAATCCACCCTGTCTTTCATGTATCCCTACTAAAGGCTGCAACACCCAATACGTTTCCTGGACGTTCTTCTCCTTGCCCTGACCCAGTGCTAGTCGATGGTCAGGAAGAATTTGTGGTGGAAAGAATTCTAGATTCCAGGTTATTCAGGAATCAGTTACAATATTTGATTAAATGGCAGGGCTACCCAGTGGAGGACAACTCATGGGAACCAGTCAATAACGTTAATGCTCCTCGTTTGCTCCGCCAGTTTCATCAGAGGTACCCAGACAAGCCTGGTCTGAGGCCATCCGGAGGTTGTCCCTAAGGGGGGAGTAATGTAAGGTTCTTTGTACATGTTCTTGAAACTCAGTTTTCCGTCAGCCATTTTGCTTTCTGTCTTGCTGCAGCTATCTTGCCCTCAGTCAATATGGAGTTTTCAGCTTTCATGTTCCCGCCCTGATTCTCTCCCTCTTGCTTCTTAAGCAGCCACAGCTGAGCAATCAGGGCTTCAGAATCTAGCCTGCAGTGAACCTGTGACCTGACTCCTGGAAGCCTTGGACTATGTACTCCAGCTATTCCTACTGAGGAACTCTGAACACTTGTGGACTCTAGAACCCTGCTCTTTGAAAGATCCACGTTTGCATGGACTTACGGTAACAGAGAAGAAGATCCTGAACCTGTTGTGGAGAGTGATTGCTGAGCTTAAGTTACTCTGGCCTGCTGTGTCTCCTGCTTCTGTATCTGCAAACTGTGTGACTATTTTTGCCACTTGTATGAAGTAATACAAGACCTTCTATATCAAACCTGTGTCTCATGTATTTTCATCGCACCCAAGCACAAGACGCTATATGAACTGTACTACATACATTACAAGACGTTTGCGTGAGCGGAGAAGTATGCGTGGAATAGTGTTGCCTTGTGAACCTGCTTCTGAACCCATGCAGTGTGATAGAGTGGTTTCTGGGGCACAGCGTCATGAGTTTCGAAAGCGCAATGGGTTATGTTTCTACTGTGGTGATGCCTCTCATGCTATTTCAGTCTGCCCTAAGCGGGGAAGACGTTTTGCACGCTCAGTTGTCTTGGGTAGTGTTCAGACTAAGTTTTTATTAACTGTTACTCTGATATGCTCTCTGTCCTCATTTTCTGCTCAGGCTTTCGTTGATTCAGGAGCAGCTATTAACCTGATGGATTTTGATTTTGCTAAACGTTGCGGGTTTCCCTTGATACCCCTACAGAAGTCTATTCCCCTACTGGGGATCGATTCTACCCCTTTGGCTGAGAATAAACCTCAGTTCTCTACTCAGGTGATAATGAGGGTTGAACCTGATCATCAGGAGAGCTGCAAATTTTTGATTCTGTATAATCTGCATGACATTATCGTGCTGGGTTTCCCTTGGTTACAGTCTCATAATCCTGTTTTGGATTGGAAATCTGTGTCTGTAACCAGTTGGGGCTGCCAATGTGTTAATACCAACACTCCTGTTTTTTCTGCCTCCCTCAGGCTCAGGATGTTCCTGACTTTTTGATTGATTTTTCTGATGTGTTTAGCGAAAGTAAATCTGCATCCTTGCCTCCCCATAGGAGCTATGACTGCGCTATTGAATTAGTGCCTGGTAGTAAATTCCCTAAAGGTCGCCTTTTTAACTTGTCTGTACCTGAACATGACGCTATGCAGTCTTATATCAAGGAGTCATTGGAGAAGGGTCATATCAGACCATCCTCTTCACCCTTAGGTGCCGGTTTTTTCTTTGTGGCCAAAAAGGATGGTTCATTAAGGCCGTGTATTGATTATCGTCTTTTGAACAATATTACTGTGAAATATCAATATCCGTTACCCTTGATTTCTGACCTGTTTTCCAGGGTGAAAGACGCTACTTGGTTTACCAAGCTTGACCTCAGGGGGGCATATAACCTTATTCGCATTAAGCACGGGGATGAATGGAAGACGGCATTTAACACCCCTGAGGGGCATTTTGAGTACCTTGTGATGCCCTTTGGGCTCACTAATGCTCCTTCTATCTTCCAGTCCTTCATGAATGACATTTTCAGGGATTTTGTGGATAAATTTCTGATTGTTTATTTGGATGATATCTTGATTTTTTCTAATGACTGGGACTCTCATGTGAAACATGTTCGAACTGTATTCCAGATTTTGAGAGAGAATGCTCTGTATGTGAAGGGATCAAAGTGTCTTTTTGGCGTACAGAGGATCTCATTTTTGGGATTCATTTTGTCCCCATCTGTTATTGAAATGGACCCGGTCAAGGTTCAGGCCATCTGTGATTGGGTCCAACCTACTTCATTAAAGGCTCTTCAAAGATTTTTGGGTTTTGCCAATTTTTATCGTAAATTTATTGGTAATTTCTCGGTTATTGTTAAACCATTAACTGATTTGACCAAAAAGGGTTCTGATGTGGTGAATTGGCCTCCTGAGGCAGTCTCTGCATTTCAGGAACTTAAGCAGAGATTCACTTCTGCTCCTGTTCTACGGCAGCCTGATGTTTCTCTGCCATTTCAGGTGGAGGTTGATGCCTCTGAAATTGGGGCAGGTGCCGTTTTGTCCCAAAGCGATCCAGAGACCTCTAAAAGTAACCCTTGTGCCTTTTTCTCTCGAAAATTTTCTCCTACTGAACGTAATTATGACGTTGGTAATCGGGAGTTATTGGCCATGAAGTGGGCTTTTGAAGAGTGGAGACATTGGCTGGAGGGAGCCAAACATCAGGTGGTGGTCCTTACGGACCATAAGAATCTGGTTTATCTGGAATCTGCCAAGCGACTTAATCCTAGACAGGCCAGGTGGGCCTTGTTTTTCACACGTTTTAATTTTGTGGTTTCCTTTCTTCCTGGCACTAAGAATGTTAAGGCGGATGCCCTCTCGAGGAGTTTCCTTGCGGACTCTCCTGAGGTATCTGATCCTTCTGTTATTTTGAAAGAAGGTGTAGTTCTTTCCGCCATCTCGCCCAATTTGAGACTGGCTCTGGAGGGGTGTCAGGAGGATAGGCCCGAGCGCTGCCCTGTTGGGAAATTGTTTGTCCCGGACCAGTGGAAAAAGAGTGTGATGTCTGAGATTCATTGTTCCACGTTGGCCGGTCATCCCGGAATTTTTGGTACTAGAGACTTGGTTAGTCGGTCCTTTTGGTGGCCTACCTTGTCTCGTGATGTCAGGGAATTTGTGCAGTCCTGCGGGACTTGCTCTCGCTCCAAGCCTTGCTCTCGCTCTAGTGGTTTGTTGATGCCATTGCCTGTGCCCAAGAGACCATGGACCCATATCTCTATGGATTTCATTTCCGACCTCCCTGTTTCTCAGAGAATGACCGTCATCTGGGTGATTTGTGATAGGTTTTCCAAGATGATACATCTTGTGCCATTACCTAAGTTGCCTTCCTCC